>CM057455.1:402022500-402622500 GCA_016271365.2 Neoceratodus forsteri | reverse complement strand
AGGTTATTTAAGTTTGTGAGCCCCCAAACCTCACACTTGAATAAACTAGGGACAAACACATCATGCACATTAAGGGTTCTGCTGTCAGGGAAGATGGGCAATGTGTGCACTTTCAGCCTACCAAAGAGAGAGGGCAATCAGTGTCAACTGCAATGGTAGCCACTCACTCACTCACTCACTACTCTCTACTCTCTCACTCACTCATCCCTCACTTACTCATCACTCACTCACTCATCAGTACTCACTCACTCATTCATCACTACTGTAACTCACTCACTCACTCACTCATCACTACTCATTGACTAATTACTACTCACACACTCACTCATCATTATTAACTCACTCACTCGCTCACTCACTCACTCGCTCATCTCACACACTCATCACTCACTCACTCACTCGCTCACTCATCTCACACACTCATCACTCACTCACTCATCTCACACAATTACTCACCTCATTCACTCATCACTCAGCCACTCAGTCTCTTGACTAGATGAGTCTAGTGTAGGCAATCCAGGCTATGCTCTCTCATCTCCACTCCCACAAGACATTTGGCTTAGCAAAGTGTGGACATTGGGCACCAGTGGGAGAAAGGGGGGAAATAACAATAACAGGTACAAGTTATGTTTTAAAGACTTGTGAACTTATTTCACTCCATTGTTTACAAATCTAATTTTATAAGCTGTATTATGCCTATGAAATGGTTCTATAATAATACTGCTAAAGTAGTGTACAGTACGTCAAGAAAAGATGCACCTTATTAGCAAGGCCCCAATTTTTCCACGATTCTGTGACCACTGAGATTGCTGCTGAACTTAATGCAAACCATGTTTCATTTCATCACAGTTTATTTAAAACTGTAGTACTATTGTGCAATTTACATAAACTGGGGAATAGTTTTCCACAGTTACTGTACATAAACCATGGAAAACAATTTTGACATTTATGTAAATGACAGAAAGGCTGTTTTTGTAGTTTACATTGGACAGTCAATACAAACTGTGGAATGGAAAAAAATCTGAGGTTTATCTTTGCTATTCAATGTAAACCAAGGAAAATGAATCCATGGATCATATAAACAACAACAAAAAAAACTATTACACAGTTTATATTACATTTTTGGGGGGAACAGTCCTTACCCATTAGTTTTCCTGCTGGTGCTTTGACTTAAAAATAAACACTGGTAAATACCCCTTCTGCCCAGCTGAGCCCTTTCACCCTCCCTACACTATCTTGAGATCATCGTGGAGTCACTTTATGTGAAGCAGCAATATTTTTATCAGATACCATGCAGTTCAGTTATCTTCGTCTTTCTAATTTCAACACCAGGCCTGAATTTCAGTTCTTTTTTTCTCAAAAGTGTTTTGTTCACAGCTGCACAAAGCACTGCTAGATGGGAAACTGGAATTCTAGCCTTGCAGTAATATTAGAAGGATGAGGATCACTGAGCAGCATGGGAGTTGATAAAATTACTACTACTTCAAATATCGTGCCTCTTAGGGTGGGGTGATGAGGATGATGTGACTGAGATGGATGGGGTGAGTTTTCTACATTGTAATACTACAATTGCAATAACACAAGAATTAATTGACAACCTTCTCTGCTTTGAGAGTACCAGCCCCAAAACAAACATTTTTCCCCTATAAGGATGTCAGTTGTCTCCCAATCTGCTATCAAAGACCACAATTGACACCCCAGAACTTACACAGAAATAGAACATTTTTTCCTTAGATGTTTTGTGGCAAAAAGGAGAGTTATACTTAGAAACAATTAGATGGATGTTTAGGCTGCCTGCATTTGTAAACAAAGCAAAGAAATATTGGTCTTGTGGCATCCTTAGGACACTACAAAATCTTGCACAACAAAAAAGGACAGGCTCCACTGCTATTCACATATTCTTCATATTTAGCATTCACATAACACATGTGGATTATGGATGACATTTAGTAGCCCACACAACTTCATTAGACCCTCTTCCATATGTTGTGTTACCTGCAGTCATAGACATATACTCAAAATTGAGGACATGCTTTAAAATTTCAAATTCAGGATTCTGTACCACAACCTCCATCACATTACAGTGTTCAAGACACCAAACTTGATTGTCTGTACCTAGGTTACTCAGTATTACTGTACATGAAATTTCCCTGTTTTACAAGCTAGAAGTGCAATCCTTACATATATGTGCAAGGGTCATTATTAATAAAAGGTCAACATTTTTAATTGCAATCCATCATAATGTGCCGATATTTATCATATTATTTTCATCATACTCATATATTCCCTTATATCTCACAATCACTAATAATATCTATTTAAAAGTTAAGTGCTGACAAACATAAAACAAATATTTTAAATCCTATTTCTCAAAAGCATGTGTAAAATGCAATGAAATGTTACACATATAACATATAAGACTGTATACTTTCCTAGTCTTTCACAATAATGCAGAATTATTTCCTCATAATGCGTGTACATCTCCTCACTTCTGAGCACGTGTGAAATAACATAGTGATTACAACACACACTGTACAAGTGTCTCTTTTAAAATATGTACAGAATACCATTATCTATACTTATTTATTACACCTCATATCTCAATTTCTTAGTACCCTCTCATGGACAGGGTGCCACTATCCTCTGCACTGTCACTTCAGGATAATTCCGTTCTACAGAATTAAATGAACAGTGCATGTATTAGAAATACAATTCTTGACATTGAATTCAAGTGCTTATTTCACTCATAGAAAAACACTTACTTAAATGTTGCTGGGGAAAACAATGCCGTTACCCACCAGCTCCCGCAGGCACAGGGTATGGCCAGCACAGCCCAGAAATGCAGTATTTGTACTGCAGCAAGGAGGGGGTGATGATGTCACATGACATCCTATGGTGATTGGTTCCTCTCCATTGCTACAGGAGCCAAATCTGTTTGCTCTGCAGAGCAGATAGCTCAGAGGGATAATGCGGTGCGGCAAACTCCCTCTAGTAATTCTCTCCACACACTGCGATGTTTCATCCACAGCCTATGGCTCCCCATGCCACCTAATTTTTTTTCTTTCTAAATAAACTCCACTTCACAGTGCTATGTGTTTATTCCTAGTATTCATTTGAAATAATTAATAATACGTCGGGACTCCAGTACAGAACCTATTCAATTCTTTTATTGTATACCTATGATATTTTGGAAGAATTAGATCTGTTCTTTAAGAACACATATAGACTATCTAAATGGTCAGCACTACTACTCATCTTCACCCATCTTTTACATTCCCTCTTGACATAGGTATCACTTCAATTACTGTCCAATAAGGACAGCTGTAAGACTCCACAAACATTTTGGGGAACCTAAAACCTTCCAAGTACCAATGCTCAAGACCAACCAAGAAGGCTTTCAACCTTATCAAACTCCTCATTACATTACTCCTACTCTCTGCTGGAGATATCAAACCTAACACAGGTCCATCTCCCCCTCCCCATCCCCTTCCCCCATCCATCTTCCAAAAGGTCTGAAATTTGCCCATCTAAACATTAGAAGTTTAATCCCTAAATTAACCTTACTCTGGCCTATCATGTTAGACCTCCAGTTAGATGTTCTGGTTCTCTCAGAACATGGTTATTCTCTGAAATATCAGATAGCAGCCTCCTCATACCTGGCTACCCCCTTATACACAAAAATAGGCCCAGTAAAGGCGGTGGTGTAGCCATGTATTCTCTTTCAACTTTCAGTACTCCCTCATGTTCTCAATCTCCTTCCTCTCTACCTTTGAACTAATCCTTATAGAACTCTCCCTGTCACACAATCTTCCTATTTTATAGCAGGTGCATACTGCCGACCTGGTCTCCCCACCTCAACAATCACATAACTCATCACAACCATAATTACTCATGCATCCTCAGGTGAGCTTTACATTCTAAATCCAGAAGCAAATGGTTTGATACCTTTTATTGGACCAACATAGATGTTACTAAAAGACAACAATGTCTAAGCTTTTGGACTAACAAAGTCCCTCCAGAGAGACATATGACAATTGTTCAGAGTGTCACAATCAATCAATACCCAGATCATACAGAAAAAAACACAGAAAAAAAATGTCATTGGTTAGAAGTACCTATTTCAAAAAATCACAAATTTAAATGGAATGAATAGCATCCCTTTAGCCTGCTATTACTGAGAATCTTTTCAAGGTCAAACCCATAGATAAGCTGAGCACTCAAGCACTGTAAGTGTTCCACTTATCTATTGGGTACTTAAATAGAAGTAGAAATAGATACTTCTAACCAAATATAATTTTTTTCAGTTTTTGTTCTATGTATGATCTGGGTGTTAATAGATTGTGACTCTCTGAACAATTGTCATAAGTCTTAGAGGAAGGACTTGGTTGGTCCAAAAGCTTAGACATCGTTTTCTTTTTGTAACATCTATGTTGGTCCAATAAAAGCTATCAAATTATTTGCTTCTGGATCTGTTCTTAAAAGGAACAATATGGCAACTAAGCTATTTCTTTACATTATAGGTGATTTTTACCTTGATTGGCTCTCATTTTCTTATGGCAAAACTTGTTCTGAAATTAAATCCCTCAGTCTTACGCATTTAATGGCTGAACCTACACATCTTAACCTCAAAACTAAGAACCGCACCCTCTTAGACTGGGCCCTCTCCTCAAACCCCCATCATATGATAGAAGCCAGCATCCTTCCAGACTCCCCTGAGTGGTCATCATATGATTTACTGCATCCGCAAGGTTTACCGGCCTAAAGCTCCCCCAAGGATGGTCCTGCTATGATCTTTTCACTCCCTAAATCTGTTCCCACTCATAGCGACATAGCTAACACAGACTGACCCCTTATCTCCATTGAATCCTCAATAGACATTGCAATCAGTTACTTCTCATCCAGATTCTTAAACATTTAGAACCAGGATTCCCGCTTCAAATACACAAGGGTAAGAGGAACACACCTCCCATGGGTCAATGCTGAATTGCTGGCTGCATGCACACTTGAGACCAGGCCTAGAAAGCCCACAATGTCTCCAGCTTTGACACTAACCTACTCAGATATCAGTACCTAAGGAACACATACACCAGAGCCACCAGATACACCAAAGCTGAATATTTCTCCACCTCCTTTAACTCCAACATAAGCCACCCTTCCAAATTTTGGAAAGTTGTCCAATCTGTATTCTCACCTCCTACCTGACCCCCCACCCCACTACTCAAGGTAGATAACTCCACCCTTACTTATACCTCCTCTGTTGCCAAAACATTCAACACCTTTTTCACCTCCTGTGTTTCATCACTCCTTTCCACTGTCTCCACCCCCTCTGCTCCTCCACTGCTGTCACCTCCCCCCTAATTTCCTCCCCTCCCAACCTTCAACTGTTCCCCCTTCTTTCTTCTCTCCCATCTCCTCAACTGAAGCTCTCAAAGCCTTTCTAGCCCTAGACTCTAGCAAGGGCAAGAACCCAGAGAGGCTTGAGTCCAAACTCCTTTATCTCTCTGCCCATGGTATCTCCTTCCCTCTAGCTGCACTTCTAAATCTATCTTTCTCTCTTGCTTCTGTCCCATCAACCTGGAAAGTTTCAACTGTCATTCGTCTGTCTAAAGGTGGTGACCCCACCAACTCTATGAACTATCGTCCAATCTCCCTAATCCTCATTCTAGCCAAAGTACAGGAGCACACTGTGCTTTCTTAGCTCTCCCCCTTCTTTGACTCCTCCTCCTCCTTTTTCAACCCCTTCCAGTCTGGTTTCCATAAGTTACACTGTACCACCACCTCTCTTCTTTGGCTTACTGACACCTTAATAACGAGTATGGACCAGGGGCAAATCGATTCTGCAATATTTTTCAAGCTAGCTAAGGTCTTTAAAACAGTATTGCACTCCCTCCTACTTCACAAATTGAATGTCGCTGGACTATCCACTTCAGCTACAACCTGGTTCCACTCCTACCTAGAAGGTAGATCACAATCTGTCAAGACTGGTGACTCCCTCCCCCCCACCATCAACACTGGAGTCCCACAGGGCTCAGTACTTGGCCCAATCTTATTTTCAAACTTCTTAAATAACCTACCTTGAATTTGCTATACAACATCCATTCACACCTATGCAGATGACACCATCATGTTCATCTCTAGCATTTCCCAAACAGATGTAGCTGCAAGACTCCAGCTGGATTTCAACATGGTTCAGTACTAGTTCCAGCCAAACCAGCTATTCCTAATCACCAAAAAGACAGTCTCTGTAATCTTCAGTAGTAGGCAGAGGCTACCCCCCCACTATCTTCCACACCCTGGATGGTACATCTTTAGAGGACATCACCTCATTGAGGTATCTTGACATCTGGCTAGGCCAGCACCTGGACTTTTCTGTACATGTGAATGCAATCTAAAAGAAACTGCACCCCAAGCCTGGTACATTATATAGAAACCATGACTGCATTCCACTACCTGTGCATTGCTCTATTGTGCAGAAAATGATCCTTCTCACCCCTGATTATGATGATATAGTCTACAGCGCCACCCCCAATCCACCCTTGGCAGATTGGACACCCCCTTTCACTTCTTCTCTTATTTCACTCTATCCTGTCCTCCTCAAACCCATCACTGGTATCTCTACAAAGCCCTCTCATTCCCTTCTTTTTAATCCAGATGTCTCATCCTCTTTGCTAGTTTTGTAGCCACATTTTGATTTGGGTCACTTCCCTCCTACTTGACCTCTCTTCTCTATACCCCCATTCTTCCCATCTATTCCCTCCATAACATAGGCCTTAAATCCCTTGCCCTCCCCAGAAGGTCTACCACTGCCAGTCAATCCACCTTCTCATCTCAATGTCCTAAACTGCGGAACTCCCCCCCATCCAGAACACACCTGCACCAGCAACACTTTCTTCTCTACTACATGACCGGTCATCCCCATCCTGTGCCTGCCATTAACTATACATCCTCCACACCCAGGTCCATTTAATATATTCCTCCTTTCCTATCCCTCTTTCATTCTAACTGGCTCTCCTCATAACTTCTTGCCTCACTCCTAATCCAGTTCTCACTTCACAGTGCATCAGTCCCGCTCTTCCTATTACCATTTCCCGCTCCTAATCTCTTTTTACTTCTTTATTCACATCCCCCATTCAATTTCATGACTAATCCCCTTCGCAGGCTGGCACCCCTCACTCCTCTCTCTCTACCCTCAACTAAACCTAAGTCTACCCAATCCACTCCCTGTTGTTTCCACGAACTTCCTTTTGCAACTACTCAGCATAAATTTTTCACCATTTCAGCCTACAATTGCTCTGTAAGATGCTATTGAGTAAGCACAGTTGTACATTCTTTTATTCTGTGTTCTATGGATATTACTATTGATATCTTCTGTATGTCTACTGTAAATACAAACTTATGTGTTCCATGCATTTATTTTATTTATTTATCTGTACATCGGTTTACAACCTTTGAGCCAGAGGCTCATTTCCAAAGGTACCTCGTCACATTGAGGACAAATACATGACAGACTTTTGGTTACATCAAATGGGTTACATAGTTAGCAGGCACATGTGAGTACAGCATTTAAACAGATAAGCCAGTTAAGTTACAGTGGCACATTCTTGCACGAAGTACGAGCAAGCAGTATTATAATAGCAGTTCAAACAAAGCGGGTGAGGAATAAATGAGATGAGGCGTGTTTGCTGCCTGGCGGGCATTGTCAGGGTACAGAAAGCTATGCCTCAATCATAGAGAGGTGCAGCTATGCATATTAAATAGTTGGCTTTGAAGTGCAGTTTTGAATTTGGAGATCATGGGAGCATCAGAGATGGGGCAGGGAGCAAGTTGTACCAGGATGGAGCTCTATAGCAGAAGGACCTCTGTCCTTGTGAGGTCCTGGATCTTGGGACCAGAAAAGTGGCCTTGCAGGAGGTCTGTGTACAGACCAAGGGTTGGGCTTGGTGGAGGGAGGATGTCAGCCCGGGGGGGTGATAGCCCGAGAAGATTTTTTTTTTGTTATTAGGCAGGTTTGGTATCATAGACATTCATTTAGATTCAGCAGTATCACCCTGTCATAAAGCTGGCATGAATGCATGAGCCTTGGGGCCCCAGTGATTAGCCTGCATGCCTTATTTAGGATGAGGCAAATTTTATTGAGGGTGGTCGTGTCAGCAGCACCGTATACTGGTAGGCCATAGTCAACAAGGGATAATATAGATGATGTAACCGCTAGACGGAGGGCAACAGGGGGGAGACAGTTTTTATAGTGGTATAAGATACCTAGCTGCACATTAGTGGCTGAGGCTAGTGCATCAATGTGAGTGTGGTAGGTGAGGGCTGAGTCAAAGGAGACCCCTAGGTACTTGTAGGAGTGGACTTGCTCTAGTGGTTGTTTGGAGCAGGGGAGGATATGGAGTGGGAAGTTACTGGCTTTGTTTTGGGGGTGGGCAAAGAGCATTGTTTTAATTTTTTTGAGATTAATGACCAGTCTGTGCTCTTCAAACCAGGTTTTAGCATCATTATAGGATAGTTGTAGGGAGTCCTTGATGGAGATAGAGTTACAGTGGGTGGCAAAGATGACGTCGTCATCAGCATATAGCAGAATTTTTCCAGTACATGCACTGGACAGGGTGTTAAGGAAGAGTGAGAAGAGTAGGGGTCCCAGGATGGAGCCCTGAGGAACCCCTGACCAGATGGGACAAGTTTTGGAAAGTGTCCCATTAATTCTGACACATTGGGAGCAGACAGATAGGTAGCTGGTGCTCCAGGCGAGAGGCCCAGTAGAGAAGCCAGTGTGATAGAGGGCATCCAGCAGGAGGAGGTGGGAGACAGTGTTGAAGGCCTTTGAGAGGTCAACAAACACTGCCCCAGCTAGGGTGTCAGAGTCCAGGGAGAAGTGTAGGAAAGTTGAGAATTCAATTAGTGCTGTGCCGCTACTGTGTCCTGCGTGGAAACTGTGCTGTTTAGGGCAGAGGATGTTGTGTTTGGTCAGGTATTCAGTGATTTGCATGGCAATCCGTTTTTCTAGGGCTTTGGAGAGGGGTGGGAGGATGGTGATAGGTCGGTAGTTCCAGGCAGAGGACCTGTCACCACCTTTGTGAATGGGAGTAACAATGGCAGTTTTCCACACAGTTGGGAATTGCCCCAGGCATAGGGATTTGTTGAGAAGGCTGGTGAGTGGGGCAAGGACCTGATCCAGTACCAGACTGAGAATGCTGGGGTACAGAGAGTCGTCTCAGGGACTATTGCTCTTTAATGCTCTGACCAGGTAGGGTCTGGCTTCCTGGACAGTAACCCTACATAGGTAGAAGTTAGGGCGTTGGAGGACTGCGGCAGGTAGGGAGGGTGGTGAGTCAAAGAAATTACTGGGGAGGACAGAGCTAAGGTCCGTAAAGGATGTGTTAAGGTAGTTTGCAATTTTAGCTGGGTCCGTAATGGTGCTATGCTACAGCTGTATTCTATGTTACTGTATACTGTATGCACTGTATGATCCTCTCCCCCCGAACACTTCTGGAAACAAGCCAACCTGCTCAGTATATCTTCATGGTGAAATTGTTAAATAAATAAATACAATTTGAATGGTTATAAAAAATCCATCCCCAAAATGTTATCTTAATGAGCACCACTACATCACCCTAAAAGAGGTCCCAGAAGTGAAACCCAGGACTATGGGAGCTGTAAAAAAATGTTTGCATCCTTGAGATTGTAATGGTCTCCTTTCTACCCCTACATGATTGGTGGTGGTGGCACAGAATGCTTAATTTTAAATTTTAAATGCTGTCATTAATTTGGAGTATATATATCTATGACTGCAGGTAACACAGCATATGGAAGCAGCTCAGATGAAGTAGTGTGGGATATGAAACCTCACCCATAAGCCACATGTGTTATGTTAATGAGAAATAAAAATGAAGAACATGTGAATATCAGCGGAGCTTGTCCATTTTCATTGTGCAAAAAGAAAGACTTGCAACAGAAGTAAGATCAAAACTGCCACACAGAAGTTAGGGCTTTTTCTACTGGAATGCAGGTTTAGATCTGTAAGTCACTGTTCTTATGGCTCCTTAGGGCTCTGTTCTCAAAAGTGTTAGATCACCACAACCTCCAGGTGCACCAAATGCATGGCACAAGGGGCTTGCGGCAATCCCATGGCTGAATTTGGCATTCTCAAAACCCGAGCCCTCCATGCACCACATGCAGTGAGGTAGCACAGCTTTTGTTGGTCTAACATCACTGGCCTTTTTACTGGGCTTGCACCTTGTCATTGGTGCAAGCTGCCGTAAAAATGGTGTGGTGTTGCAAAGGCACAAGACCTATGAGAAAAGGGTGCACCATGCACCAAAGTGTTCAGGACAGCTGCACCGTTAGTGCAGGGCTTCCGTACGCCCTGCACCAGCCTTTGTGAATAGAACCCTTAGTGTTGAAAGAGCTGGTAGAACCCAAAAATAGTATGCAGAGAAGTTTAGCAATTTCTAAAATTAGTCCCTTATTTCTTTTTATTTGGGATTTTTATCTTTTTCTATGTGCCCATTTGATGGTTTTCTACCCCTTAGTATTATGTGTGAAGTGAAAATCAATACGTTTCCTGCAGTCAGAACCTTCTAGCTCTATCACTTCCACTACAACTTCAACATCAGAGACATCACACTGTATATATAAAAACTAGAACTTGCATATAATCCCCAAAGACATAGTAGAAGGCCACTTGCATGTGGCTGCATGAAAGCTCCTCTTGATATCCTCTCTAGTTTTTATGTTTGCTTGCAAGCATGTGCAAGAATCATAGTGCCACCATACGAGTTTTCATTGGTGTGCCTCCCCCAGTCTCAATGCCCTGCTCTCTTTTGCAGGCACAGCTCCACCATGCCAATGAATGTCCGAGCTGTCTATGACAGCCATTCAGATGCAGTGACGTACAGCTGGAAGTGGAAAACCGCTGCAATCAGCAGTTGTAATGTGTAGGCAATTTGCATACTGCCATCAGCAGGTAATTTACATACTGCCGTAGGCAGTATGCAAACTGCCTATACTCAGCACTGCATCCTGAATGAAGCTGTCATAGACAGTTCCCTTGAAGCTCCCCCCTCCCCAAACACTCAAGTAGCATGCTGGGAGCCCACCCCTGTGTGCGCATGTGCTACTCCCACTGCACACAGTATGGCTGACAGGGGTGCCCAATCCCCCGTTGGCTCCGTGCCCCCTCTAAAGACTTCTAGATGCCATGCTGGGAGCCCACCCCAGTGTGGCAAAAGTGAGAATGGAGACAGGGGTGCCTAATCTCCTGTCAGCTCCACTCAACGACCCCCCCCCCAAAAAAACACAGATTTCCAGTTGCCATGCTGGGAGCCCACCACAGCATGGCACATGTCTGTATGGCTGACAGGGGTGCCCTATCACCCATCTGTTCCACTGACCCCTCTCCCAAAAAAACTTTCAACTGCCATGCTGGGAGCCCACCCCAGTGTGGCACAAGTCCCGAGTCATCTTCCTAGAAAGAAAAAACACCTGAAAACAAAAAGTGGTCCCTCGTTGATTGGCTAGCCCGCCACCCCCACCCTGTGCCCACCCTCTGTGCATCCACCTCCCCACACCCCTGACCCCAAACTACCTCTAGATCCCAGCGCAAAGATCTTCGTGGACCAGGAATATGTCTGTGCTCTTCAAAGTTGACCGTGAACTGAAGAAATGCCGATTAACTGTACAATGGCATAAATGTTTTTTTTTTCAACTTTGGTACATATCTTGGCCATTTTTGGGAATTTATTCACCAAATTTTCAAGATGGGGTTTTTCTGACCTCTCCTCATCAATTCTGGCACTGTCATGGTGTTAATCGGCCCCGAAAGGTGATTTCGCAGTCACTGTGTGGAACCACCTTTTGGGACAGATTTACAAAATGACAGTGTCACATGAGGTAGGCCCCCAAAAACCCTATGTTGAAAATCTGGTGAAAAAATTCCCCAAAATGACTGATTTACGAGCGTGCATTGTGCAATTCCTACACATGCTCGTAAGTTTGCAAATTTTTAATATTTTCATTCCAGATTTTCAACATTGCCATTTAATCACACTTCCTTATGAGCAGTATAGCTGTCATTTTTCACATCTTGCCCAAAATGTGTTTCCACGCATGTAGCCACAAGGGCACAGTCGGTGTGCAAAATCAATGTTCGGGACGGATTAAGAAAATAACAGCAACACTGTTCATCAGCAGAGGTCTTAAAATGGCTATGTTAAAAATTTGGTGACAAAAGTCCATAAAATGACTGTGTTATGAGCGAGCACTGTGCAGTTTCAATGCACCCTAGTAAGTTCATGAATTTGCAATATTTTCAGTCTAGATTTTCATCACTGACATTTTTCCACACTTCCTTATGAACAGTACAGCTGTCATTTTTCACACCCTGTCCGAAATGTGTTTTCACACTTCCAGTGCAGAAATGCGTGGTCACTGTGGGAAATCACTGTTTGGGAGAGATTAAGAAAATCACAGTGACACTCTTCATGAGTGGAGGTCCCTAACTGCCTGCATTGACAATCTGCTGTAAAATATCCCCAAACTAATTACGTTATGGGTGTGCATTGTGCAGTTTCTATGCACGCTCATGACTTCACTTTTTCAGCAGGGTGGTGGTGGGGTTGGCTTCAGTTCAATACTTCACTGCCATTTCTATTATGCATCTCTCTAACTCCTACACTATCAATGCCAATGCCAGCAAACAAACATTCAGCATTGACAAACGCTTGTTATATATAGAGTCTCTATAAGCAGCATATGACCTCACTCATTGTTACATAAGAAACATGCACTGCTCATAGATTAGCAACATGCATCACAAGTTACAAACCAAGCAGCAAGAGACTGGCTTTTCTTATTTACTAGTAATGTCACATTCCATGGGGTCCAAATGCAGATGATGTGGGGAGGAAAATAACTGAATATGGTAGCCTCTAGGTAGAGTGCTGTTCCACACATCACACAAAGTACCACCAGGAAGAAAATCTTCTAATTAGCAAAATAGCAAAGAAAAAAATACTTCAGATACAGTGTAAGAAATGATAGCTGACTTCTTTTGAAAGTTACTATTAATTTCAGGCAGTATATTAGCTGATTAATCTCTAACTTTGACTATGCTTTCAGTCTTGTCTACAATCTCTGTTATTTCAACAAACTTTTTTTTATAGAACACAGATATAAATAAAGACAGAGTTAGATAGCTAGCTAGATTGACAGGTGTCTCTCTCATTGTGCTAACATGTCTCTCCCATTGTGCTAAATTTATCTCTAAATTCTGGTTCTGGTCTGTCCATTCCTACCTCTCCTACTCTCTATCCATTCCACCTCCCTACTCGCGCGTCCTTAGATCCAACGACTCTTGAACTATGGCAGTCCCTACTGATCAGCCTCAGTAGAACAGGCAGTGTTCTTGTACCACTTCCCTAAACTTTGGAACTCACTACCTCATCAAATAAGACACTCCTCTTCCCTTCCCTCTGTCTCTTCATTGCTGCACAACTTATTCTCTCCAAATTGTACCTGCTTTTAAATTCTCCTGACTCCCCCCCCCCACTATTATAACCAAACTGCTTGATTTCCCAACTCTGATAGCACTGCCTGTCTGTCCTCTCCTCTATTTATTTATTTATTTAGCTTTTGTTGATCGGGTAAGTGCACTAGACAAATCCTGCCTATTTTCAGGCACGACCCGGGGGAGGGGATACAGATGACAACTGACCTTGAACCAGATTAAACTGTTGGTGGTATTTTTAGTGAATGAGGGAAATTTGGCCAGGACACTGGGGAAATTCCCCTACTCTTTTTGATAAGTGCCATGGGATCGTTAACATCCACCTGAACTACCACCAATCCAGGCAGATGGGACCTCGGTTTAACATCTCATCCGAAAGACGGCACCTCAGAAGTGCAGCACCCCTCTCATGCTGTACTACAGTGTCAGTACTGGGATATTAACCCAAGTGCCAGATGTGGGAACTGAACCCACAGCCCTCTGACAGCCTCACAGCCCTCTATTACTTTTGTTACCCATCCCCTGGTTGAATCAATTGTTACCTTTGCATGTCAAGGTGTTTACATAACATTTATTGTATGGATCATGCCCACATCATTTCATCAGGGATATATGTTTATATTTCTCCTTCCCCATCTTATTTTAAGCATTCGTAGCAAGCACTTAATATGTACTTCGAACTAGTTGCCATTTGTCACATATATATAAGCACTTCAGAGGCAGTATAGCGCAGTGGATTAAGGATCTGAGCTGCAAATATGGTGACATCCAGCAGACTAGACCTGGGTTTGAATCTCACAGCTTCCACTTACATACTGTGTGACCCTGAGCAAATCATTTAACTTCCCAGTGCTCCCAGGTTGCTCCTGTAAAAAAGCTTTCAGCTTAGTGTGTTACTTCTGGTTAAACAACTAAACAAAAAACTTCTTATGATTTTTCATGTTGTATAATTCCATTTTTATGTGCTGATGTATCCTTGTCCTTGGCAAATATGCATGTGTGATTGATATTCCGTTACCCTCTCCTCCAGGATGTACCATGAGATGAGCAACTTGATTGTTCAGTGTGCCCTTACTGGTGACATTTTTCAAGGACTAAACAGATAGACAGAGAGATAGATAGATAGATAGATAGATAGATAGATAGATAGATAGATAGATAGATAGATAGATATCCCAGTACTTAGGTCAATTATACTGTATAGAGAATAATGATAGATAGATAGATAGATAGATAGATAGATAGATAGATAGATAGATAGATAGATAGATAGATATTCCAATGCTTAGGTCAACTGTACTGCATAGAGAATAATTTTAAGAAATGTGACTAGAATTCTCATCAAGTAAAGTATATTTTTTGTGAAGATTAATAAATATTGTTCAACAGTTACTAAAGTCTTGAGATTGCTGCATTGCTTTGTGAAGCTCTGTTAAATTTCATCATAGACATTGTAACAGCTTTATTAATATGTGATTTGGCAGAATGGGTTCATGTCCTATATGTGCAGGATACTATTACCTGATTACCCCAGGAAAAACTGTACTGTGTTTGTCAACCCATTACTGTTAAATGGAATTTCCCTTTATGTATTCCTGTCAAACTGTCATTTTTTCTCACTTTCCCTGAGAAAAAATATACAAATCTTGTTAAATGTGTCATTCATGTACTACATTCAATTTTCACTTATCTCGGTAACAGATATTCTATTAGTAAGAACTGACATCACAATTTAAATGACTGCTGTTCTGCAAAACATTTTATTTAGGCTCTTTCTGTAGTGCATCATAACATCCAATCATCCTTGATTTTATTAGCACTTTTTTCTTTAACTAATGCTAAATATAAAAATATACTAGGAGTATTTAATAAACATGATAATCCACTATTATCATGTTAGCAGAACTGCTGATACAGCACAAAGTTGTAAAAAGCTAGCTCAAAGATCCCTAAATAGAAAACTCAGAAAGCATTGTGTTCCTTTTTGGCTTAAGACTTAATTATATTTGACTAGAAAAAGCGGTCATACTTATCCATATAGAGCATTTCCTATCGCTTAACTACATACTGCAGCTTTTATATAAATTGCCTTACCAAATGTTGATTGAAAACTTCTAGTCCTAAAAATTCCAATCTTTCTTATTAGACACTGACAGTCTGTTCTGTTTTGATTATTTCACCCATAGATGGCAGTACAGTTGCAAGCATGAACATCTATTCATCACATGGGGGTCCTCTAGCTTGGGGACTGCTTGGGGCACAGCCAAGACTATCACAGCAGGATGGCCTGCTTCTAAAGGTTAGCTAGAAGGATGACATGCAGTATCACAATAACCATTACACCGCAGAGCTTCAAAGAATGAAATCTGAATGCTTAAACAAGTAAAAAGGGACTAGAAAAAGGCTTGAAATAATTTTAAACATTTTCTGGGTGAATGAATTGTGATCTTACAATTATCTTAAGGAATAAACAATTTTTAAAAGTCATATGACCCCCTAGGCTAGTAAATACTGTTTAGCAAAAAATACATTTTTGATTTTAAAATAAAGAACATTATGTTATCTCTTTCTCTTTCTAAGCTACAATATTAACCTATAGAAGGATTTCTTACCAAATTATACTTTTCTTCATGCGCCACTGAGATCTGAAGGGACAGTAAATGCTGACTGCATTTTTAGAAGTGTTCATTAAGGTTTCCTCTGATGTATTACTCTGACTTTTAAACTAATCATTGATGAGTTTTTTTAGACATCCTCTTGCAAACTCTGCATCTTCTCCTACTTTTTTTTCAATGTCAAAACAGCTATGGTATCTGCTCATATCCAGTCAGGGCCTGATTTGCTAGACTCAGAGCCACACATCCTGACTGTTTATTGCTATTAAAGGACAGGACAGGGTCACAAAACACACTCTCTTTTTAATAACAGTTTGGTCTGTAGTATGAAAAGAAACATCAGTGCTACTTTTTGAGTATTCCAATGTGCAAAATGTTGCCAACCAAGAAACCTTAAGCACAAAGATATATCTCTTTCTTATGCTTTTATTCTTAGAAGTGGATGAGAGCATATGGCTGAGGACCAACACAATTAAGATATTGTATATAAATCAGCCTTTTACAGGTGCAATGGGAATATAGGAATATACAGTATTTATAGTAAATATTTATTCAGTATGTATCATAGCAACCTAAAACCAGCTGTAGTTATACTTCATAAACATGCTTGTGAAACCCCATACATTTATTACAGAGCTGTATGGCAAGCCAGTCAGATGTTTTAGATCTCAGTTATGAAAAGCTAACCATACTGTCAGTCACTACTGAATCACTAATCTGCCAATGGAGAACTGCTTTCTGTACCTGGAGGAGAAGACCACAGTTACCATGCATTATTTCCAAAGTAAGGTGTTCTCAGCTGTAAAAGAGAGGGCTGGTCATGTGACCTTGAGTATAAAGTACTGTACTGTTTGAGCAGTGGCTCTGAAGGGAAGAAACTTGGAGACTCCCCAAAAGAGTGTCTAAGCTGAGCGGTGGCAGCTACCGGAGTATTGAGAAATCTGGTAACAGTGATAGTGGCTGAGTCTGGGAAGGACCAGTCTGTCGCAAACTAATGTCACTAATGGATGTGACAGTGTTCACGAAGACTCACTCACTGCATCTTTTATTATGTGAATGGTGCAGTGTCTTTTTTTTAACTGCCAGAATGATTCTTTGCTCTTCCTTTTAGAGAAAGCCAGGAATTATATAAAAAAAAAAATAATAGACATCAGTGCATTTTTCAATTTGTTGACACCTCCCTGGTGTGTGATACTTGAATAAACCACTCTCAAGTTTTGCTCAAATGACTTATGTAGCATCACACAAGTTTGTGTGCGTGCATGTGTGTGTGTATGTGGGTGTATATGTGTGTGTGTGTGTGTGTGTGTGTGTGTAAGAATGTCCTACCACATTGATGTCCATATAATATTCTATATATATATTACCTGAGTTGGCAATAGAACACCTAAAGAAAATTAAGCTTTAGAAATCCATAGAACTATGAGTCAGATAATCTGCAAAGGATGTTGCTCAAGCAACTGACAAATGAACAAGCAGAAAAACTAGCAGAGATGCAGGATTTGGCAGACTTGCTAAGAAAGGGTGAGATTGCTGAAGATCTTTGGCAGAAAAATGTGATCTTTCTCTTTATAACAATGGAGTAAAAGGTAATACTTGAAACTATATACTTGTTATTCTGATTCTGATTCCAGGTACAATTACAGAAATCATAATCAAGACAGTATGCAAATGCATCTGGAATGTTAGGCAGAAAATGACTTGCTCATAGTTGCACTCTCATAGATTGATTTGCCCTTTTTACCACATCAAGGTGGCTGGCCCCACAGGGGACCATACACATACTGTAGGCATCAGCAGGCATACTCACTGTACTTTGCTGATTACAGTAAAATCTGGAAAATCCAGGGGCAACATGAGCCTCAGGCCAGAGCAACAAACACAAATGGAGGTGGGGTAAAATAAAACCATTTCCTTTTCCTTTCTTGTGTCTGGGGGATTATGTGGCAACCAGCAAGTACTCGAGTGAACTTGTGAGTGATCACAGTGAGTGGAGGCGGGGCGGGTGCTACATGCTGTGAGTCAGCCTCCATGCAGTTTTTTCCTTTGTTCAGCTCAAACTCACCAGAGCCAAGAAAATCAGGATAGTCTCAGAGGAGTTGAATACTGATTTTTTTTCTCAGTGGGGGGGGGGGGCTACATGCCAATGCTGAGAATGAATACTGAAATTGAAGTAGGTTAGGCCTGTTGATTTTTTTTCTTATTGCCAGATAAATCGGGAGGGCCTGAAGTGGTGTCAATGAGTACAAGAGCTGCTTCAAGTCCACTGATGACTGGCTTTTATGCTGTAGCCTGGTTGTCTTTGATTTTATTTTTCTTTGGAGAATGAGGGTGGTCACTTGTATGCCTGTTGGTTGATTGTGACCAGGGATTCAGCCGGTGGACATCTGTAAGGTTGGTAACCTTGATGTGGAAAAAGGCTTATCACAATGTATCCTAAACAGTGCAACTAAAAGCCAGCCAACTTCTGTTTGATTGGTAGTGTGTGTCAGATGAAATAAAAAGTTGTGGATCTATTAGAATTATTGGCTTACTACACAAGACTGACTGAAATGGGGGGTGGGGCAACATTTGTGAGGTGGAGCAGCACATCTTTTGGTTTGTGTTTACAAGGGAAGGGTGGCAACAGTTCCATCAGTTCTCAAGCACAATTAAAAAATACTGGCTACACTCCTGACCATACACAAGATGCACCCGGATGGTCTATTTCACCTTGGTAAACTATCTTCAGATATCATACATTCACAACTCGCTATTCACTTTCAGGCATTGACA
The DNA here is from genome assembly GCA_016271365.2 of Neoceratodus forsteri. Classification (NCBI taxonomy): domain Eukaryota; kingdom Metazoa; phylum Chordata; order Ceratodontiformes; family Ceratodontidae; genus Neoceratodus; species Neoceratodus forsteri. The sequence continues at coordinate 402,603,603 of CM057455.1, read as the reverse complement.
AAAAAGTAACAATCCCTTCTTTCAAAATGTTCACAGTTAGTCACACAACACTGAAAGCAATCCATTCAGTATATAATGCTAAGAATTTGTGGGTGGGATTAGTTTTGCACAGAATCAGTAGGCAAAGGGTGAGAGCATCCATTTGATACCTTACAGTCATACATAATGTACAAAGATAATTTGAGGAGAACAACTGATAGAAAAAGACTGAGACATAAAAAAACCTACAGCAATATTTTATGATAAACAGATTAGCAAACATAAGGTAAGAGGCGTGTAGAAATGTTGGGAATTTTTAATTTGTCAGTGACGTTGGTGCAAATCTACGATATTCGCATTCACAAATAAAAATTACGAGTTCCGCAGCTGAACTGCCAACTTTGCCAGCTGATGTTTTTTTCTTTTCTTAACTTACAAAACTTCCCACACCCACTGTGTTGTGAATGAATCCCCATCCCCAATTGAAGAACTTGGAAATAAGTTGCCCCCCCTCCTACCCACCAGCTCCAGTGAGCATCATGCTGTTGCTTTTTATAAGTTTAACAAAAAATAATCCATCCACCCCACCTGCATGCCAAATACACTTCCCCCACCTCCCCCACTGTCTTTAACAGAGTTAGCAAATTAATAAAAAAAACATTTTACAGCAAACAAAGAGGAGGACCCACTAGGAGGACTATACCTAAAAATCCAAACACTGTGCATGACACATTTTTTTGTAAATTTTGTCTTCACCTCCCCTTTAAGCAGCATGTCTGCATTTGTCACAGGAGTAGGAAAGGCTTTTGTTTTTCTAAAACAACATAGATGGGGTAAGTTGGGGTGAAAATTGTTTTAATTGATGAGTTTATTACTGACTGGAAGGTTAAATTTGAGAACAGTCATAGTAGCCCACATTTAATAACTGTGTATTTTACTGTAGTTTTGGAAAAATGGCATGGAACCTCAGATAGTTGATAATTGGAGGTAAAGCTGAGTCACATTTCTGATTCCAGCATAGGGACAGGACTTAGACAAAGCACTTCAGGAAGCTATCATCAGGACGGCAAGTAAGGAGGAGATGCTGCTAGTTGGTGACGTCATTCTCCAACATGTGGATTGGAGACTTCAAACTGCAGCTTCAGCAAGCAGCAAGGCCATCCTTGACTGCATACAAGGGTGGCTTTTCTCAGGTAGCTTGTCAACAAACCCGCTAAAGATGGGAGAGTGCTATATCTGGTGCTCGCAAACATGAATGGCAGCGCGAACATTACAGTGGGCAGTCCCCTAGGTATCACTGATCCCTGCACAGTGTGGTTTAACATTAAGAAAGGAGCAGAAGTAACCTCATGAGTGTGAGTGTGCTTGACTTTAGGAGGGCAGATTTAAAAAAAAATGGGTGACTGTACCAGTAACTGGCTAGTATCAGGGATTGCTAGAAAGGGGTGGAGGAACAGTGGGGAAAAATAAAGTAGGGCACAATTAAGGCAACCAGTTGCTGAGTGAAGGAAGCAGAAAGAAAAAGAGAGTACTATGGTACTCTAGGGAAGCGGCCATGGTGATGAAGGAAAAAAGACTGGCATTTGGGAGATTTAAGGAAACGCAGAGGGAGAAAGACAGGGAGGTGTACCAAGTAAGACAGAGGGAAGCAGAAGCAGGTAAGGCAGTGGGGGGTGCAAAGGCACAGACAGAGGGAAGGATAGCCAAAGGGATAGCTAAGAAGGGGATGACTTTCAACAGTTATATACTGTAAGTGAGAAGAGGAAAGCAAAGGGAGGGATAGTGAGGAAAAAAGGAGGACTGCAAGGGGAGACTGCACAGGAGAGGAACAAAAAACAGCAGACAAGCTGAGCAGGTGCATCTGCTCAGTTTTTGCATTGGAGGGAGAAGGGATGGACCACCATTGAGCAACAAGAACAAAAAGGGGCTGACACAAGTCAATTTTCAGAGGAAAGTCATGAAGGGACTTGCAGCTCTGAAAGTGGACAAGCCATGGGGTCAGACAAGATACACCCAAGGGTATTAAAGGAACTAAGGAAGGTGCTACCTGCCCCACTGACAGCCTTATTTAAAAACTCACTTGAATCAGATATAGTTTCGGAGGACCAACTCAGATTTCTTTATTGACACAAACATGTATAAAAATGGTACAACTTATTATGTGTAAAATATAAATCATAAAAACATAGAATGTGATGGCAGATAAAGATCCCCAGACCCATCCACAATGCCCATTTTTCTGTATCTACAAAAAAATGACACAGATCCTACCTGATCTATGGTATCACCTATTCTTTTGAACAGCCAGGATTCCCACCTATCTATCCCATGCAGTCTTGAATTCCTTCATTGACTTTGCCCTCACCATCTCTGCTGGGAGGCTGTTCCATACCTCCACCATCCTTTCTGTGAAGAAGTACTTTCTCACGCTGCCCTTTAATCTACCTCCTTCCAGCCTCATGTCATGTCCCCTTGTTCTAGAGTATTTTTTCATCTGGAATATGCTGCCCTCTTCTACCTTATTTATTCCCTTCAGGGACTTGAAGGTCTCAATCATGTATCCCCTTTCACTCCTCTCTTCTATGGTATACATGATGAGTTCCTCCAATATCTCCTCATACTACCTCTGGTGTAGGCCCTGCACCATTTTTGTTGCCCTTCTTTGAACTGCCTCTACCTTACCTATGTCCTTTTGGAGATGCGGCCTCCAGGACTGGACACAGTACTCCAAATGGGTTCTCACGAGTGACCTGTACAGTGGCATTACCACCTCCCTTCTTCTGCTGGTGATATATCTCCCTATGTACTCTAGCAATTCACTGGCTCTCCCCACTGCTTTACACATTGTTTGGTGACTTTTTTGTCTTCCAATATGATTACCTCTATGCCTTTCTGGTTGTGTGGTTTCTAGCAACTCTCTCACCATCATGTAATTCTCCCTTTGGTTTCTGCACCCCAAGTGCATGATTTTGCACTTTTTTGTATTGAATCTAAGTTGTCACACTGTAGACCATTCTTTCAGCGTATCTAGTTCTCTTATCATTTTCTCCACCCCTCTTACAATATCAACTCTATTGCAGATCTTTGTGTCACCTGCAAAGAGGCATACCTTCCCCTCCATTCCCTCTGCAATGTTACTGATGAAGACATTTTATAGTACTGGCCCCAGAACCGATCCCTGTGGCATCCCACTGGTCACCCTCCCTACCTTGGATTTAACTTGATTTACCACTACCCTCTATGTTCTGTCCCTTAACCAATTCTCTACCCATTTTACCACCTTGGAACCCACTCCCAGACTACTCAGCGTGTTCACCAGCCTCCTATGTGGAACGGTGTCTAACGCTTTGCTGAAGTCAAGGTAGACAACATCCACATTTATCCCCTGATATACCTCCCTGGTCACCCAGTCAAAGAAATCTATCAGATTTGTTTGACATGACTTCCCTGCCATGAATCCATGCTGCCTCAGATTCTGTGCTCTTCTGGGTTCAAAGTGCTCCACCAACTTTTCTTTCAGTAGTGATTTCATAATTTTCCCCACTAATGAGGTCAGGCTGACAGGTTTATAGTTACTAGCCTCTTTTCTGCTCTCACTTTTGTGGAAAGGGACCACATCAGCCTTCCTCTAGTCCTCTGGATTCTCTTAACAACAATTGAAAACATCAGTGTAATGGACTGGAAGAGAGCAGCTATGGTCCCTCTACATAAGATCAGGAGCAGGGAAGTGGCTAGCAACTATAGACTGGTCAGTCTCAACTCAGTGATTGTGAAATTAATGGAAATATTATTAAAAGAAAGGCTGCTAGATTTCTTGAGTCCAATGGGCTGCAAGATCAAAAGAAGCATCAATACATGGGGTGGTGGGGGGGCATGCCAGATGAATCTGATTGGATTTTTTGACAGGGTGATCATGGAAATAGATCAGGGGAGAGCAGTGGATAATGGCCTATCTGGACTTTATCAAGGCCTTCATCAGAAGACTGATAAGAAATTGAGCAGCCTAGGGGTGGTATCCAAAGTGGTGAACTGAGCTAGAAACTGGTTTAAGGACAGCAGACAGAGGGTGATAGTTAATAGCACTCACTATAATGATGACAGAGTGAACAGCAGGGTGCCAGAATGCTCAATACTGGGACTGGTCCTCTGCAATGTCTTCATAAGTGACATTGCAGGAGAAATGGAATGAAAGCTATGCTGTTTTGGAGATGACACCAAAATCTGCAACAGGGTGGACAATAAGAAGGGGTGGAATGAATGCTTTGAGCTCTTGGGAAATGCAAGGAGTGGTCAGGAGTATGGCATTTGGGGTATAATCCCAAAAAATTCTAAATCATGCACATAGGGCATAAGAACCCAGGAGCTGAGTATAGGATGAGGGAGGTACTGACAGCCACTAATCTAGAAAGACACCTTCAGGTTCTCATATCTGAGGATCTCAAAGTGGCAGGGAAGTGTGACAAAACAGTGGGTAGGGTGAGTGGTATGCTGGGATGCATACGGTGAGGTATCTCCAGCAGGAGGAGGGAGGTGGTGTTGCCACTGTATCATTCACTGGTGAGATCCCATCTGGAGTACTGTGTCCATTTCTAAATGCCACACCTAAGAAAGGACATAGACAGGGTAGAGGTAGTCTAGCCAAGGGCCACTACAATGGTGCAGGGATTGCACCAAAAGCCATATGAGGAGACTGAGGGATCTCAACATGCACACTCTGGATGAGAGGAGAGCAAGAGGTGACATGATAGAGACATATAAGTACCTCTCAGGAGGGAACAAACTACAGGAGAGTGGTCTCTTTCAAAAAAGAAAAATAACTAGTACCAGAAGGCTTGCAATGAAGCTGAAAGGGGGTTTTAAGACAGATGTGAGGAAGTACTACATCACTGAAAAATTTAGAGATGCCCAGAAGAGACTGCCAGCAGATGTGGTGGGGCAAAAACAGTAAGAGGTCTTTAAGTATGCATGGGGTGGACATAGGGGAATATTTGTAAGTAGGCAGGAAGGAGAGAGGGTCACCAGTGACAGAGTCTACAGAGATAAACTAGGCAGGGACCATCTTGGCAGAATGAGTAGGCCAATCCGTCCTTTTCTGCTGACAAATTCCATGTTTTAGTGTTCTTATCTTGTCTGCTGCAATTGCACACACTCTAAGTATGACCCCAACACTTTCTGGTCTTACAGCTGTGCAATTGTTGCAGAGTCTGCAAAACAAAGATGAGACTATTGAAGTTAATCTAAATTCAGTTCTGACCAGCATGCATGGAACTACAGAAAGCAGCTACCGCAGACACTCGGAGCTTATGTGCACACTACAGTACATGAGTGTGGTGTTGCAACATGGTTTAAGACTCTAATCAGTAAGTGAATAAAGCTGAAAAGAGTTACCAGATATTCTTAAGTGGACAAATGAAGATGCTCATGGCATAGCATCAATGACTGTTGGTGAGATGTGTTCTCTGGACCTATTCTCTTTCTCTCAACGTTTTCAACATCACTTCAATGCACTGCTCAGATTAATCCTGTCAAAGAGTAATCCACCTGTGTATTGTTGAAAATTACTTCTGAAGAGTGGAATATCAAGTGTCCCGTGCTCCTCATATCCGCACGTTGTTGTGGCTTAAAGATGCTCCACATATTTGTAACTGTGAGGACAGTGAGATTCTGGCATTTATCGGACATGTTATATTCCAGCTTGCTGATAAACTGAACAGCTTGACAGCATGGGAACTTGTAGAAATGTTTCAGGAACACATATATTGCAAGTACTTTTGCAAAAAAGTTAAAGGTGCTGGAAAGTGGTATCAATTTGGATTCTCCTGGCAGGTCAATCCCACAAGACACGTGATGAGTTATTCTCTGCCATTAGACACAATTTGAAAACTTAGTCCACAAAGAGAGAGGGAAACATGGTCCCATAAAGACAGTGAGGCATTCTTCAATGAGACTAGCCCTGCTTTGTTGTTGAAGTAGCATGGAAACAACAATGTTCAGTCTTTCACTGCATGTTCAATGATTTTAAAATTATATGTGACATTTTACATTACTAAGAATGAGAACACTTGCCTGCAGGAGTTGTGGAAACACCTTACAGCAAGCAGCAAGACACATCATGACTCTGGTCAACAGGACTGAAACCTCTGTCAAGTTGTGAATCTGGTGCATATGATGCAAGTTGTTGCACCTGGGTTATGCCCCCTATCATCCCACATACATCCCACATACAACTTATACTGTATTCCTGATCTATTATACTGTGATACTGCTATTTTGCACTAACATGTACATATACTGTAGACACCCATCATATAAGCATGACTGCCAGGAATGTGCTTAGCGGCTAATATTTGTCAATTTTTACATCCTTTTATAAGATTAGATCATGCATGACTATTATACCTCACTATAATGCATTATGTTTGTCTTTTACATATAGTCCATATATAATCTACCTAATCACTGATAAGATGTCTCTGAGTGATCATCAGTGATCACTTTATACCATATATATATATTCATATAATTGTATGTAGTAGTGGCCAGTCAGCACTTATCTTTGTCTAAGCAACCTAGCTGACAGAAAAAATCCTTTATGTCTTATATTATATATAGGCAGGAATTGCCACATGTAATATAGCCCAGTCAGCATGTCTTTTGTCCAAGCTATAATGCTAACCGAAGCATATTCTATGACTCATATGATACTCTTTAGTAATTATGTCTCCTAAGTCATTATCCAATACATAATGTTTCTCATATCTGTATCTATGAGGTAACCTCTTTGCTATGCTATTATCTGTAGTATATAAGACTGTGTATCCTAGTTCCATGGAGAGAGCACGAGATCTTGGAGAACCAGAGATCCTACAATTCTGGAGATTATGTACAATCTTCAGGAGAGTGGTGAGAAACCCATCTTCCTTATGATTTTCTTTGCCACATGCTTGGCGTAAGTAGTATAATAAACATTTATTAGTACTCTTGCTTGTTTATGAATGTTTCTTGGCAGACTCGAAAGATGTAAGAATCTGTATTATTAGTATTATTATTTTTTCTTCACACTAAGAGTGTTTAGGCAACAAAGTCACTGTTTGATTGGAACATGCCTCTATGGCAAGTCAGAAGCAATAACTGTCTTGAGTTACATGCTTGAATGTCACAATACAAATCTGATATACTAGGAATTTTGGAATCCTGGATTAAGCCTTTAACACCTGACTACTCCTTGACAAATTATAACCTAGTAAGACATGATTGCCCACCTCTAGAAGAGGAGGTGGAATAATAATCTATTATAAGATGCAGAAGAAGAAGAAGAAGAAGAATGTGTATAGTGCTTTTCATACAAATTGTATCCTATAGTGCTGTAGAAACATAGAAGTTGATGGCACATAAGGACAGCTTGTCCCATCCAATCTGCCCATTTCTCCCTACTATCGCAGACCTTGCCTGATCTCCAAGTCTTTCTCCCTTCCCACTGTGATTCTCTTGTGCTTATCCCATGCATTCTTGAACCTCACCACTGTTTTCATCCCCATCACCCCCAATGGAAGACTGTTCCAGGAATCCACCACTAATTCTATTAAGATGTACTTCCTCACAGCTATCCCGAATCTATCCCTCTGCAGCTTTATTGCATGCCCCTTGTTTTTGAGTACATTTTCTTATGAAAAATACTTCCCTTTAGTAGCTTATTTGCCCCGTGAGATATTTAAAGGTCTCTATCATATTCCTCCTCTCTCTCCTCTGTTCCAGGGTATACATATTGAGATACTTTACTCTCTCCTCATTGGGATTTTGATGCAGACCCTGCATCATTTTAATTACCCTCCTCTGGCTCACCTCCACTCTGTTTATATCATTCCAAAGAAGTGATCTCCAGAACTGCACACAATACTGTAGGTGTTGTCTTACAGTATCAGTGATCTGTACAGAGACAACACCACCTCCTTCTATATGCTGGTGATACTCCTCCCTTATGCACCCCAGCATGCAGATAGCCCTCCCTACTTCCTTGTTGCACTGCTGGGCAGTAGCTCGTTATTGTAGTAGTAGTAGTAGTACAAATTTTATTCAATTGACAAGCAAAAGAATAGGAAACTCAACTGAGACAAACTCATTTTTAGTGAGGTCCTTAGTACAGACATTCATGTTGACATCATAGAAAATTTACCACAAAAATTACATACAAGCATATACATACACAACTAACACCACAATAATATTTAAATTACAATAACTACTAACATCCATACAGATAAACTACATATACATCACATACATTCCCATTCATAAAGTGCAACTTTACATCATATTTAATACATAATGTTCATGGTTACTCAACAATAAACCTTTTATCTGCTTCTGATTTAAACCATCTTTTTATTTCTCCTATACTGAGAGATTGTGTTGGCTGATTATTGCCACTGCAATGTTGCCGACTAAATCATGCCACCTGCTTCTGTTGCAACTTTGATTTTTTGCCATTGGGTGATGTTGCCATTCCATTGTTCCCCCTACTGCCTACTGGGGTGTGACCTGGAGCTTGTTATAAAATATCTAGGGGGTGTGGGAGGCATAGCCACCCACTATGGAGGTTGCTTCTACTGCTGCATGTCAGATTGTCGGAGTGCAGTGGCTGGCATCAGCAAATTGCTGTTGCTGTACTTTACACTGCCAACTTTGTTGTCACTGTGGCATGGGTGAATTCTGCCTTGCCATCTTTACATTATCCAATATGATTACCTCAATGTCTCTTTCCTGCTTTTTGGTCATCAGAATGGCTCCACCCATTTTATTCTCTGTCCCTGGGTTTCTATGACCTAAGAACATTATTTCACACTTTTTACATTGAAATCCAGCTGTCATACTCTTGATCACTCCTCTAGTTTTCTCAGGTCTCTACTCATCCTTTCTGCCCCTCCAGGAAGAGTGTCCACCTATTACAGATTTTGGTGTCATCTGCAAAGAGGCAAACTTTCCCTTCCAGCTCTTCAGCACTGTCAATTATGAAGACATTAAAGAGGTCTTGTCCCAGCACAGATTCCCTGAGGCACCCCGCTGGTCATCCTCCCTTCCTCAGAGTGAACTCCATTTATCAACACTCTGTTTCACCTATCCCCTAACCAATTTCTTATCCAGTTTACCACCTTTGGACTGACTCTTAAGCTACACAGCTTGCCTACTAGTCTCCTATGTGAACTGATGTTGATAACATTACTGAAATCTAGGTTGGCCATGTCCACCACTCCACCACAATCTAAATCCTTTGTCATCCAGTCAAAGAACTCTATCAGATTCATTTGACATGACTCCCCTGTGTGATTTCATGCTGCCTTGGGTCTTGTGCTCACTGGATTCAAGATATTCCACAATAATTTACTTCAGCAGTGATTCTATTAACTTTCCTACCACTGATGATTGATTGCTGACTGGTCTATAATTGCCAGTCTCCTCACTGATACCACTTTTGTGTGGTTGGACTACATCTGCCCTCCTCCAGTTCTCTGGAAGCACTCCTGTTTCCAGTGAGCTGTTAAATAGAACTGTAAAAGGTGCAGCCAGTACTTCCCTGAACTCCCTCAATACCCTTAGATGCACCCCTTCTGGCTACATTACTTTGACCACCTTCAGATTAGCAAGTCCCTTCAGGACTCCTGTCTGCAAAAAAAAAAAAAGAATATTTTCCACCTTCCTCCCTGCAAAGCTTACAAACATACCAACATACGAACATACGAAATTTGCCAGCAGATAAAGGCCTAGAGGTCCATCAAGACTACTTGAATGTGCAGCTATCGCCCCTTATACTGCAGCAGCTCCTCCCCTCCACTCTTCCTCTTCATTAACCCTCCCCCCTTGTCCTGTCCCATCCCTTTTTGAAGTGGTCCACTGTTCTACTGGATACCACTTCTGCAGGTTACACATTCCACCCAGCCACCACCCTCTCTGTAAAAAAGTGTCTCCTCATCTTCCTCCTGAACCTTCCTCCATCCAGTCTCATATCATGGCCCCTGGTGTCCCTCCCCTCCCTTACATTGAACAGCCCCTCTGTAACTGTCTTGTTTATTCCTTTCATGTACTTTAAGGTTTCAATCATGTCCCGCTGTCCCTCCTCTCCTCCAGTGAGTACATGTTCAACTCCCTCAGCCTCCTCTAGTATGATAAGTCCTCCAGCCCCTTGATCATCTTTGTTGCCCTGTGCTACACCCCCTCCAGTAACTTAATGTCCCTCTTCAGATACGGGTGCCAGTACTGCACGCAGTACTCCAGGTGCGATCTAACTAATGACCTATACAGTGGCAGAATCACCTCCTCCCTACTTGAGGATATACCCCTTGCAATACAACCCAGCATTTTGTTGGGCTTTGCAGCTGCCTTCCTTCATTGCGCTGATTGTTCATTGACCCTGTAATGAGCACACCCAGATCCTTCTCTTCCTCTGTCTGGGCTAGCTGCACTCCTCCCAGCTGGTAACTCCTCCTTGGGTTCTTCATCCCAAAATGCAGCACTTTGCACTTTTTAGCATTAAACCCCAGTTGCCAGGTGTCTGACCAGGTTTCAAGCTTTGCCAGATCATCCTGCAATCCCTGTCATCCCCCTAGGTCATCCACCACTGCTCCTACCTTGGTATCATCAGCAAACAGACCGATCTTGCTCTTGATGTCCAATGATATGTCTGCAATGAATATCCCAAACAACACTGGTTCCAACACCAAGCCCTGTGGAGCACCGCTCGTCACTACCCTTGGGTGTGAAAGCTCCCCACCGACCAACACCCTCTGTTGCCTTCCCTGAAGCCAGTTTCCTACCCATCTCACCAGCTTTGCACCCGCCACTATGCCTACTAACTTACTTCCCAGCCTTCCATGCAGCATCGAGTCGAATGCCTTACTGAAGTCCAGATACAGGACATCCACTGCATGGCCCCTGTCCAGTTGCCTAGTTACCCAGTCATAGAACTTCACCAGGTTGGTTTGGCAGGATCTGCCCTGTATGAAGCCATGCTATCTGCTGTCCTGTAGTCCTTTGGCCTCTAGGAGGGCCACCAGCCTCTCCTTCAGGATAATCTCCATTAGCTTACCCACGATGGATGTGAGGCTTACTGGTCTGTAGTTTCCCGGTTTATCCTTGGGGCCACTCTTGTGGAGGGGCAGCACATGAGCCATCCTCCAGTCCTGAGGTACACACCCTGAATGTAGTGAGGCATTAAATGGGTCTGTCAAAGGTCCTGCAAGGACCTCTGCCAGCTCCTTCAGTACCATGGGGTGGATGCCATCTGTGCCTGGTGCCTTGTCCACCCTCAGTGCCCTCAAAGCCTCCTGAACTCTGCCCTCTATGATTTCCACATTTGTCACCCCTTCCCCCCTGTTTCTGCCATTTCTCCACCCTTGGGTGTCATCCCCCTCTTCTCTTTAGCAAATTCTGAGCAGAAGTACTCATGTACTCATTTAGTGCTTCTGCCTTATCACACCCTGCTATCACCCAACCCCCCTCCTTCCTAATCCTTACTGTGTGGTCCATACATCTCCTTTTCTCCCTGATGTACCTAAAGAAGTCCTTCTCCCCCTTCTTAATGCCTTGTGCCAGCCTGAGTTCCGTAGATGCCTTGGCTCCCCTTACTGCCCTTGTCACCTCCTTCAATTCCATCAGGTACTCTCCCCTGTCTTCCCCCTCCCTGTTTTCTTGTACTTCCTAAAGGCAGCTCTTTTCCTCCTAACCTTTTCCATGACCTCCTTGCTCAACCAGCTCAGTTTCTTAGCCCTAGCCTTCTTGCTCTGGGCCTTGCAGCAGGTTTTGGTTGCCTCCGCTATCCCCAGCTTTATGAGCTCCCAACTCTGGTTACTGTCCACACTAGACTGAATTCTGACCTGGTACCCTTTTACCACTTCCCCATCCCCCCAAAGTCAGCCCTCTGGAAGTCCAGCACTCTTGTGCCAGATTCCACTCCTTCCTTGCCCATATCCAATGTGAGCCATACTGAGTGGTAGTCACTCCCTGACTGCGGTTCCTCCACTGTAAGTTCTCTCACAAAGTCCCCATTTGCCAGCAATAGGTCAAGGGTATTCCGTAACCTGGTTGTTTCACTGACCATTTGCAGCAGGAAGCTGTCCTGGAAGAAGCCAGCAGTACCTGCTCCCTTCTGTTCCTGGTTGTTGGGGTACTCCAGTCCACTCCTGGCATGCTGAAGTCCCCCACAATCACCACACTACCCTTCTCACGGGTCCTTCTGATCTGTCCCACTAGTTCCCTGTCTAACTCCTCCATCTGAGATGGCAGCATGTACACCACTCCCATTCAAAGAATCCTATTCTTGGAATCCTGGATTTGCATCCAAAGTGACTCTGTACTACCCTCTCCCCTTCCTCCCTTACACACTTCAGTCCTTCCTTCACATATAGTGCCACACCCCCTCCTTTCCCAATCACCCTGTCCCTATGAAATAACCTGTACCCTGGTACAGACAGGTCCCAGTCATTGTATTGGGTGGCCCATGTTTCTGTGATGGCTGCAATGTCCACCTCTCCCTCAAACATGAGCACCTGTAACTCTGCAGTTTTCCTACCAAGGCTCCTAGCATTAAAGGTAACCACTTTCCACCCTTCCCCCCTCCATTCTGTCCTCCTTTACTAGCATCACCAATAGTACTTGCCATTTGTCCCTTGTCACTGTTATGGGGGTTAAGCTCATGTGGTTTCCAAACCTGTGGTCTCTGCATGTCTCTTGCCCAATTGCCATCCCCCCATCTAGTTTAAATTCCCAACTTCCTCTATGTATTCCTCCATCCTCTGTTTCAACTCTTTCTTTCCCTCCTCACTCAAGTGTAGTCTGTCCTTGGCATAGAGACTACGGTTCTCCCAGGTTCCTCCCCTCCCAACAGCCCATACCCTTTAGCACAACACCAGGTTGTTAGCCATCCGTTAAATCCCTCTATTCTCAGCTTTCTTGTTGTGCTTGCCTTGGGCACTGGAAGTATCTCTGAAAAAGTTACTGATCTTCCTGCTCCCTCACATAATTTTCCTAGTTCCTCAAACCTCCTCTGGACTATATCTACTGTCTTGTCAGCCAGGTTGTTTGTCCCAGGATGTATAATTAAATGAGGCTTGTCCCTACCCCTTCTAGCATATTTCAAAACAGATTGTCCCACCCTTTCTGCTGTCATTCCTGGCATGGCCTACACCCAAATGCAACTATGCCTCTCCCCCTTGCTACCCCACCTGACTCCTCTTAGTATTGTGTCCCCCAGCACTAAGATTCCACCACTCTTACTCCCTGCATGCTTCCATTCATCTCCCTCTCTCATTTCCAGCTCTTCTTCCTCCTGTGCATTATTTCCCCCTTTTGCCCCTGTTGCAATTCTCCCAGCAGAACATCCCCCCACTCTGATTTGGTCCAGGCATTTATCAATTACTCCTCTAATTTCATCATTTCCTTCCTCCACCTTCTTCCTCTCTTGCAGTGCAAAAGTATTTTCTGAAGACCCTTCACAAATGCTCGCTCCCTCTCTCTTCATAGTAACCTGTTCTCTCCTTTCCAGTCCATGACTTTTGCCACTTCTTCTCCCCCCTCACAAGTCCCTATCTCCTCCTTCCATTTGTCTTTTGTTTCCTGAACTGGTTTCCCTTGCAATCGTTCTTCCTGGCATGGGCCCCTTTGTCTCTGCTTCCCTTCTTCTGACCCTCTCCTCACCACTGTTGGCTTAAATCACCCTCCCTCATCTCCCCTTCTTTCTCCCTCCGGTATTGGGCTAAACCCACCCCCAATCTGCCTTGCTTATCTTAGTTCCTCCTGCAGACCCTCAATCTCCTTTCTAAGTTTCTCTATTTGGTTGCACACTAAACATCCTCCCACACTCCAGGCAATTTTTAGAAAGATTGGTGCACAGCAGCTGTTGCAGCCTACAACCCTACCCATTGCTGTCGTTGCCCACCAGTGACCCCCCACCCTTCCAGATGCAGGAAACCAAACACTCCCCCAATTCTCCCCACTCCCCCCATCAGTGCAAAACATTCTCTTCTTAATTTCCCTTACCCCCTTTGTTGTACACATTTACATAGATTGAGCAACTGCTTTTTATATTCCTATTCACACTCAAAAAGAGACTTTAAGTAGCTATTGCACAACCTTCTTCAAACTCCTACTTCACCTTTCCGCAGTGCAATAACAATGCAAAGAAGTAACAATGAAAGCTCCTAGATTTGCAGTTACTTCCCTTCCACTGAAATAGCTGTCACCTCTTCACTTGCTGCTGTTCCTTTCCTGGATGTCTGCTTCTACTATGACAGGTGCATATCCTTTGCCCATTTGAGGAAGTGATGTCAGAACCTCTGGTATAAAGAAAATCATGGACCAGGGTGGGTGGGGTGAGGGGTTGGGGGGTGGGACCAGCCCAAGTCTTCCAGGAACAATCAGTTAGCTGAGACCCCTGGTCAGACTATTAGCACCCTTCCCCCACTATACACTAAACTTTGCACCTAGAGAAGCCAGCAAAAATGAATCACAATTCTACTCAAAGCCCCCAAAATAGATTTGCTACCAAAAGAAACAGGACTATGATTCAAACAGCTTCACCAACAACACATCAAAATAGGCTTGAAATTAGAAGATATAGGTCTCCAGTTCAAAGAAACAGCCCCAGTTAAATCGCACCAAATAAGTTTTAAATCAGAAGAAATAGGCCTCTACAAATGCAGCCTGCTACACAGTGAAACATCAAACAAATGAGCCCACTTATAGCTACCAAAACAGGTTTCAAAATTCCAACAGCCCCAAACAATACCCTGCTACCCCCTTAGAAGTAGTAAGAAAGGAAAGAAATAACCTTATACCAAGTAGAATCCAGAAGAAACAACGTAAAAACAACAAGAAGAAGCTACCGTACTGTAACAGATCTGATCCTGTCCCAGTCTAGGTTCTTGTATTTTTTGTGTCCCATCCTCTTCTCCTGCCTCTGTGAACACTGAATAAAAGTATTTGTTCAGGATGTCTGCCTTTTCCTAGTCCACCTCTGCACAGTGCTCCCCTTTCTCTTTTTAACCTTAGAGTCTCACCCCTGGTCTTCCTCTTTTCACTTACATACCTAAAAAAATGCCTTGTCTCCTTTCTTTACCTCCTTCAGTTTGCACCCTTGATCTCATTACTGCTTTCCCTGTTTCCCCGATACACCTCTCCATCATCCTTCCTCTGTGTCTCCTAATACTGTCTGAATGCAACCCTTATAGCCTTTACCTTTTCAGTCACCTCTTTCAAGAATCATAGCAGTCTATTTTTCCTCTTGCTTTTGCTCAATTGTTTAACACAGAGGCTTGTTGTCTTTACTGTGTTCCCTTTTGTCTTTGTCCACTGTTCATCCACCCACCCAGGCCATTCCCATGTGAGGTCATCCCTGTGGCATTCACCCATCTTTATAAAATCAGCCCTTCTAAAGCACAGGACCCTTACCTTTGTCTTATATGATTCCACAGCTGTCCTTATATTGAACCATATCATACAGTGATTACTGGTCCTCAAGTGGCATCCCACCTTGACATCTGCAACACTGTTCCTGTTAGTGAGTACCAGGTCCAGTATTGCCCCATCACAAGTGGGTTCACTGACTAGTAGCCTGAGGAACACCTCCTGCAGAGAGTGCAAGATGTCCCTGCTTCTAGCTGAAACTACTGCTGGGAGGCTCTAGTCTATATCTGGCAGGTTGATGTCCCCCTCCAAAACTCCTCCCCCATTTCTGCCATTGCCAATGGCTTCCAGCAGTACCTAATAAAATTCTTCCCCATATGCTTGAGGTCTAAACATCTCTCCAGTTCAAATAATGGCTCCATTCCTTGTCTTCAGTGTGACCCACAGTACCTCTGCCTCCCACTGTATTCCCATTATCTCCATCACTTTATGTTTTTCCTCACATAAAGCATCACACTCCCTCCTTTTCTTCCTAACCAGTCTTTCCTGAACAAAGAATATAACCTAGTATGGCCATGTCCCAGTCATGGTATTCAGTGCACCTTGACTCAGTAATAGCCACAATATCAAGTTTGGCCTCTGCTATAGTGTCCTCTAGGACTAGAATCTTATTTCCTAGACTTCTAGCATTCAAACAAATGGCATTTAACATTTTGTTTCCACTCTGCTCATAGGTCCCTTTTTTGCTTTTTGCCTTCCCTTCTTCCCCACCTCTCTTTTTAATGCTCGTGTTCCTTTCCTCCTTTATCTCTACCACCCTGCTTCCTTGATTAATTTGCACTCTGAGGGATTTCTCTCCACTTCTCCTTACCCTGCAGTTCAGCCTGTGGTGGTGGGGGCAGTTTTTGACTCCTCTATTCCTTCTGCACACCCACCTTGGCTATTTTAAATATTCAGCAATATAGCATTGAAACCATCCACTGAGAAGCAGGCAATGCTAGGCTGGTAGAGAAGTGACTGAATGTGTAGTGTCAGCCAATTTGCAGATCAACACCCACACAATGCTTTGGACAATTGGATGAATTATTTTTATCAGAATGGGGATGTTGGCCAGGAGAGCATGGAATGTACCCTACTCTCCAGTGGGGGAGAAGCAGCTGCCAGTAGTCAGCCAGATGGCTTACCAAGAAAGAGGAAGATTGAGCCCGGGGGGGACAAGAAGGACTTTGTTTTCATAGTTCAATGGCAATACCCACTACAAAGTAGATTGTGGATGCTACAGACATGATTACATCACCTAATGTAGATTATACAGCAACAGGGACACCTGTTGGGCAGGTCTGAGGTGGAGGGAAGATTTTGCCAGACAGTTGGAACCAGGGCAGAGTTTGGGAGGCACAACAGGTTTCCAGGTGCCTCTAAACAGAATTGAAAAAAGGGTTTGGCTGTTAAGGCTCTTGGCAGAGGGTGAGGCAGCGGTAGGATTTCTTGGAGCAGCTCTGGGGTCTCCTCAATGATGGTCAATGAGTTCATTTCCTCAGCAGTGCACTGCATCCCATAATGATGGTATGAAGGGGGCAAGATCTCAAAATGAGGGTGATGATCAAATTTCTTGTTCACCAGAGCGAGCATTACTCACAGCAGGATGGCAATGGTCACCCGTTAGAATGGCCTGGGTGACAGTATGTGCCCCTACAGCAGGAATGATTATGGATTTATCCAAATCAGACTGCACTGTTGGAAATCAGGCTGGCCATAAAGAAGTGCAGCAGACAGGTTTTGTTTCCTTGCCTGGGATTGCACCTACAAGTACGGAGCTGGCAGAGTGCATGGCTTCTGTGGATACAGTGACACCAGATGACTGCTCCGGAGCAGGCCAGGAATCTACAGTGACTGCCAGGGTTGATGTCTCAGGTGGGGAACCAGAGAAAAGGCAGCTTCTTTAGTCAAAAGCACTGGTAAGTGCAAACTCCAATGCAGACTGTACTTTGTCAGTCACTAATGAACCCATTGTTATTGATCAAGCTGTAGGGGATACAACAGTTCACCCTGGCAAGCATTCTATTGTGCCTGAAATTGGGCACAGTGCACTTTGTGGCACTTTTAGTCATTAGAGCACTTTGCATTCCTCTGAAAAAACTACTATGAGGTGGTAGCAGGAGTGTCTGACATTATCACTAAACAAAGTATGGAAACTATTTGGCCAGATGTTGGTACTGTTACATCCCAACTCAGTAATCCTTCAGCTTCATGAGTGGACATTATGGAGCGGCTCAAAGCCAGACCCTCACATAGACAACAAGGTTTTGAGAAAGCAATTATTTTCAAAACATACTTTTTCTAGTATGCCATCCAGTAATATGCCACAGACACTTCTTTTTCTGGGGGACAGAACCCTGAAAGGCCAAATAAAGCTCCATTTAAGTTATCTGACTGCTGAGATGTTGAGATTAAGTAGACAGATACTTTATTAGAAAGTAGAAGGGGTCTTATTTAGGGTTAAAAAAAAGAAAGAAAAGAAAGAAAGTCAGTGTGTGTTCTGTGCTGGGAAGGGGTACTGTTTATCAACTGACTTTGCTAAACCAGTAGGAGGAAAGACAGCTTAATTGGGGATGTGGCTTAGGCACTATTAAAGCAGGTGACTAAAATTACAACTTCCTGTTGCTAGCCTTTTTTTCTTACTAATTGCCCTCCATCCCACCCACCCTAAGCCAGTTCTACTTTTATAGCCACTGGATTTGACTGTCAACAGGAACTTCCTGTTTGGCAGTAGGAAGGGAAGGATCATAGAGAAACATTGGTTTTGTCAACACTTAAGGAGAAAAGTAGCTCACTCTCCCCCCCATCTGCTGGTGGTCTGACATTGAGCAAGGAAGAAGGAGGCTACTGAAGAAGATAGGAAGTTGCTATCTCAGAACAGGAAGGGTGAGAGTTGTAAGGGGAGGAGAGAGTAAGCATAAAGAGAAACAGTAGAGGGGACACAAAAAAAGACACGATAGGAGTGGTGCAGTGCAATGGCTGTGGGCGGCAGTGTTCAGGAGACATTCTGGAGGCTGCGATGCTGCCTGTTGCAGACACCTCTCTGGTCTGAGAGAGGAAGTTGCCATCTCCAGGCTGACCTGGCTAGGATTGGTGAAACCTCCTCCCCACCCAGGGACCACCAGGGCCAATGCCACTACTTGCCAAGAAAGAGGATAGGCTGGACCAGGGTGGGATCAGGGAGGGAGAGTGGTGGAACAGAGTTGCATCCTCCAGCTGTACTTCTCACAATTCATTCGCTCCTTCTGGTGGATAGTGGTTCCTCTATGGAGACACCTGCAGTGGAGACCTAGGAGGATGCTGGGAACCTTCACAAAGGAGACCACAGGAGGGTGGCATGGGACCCCACAGGGAAGGAAACAACTCCTGGTGGGGGACTCAATCATTAGGGGGTATAAATTGGTGAGGAAGGGGAGAGGGAGGTAAGGTGCCTTCCTGGCACCATGGCTTGGAGGGACAGAAAGCGAATCCTCAGGATTGTGGGAGGAGCAGCACGAGGGAGGTAGTTGGATGTCATTGTCCACCTAGGGACAAATGACCTGGCTAGGAATGGGATCAGAGCAGTGCAAGAGGAGTTTGTAGAGTTGGGGAGGGGCATTAGACAAGTAGTATATACGGTAACCTTCTCGGAGGTGCTGCCTGTCTATGGCAAGGGAGATGGTACGGCACTCCTCACCAGGGAATTCAATGAGTGGTTGAAATACTGGTGTGGAGCTCAGGGTTTTGGCTTCATTGGGGACTGGGGAACCACCTGGGGGATTCATACCTATACTGGTGTGATGGTCTGCACTCTGTCCAGAGACCAGGATCCTGGGTGAGAGGTTTAAATGCATCATTGTGGCTTGTTAAACTAGCCAGGGGGCACTGAAAAGGGGCAGGGACCCAGCCTCCTCCACAAAACATGGTGATTAGTGAGGTAAACACCAAGGTAGAGAAGTTATTAGGAAGCAGAACAGAGGTAAATGTAAAAAGGCAAAGGCAGTAAGGACAGGAATGGGGCTAAAAGGTAAGGCTATCAAGAGTGGAGGTGATGAGTACCAATGCCGTAGTCTGTGTATAGCCCTTGAACTAGTGGCCTTGATGGAAGAGGGTTGCCTGGATATTGTGGCAGTCACAGAAACATGGTACACAGAGAACCATGACTGGGATGTCAACATACCAGGATACACAATCTACAGGAGGGACTGGGAGGGTAAAAGAAGAGGAGAAGTAGTTCTCTATGTAAAGGAAGGGATCAAAGCAACAGAACTAAAGAGTAAACAGGGAGCAGATGAGGCACTCTGGGTCACCCTGGAGACAGGAAATGGCACCACAATCCACATGGGGGTTGTATAGACCCCATCTCAGGGGGAGGGAATTGACAAGGAAATGATAGAAGGCTTTCTTAGAATGGCAGAAAAAGGGGAGATATTGTTGATGGGGGACCTGAATATGCCAGATGTTAACTGGAGCACCTTTGCTGCAGGCACATCCAAGAGCAGGGTCATTCTTGATGCCCTACAGGGGGCATGCCTCAGACAGCTAGTATTGGAACCCACTCAGGAGGGAGCAATCTTGGACCTGGTACTCTCAAATGGGGATGAAGAAAGAATCTCAGATTTAGAAGTGGGTAGCCATCTGGGAACAAGCGACCACCAAACAGTGGGGTTCACGATAAACACAGCCATACAATCAAGCCATACAAAAGCAAGATTATTGGACTTCAGGAGGGCTGACTTTGGGAAAATGAGAGAGTGCCTCAGAAAGCACTAGCAAACAGGCAAGAAGGAGGGTGGAGGAACAATGGGGAGTAATTAAACAGCTACTCACAGAGGCACACGCCTTTGTGTAAAGCAAATCAATAAAACACAACTAAGGAAAAAACCACTATGGTTCTCAAAAGAGGTGGCAGGAAAGGTTAAGGAGAAAAAGATAGCATTCAGGAAATATAAGGAAACACAGAAGGAGCAGGACAGATAACTTTATCAGTTAAAGCAGAAAGAGGCTGGGAGGCAGTCAGAATAGCAAAGGCCCAAACCGAGGAAAGGATAGCCAATACTGTTAAGAAGGGGATAAGACCTTTTATAGGTACATTAGGGAGCAAAGAAAGACCAAAGGAGGGATACTGAGGCAATAAAGGAGGGAATGTGGGTAGAGGGTGACAGTGAAAAAGCAGGGATACTGAATGAATATTTCTGCTAAGTATTCACAAAGGAAGAGGAGGGGGAGGTACCTAAACCAAACAAAAGAAACACTCTGAAGACGGGGGTCGATACCAGTCCATTTACAGAAGAAAGGGTTCTGAAAGAACTAATAAAATTGAAGGTGGACAAAGCAATGGGGCCTGATGGGATTCACCCAAGAATTCTAAAAGAACTAAGGGTAGAACTAAGGACACTGCTGACTACTCTCTTTAACAAATTGTGGGAGGATGGGGTGGTACCTGAGGACTGGAGGAGGGCAGATGTGATTCCTCTTTACAAAAGTGGGAGCAGAACAGAGGCAGGAAACTACAGACCAGTTAGTTTGACCTCAGTGGTAGGGAAAATGATGGAATCACTTCTGAAGGAAAGAAGTGTTGAGTATCTAGAGGCCAGTGGGGCACAGGACCCAAGGCAGCATGGATTCACAATGGGAAGGTCATGTCAGATGAATCTAATAGATTTCTTTGACTGGGTGACCAAAGTAGTAGACCAGGGAGGGGCTGTGGAAATGGCCTACCTAGATTTTAGCAAGGCATTTGATACAGTCCCACACAAAAGATTAATACACAAGTTAGCCAGCCTTGGAGTGGGTCCCAAGGTGGTAGCCTGGATAAAAAATTGGCTCGACAACAGGACGCAAAGGGTAGTAGTAAATGGAGTACACAGTGAAAAAAGGAGGGTTACTAACGGGTACTGCAGGGGTTCAGTACTGGGACGGTCCTTTTAATGTCTTTATAAGTGACATTGCAGAGAACTGGAAGGAAAAGTATGTCTCTTTGCAGACGATACAAAGATCTGCAACAGGTTGATACACAAGATGGAGTGGAAAGGATGAGAAGGGACTTGGCAAGGTTGGAGGAATGGTCAAATGTATGGCAGCTCAGATTCAATGCAAAGAAGTGCAAGGTAATGCACATGGGAAACAAAAACCCAGGGGAAGCATACACAATGGGGGGTGAGATACTGACAACAGCAAAAATGGAAAGGGACCTGGAGGTAATTATATCAGATGACCTAAAGGTGGGCAAGCAATGTGAGAAGGCAGTAAGAAGTCAGGGGGGATACTGGGATGCATAGGAAGAGGCATCAATAGTAGAAAACAGGAAGTTGTTATCCCTCTGTACAGACAGTTGGTGAGACCCCATCTGGAGTACTGTGTGCAGTTCTGGAGACCCCATCTCCGCAAAGACATAGGCAGAGTTGGGGCTGTCCAGAGGAGGCAACCAAATGGAGCAGGGTCTGCACCAGAAGACATATGCAGAAAAGACTAAAGGAGCTTAATATTATACCCTTGAGGAAAAAGGGAGAGGGACATGATAGAAATTTCAAGTACCTCAAGGAACCAAAAGTCCAAGAGGGTAGCATTTTTCAGAAAAAGATGATGCAAGAACAAGGCAGCACAATTTGAAGATAGAGGGGATGGCTCAGAGGTAATGGTGAGAAGTATTTTTCACAGAGAGGGTTGTGTGCATGGAACAGCCTCCTGGGGAGGTCGTGGAGTCAAGAACAGTGGGAGAATTCAAGAATGCATGGGACAGGCATAAGGCAGTCCTAGTGGGGGGTAGGAGGAAGTAAGCTGTTAGTTAACTAGGATATGCAGCTTATCAGTTAGGTAGGAAAATGGGCAGACTAGGTGGGCCAAGTGGTCCTTATCTGCCATCAAATTCTATGTTTCTATGTTTCTGACTTGTTTTTGAATTTGGGGAAGCCTGCCACCCGATGGAATGCCATCCATAATAAATATAAATGGGGATTGGGGGACACGCCAGATAGATTCATAGATTCTGTCGGCAGATAAGGACCACCAGACCCCTCCAGTTTGCTCATTTACACTAGCTCACAAAGTGACCAGTGACAATTATTGGTCATTGGCTTAGCTTTTTCTTTCTATCTATATTATTTCTTTGTTTCTGTCCCATGCATGTTTAAAACCCATCACACTATGGGCTGCCATCACCTTCTGGGGTAGGCTATTCCATGCATCCACCACTCTTTCCATGAAGAAGGACTTCCTAATATTTCCCCTTATGTGGCCACCCTTCAATCTCATGTTGTGTCCTCTTATCCTGGCACTACTGTTGAGCTGAAATATGGTGTCCTCTTCTACCTTGTTTATGCCTTTGAGGTACTTGAATGCTTCTATCATGTCACCTCTCTCCATCCTCTGTTCCAGCTTGTACAAATTCAGGTCCCTCACTCTCTCTTTTCATAAGGCTTGTGATGTAATCTGTTCACCATCTTGGACACCCTCCTCTGCACCATCTCTATTTTATCAATGTCCTTTCGAAGGTGTGGTATACAGAACTGTACATAGTATTCAGGGTGAGGTCTCACCAGGGTCGTGTACAGTAGAAACATTACTTCCATCCTTCTGTGTGTGATTCTCCTTCCAATACATCCCAATATTCCACTGGCCTTTCCGACCGCCTTAGT
Source organism: Neoceratodus forsteri (assembly GCA_016271365.2). Classification (NCBI taxonomy): domain Eukaryota; kingdom Metazoa; phylum Chordata; order Ceratodontiformes; family Ceratodontidae; genus Neoceratodus; species Neoceratodus forsteri. The sequence continues at coordinate 402,580,576 of CM057455.1, read as the reverse complement.
AGTCTGCCTAGCGGCTTTCAAGTCATCTGTGATTATGACCCCCAAGTCTCTCTTCTCCTTAGTTACTGTCAGCAGCTCCACCCCATCCTGTAGCACACTCCAGAGTTCCTGCTCCCCACATGCATGATTTTGCATTTCTGCTCCGACCATCCCTCCAACCATTCCAGGTCTCTTCTCATCCTTTCCACCCCCTTCCAGGGTATCGACCCTGTTGCAGATCTTGGTGTCATCTGCAAACAGGCAAACTTTTCCCTACAACCTGACTGCTATATCACTGATGAAGACACTAAAGAGGACTGGACCCAATACTGACCCCTGAGGTACCCCACCAGTTGCCTCCCTTTCCTCTGATTGGGTTCAATTTACCACTACTCTCTGTTTTCTGTCCCTTTACCAACTGCCAGTCCAGTTCACCGCTTTATGTCCCACCCCCAGGCTGACTAGCTTTTGTGGACCAGTCTCCTTTGTGGGACCATGTCAAAGGCTCAGCTGAAGTCAAGGTAGTCAATGTCTACTGCCCCCCCCTTGTTAAACTGCTTTTGTCACCCAGTCAAAGCAATCCATCAGATTTGTTTGACAGAATCATCCTGCAGAGAACCCATGTTGCCTGGAATCCACCATCCCATTGGCTACCAGGTGTTCCACAATTCTTTCCCTGAGGAGCGTCTTCATTATCTTCCCGACTACAGAGGTTAGGCTAACTGGCCTGAAGTTCCCTGCTTCTTCCCTATTATAGCTCTTGTAAAGTGGGACAACGTTTGCCCTTCTCCAGTCCTCTGTGATCACACCAGTGTCTAAGGACTCGCTGAACAGAGCTGCCAAAGGGACTGCCAGTTCATACCTCAGCTCCTTTAGGACCCTGGGATGTATGCCTTCTGGACCCATGGCTTTGTCAACCTTTAACTTTGCCAGTTCCTGTAGGACCCACTCCTCTGTGAATGGACTGGTGTTTACTTCCCTATCTTTATCTCCTCTGAAGTCCAACTGTGGGCCTTGCCAATCCCCTTCCACAGTGAAGACCGAACATAAATATTTGTTCAGGATCATTGCTTTTTTCCCCTGTCTCCCTCCAATATATCCCCCCCAGCCCCTCTAAGCTTTGATAGTCCCCTATTGCCTTCCTTTTCTTGCTGATGTACCAGAAAAATATCTTCTCCACCCCTTTAACTGACTGAGCTATTCTCTCCTCCATTTGCACTTTAGCACTCCTTACTGCATTTCCTGCCTCTCTCAGACACTTATGGTACCTTTCCTTGTCCTTCTCACTTTGTGTTTCCTTATACTTCCTGAAGCATAGCCTCTTCACCCTTACTTATTCTGACATCCCTCTGAGAAATAAATAGGCTTTCTTCTCCTTTTACTCATGTCTGTAGACCTGATGCACTGTTCTGTTGTCCCCACTATAGCCTCTTTGATGTGTACCCATTTGTCCTCCACATTCCCACCTACCCCTCTCATTTGCAGGGTTTCCTTTAGCTGAACTCCCATTCTAGCAAAGTCTGCCCTTCTAAAGTCTAAGACTCTTGTTTTTGTATGGGTTGACTGGATCCCTGTGTCCACCTTGAATCACACCATATTGTAGTCACTGGACCCTAACTGTCCTTCATCCCTAAGATATGACATCCTGTCCCCATTGGTCAGCACCAGATCGAGGATTATTCATTCCCTGGTAGGCTCCTGAATGAGCTGTGTAAGACCAGCACCCTCAAGTGAGTTCACACAGTCTTGTGTCCTCACTGAGGCCCCTGCGGGGATGGAGCAGTCTACTTCAGTCATGTTATAGTCACCCTTTAGCAGTACCCCGCTTTGCTGCCATGTTGTGCATGTTTTCCAGCAGCTGCTTGTCAATTTCCTTGGCCTAAGTTTGGGGTCTGTAAATTACCCCAGTTCTTATGGCAGTTTTATTGTCTGGTGCTAGGGTGACCCATATTTCCTCTGTTTGTTCATGCCTGTTTAGAATTTCAGTCATACTTACTGTATGCTTTCTCTGATGTAGAGGGCAACCCCTCCCCCCTTTTTACCTTCTCTATCTTTTCTGAACAGGACATAACCTGGTACACTTATGTCCCAGTTGTGGTTGGTGGTGTACCATGTTTCAGTTATTGCAACTATGTCCATATCATCCTCCGTCATTTTTGCCACCAGCTCAGGGACCTTGTTCCCCAGACTGCAGGCATTTGTGTACATGATCTTCAATGAAGAACAGCATTTTCTTGTTCCATCCTTATGCATCCCTCTCTGCTTCATCCTACTTTTCCCAGAAAGTTTTATGTTTTGCCTCCTATTTAATGCGCTACTGGATGCTTGTGGTCCAGGTCAGATTTTTGATGGTGATATTATTATGTCCTGAGAGTAGCCTATCCCTTCCTGCTTATCTGCCCCTGGATTGACATCCTGGTCCTGCTCTATGTGTACACTAATCTGACAGGAAATGCTGCCTGAATCTCCCTGCACCTGAGAGCCCCCCACAGTGGCTAGTTTAAATGCTTATGCAGGAAGCATGTAAACCACTCATTGAAGACAGATGTGCCCTCCACAGAAGGATGCAGGCTATACTTCTTGTAGAGGTGTGCATCCTCCCAAGTGGCACCCTAGTCCCAGTGCAGCTAAAGTTGTTTCCCTTGCAACAATCCTTCAACCATTTGTTGGAGGTGCTAATGCAGTGGTTCCTTTCCCCCCTCCTTCCTCTGACTGGTAGCATCTCTGAGAATGTTACAGAGTTTGCTACCTCCCCTCAATCTCCTTCCCAACTCCTTAAAATTCTCCTGAACCTCCTCCAGACTCACCCGTTCTTTGGCTAGGTCATTTGTCCCCCAATGGACAACAACATCCAACTACCCCCTCCTAGTCACAGCCTTTGCAGTCCTCTGCATCTGCTCCCCTTCCCTCAGAGCCATGCCTCCTGGGAGGCACATGACCTCTCTCTCTATCCTGATGTATAATTCTATATCCATTAACCAAACTATTGAGTTCCCCACTAGGAGAATCTTCATTCTCCCCTTGGGTTCTCTGGCCCCCTCCCATGTGACCCCCTTCAAATGTGTTTGCCCATCACCCCTGGTCACAACCTTGGGTTCCCTTTCAAGGATATCCCTCTCTTTGAGAACATCATATCTGTTCCTTAGTTGTATCAGGTGGGGGAGGGTGCCTGATCTCCACCTTCCTTAACTTCCCTGAGCCTAACGTAGTCCATCCAGGCCTCTGTCTGAACAGCCTCTGTAGCAGCGGCTGGTGTTGTGGTGGTCCCTGGGTGGGGACAGAGGACCCCAGTACTCCTGGCAACTGTGCTTGGAGCAGTCTCTTCCCTCAGTGCAGAGAGGTGCCTGCAAATGAGGCAGCACTGCAGTTCCCAGAATGTTCTCCTGAACATTGCTGCTCCACAGCCATTGCACTGCACCACTCCATGTGCCATCTTTCATACTCTTTAATAGGATCCTACACCCTTCAGTTGTTTTTTTCTAAACTTACTTTACTCTCTCTCTATCACAGAATTTCTTTATCTAAGTCCCTAAAATGTTTATGGGCCCTGGTTTATGTTGGGAGGAAACTGCTCAAAGATTTTATGCAGTTTACACACAATGATATCTTTGCTTTGATTCATATTTCTGGGGCACACAGCTTGACATGTGTTTTAGTACCTCACAACACCTAGAAAACTTTGGAAAGAAGTACCAACAGCTCAGAAACACCCCTTTGTGGACTCTGCTCATGGCTATTCCACTTACCAAACCCACAGTTAAAAACATTACTGTGCTCTTCCATAACAAAAGTGTCCATATTTCTGACATTCTTTACTGGTTAAAGCAAAGAGATAATGTTATAGATCGATCTACCCCGATTCTAGACTCTGAAGTCCTTTGGATGGGGGTTTGTAAAATCAGGATATAGCTGTGCGCTTCAGACAATGGCCCGATCCACTTGCCAAGTTGCTTTTATATTGATCAGGACCATGGGTTTTGTTTCTATCCAGGGCAGCCAAAGATCTGGCACAGATGTGGGTCCCTATCTCACTTGAGCAATGGCTGATACAGTGGTGTGCAATTTTTGCTTACAGACCAAGCACACTAGTATGTTTTGTCATAACCCTATGAAGTGTAACTTATCTGATGCGATGGGACATTTATTTACGCAGTGCTCCTGGACTGTCCACAACAAGGGCTTATTTTACAGCCAGACAGATATGGTGCACAAGACCCAATCTAGACAGGCTAAGGAGAAAGCAGCACCAGAACCTGAGGGTGGTCAACATGCACAGGAGTCTTCTGCTACACCAGCCAATCATGAGGCCCCTACCAAGGATCCAAGAGGTGTCACACTGTCTGCTCCTTCTAGAGTCATGCTAGATCCTGCAGGGGTTATGGAAGGTCAGTCCACCCCCTGCCAAGATGGGGGATTCCTTGAATGACACTATGCAAGAGCAAATGGCTGCTATGCGGCCCCCCCCCCAAGCCTCAGGAGAATTTTCAAGTTGTGAAGGGCAAACAGTGTTCTGATAGAAATACCCAAAAATCTGAAATTGCAAAAACGGAAGGTGAAGATTTAAGGAACACTTTCATGGCATTACAGAATCAAGCAGATGATGAGGATGGTGATTCTGAAACCTCATCAGTTGCATCCTCACAAAAAGACTTATCTGACATGGAGGTGGATGCCGCAGAACTGGTGAAGGCTAAAAAAATGACTAAAACGAAACCCCTCTGAGCCCATGATTCCCCTCTCTTACTGCAACTATGGTTATTTGCTCATTTGACAATCTTGATGTGCTGTCATTAAATGTGAATATTATACGCAATCACGTTAGGAGAAGTACTACCCTTTTAGCACTTAGTCTGGCTAAAGCTAACATTTTATTGCAGGATACTAACTTACACACTATGGAAGATAATAATAACATTTTATTTGTTAAGCACAATATCAAATATCAAAGCACTGTACAATCCATAAACTCTAAAATAAATAAACACAGATATATATAAAACCATAACTCTATTAGATATAAATATCCCATACTAAAAAAAATCTTAAAATCAGAGAATTCTAAAAATCAGGGAAAGCACATGTAAATAAATATGTTTTTAAAGTAATTTTAAAGCTTTCCACTGTCTGGCATTCTCTCACCGGACGAGGTAAAGAATTCCACAGGGTGGACCAGCAAAAGCAAAGGCCCACACTCCAGAGGACTTCAAACACACTCAGGGAACCTCCAGCAATCCCTTGTCAGTTGAGTGGAGTGGTCTGAGGGGGCAGTAGGTGCTCAGAAGCGCTTGTAGGTAACTCAGACCCAAACCGTGGAGGGCTCTGAAAGTTAGCAAGCCAACTTTAAAGGTGATCCACCACTGAACAGGCAACCAGTGCAGAACGCTCAGCACAGGTGAAATATGACTGGATCGAGCAGATCCAGACAACAAACTGACCACAGCATTCTGCACTAGCTGGCACAGAAAGCATGGATCTGTGATCCATCCATATGGTCACTTTGGGAACATTCATATTCTGGGCTGGGTATATTATTTAAAGCATGTCAGGTGCATATTGCCAGAGTCATGGATATAGACCCAGAGAGGGCACTTTTTGTTGACATCGAGGATCAAGGGCAACTCATCAGGGTGGGAGTGCTATATGCATCGCAAACTAAACAAACCAGGGTGGCTTTATTTTGGCAGTTACAGCCATATTTACATACGACATGGAAGGCCATTCTGGGTGGGGATTTTAATTGTCCTTTGGAGTTGCAGGATAAGACCAGAGGTATACCTAATTTGTATTGTGACACCAATATTTTGCGATAAATTATGCTGGTGGCTAAACTGCAGAACACATATAGGAGTGTGTATGGGAGGGGGGATCATACCTACTAAAGGGGAGTCCTCTCCTTGAGAATTGATTATGTTTTTGCTTCTGAGAGTTGGAAGGTGTAAAGGGCATAGACGTATCCCACTGCTACATCAGATCATTTAGAATTACAAGTGATTGTGGGGTGGTTTAAAACTACTAAGTTAGGCCCAAGTAATTGGCATTTTAATTCCTCCATTTTACAGTACAAGACCCTGTTCTTAAATTTCAGGCAGAGGAGCTGTTGAGAGCCTGGGCCGTGGTGGGGGTTTTGTATAATTCTCTCCTTGAGTGGTAGGAAGATACAAAACAGGGCCTTAATGTCTTTTTTCTCAAATACGATAAGACGAAGTGGAGGAATGTATATTTTCAATTTTTAAAATTAAGGACACAGCTTTTTAGATTAATGCCTTTACAGCATACAGAAAAATGGCTCTATACTGCCCAGATCCAACAAATCAAGAAAGACATGAAGTCCTTTTTATATACTAGGGCCAAGACTTTGCAGGCAGAACAGGCTTGTGGACTGCATGGTGCCCAGTTGTCCTTTGATCTATATAAGGTTTGCCAAGAAAGGGTGACCAAAAAGCAGTTTACATCAGTCTGAGACTCACAGGGGGTGGTTCATATGGCCTTGCTGACATTTTGGAAGTGGTCACGGAAACTTTACGGCAGGTATTTGGGGAATGTCTACCAGGGGAGGAGGATTTGTCTCACTTTTTAGGCTCTAAGAATTTGGAGACCTTAAGCTCTCAGGAACAGGCTGATTTAACACGGCCTATGATGATAGGGGAAGTTTCCAGTATGATTCACAAGTTGCGCTTAGAGGAAGCTCTTGGCACAGATGGCCTGGGTGCAGGTTTCTACGAAACATTTTTTGTCCTGGTGGCTTCACCTTTGATGGCAGTCTTTAATGATATATTACAGCATTTGAGGCTGTCGGATAATATGGTACAAGCCTTTTTGATTCTCTTATATAAAAGGGTGATACGTTTGATGTAAGTAACTGGAGACCAATATCCTTATTAAATTCTGATTTTAACCTTCTGGCCAATATTCCCTGCCACTGGCTCACTGGGATAGCTCAGAAACTGATGGTAACTAATCAAACATGCAGCCTACCAGTGAGGGCCATGAGAGACAATCTCATGCAGTTACAGTATGTGAGGTGTTTGTAAGAAACCAGTTAAACATGGTACAGGATCTGGTAATCTTGTTAGACCAAAAAACGGCATTTGACTGTGTCCCTCATAATTATTTATTTCAAGTGTTAGCATACTATGGTATACCTCCAGTGTTTATAGCATGGATTAGATTGTTATATTATACTGGATTGGATTATTTTATGAAGTTTAAAAGAATTTTGGCTTTCTTTGAGTTTATTATTGCTGCTAAGGGTATTATTTTAAACTTAATAATGTGTATTGATGTTTATAAGTGTATTGTTATTTATTTTTATATTTATATGTATATGGAATTTCTTTTAATATGTACGGTGCTCAGAGCCTGCAGGATGGGCATCTTTCAAATAAAATTTGCTTTGCCTTTGCCTATATCAGCAAGCTAACTTTCAGTTACAATTAAATGGGTACACATGCCAGAAGGGGGGTATTGCTAGGGTTGTCAGGCAGGGGTGCCTCCTAAGCTCTTTATTGTATATATTTTGTATAGATGTGTTGATTAGAAAAATCTGTTCTACAACACAGATTAGGGGTTTAACTCTATCTAGGGAGTGCCCTCCATTTAAGATTTCCAACTACTGTATGCCCAATGATTTATGTTTATTTCTGAAGGATGAGCAATCATGTCAATTATGACCATGAATCAAGTTTATGCTCAGTTAGCTGGTGCTAACGTTAATATAGGGAAACGTCAGAGGGTATGTCTGGGACAGGCTACATAGAACATAGAAGTTGACGGCAGATAAGGACTGCAAGGCCCATCCAGTCTGGCTTGACTCAGCTGTGTGGGATAACAGTTTACACTGAAATGGTCATTTTTGGGATACATTTTGCGGCTGTAGACATGATCCAGGTTAATTAAGCAGCTAAACTACTGGAGGGGGAGAGGAAAGTGGCTTTCTGGAAGTCTATGCAAAAATCAAAGCTAAAAAGAGCTCATTTGGTAAAAACATTGATTATACAATGGTGTGTGAAAATCCTGTAACCTCATTGGTCAAAACATGTCACATGACCATGGATAAATCCTGCATAACCCACAGCTGAGGAATGGCATTTATAAAAAACATAATTAAACAAATTTTAAATTTATTTTACACATGGGTCCATCGTATAATTGCAATAAGGCACTCCAGGGTGTGAGTTATTTAAGCAATGATGCCCAACAGGGTGTGTGTCATGTTGGGATAACGTCACGCCTCAGGAGGTTGGGCACAAGGCCACAGGCCAAGTGCATCCAACAACTGAGGCGTGACGTTATCCATAACACACCCTGGAGAGCATTATTAAGCAATAAGAAATGAGGGGGTGTGGGTTATCGGGGGATTTACCATGGTTGGTGTGGTTTGCCCATGAGGCACAGCTGAGTGAGTAAATCCTCGACAACCATGGTAAATCCCCAAATAACCCACACCCCCAAGTGGCTTATGCGATTATACCATAGTATATTTTTTTGAGATACAAAAATAATAAAATAAAATACGTATCTTTTTGTATTTTATGTTATTTTTATTGTATTTGTTAGTCCGCCACAAAAAAATAGTCCTTGGTTCTTTGAGCTGTGCTTGGTTGCTAAGGTGTTGCTATGGCTGCTGAGCTGGAGGGAGAATACAGGGTTTTCAGAATGATCGTTTGTCGCTGCAGTGTAGAGACAGGGAGAGAGCTCTGTTTCTAGAAGTCTAGAAGAGGAACGGTTAATTGCTGTAGCAGACTCTCACTTCGTGTTTTTTTTTTTTCTGTGGATCCACACAGAGCAGTGGAGAATAGGAATGTACAGCAGACTGTCCTTACATTTTTTTTCTGCTCGGCAGTGGGGATTCGGACACAGAGAGCAGGACTGTAAGAGAGACAAAGCGTGAATGAACAGGACATGGAGTTTGTGTTGTTGAGAGACGGGGAATGGATTTGCTTTTTTTTCTTATGTCCGAAAGCAGGGATTCAGAGACAGAGGACTGCATGAGGAAGTAGCAACGGAGCCAAGTAGATGGTGAATAATTTTTATGAGGTGAATTCAGTAGATGTGTTTATGTGCAAGAAAAATACTTTATTTAAATTTAGTTATGTTCTGCAATGTGGTGAACTGTGTTTAAATTTCCCAGTCACTTGTGTGAGATGCTAGTTAAGCGAGATTCAACATGGCAGCTTAAATTTGTGGTTTCGGAGTCGGATTTATTTTTTTACTATGCGGCTGGCTGGCACCTTTTGCGGTGATTATCAGAAGATTTACAACGGAGATAAGGTGCCAGCCTGTCGTTCTCATTGGTTGGTGTCTGAGGTCCATGGTATAATTGCTATTATACAATGGCTCATTGTTATATATAGAATAAAAAAATAATTTTAAAGAATGTTTTTGCTGCCCTCGATCTCACTCAGGTCATCAAAACCCCCACCCGGCTACACACCCGCACGGGGACATCCACCCTACTAGACCTAGTTTTCACCAACCACCCCCACACAATAACAACCACCCAAGTCCTCCCCAACACCCTAAGCGACCACTCTCCAGTACTCTGCAACTGATCCAGTACTCCCCTCAAAACCGCTCCCAAAATTACTACACAATGCAAACTAGGGCCTGGTAAACTAGCATTTCTCAAGGCCCACCTCAGAGAATGGGACTGGACACCCCTAACTAATACCCTCGACCCAGACCATGCCCTCAAACTGTTTATCAACACCTTTAATGCAGCCTGTGACAAGTTCGCCCCCTCACCAAAACTATGACCAAAGGGAATCATGCCCCATGGTTCTTGGACCACCTCCAAGGCTTACTACATCAGCGTGATGCACTATGGCACCTTGCCAATGAGACCCAATGGCCTCAGGACAGGCAACGTTATCGGGAGGCCCGTAACAAGTGCACCTGGGCCATATGCACTGCCAAAGTGAACAATTACAAAGCCACCTTAACCTCCACCTGGGGCACTGGACGCAAGTTCTGGGAGAACATAAAGGAACTCTGTGGCAAAGGCCCAAATCTGCCACCTGACCAAATACTCATAGATGGTAGCCTCTCCACCACACCTTTCAGGATAGCCTCAGCCCTAAATACCGCTTTCACTGATCTCTCCCATGTGCTGCCCCCTAATTTCTTCGACCCCCACCTGCCCGTATCACCCCCCATCCTCCCCTTGCTGCACCCTTCTACCTACGAGTCCTTACACTGGAGACTGCCAGACCCTACCTTACTAAAGCTATCAGCAAAAACCACTACAGTCATGACTACCTGGACCTCAGACTTCTCCGCCTCACCCTCCAGGAAGTCCTGGCCCCTCTCACCCACATTCTCAATTGCCCCCTCTGTTAAGGGAAATTCCCCACCCATTGGAAATTGGCCTACATCACACCAATCCATAAAAGTGGTGACCGCACATCCACAAACAACTACCGCCCCGTCTCTATCCTGCCCCCCCCCCGTCTAAGGCACTAGAACGCATAGTCGCCGACCAACTCACTGAACACCTAAATAAATATAACCTTCTATCCAGACAGCAGCACAGTTTTTGAAAGGGCCATAGCACCACTACCACCTTCCTTGAATTTACCTCCCATGTCCACTCAGCCCTGGACCATGGCCACCTCACTGGCGCCATCTTCGTGGACCTATCTAAGGCATTCGACACAGTAAACCTTGCCCTCTTACTGAACACCCTGGTCTACACGGGTTTCTTGAATGACACCCTAAATTGGTTCAACAGCTATCTCTCCGATAGAATGCAGATAGTCAAGATAGGCCCTGTCCTGTCACCCCGCCTCCCAATCCGCTCCGGTGTCCCACAGGGCTCCATACTTGGCCCCCTACTTTTCAGCCTATACCTCAACTCCCTCCCATCCTCATGCCCTGGAAATACTTTCCTTTATGCGGATGATGCAGTCTTGTTCGCCTCCGACCCGGCCCCCCTCAAACTTCACCAATCTCTCCAGCACTCTTTCCGTGAAATTGAAGACTGGCTCACCACCCAGCGTCTTATTATCAACTATAATAAGACTAAAGTCATGATATTCGCCCACCCTCAGAACCCACACAAGAACCACTGCCCCCAACTTCTCACTGCCAATCAGAACCCCCTAGAACAAGTAAACAGCTTTAAATACTTAGGGATCACATTAGACCCTGCTCTCAGCTTTAATCAACATATCCTACACCTATCAACAGCCCTTAGCTCCAGACTAGGCGTACTCTACTGGTACAAACACTGCCTCACCCCTGAAGCATTACAACTTACCATAAACTCCTCGATCCACTCCCTGCTAGACTACGGCATCCTAATATACAGTGCCGCACCCCCCATAACCCTAAACAGACTCCTACACATGCTTAACAAAGCCTGCCATCTCATCCTTGGATGTGATCGTTTCACACACTCCTGCTCCCTTTATAGCAGCACAAACTGGCTAAACCTGGACAGCAGAATCATGTACCACACCTGCCTTATGACCAAAAAGGTATTATTAGGCCTCACCCCACCCTCCCTAGACCAAATTATCCTCCCAACACCACCAGGCAAAACAACCCGTAGCACAAGCAAGCGGCTACTATGGGTACCCCATTGCCGGACCTCCCAATTCCAACACACTTTCAGTTTCAGAGCCCCTTCCTTGACAAACTCCCTCCCTAGCCATATAACTGATGAAATAAGGCTGGGCCCTCATAAATTCAAGCTAAGGGAATACCTTCAGGCCTCACAAGGATGTGACTGCCCTTGACACCTGATCTGCTTTTGCCTCCCTCAAATAAACTATTAGCGGGTCACTGTACCTAAATGCACCTATGAAATTACATGACTATCAGCCTCCTACAGAATCTTTCTGTAACTTTTTCTGGCTGTGCTAAAGTATCTAAATTTATGTTAGCCATCTACTGAACAACTATGTAACCTCTTTGAATGTTATTTGTAATGTGCTGTAATCTGTATTTCAAGTCCCGTCCCTGTACCATTTATGTATGATGTGGAACCTTTGTAAATGAGTCCCTGACTCAAAGGTCTTTTATGAATATTACAATAAATAATAAAAAAAAAAAAATAAATAAAGTATTGTGGAAAAATATTTTTGTTTCTTAAGAGATGCAAAAAAATAGAGTGGCCATAGTGATGAGAGGCTCCATAATGATGTGAGTAGACCTGTGATGTTGCGCTAAGATAACATCACAGGTCCAGCTGAAGACTGACCAATCAGAGTCCAGGATTTTTTCTTGCTATTGTATAATGGGTGATTTACCCACTTCTTGTGTGGTTAAGTCACTCGGCTGAGTCTTGTGACACACCACACAAGGCGTGGTTAAATCCCCAATAGCCCACACCCTGTTGTGACTTATTGCTTAATTTTTCCCATTTTATTACACCTATGTTATGTTTTTCCCCCACCTGCAGAGTTGGAAGTAAAGCTCTATAGTTTGTTCTTTCAGGTGATTTGGGGTAGTAGACTCAACCCTATTTGGAGAAAGATCACACACTTATCTGTTAATAGGGGTGGCCTAGGAATGATTAACCCACTGCTTTTTTTCCATACTCTATTTTGGTCAGTTACTATAACAGATTTTGAAGAATTCCATCCAGACCTGGTCATTTGGTTGAAGGAATGGTTTCTTCTGATGATAGCATTATGGGAAGCAAATAAATGGCACTTTCAAACAAAAATTAAGAAAGGTACAATACCACGGTATGTTACTGTGGTTTTAGATAAAATTAAGATCCGGAAAGTTTCTTTACCTTAGTGTCACACATTATCTAGGAAGGCCTTATATGACTCAATTTTAGAGTCTCAGTTTATAACTCTGGTCCAGTTCCAGGATGGTTCCATGGGTTCTGTCCCAGATACACTTAAACAATTAATGGAGACATGGATTCCAAGCATTTGTGGGATGTGGTCCATCTTACTTGTCATGGGCATTTGTGTGTCCAGGATAACCATAAACACAAGCAAATCACAGAAAAGTATTGCCCTAGGAATGCCTGTAGCTTAGACTTGGAAACTCAGAAACATTTATTTCTTTCCTGTTCCTTTATAGTTACCTTTTGGAAGGTTCTGGCATAAGCTTTGAAATGCATAGAATTTCAGTCAGTTTCTTATAAAGGTTTTATTCTCAGTGTACAAATTGGATCAATTACCATCCTAGTACCTTGAGAGTACTGTGTGGGATTTTGAAGTGTATTTGTCAGGTTTGGTGTCAACTGGCTTTGTAACAGAAAGATTTGGGGCAGCAGGAACTGTTAACTTTTATTCTAAATTAATTGTCAGCCATTTATTTACAAGAAAACCTTTTTTTAACTAAGCATCACTTGAAAGATTTATGGAAACGTACTGAGTTGGATAAAGTAAGTCCTTCACAGCTGGTGGCAGTGGTTGCAGGTAATGTTGTTTTTTCTTTTCTTATGGGTGTTTATGGGTTCCAATGGGTATTTGTGAATTTTATATTGTTCCTATGTGGTGTATGATTTCTTTCAATTACCCCGTCCCCACTCTTGTGAAAAGTGTCTTGGGTTCTTATACTACCACCTGGCCATCCACCAGGATAGCACCAGAGATGGGTAGAAGGGATCTCTGTTTAACATCTCATCTGAAGGACGGCACACTCTGACAGAACAGCAGCCTCCCATGTTTGCACTTTAGTGTCAGCATTTTAGGTAGGAGTCCAATCCCAATGTGGGACTAGAATCCTCAACCTTCTGGCCCAGAGACAGATGTGCTAACAAATAAGCCACACTGACACCATAAGGAGCATCTGATTCTCTAAGCATTACTTTTCCTTGAACTGCCCTCATGAGAGGCATCGCACTCTGTTCTGCTGCTGGGAGAAACAAAGAAGCTTGACATTTTAAGCCTCTATAACCCTCCCAGAAGTGAGGAGGCTGACCTGACTAAACTCTGGAAATATTCTTCCTCCTCAGCTGGTAATAGTGAAATTATTCTACTTGGTGATTATAGTCTTGACCTGTGCAGTAAATCATCTAAATCTGTATAGTCACTAGTGCAACAATACCACTTGACCTAACACATCTGAGAGCCAATCGGGCTTTCTCTCACTACGGATAATCAGACATTGATTGACTGGATCCTTACTAAAAGAAAGGATAGGACCACTAGCGCTGGCATCCTTGCTGATGCTATTTGTGATCACTACCCTGTTTACTGCTTCTGGATGACTTGATCACCCTCTTTCCCTCCTTAAGAAATCTCAGTCTCAGATTTCTCAATGCTTGGTCCCACTGATCTTTTCCCTTGATCTGTCTAGGATTCACTGATCGCCACTGTATCATAACTAATGATGCTACTGTGGCCCTAATTATTTCATCCCCTGCATTAGTGCCCTCCAAGACCCACTTGCCCCTTTGGTGCAGTGCAGAGTCAGAGATACACCCCCAGTTGAGTGCACAAGGATCGTCTTGCTTTACTGAAGGAGAGGATCAAAAGTTGGGCCAAGATTACATACTCTAGTCTCCCATTCAACACGGTCTCTTATAGGACTAGGAGTAATGCTTGAAAAAAGAGCATATGTCTTACCAAGAGCACATACTGTAAGGATTTGTTGTTGTATGCTGTTGGGAACTCTTGTACATTCTGGAATCGCATTAAGGGCTTTATTGGGGGGCATTTACTCCATGAATGAAACAGTGCTTGTTGGCATTAAATGAAATAACACTGTTACTGTTGCTAATTAAAAGTAATCTAATATAAATAATTAATTAAATAATTGCTAATACCCTCTACCACTACTTGTCTTATTTGTCCAAATACACCTCTCCCACCACAGTACCCTCCACACACACCTCCATGGATGCCTCATCCCCTCCTCCTCCACCCCTGCTTCTTCCTAAATGCAGTAAAAAACATGGAGGTGCAATGACTACTGGACTCTATATTTGTCTCTAGTAGCGTTGACTCTGATGGCCTCTAGCCTAGATTGCTCAGGATTGACTCCTCTTGCTTGTCTCTCCCTTGGGGAGAATTTATCATCCATCCCTATGCTATGTGATTTTACCTAAGATCTGGAAAGTTGCTAAAATTATCCACATTTTTCAAGAAAGGTGAGCCTTAAATCTACTACAAAGTACTGCCTGATTGCCATCTGTGAGGGTTGAGTAAGACCCTGTCCCATTTGTTATGCAGAGAGAGTTAAAATCAAGGATCTATTTTGTCCTCACCAATTCTGCCACTTGTCTGTCTCTTGCCTGTCTGATTGTGCAATACAATTTTTGCTGTGGCACCTAGGAATTGGTAACTCGAATAGTCTCACAATTTCCTTCATTATCCCCTTACCTTCACTTGATGTTTCTATTATTTCTTTCTCCCCTTGCCTTTCTGTGATTGAAAAGGTATGTGAACTTTTATGTGAAACTGTTATCCCTTGGTTTGCAAATGTGTATAATTATATTGGGGAAATGATTTCAGAAAGCTGTTTGGGTTTATTAGAAAACATAACCATCTGGAACACAGGGGGTTAACCTTCAGATACATTTTGACCTCCACAAATGTATTTACAGAATTGTCAACAGGAAACTGCCCCCTGGGACAAAATGTATTATGTTGTAGATGTGCTCTTTCAGGCTGTTCTCAGTAAGGAAACTGACAAAGTTTTGATACATTTTGCAGAAAACAGGACATGTAACTTACATGAAGAGGATGAGAGTTTGAACTGTTAGGCAAAAACATCTTATATAATCAGAAAAAATGTGTTTCCGGGGAAGACTCAGATGCAGGACTGTTTTCTTTGTTCGGTTTTGTTTGTACTGCCTCTATGAAGAGTTATCCCACACATTTCTTTTACTGTTATTGATAATAATAAAATGCTATTTGCAAATTTTATACGTTCTCCTGGTCTGCCTATGCTTCCTGACGTATGCCATCACAACACCATCCTCTCTGTTATTATCAAAATCTTAGAGAAATGTGTTGCATTCTGAACAATAAATTATCTCCATGATCATAATATTTTGTCTGATGCCCAGTACAGCTCTAGAATAGGGCACAGCACAACCACAGCTCTTTTTCAATTCAGAAATTATACCAACTTAGCCATGGATAAAAGCATGTTAACAGGGGCTGTGTTTATTAACCTAATTAAGACTTTTGATTTAGTGGACCTTCATTTACCTAAGATAAAAATGCTATCTCTGGGCATCTCCAAAGGCAGTTTACTACTTTGACTGCTACCTCAAGGGCAAAAGACAGTTTGTCAAATTCAATAAAGTTGCTTCTGACCTCACCATAATAATCATTGGTGTTCCTCACAGATGTATCTCTGGTCTCCTTCTCTTCACTATCTTTGTAAATGGCCTATCCGTTACCCCCATATTCTGCTCCTCTTTACTTTATGCAGATGATCTGGTGCTCTATGCCAGCTCAAAAAATCCTAGCTGCTATTTCTGTATGATGGACTTCTGGCTCTCCCTAAAGAAAGTATTGCTCGATGCTAAGAAATCTCATTCTGTGCTATTCAACTCCAGTACTAGGCTGAAAAAGTGTCCTGGCTGCCGGGCAAGCTCCAGTATAAATGGCTCTGTACCCTGCTTGAGAATGATAATTCTTTCAAGTACCATATTATAATGCTTGCCCCTTCTTTAGATTTTACACTGCACATCTCCAATACCAGTAAAACCATTAAAATAAAAACTGACTTGACTTATAGAACCAAATATGCCCTTACCCCCTCAGCCCAAATTGTCAATGCTTAGGACATTCTTATTTCCAGCCTTACATATGACATTCTTAACTACTCCCACACCTCAAAAGGAAACCTGCACAAATGTTAAGTTATCTATGATAGCATATGTGCCAGTCCTCAAATCTACTTACCCACCATTGTCTGCTTTACTCTGGTTTAAACTGGCTATCACCTGAGGCATGTGATTCTACTATGATGTGTGCCTTTACAAACAAAATTCTTAGGACTGGAGTACCTTCCTCCCTAGCTGCTTTTCTGAAACCCTCTAACCTGGCTTAACCTATCCAATCAGGTGACATATCCCTTCTAACTGTTGCTAGGCATTTCACCAATAAGAGGATTCAGGCTTTCTCCAACTGTGTACCTAACTAATAGAACTCCCCTCAGTTACCCTCCTGCACTCCCCTTCCAATGCCTGGTTCAAAAGGGAGATCTACCACCATCTAAAGGTTTCTAATTCATGTACTTGTTTTTTTGCCTCCCTGTATTCTTTGTCTATGCCAGCATCTCCTACACATTCAGTTACTGCCTGACCCTTGCTATCATTGGTCTTCCCTGCTTCCTACTTTCAGGTTGCTTATTGCTGCCTGTTGTGCAGTGTACATTATTTTTGTTAAGAATGTCTCTGCAGAATTTCATTAATTTTCTGATGCACCTTGTGTCTGATGCACTGTATCCTTACTCCTGTTGTATTCTTGCAATATACTGTGTCTCCTTGCTGCCTTGCTCATGTTTTGCTCTGTGAATCTACTGCTCATGTATTGTATTGTAAAACTATTATATTTCCAATGTAAGAATTTCTTTAATGTATTTGTTCTCAATAGTGCTTCTAACTGTACTGTCCTATAGCTGTAAATAGGCATATTATTGTGTAGAGCACTTACTGAGTAATCAAACATCAAATAAAGAAATACCGTACTTGGTCATGAACTACAAACAAAGCAACTGTTGTGTGCTGAGATCACATGAACAGAATAAACATCTTGCTGCACACCTGTCATCTTTAACAAATATTCTAATGGGCAATCTGATTGATACATATTTCCCACAGATACAGGTTGATATGGACAAACATGTGTCTGTTTAAAGGCACACAAAATATGTCTTCAAATCTGGGTAACATTCTGCTACATCTAAAGCAGTCTCCTAAGTCACAAGTGTTGAAGGCCATCTTGTAAAAAGACACAAGCATTGGCTGATTCTCCATTTTTGTAACCTGAGTCTCAAATAACCAGAGAAAAGACAGCAACACTATTTTGCACTACTAATCTTGTTTAAGCCAAGAAAACATTCTAAATAATTGAAGGGTGATTCAGACAGTTATGAGGAGCAGTTCAGTCTCACATAAGAGACCTTCATATCAGCTGGCATAGTGGCTTGGAGGTCTGAGGCATTGGCACCGTACCTCCTGCCACACCAGTGACCCCCAAGTTCGGGAATGGACTTGGGTCATTTGGTGGCTGTCTGAGGAAGGGAGGATTGAGCATTCCATCAGACTGTTCTCCTCCCTCAGGGATGAAGGGTTGTGTGACCTGCTGCTTGCCTGCCATCTGGAGGTGTCCAGGCAATAGCACATCTTCAGGTACACACATAGCAAGCTTACTCAGGCATTTGACAATGTCTGTGTGGAGGTGGAGCTCACCCTTTCTGCCATTGCACATGGACAGCTGCAGGGGAAACAGGAAGAAATAGAGAGGAAAAAAACCCTCTGGCTGCAGGATGATGACTGGACTCCCGGCCCCACACCAATGACTGAGAACACCCTGACATGAAGACGAAAGGGTAAATATCAGAATGGGCAGGTGTGGCACTGGGGGGGGGGCCTTTCAGAAAGGTCTCGGTCAAGGGCATAGAAGTATAAAGTACTAATGAAAAAAAAGAGACCTTCACATTTGTGAAATCTTACAGATACACTAAAATAATAGAATTAGAGAAGTAGCAGACTGACAAGGTTTACGAAAAATTAGATAAGGGTACATAATCAATTAAAAAGAAAATTGTTGTCTAGAGGCAGAGGGTTCACTCAGTGACCTACTGCCTTTTAATGATCCAGTAGTGGAGATGTCTGAGATTGAGACAGCAAATCAAGAAGCATGTGAGTCAGAGATGGACATTTCTAAGGTAGAAAAGTGCTTAAATGAGCAACAGAAAATGTTTATAATGCTGTTACTCAAGCTTTTCCTCATGGCATTCAGCATCTTACAGAAACATGCTCTTGGGAAGCACATGTACCTATGTGGTTGTTTGTTAATAGTTCAGCTGATAGAGTAAAGTGTTTTCTTTTTGAAGCAGTCTGTGCAAATATAAAGAAACAAATTGGAGAGGCAATGTCTACTGTTGTGTCTGTCCCAATTGGACTTGCACCATATAATAAAGGTGGAGTAACTAAACTGTATATTGGTTGTTCATGTTACCTGTTAAGCACAGCAAAACTGGTAAATATTGCAAACTGTTATTTGAACTTGGAAGTGATCTCAGATGTATGTCATTAAAATGGAGCTCCTGACTGTGGGTAAGATCAGTATGGTGTCCATTCAATTACGTGTCTTCATCCACTTGTGCTTGCAATAGATTGTGGTCACAGATGACAATATTGCCTTTGGCAGTAAACATTTTGTTGACTTTTGTGACCTACTTCAACCTGCACCCATGAATGGCAAATGGCTCTATGTCATAATGGTGATCACAGAATAGCAATCACCATTTGGGTGAGTGTACATCACTGAAAATGAATTATAGCGATGTACACTCGCAGCAACTAGAAAACCGGCTACTGGTTTTCTATGTTATGTGGTGGGCTGTGCTCACCGCAACCCACTATAAGGATTCTCAGCTCGGGGGTGCAAGTTGGGGGGGTGGATTTCTTAAAAAAATAACAAGCCGCCTGTCAGTGCAAAAAAAAACACAATGCTCCTAACCTGAACCCTGCACACCCCAAATGACTCTCACCACCACGCTAGCTGACCAGCTTGGCAGCTGCCTGGCACACTCCCTCCAACATGCCTCCCTTCCCCTTCCTCTCCCCATGGGTGTGCACATGTGTACACATGCATACCCGCCCCATCACCCAACCTTGCCCACCGAGGTATCCAGTCACTACCCTGGCAGGTAGCCCTTAACACAGGGCCATGATTGAGTCTGACTTTTTGAAAGTGCTCAATCACAGTTGCCTTGTACATAGTATACCATGGGAAACATATATTTTCTGCCCACAATGCATTCATGAAAGGTAAACATACATATCTTCTGCCCTCACTGTTGAGAAAGCAAGAAAAAACTGTTGGATCCATTGGAGGAGTAAACTTACAGGACTTACCATATTTTCCTATGTTGAGCTCAATTATAATAAGTAACAGAGTGATGATCTCCTATAAAGGAAATTCTTGAAGAGGAAAGAACTGGAAACTTCTCACTGTCTAATAATACTATTCTGAACAAATGATTAATAGGCACTGGGCAGGCTACCATGACTGTAGCATGTGATATGTTCAGTAATATTTCCTGTGCAGGAACACAGATTGTCTGTTTGATACTAATGCTGATACATTCTGAACAATTTAATCAGTTGATGCTTGAAAAGAAGCAACAACTATTTATAACACTGGTATCAATTGATGCAACTCATGAAATTTGCTTACTGCCAAACCTGATGGCCAAGGTAACATTTAAAAGAACATAACATAAACAGCTCAAGGACTGCTGATTTAGAAATGTTTCTAACACTGTGCAAAAATGTATAGGTGATGCTTTGTCACAGTCTTCTGGTAGAATGTGTACCACTGCTCAACAGTTCAAAGGGAAACATTATTGTCTTTCAATACAATGTCTGGATAACAAATAATATTTGTTGAAAATGTTGTGTTGCAGTCTGATAGCCTTAAAGACCTACAAAGCATTGAAAGATGTTCTGTGAAATTTAATCTTGTGAAAGACATACATGTTACATGGAAACAATTCCCACTGTGTGTTGCTTATGCGGTCTCCATTGCCAAGTCATTAAGTCTGTGTCTAGATGCTGCAATGATTGACATAGGAAGTTCAGTCTTTGAGAAAGGGTGGACTGTGAAGTTTTCTTATGCATCAGGAATCTAGCAGGTTTGTACATTGTTAGTGTTGCATTTGGCAAAATATGTGCTGAGAATAAGTGTTTCATTTAATACAGTTGACTGCAGGCTTTGTACCAACCACATATACAGTACAAGTCACATTAAACTGTTCCCTCAACTCACTGGTGTAGAATTTTTCAATTAGTTTCCTAATCTGTGCAGCGTTTAATTCAATGAATTAGTAAAAGGTTAGTATTGGTTTGCATCTAGTTGTTATGTACTATAAGCTTTATTTTCAGCTGAGTGCTTATGAGTTTCATTTCAGAAGGCAGACTAAACAACTCTTAAGGAATGCTGTGATATTTATAAACAATGCTCTTAAGGAATGCTGTGATATTTATAAACAATGCTCTTAAGGAATGCTGTGATATTTAAAAACAATGCCATGAAAATGCAGTTACTGCCATTTCACTAAATAGTTACAAGTAAGTTAAATAGGCAGTGAAGAATGGTTGGAAAACAGTTGAAAGCTCCAACAGTTCGAGTTGCCACTGCAGTAGCATCACAAAAAAAAAAAATAAAATGCTACACCAGTTAGTTGATGGAACAGTTTAATGTGACTTGTACTGTACCTTTGCTTCCTGTGGTCACTAATGTGAACATATCTGATGCAACTTCGGATGTGTTATGAAAATTGAAGAGAAAACAGTTTGCTGTAAATGTACAGTCTACTTCAACAGTTAAGAAATGCTGTAATGCAACAGAAAATTCCAAATCCCAAACATCCAAAAAAATCTAACAGCAATTGCTGTGTTTGACAAAAGTACATGAGTCAATTATTATATAAATGCTGCAAAACAGTCATTCCTACATTTGCTGGCTTCTGTTGCCACAGAGAGTGCTTCAGAATCTACATTTAGTGATGCAGTGAAGCAAGTCAAAACAGTAAGTCAGCAACAATGAAATACTGCAGTCTCCTACACTATCACAATGTACTCTTGCATCATATGAGCCACAAAGTACATTTGGGGAGAACATCCAGAAAGATGTGAGTGAGTTCATAATGGCTATTATTAAATCAATGGAAGTGGATGACATTTCACTTAGGCATCACTTCACAGTGATTATTCAAGCATGCCTGTGTTTCCGGTGACAACATTACAAAAGAGCAGATTGATGACATGCTGTGGATTTCACTATAACTCCCACATAAATCATTCATTAAATTTAGAAATCTGTTTACTAAAACTAAGCCTGGCAGGAAGTGCTGAAAAAGTGGTGGTCAGAGTAACAGAACACTGAAAGTGATGCACTGTGCAAACTACTTCCTGGTACTCATCCAATGCTTCTACTCTCATGGAGCTACAGTGGAGACACCTATAACAAATTTCACTGCAGGTAGAATTCTCCTGACACAACAGCACTTTGAGATACAGAAAGTCATTTTCCACCATGGTTCTTATGTGAATTTAAGTCATTACACTACTTGGCTCAGACAAAAAATGGTTGGCTAGAGTGTAATGATATAATCTGCACCTTTAGACAGTGGTTGGTCAAGAACCTCAAGGATGGCAGCCCGGTGGCCCTGAGGTTGAGGAGCTGGATGCCACACCTCGCGACACAATGGTGACCCGGGTTCAGGAATGAACTCGGGTAGCCAGGGGTCAGCAGGGGAGGGAGAGGATGGAGCATCTGGAGGACAGCTCTCCTCTCCCTGGGGAGGGTTCCGGGGTCACTCGGTGCCCTAGCAACCACTGATGGAGATCAGGGGTAGCACAGGTGCACCAGCCAATGTAAGGGGAGGAGTGCAGCAGATGTTAGCAGGGCAGCTGTGCACAGACGTCATTGAACATTGCACTCCTAGGGGGAAACTCCATGAGAAAACACCCACCATGGACTATGGAGATGATGGGGGCTCTGGGGGCAGGTATCACATCCCATTGCCAACCCACCTACTTGGGAGGACTCCAGGCCCAACCTGGCTGCCAGGTAAGGCCTTTCTAATTACAGATAGGCCATTAGGGGAGAACGGACCCATCCCGGGGGGTGATCAGGGAAGCTAGGCCTGCCTGGGTAGTCAGGGGAGTCTCTCTCTGAGAATCGGGTTCAGGCAGGGAGTAGAAGTCCAGTCGAGAGAGCACCCCGGAAGGATGCCCGGCCATGGGGGAGAATAAATAAAGGATACCAAAAAAAGAAAAAAAAAAGATTCTCAAGGATGCTTAAGCTGTGATGTTAAAAAACACAGATTATCAGACATGTGAGATAATTGGTAAACATAAGAAGTAATACTTCTCTCATTGCCTGAATGAGAAGACTCATTTTGATTATACAGTACACAACGTTTTGACAGGACTTTATTTAATTGATCTGCTAGACTATTTGCAGTGACTTGTTGCTAAAATCATGATTCTACTGGCACTGGAAAGCAAAAAAGAAACAATACACAATGAGTGCATTTTCTACTAATGCATACAAAGGTTTTTTGTTATTACACAACTGTGAATATTGTTACAGTTCAAGTAGGCTTCTAATGGGGTACCAGACTAGTAACATAATATTTTTAGAAACCAAATCCTTTACATGCAGTGTGATTCTTACCTCCCCAACCACAGCAAAAAAAAAAAAAAAAGAATGATATACTGCTTAAACACATGTACTATTGTGTGAACTGCCATGTGCAATTAATGTATGTACTGTTTGTTTATACTGTATATTTAAGCAATAAGGCACGCCAGGGTGTGGTATATCAGGGGATATTGTCACGCCTCGGGTGGTTGGGCACAAGGCCGCAGGTGGAGTGCATCCAGCAACATGAGAAGTGACGATATCCCATGATATACCACACCCTGGAGTGACTTATTGCTATTATGAACTGAGTTTGACATTTTATAAATAAAACAAATAAAAGAAACAGCTTTTAAAATGTTTTATGAATGAGTTTTTGGGAGGTGTAGGAATACATTTTGAAAAAATAGTTCTCAGACAGTTGAGAACAAGGAGACTGTTGGAGCCAGAGCTTTTTTGAAGACATGATGATGTAGCCCGATATTATCATGGCTTCAAAGATCTCTGGGCCAATCAGATTCCTCTATTTATGATCCTCAGTTCATAATATATGTTACAGCATAATGTTTAATATTTTGGTGCTCGAAAATATTGTTGCTGTTTAATAAATGCCTTAAAATGTTTTGGTTGTTTTAATATGATTGTAGAGATGTATGCATATGTATATACTTGGGGTGACTTGCACCTGCATCTCTTCTCCGTCTTCTATCTCCCATGCCCTGCACAACTACTTTTCCCACAACTGTTCTTGCATCTAACCCTCCCTTCTACACCCCACCCCTGCTCAGTGCTCTACCCTCATCACTTCCTCAAGCCTATCTTTCATCTCCCTACCTACACAACTACTATCCCCCTTCCCATTAGGCCTCTAGCCCCCTCCCAACCCTTCTCTCCCTATACCTACCCCCTCCCCTTCCCATCTTTATCTCCTGGTATTTGAGCACATTGCCTATATGGCTTCGCTAGACCCTTCCCCTAGTCTACTAATCTGGTCCCTTTCACTAAGTATGCCCACAGTGTGTTGAACTTCTTTCCCCTTTTCTCACCCCTCCTCCCCTACAGTCCCAGGATCTCACTACCGTGTCCTCCCCCACTGAATCCCTTACTTCCCTTTCCCTGATCTTCTACCGCGCCTGCCTTCCAATTTCCCTAATTTTCCTCTCCCCCATCTTGTCTACCATCACCGCCCCTTATTCCTCCTCCCACTCTTAAATCCTTCTCTCTACTCCCCTTCCCTCTCCATCTTTTCTGCCTGGTTCTATCCCCTTTGCAGTGTTTCTCAACATCCTGGTTGGAAAAATTGATCCTCACTCCCTCTCTTCCTCCTCCCTCTCCCCCACCCTTTCCTCCCCTTCTGCCTGTTTCTCATCTCCCTTGCCAGGCCCTCAGCATCTGGAAGGGGCACAGTATTGCAACTGCTCTCTCCTCTATACCCACTCCTCTTCCTTCCTCTCCCCCACCCTCTCCTCCCTTTCTGCCCGATTCTTGTCTCCTTTGCTGAGTTCTCAGCATCTGGAAGGGGCACCGTTGTCTGTCTGCTCTCTCCTCTATACCCTTGCCTCTCTTACACTGTTCTCACCCGTTTCTCAACCCACTATATCCTCTTGTTTTCACATACTAGCCCCATTGGGCTTGCATTGGTACTTGTTCTACTTGTATGCATCCTCATCCTCTAGCGTGATATCTGAGCTACCTTCTGTGTGTACTGCCTTGCTATGCATTCTGACATCACTGCATATAACAGTTATTGTACCTTTTGTGTAATGAGGCGCAACACCACAGGCTGAGGGCCTTATAGCCCCCGAAATGTCTTGTATTGTCCAATATCACCCACCCTGTTGGGTATTATTGTGCTTTGAAAATAGGCCAGTGTATTTTACATGTGTGGAAAAAAATATTTTTAATGATTAAATGTTTAAACTCTTAGCTGTTTGCTTTAATTTGTAATAAAACAGTTCCTACACCTGCATTTGAATGCTGTGCTTTTTGTTTTAAACTAGGGACTATTGTCCCAATGGATCCCCCATAGTTGTGAGTTTTGAGCTGATTTTCATGGTTACCTCCCCCTCCACAGACATGGGCACGGGTAGGAGAAAACACTCAATTATTCTCTTTTTTCCCTGGTCACAAAGAAGAACTAGAGTGGGATTTTTAATTTTTTACAGTCTTTTAATTTCTTATACCTTTGGTTTAATTTTTAATGAAGTGCAATGTGGTTGGTAGATGTACCATCAGCAGGACCTGTGGCAGAATGTTGGGCATTACAGATAGAGGGAGGTAAAGCGAGCCAGCAACAAAAAAGCACAAATGCAGGTATGAAAGAATGTTTTTTATTTTATGTGTGTGATGAGAAGGAACAAAGCCACACTTAGAGTGTCAGGCTTCATGGAGAGACTGCAGACTAAAGACGGTTGTGCAGTGGAGCTGGGTTGTGTATCAGAGGTCTCAGAAAAGGAATTTTTTTTTAGAGAAAAATCAGATGAAAGGAATATTGGGTGTGATGCTTTGGTTGCACAGTGCATGGGGGAGGTGAATTCTCTCATTTGGGGGGTCTGCATTGCTCACTCCCCCATTAGTGAGAGATAAACATGGCAGCTACTCTGTTTTAAAATGTAAGGTGTCCAATGATACCCTAAGATACCTATATCCATTACATCCTTCAAATCCGTTTACTCTAGGCTTATCAAGGAAAAATGCAACTGTTTTTGACAGCAGTAGAGAATAATTCTCTTCCTCTCCTTCATCTCCTAGCCTGTCCCTTCCACCGACGCTCTCCGCTAATTTTCAGGTCCTGCATTCACTTTTTTATCATGTCATCATATAGTGCCTTATAATTCCTCCCTGTCACATTCCCTACTCCTTCATCACCTATTTCCACCTTCCCTCCCTGCCTACTTGCATCCCTTCCCTCTCTCTCTTTCTCTTTCAGACCTGCCAACATTCATTGCTAAGACCATCAATGCCTTTTTTCTTTTGTCACCCAGCCCTGATTGTAGTATCCCTCTCCCTCATCTCTCCCCGTAGCACCACCTCCTTCATCTGCCCAGACTGCTCACTGCCCATTCCTCCACCTCTGACAAATCTCCTTATATGTTATACCTTAGTCACCACATATTCTCTCTCCACACCCAAATTCATGTTCTCCCAATTTCCTTATTTTATGTAAATATGTGAATTTGTGTCAATAGATCTTGTATAATTGTACATATCCATGTTTTGGTATCCTTTATGCCATTATATCCTGTATAATCTGTTCCTTCATTGTGTTGTGTTCCTTGAATTGTACTATATTTTTATGTAACTGACCTTTGACCTAACCAGGTCCATCTTGCAAATGGGCTCTGCTCAATGATGTTCACCTGGATAAATAAAGATTTGATTGATTGATTGAAGTACTGGGGCACCCTGAATTGGCACTTGTTTTTTATTGGGCTGTATTGAAAAATAAATGCATGCCTAATTATGGCTTTCAGCCAATCAGTATGTTGTATTTTTTAAGCCCATTTTCTAATGCAATATACAGAGATATGGTACAGGAAACTTAGTATGCTAGGTCTGTGCTGTTTCTGTCTTTTCATGGGATCACTTTTATTAAGGGGTCGAGCAATGAATTTTCCAAGTACAGAATATAAATAGTTACATTCATGACTTAAAGATAACAAAAGTTAACTGTCTTTGTATATGTTCAAATGACACTGTACAGTAAATTAGGCAAGGCAAGGCAAATGTATATTTATAAAAGGCCAAATCTAAAAAAGCCTCTGAGAGCTGTACAAAGTAGGAATACAATGAAAGTCTAAAACACTATAAACACAGCAGAGACAGTGCTTAATCCAAGAAAGCTTCACAAAATAACTATGTTTTTAAAGAGACTAGGAAGGACACCACTGAGTTGACCATATGGATGTTCAAACTGAGTGTGATCCAGAGCAATGGAGCTTCCACTCTGAAAGATCTTAACAATTCTATTTTACTTTTTGGTACTTGGTTTATTGCTTTCTCCAGGAACAACATCTATTTTTGTTTTGCATTTGTTTTCAATTTAATTGGCATTTTTATAAATAAATCTCTTGATAATGTGTTAACTGCATGTGTTTTACTTCTGTAATGATGTTGCCATTATGTTGTTAGTGTCCAGTTCTGGTACAACAAAGTCATAACATTCATATTCTATAAAATACCACATAATGTATTACATTACTAATAGTACATAAAGTGAACACTAAACTAAGACCTGTGAGCATCACAATTGACATAATTGGTTACATGTAGATGGCTTCAAAAAGAGCAACAAATAAATTGACTTTACCCTTGAAAACAACAGTGTTCACTTATCAACATGAAGGCTTCATGCAGCTCTTTATGATCCAGTCTCTGAAATAATGGTGAAGAAGATAAGAAAATATACTGCCCGTCAGGCAAGATGCTACAACAGCGACTGGAGATATGAGCCAATCAGCATCAACAACACACATTTATCACTCATTTTGATGTGAAACTAATATAAAATTAAATATTTTTCTCATTGACATTAAAAAATAAAACATTATCTATTCTTGGACTTGGTAAAAAAATGGTTTAATGTACTAGTCAGAATTTAAGTTACCAAAAGTAAAGTAATGGTGAATGTGACTCAGATGGACTTATGAGAATCACAGTCATTGTACACACAAACTAAACTCTGCTTCAGCACTCGGAAATGGGTTGCACATTGGGTAACATGGATTTCTATCTGTCTGTATAGAAACACAGGCCCCATAGAGGTCTGCACTTCTGCATACAGAGGTACATAGTGTATCTATATGTTGCAGTTCACATGTGTATCTGTGACTGCAGAAGCATGGACCCCACAAAGCCAGCACTTCTGCAGCCTCAACTTGTGCTGTAATAGAATGATGAGAACTTTCTAAAAAAGAAGGGAATTCATTACAAATAATGAATTAATGAACAAGTTAGGGCCTGCTTGACTACTGCTCAATATTAGAATCTAAGCTAACCCATTTAGCATAGTACTTCTATCTGGTGAAGCATAGGCACCTATGTAATCTGCAATTCTGTGGCTACAGATACAATTGCATAGTGTAAGGTATATACAGCCACATATATACAAATCCACGCTATCCATATTACAACTGTACTTAATGAAGCTGTGTAGGCCCCTCTGAGGCCTACACTTCAGTAGTCACAGATACAGTTGCACAGTGTAAGGCATACACCCCTACTTCCATCTGCAGAGGTGCAGGTCTCTGTGTAGCCTGCAATTCTGTAGACACAGATATACTTCATAGTGAAAGACATACACACCCACTTCTGGCTGCAGAGGTGCAGCACCTGTGGATTCTGTGCTTCTGCAGCCACATATACTGTATACATATCCAGAATACCCAGACTACAAAAGGTCTTGTGTTTACCAAAGTGAAGGCACCTATTAAGACTACAATTCTGTAAACATAGATGCAATAGCAGAGTGTAACACATGCACACTCGACTATGTCTGCAACAACTCAAGCACCACCTGCAGAGCCTGTGCAACTGCTGTCATAGATACAGTACCCAAATTACAACTGCACCTCTCATCAGAAGTACAGACCTATATAGTGCCTGTGCTTCTGCAGCCACAGATACAGTTGCTTTCTATAAAACCTCTGCTCACCTCTGTCACCACTTCTGTCATCTTTGTTGGGTAGAATACATTTTTATTTGCTGCTACAGAACAGCAGGTCCCTGTGGGGCCTGTGCTTTTTGCAGCCAGACATGTGTGCACATGTGTTGAAGTGTGCATATGTATCCATTGTTGTAGAAGTGCTGGAACATAATGATGGATGTTTTTTGTGTCATCTGGAAACAGCTGTAGGTTGGTTGTCTTACCAGATAATGGTTGTCTATGGCTGCTTGTGTGGTCATGTCCTTTTGCTGCTTGGGGTGGGGAGTGAGGGTTGCAAACTCTAATGCCACTTTCACTGCTTTTATGGGCTTAAGTTGAACCTTATCTGGTGCATTAATGCATTTTTTAATTAATTACATAGACACAGTTGTGTCTCCATATTAGAGAGGCATTAGCACTTTGATATTAAACCCTGATTTTTGCACCTTAATAACTCTGTCCCTATTCAATCAGTTTACAGTAGTTGAAATTTTGAAAGTGCCAACTTGATGCCAGGAGAGGGGGGTGCATGATTTGACCAAGCAAGGTGGCAGACAGGTTTTATCCTAGCTCTCATATAGCACCTACTTAAATTGGTAATTTTAACAATTTCTGAAAAATTTGCATAAGGAAAAATATTTCTTAGTAAAGAAAATATCCATGGCTACTCAGTGATCCCAAAAAATCAATCTAAATTGTCATTTGAATCTATAGTGGGAGCTTCAAATTCTTCAGCACATCAGGAGGAAAGAACAAAGGCAAAAAGCATGGCAGTTGCTAACGCAAAAAACAGAGGAAATGCTTCTTCTACTGATCCCTTATTGGATGTCCCTGGTACAATCACCAATCTACAAAATGAAATCAAAGCAGGATTTACTAATTTGTCTGCCCAGATGCAGCATCTACAAAATATTGTGACTGGCTTAACCAAAACTATGATGGCCCATGCTATGAGGTTGGATGAAGTAGAGAAATGGATCAGTGATCTGGAAGACGAAGTGGTGGATCTGTTCCAAGATCTCAAAGAATAAAATAAATGTCAAAGCTCTTATGGAAACAACTGACAACCAATAAAAGAAGTTGCGGAGATCTAACCTCCAACTGGTGGGGCTACTGGAGGTGCTGCAAGGCAAGAACCCAGAGCAGACAGTCCATCTATGGCTTGTGAAGCAGAAAGCTATGAAATCAGCATGGCCCCTGAAGCAGAAATCTATGAAACTGAGAAAGCCCATAGAGTGGGCTTAAAATCCAACCCAGGAGATCACCTCAGGCATTTCTTAAGTGAATACCTATGTTTTCAGGATAAGTATTACATGTGGCTAAAACACAAGGTCCCATTAAAATGGAAACCAGCTCTGTCCTAGTCTTTCAAGTCAATAGTAGGGATCTGCAGCTCAGAGGGTAACAATTTTCAGGAGTGAACTACAAGCTTCACATAACAGGCTGGGACTTCACCCACCTTTACCCTTCAAAACTTAGGATCAATAAACCTGGCCACCCTTCAGAGATGCTCACCCATCTGAAAGATGCAGAAGATTACGCTAATGTGGAAGAAGTAGCCACAGAGGGTAGATCAGGGGAGGAGAGGGGTTGTTGCATGGCCCACATAAGTTGAGTGGACTAATATTTGCTGTACAGTATCATTATTAAAAGCCTCATCCCAGATGTACCCCGTTACCTAATGAAACCTTTCAGGAGTATGGTCCTGAGCTGACCCTATTCTAGTCTTATTAACAACATCTTCAAGAATCTCTGTGCTTATATTCATGACTCCTGATAAACTTCCCAGAGCTGAACCCATGGGCTGCTACCCAAGAACATATTCTGACAACAAGACCAACTATTAAACTCTAATGCCAAAAACTAAGCACTGAAAAAAAAAAACAACCTCTGCTGTTGAATAACTGTTTATCTGTCTGAAATACCCAAAGTCTGGTCCTGCCTTATATACTTGAGATAAAGGATGAGTGGTTCTAGATAAAGAAGAATAGAACACAGATCAAACATGTTTTGAGAATACCTATATTTTGCAGTTCCAACAGTGCTAACTTTTTCGATATTATCTGTATTTCTCAGTTAAATAATTTTGGGACTGGTAAATAGACATTTGAAGTATTGCCAAATTGATCTGCCTGATGAATCAGCTCCAACCATACTGGAGTAAGAATTTTGGTGTGTGTGTAACAGCAGAAGCCATAAGGATTAATGTCACAGTTTAACCCATTGCAGAGTCACTGGTGAAATGTGCTACACATCTTAAAACATTGTTTATTTTTATGATTCTTCTAAACTAACATTGGATTGAGGGAGCTGTGTATCGGGCTAAAGCAACAGTGGTATTGTGATTATTTCATTATCCCATTGCTACCAACCTCCCACCCAGCAGGCATTTTTCTAATTTATGATTGTTCTCACTGATGTAACCCCTTGTTCCCAGGGGTTACTAGAATCCCAGTTAGAATTAGTGGTAGGCAGGGAAGGCAGCTAGTGAAATGCCAGTTAAATGGGTTTCACTCTGTCTCTCTCTGTTCTCAGTCTCTGCTGAGCTCTGGAGGGATGATGTCATTTAGAACTGTCACAGAAGCATAAGCCACAATTTGCTAGCAACTGCTAGAGCTAGCTTTAGAATGTTCAGAGAGTCTGTAGTTGGAGTTCAGTGGAGGAGGCTGCAGTCTAGGCAACTCCTCCTCCAGCTCTGTCAGAGAGCTATCAGCTTGTGTTTTAAGTTCTCACCCTAGTAGAGGACAACTTTTCTAATCTTTGGAAGTGGTGGAGCCCTGTGCCAGTGGGTTTCCCTGTCCTCCATCCCAGGAGGGATGGGGTTGAACTTCAGGATGCAGGAGCAATCCCCTGGTCCTTTTTGGACTCTTTAAACTGCCTTGTGATAACTGCTCTGTGAGTACCTTGTTCGTTTTCTGAGTAAAACCTAGGAGTACCTGCAATGCCTGTGAGGTGAATTTATGTGAGAAAGGGACCCTGTCACCTGAGACTTCCTTGTTAAAAGTGTTTTCCTATAGTGGAGTCCAGAAAGTGACCATCCATGTACAGAACTTTTAATTCTGACACCCCAGGGTGTGTGTAGTATGTTAAGTGTGATAAACATTTGACACAACTTCTACAGTTTTCTACAGTTGTGTGGTGTTATTAACTGGATGAATGGCTGAGTATAAGCCTGGAAGAAAAAGATGGGAGACCCACCCCCCCATCTGGAGTAACCAGTTTACCTCTATGGGTTCTGAAGGGCACCTTTTACTTTTTCTTCAGTGCAGTTGCCCAATGCCTGAGAAGAGTGTTTACCCAGGATGTGGGTTGTTTTCATTCAGTTTACCCCAGTATAGTGGGTTCTGGAAGTTCTGAGCCTGTATGTGCTCCTTGGTGGTTGTGTGTATTACAGTCATCCTATGCAATATGGGAAAAGTACCAGTATCTGGCAGAATATGCCAATTTCCAATAGGAACCAATGTGTTCACCAGTGTGTATCTTCTTCATCCTATGCTAAATGGGAATTCAGGAATGTCTGTACCTCAGAAATCTGCATTGCCAGTATGTGTAGCCCTATGGGGGTCCATCTTCGCTTTGTGATTATTCCTACTCTGTTACATGAATAAAAGCCACACACTAGAATCCCAACCCGGTTTGGACAGTAATGTTATTTCTAACTTGTGTCTGAAGTTACTTGGGTGCCTTGTCCAGAAGTGTAAACTTAGCATAGCCCTGAGAAAATGTTTTCTCCCAGGGACCCGGGTTGTTGGCCATGGCAAGTGGTCCATACCAGGTGTGTGCCAGGCAGTTGCCACACTTGGTTGTCTGTTTTGTATAACAGACTAGCCCACCTTGTATCTGGTGACTTTAGTTGGTGGTTGTCCTTAAACCACCTTTACAAAATGTAAACCCTCATCCCTCTCTTTTGCCCCTAGATGTTGTGGTGAGAGGAAAAGCCCTGCTAGTTAAACAAGATGGGCCAGTGGGGGGGGGGGTTATACTGACATAGGTTTTTACGCGCTCCAGAAAGTGTTTTACACATGGTCTTTGTAAAATTGCATTGGTTACCATTGTCAATTACAAGGGCTAGTTTAGGCCAGGTGTTTGCAAGCAGTCACCAATGGGAGGAAAGGTGGGAAAATAGGACCAATGATTGGCTGAGATGAGGCTCTCCATTCGTTGTTGGGAGAGCTATGTCAACTACAAACAGAGAATAAACTTGTCAGTTTCATCGAACATTATGTGGAGGTGCCATTCTCCCAGGATGAGGGCAGTTACATGACCCTGACACTAACTAAACTTCCCAGGTAACTGTAATGAGTCATGACACAGTAATGTGGTATGCCATTCTCAGGGACTGCTGGAGAGGAAGGTTCTGACCCATCCCAAGACGTGGTGAGGCAGAATGGTAGCTAGTTGATCACATAGTGGAAACAGACATGATCCCATTCCAAACAAACATATAGTACCCCATTCTTCATAGTGTTGGGGGGATATTGGGCACCACTCACTCCAATTGGGACTGGGTTGTGGGCTTTCCAGTCACCTCCTCCATTTGTCTCCATGCTGACCTTCAGAGCAGAGGAGGAGGTGGGTCCATGAACTATAACAACCTGCTCTGAATGGTACAGTAAACCTAAAAGTCTGAAAATTAAACACTGCTCCTGAGTGGCATGGATTATGACTGTTGAGATGAGTCCTACTCTGTATCACTTTAAAACATGCCTCCTTGCACTGCCCCATTGGTCACAATGATGCACAATGTAGACTCTAGCAGACCTGCTCGATAATGTGAATTTGGAAAGGTGGACAGCAAGATCAGTACAGCACACTGGCTTACACATACTGTACAGACCTTTTCTCTATTTTCTTGCCTTCTCTGATGTTCCCCTCTACTTCCTAATTACTTGACATTACTCTGATAGGTGTCATCTCTCCTCCCTTCATCAACACATTATATAACAAGCATTTGTCAATGCCGAATGTTGATTGCGCTGGTGTGTTGAGCTCGCTCACAGCCCCTCTGTCACTCGCTCAGTCTATTTCTCCTGGTGCTGCAAGCTGCTGTTTTGTACTGGGCTCCTGCCTGAATAGTCAACTTGTTCTGCCCACTAAGAAATCTGCAGCTGTCCCGACAGAGCTGCATTGAGGTGTCTTACTCTCCCTCTCTCACTCACTCATTCTGTTTCTCCTGGTTCTACAGGCTGCCCTTTTGTACTGGGCTCCTGCCTCTGTTGGTGGCTTTTTCTACCTACAAAGAAATCTGCAGCAGTCCCAACACAGGTCTGTTGAGCCTGCTGAGTCCCCCTCTCTCACTCACTCGTTTTGTTTCTGCCGGCGCTGTGGGCTGCCCTTTCGTACTGGGCTCCTGCCTGTGTTGGCACCTTTTCTACCCACAAAGAAATCCACAGCTGTACCGACAGAGCTCCGTTGAGGGCGCTTACTCTCCCTGTGTCACTCACTTATTCTGTTTCTCCTGATGCTGCAGCCTGCCCTTTTGTACTGGGCTCCTGGCTCTGTTGGCGCCTTTTTCTACCCACAAAGAAATCTGCAGCAGCCCCGACAATGCTCCGTTGAGCTCACTCAGTCCTCTTCTCTGACTGGCTCACTCCATTTCTGGTGGCATTGCAGGCTGCCCTTTTCTATTGGGCTCCTGCCTGCGTTGCCGCCATTTGCAGCAGTTACAATACAGCTCCATTGAGCTCACTCACTCCCCTTCTCTCACTTGCTCATTCTTGTTTTCCTACCACTACAGGCTGCCATTTTGTACTGGGCCCCTGCGTGCATTGCTGCCTTTTTCTGCCCACAAACAAATCTGCAGCAGTCCCAACAGAGCTCCATTGAGCTCACTCACTCCCCCTCCCTCACTCGCTCATTCTGTGTCTCCTGCCGCTGCAGGCTGCCCTTTTGTACTGGGCTCCTGCATGCATTGGTGGCTTGTTCTGGCCAGAAAGAAACCTGAAGCAGGCCCGACACAGCTCCATTGAGCTCGCTCACTCCCCCTCTCTCACTCACTCATTCCGTTTCTGCCGGCGCTGAAGGCTGCCCTTTTGTACTGGGCTCCTGCCTGTGTTGGCACCTTTTCTGCCCACAAAGAAATCCATAGCTGTCGCAACAGAGCTCCATTGAGGGCGCTTACTCTCCCTGTGTCACTCACTCATTCTGTTTCTTCTGATGCTGCAGCCTGCCCTTATGTACTGGGCTCCTGGCTCTGTTGGCTCCTTTTTCTGCCCACAAAGAAATCTGCATCAGTCCCGACAATGCTCCGTTGAGCTCACTCAGTCCCCTTCTCTGACTCGCTCATTCCGTTTCTGGTGGCATTGCAGGCTGCCCTTTTCTATTGGGCTCCTGCCTGCGTTGCCACCATTTGCAGCAGTTACAATACAGCTCCATTGAGCTCACTCACTCCCCTTCTCTCACTCGCTCATTCTTGTTTTCCTGCCACTGCAGGCTGCCATTTTGTAATGGACCCCTGCGTGCATTGCTGCCTTTTTCTGCTCACAAACAAATCTGCAGCAGTCCCAACAGAGCTCCGTTGAGCTCACTCACTCCCCCTCCCTCACTCGCTCATTCTGTATCTCCTGCCGCTGCAGGCTGCCCTTTTGTACTGGGCTCCTGCCTGCATTGGTGGCTTGTTCTGGCCAGAAAGAAATCTGAAGCAGGCCCGACACAGCTCCATTGAGCTCGCTCACTCCCCCTCTCTCACTCACTCATTCCATTTCTGCCCGCGCTGCAAGCTGGCTTTTTGTGCTGGGCTCCTGCCTGCATTGCCTCATTTTTTGCCCACAAAGAAATCTGCAGCAGTCACAATAGAGCTCTGTTGAGCTTGCTCACTACCGCTCTGTCACTCACTCATTCTGTTTCTCTTGGTGCTGCAGGCTGCGCTTGTGCACAGGGCTGCGGCAGCGGTGGCACCTTTGTCTGTCCACAAATAAATCCTCAGCTGTACCGAAAAAGTGCCATTGAGGTCACTCAGTCTACCTCTGTCTCGCGCTCATTCTGTTTGTCCTGGTGCTGTGAGCGGCCCTTTTGTACGGGGCTTCTGCCTGCATTGGCGTCTTTTTCTGCCAACAAAGGAATCTGCAGCAGTCCTGATAGAGCTCCATTGAGCTCACTCAGTCTCCCTGTCTCACTCACTCATACTGTTTTTCCCATCGCTGCAGGCTGACCTTTTCTACTGGGCACCTGCCTGCATTGATGCCTTTTTCTGCCCACAAAGAAATCTGCAGCAGTCCTGACAGAGCACCGGTGAGTTCGCTCACTCCCCCTCCCTCACTCACTCTCTTGTTCTGTTTCTCCCACTGCTGCAGGCTACCATTTTGTACTGGCCTCTTGCGTTGGGGCCTTTTTCTGCCCACAAACAAATCCAGAGCAGTCCCGACAGAGCTCAGTTGAGCTCAGTCACTCCCCCCTCACACTCATTCCATCTTAATCTATCCCAAACACTGATGTCCCACAGCGACCGTGCTATTCTCCGTCAGGGAGTGCAAAAACATATTTTAGCCAGGATGTGAAAAATGACAGCTGTACTGTTCACAAGGAGGTGTGAAAGAATGCCACTGTTGAAAATGTGGTGTTAATATATTACAAATTTGCGAAGTTACAAGGGTATATGGAAACAGTTGAACGCATGCTTGTAACACAGTCATGTTATGGAGTTTTGTCACCAAATTTCCAGCATAGGGATTTTACGACCTCTGCTCATGAACAGTGCCACTGTCATTTTCTTTATCTGTCCCGAATACTGATTGCCCACAGCAACCGTGTTATTCTGTGCCGCAACTGTGAAACCACATTGCACTCAGGATGTGAAAAATGACAGCTGTACTGCTCATAAGGAGGTGTGAAAAATTGCCATTGTTGAAAATGTGGCATGACAATATTACGAATCTGCAAAGTTACAAGGGTGTATGGAAAGTGTGCAATGCAATTCGTTTGATGGGCTATCATCACCAAATTTTCAACATAGGCATTTTAGGACCTCTGCTCATGAACAGTATCACTGTCATTTTATTATTCTGTCATGGACAGTGATTTCCCACAGCGACCGCTCTATTCCACCTTGTAACTGTGAAAACACATTTCGGCCAGGATGGGAAAAATGATAGCTGCACTGTTCATAAGAAGGTGTGGGAAAATGGCAGTGTTGAAAATCTGGAGTGACATTATGTGCAATGCACTCTTGTAACACAGTCATTTTATGGAGTATCGTTACCAAATTTTCAACATAGCCATTTCAGGACCTCTACTCATGAACAGTGTCACTGTCATTTTCTTAATCTGTCCCAAACACTGATTTCCAACAGCGACAGCTCTATTCTGCGCTGGAAGTGTGAAGACACATTTCCACCAGGATGTGAACAATGACAGCTGTACTGCTCATAAGGAGATGAGAAAAAATGGCAATGTTGAAAATCTGGCATCAAAATATTGCAAATTCACAAAGTTACAAGCGTGCATAGCAACTGCGCAGTGCACGCTCATAAAATAGTCATTTTGGGGATTTTTTACACCAAATTTGCAACATAGGCTTTTTGAGAGCCCACCTCATGAACACTGGCACTGTCATTTCGTTAATCAGCTCCCAAAGGTGATTCTGCACAGTGACCGCAAAATCACCTTAAGGGCTGTTTAACGCCATGACAGTTCAAGCTTTCATGAGGAGGGGTCCCAAAAACCCCATGTTGAAAATTTGGTGAAAAATTTCCCAAAAATGCTTGAGATATGCACTAAAGTAGAAAAAACCCGATTCATTACATTATACAGCTTACCGGCATTTCCTCACTTCGCGGTTGGCTTTGAAGAGTGCAGACGTGTTCCCAGTCCACCGAAGATCATCGCATCAGACTCAGAAGGTAAGTATGGGGTGATGGGGTTGTGGGGAGGCAGGGTGCGCAGTGGGTGGGTGTGGGTGATGGATGGGCAGCACGGAGACTACGAGGGACCATTTTCTGCTTTTCAGGGGAAAAAAGCAAAAGATTTCAAGGGACAGTTTTTTATTTTACAGGGGCATGTGGCATGCTGGGGTGGGCTCCCAGTGTGCCACCAACGGTTTTCTTTTGGGGGGGCCAGCAATAGCTTACGGGGGATTGGTCACCACCCTTGGCACACAAAGGGGATGTTTCATTATGCCGATGGGGATTGGGCACCCTGTTGGCAGAAAATGAAAGTGCGGGAGGGGTGACAGAATGCCGATGGGGACTGGGCTCCCCATCAGCAAAATGAACAGGAGGGCAATGAAGCCAATGGGGATTGGGGACCCCGTCAGCACAAAAACACAGTGGGGGGGTATGTTTTTTGCGAACATAGCGGCAACCTGCCACCTTGTTCACAAACAATATCAGGCTTGCTAGATCCACTCTGCAGTGACGGGTCACTCCCTCATTGCAGCAGATGGCTGACACTGCAATGACGAGCTGTCCCCTGATTGCAGCGGCTGATTAATCATAAGTTGGTGAAAACGTTCCAAACTTGTGTCACCAGCAGCCTGAAATGGCATTGGGGGAAGCGGGACAAGCCTTTGCAGGCTGTGGGGGCATTGGCCACAACAGTGCCATGCCTCCACAGCCTGCTTCTCAGCAAGCTGTGCCAATATGTTTCTTGTGCTGCACGCAATCAACATAATAAATTGGGGGGTCACATGATGCAGCCGAGCTAAAAGCAGCAAGGCTTTTGTAGCTCCATCCCACTACTGGATTTATTTTTATTTTTACCCCCTCCCCCCGTGGTGACCTGATGATCCAGATGATCAAATTGGAGTGCAGGAATGGCAGGGAAGCAGGACAATGGAAACATCGAGCTCTTTAGCAAAGAAATAATGCAAGTTACCTGCCTCTCCCCCACTACCAGAGGACAGGCCTGGTCCAGGCCCAGAGATGCAGATTGAAAGGGAGACCAATGCAAGCCTAATAGCTTGGGAGCTGGGTGAGAGCAAAGCATCTGTGAGTGGTATCAGGGCTGATATAAATAATTTAACGGTTACTCTGATGGCTGTGAGAGTGTCAGTAGAGGCTCTGGGTCATCATGTTGAGCACATGGAATCAAGGCTTAGTAGCCTGGAAGATTGGGCTTATCCTCCGGAAAGGCATTTGAGTCTAGGGAGGTCCGTTCATTATGGGATAAGCTGGACAATCAAGAAACACTGAATAGGCATAGCAATGTGTGATTGTTTGGTCTACCTGAAAAATTGGAGGGGGGAGACATAGTTTAGTTTTTTGGCTCAATTGGAAATCAGGGTCTGCAGTAGAAACAGAGTGAGCCCATAGGGTCCTGACTGGCCCCCTCCGGTGGACTCATCCACCAACTCTCGGCCAGTGATCTTTAAGTTGCTCCAGTGCATGGACAGGGAAGAGATTTTGAAGGGCAATTAATGAAATTTGGTGGCAAGGAGTCAGTCTGTATTTCTGCTCTGATTACCCCAGGTGGGTGTTAGAATGTCACAAAGCCTTTGACAGCATCAGAGACTTGGCTCATGAATAGGGGATAATTTGTTTTCTTGCACCCCCAGATACCATAAGAGTTTTTCTACAGGACCGGGTTGAAACATTCAGCACCCCCAGAGAAGGCTTGTCAATTTCTTTTGGCACTATCCTGTCAGACATCAGAGGAACCGGCTTTGAGATCCAGGACAGCTCAAGCCCCTTAACCCCAGAAGACCTCACTAGGAAAAAAAATCTTCATCAAAGATGGGACAGGCAGTGGCTCAAATTATTTCACCCTGTCAGCCCACCAAGGAAGAGTATATGATGGGATGATGTGTTTTCCATTTCTGGTGGTATGAGGCATTTCTTCTCTGAGGTTATGGAACAACTAAATTGTTATTAGTTTGATTTTAACCATTCCTGGGTAACAGTTCTGATTACTGTTTGCCTTGGGATTGGTGCTATGTTGTGTTTGTGGTAGTGGACAGCCAAAGGAAGCCCTTTCTTTATTTTACACAAGCTTTTGGTTGGCAGTTTGAACTGCACTTTTAAGACACGATGGGGCAGTTATGTTGTTGTTTCATTTGATGCTCCAGATCTGAGATGATGTGTGTTGTGTGTGTGTGTGTGTGTGTGGGCTGCCTATAAAATAACGGACTCCTTCAGTGGGTTTATTCCTCTGGCACCCTGGTGAGGACTGGACAAGTTGTGGATTAGAGTTCTCTGTCCTTTCCACCTTTACATGATGCAGTCACAGTGGACTGAGGACTTTTTTTTCTCTACAGAGGTGTGAGTTATTTCTTCTTTTCATTTATGAAATGGTTACCTCTCTTTGTTTAGATTGGTATGGTAGGCTTGATCCTTGGCTTGTGCTAGAAGGGTGGGGATGGGATGGTTGATCCTATAATATAATGGGTCACCAGAGGAAGGTTTTCTATTTTATTATTGAATTTTCATTCTGAATTGCATAATGGTTTGGTGCTGAGGGGGCAGGGTATTTTAGTAAAATTAGTAGTTTCATTGGATGAGGGGGGACTTATTAGCATCACTTGAGGCACTCCTTTTGATTGGTTAGTTCCTCTGGAACCCCTGATGGGAATTACATCTTGAACATTGTTTTTTTAATTTGGATATTTGTATCGGGAGTGGGATAGTAGTTTGGTTATTTGAGGGGAGAAGAGTTACTGATCATCATTTGGGATTCTGTTTTGAATTTACCATTTAATGTTTCATATAAAGACTGTAGTTAATCCTCGTTATGTGTTCTTTTTAGAAGTTCCAGGAGACATGGCTCCTTAGCAATGAGTCTTCAGTGTAGTGGTTTCAAGACTAGAGGTTATGTTCCTTGTCACCATGGGGGGGCTGGGGTTTTATGTTTGGTTGGGTGTCATGGGGTGAATGCAGTGGCTTCACACATACCCAGAGAATGAAGGGAAAGGGGAAATTGTTTAACCAGGAAAGGCACACTAAGCCAAAGCTAGTTTCCAGGTGCAACCTGGGAGCACAAGGAAGTTAAGTGACTTGCTCTGGACCACACAGTATGCAAGTAGGGGCTGTTGGATTCAAATCTAGGTCTTCAGGTTTGCAACTCAGTGCTCCTAACCACTATGCTATACTGCCTCCTAATGAAGATGAAAGGTATGCATATATTTATAAAATGGGTCTCTGTTGGTTGGTGGAATCACACCACATGACCTTGCGTATATCAGAGTGCGACCACACTCCAGCACTTTCACCCACCCTCCAAAACAATTTTAGTCATTTTATAAAATAGATAACCCACTGTAGGATGCATGGTCACTGTCTGATATATGCATGTCTTGGGTGGTAGAACACACACCAAAGTGTGCATATATCAAACCACGACTGCACACCTTACAGTGGGTTATCTATTGTATATACATACATATATATATATATGTATATATATATTAGAGGCAAAAAAACTCCATTTAATGCATTAGTTAGGGTTGTTCCACAGCGACAAAAGTGAGAAAATTTGGTGTTAGGGTTGAAAGTCTATGGACCCCCCCGCCCCACTAACCGGCATCAGGGTACTTGTTGGGGTTGTCAGTCCTAACTCTCATATGTCTGGTCTGGTGGTCTGGTGTGGTGGGGTGTGGGGCATCGCTAGGTAAGGCAATGCAGCTCCTAAGTGTGGTATGTTGTGTGCACCTGCAATCAGGGATGTGTACGTTTGGTGTACATGGCCTCAGTTTTGCTGCTGATCTCCACTGAGCATGCAGTACCTGGTCAGGTGGGTGTGGATGTCTTTTAGTACATTTAGACAGTTTTATTTTATTTCTGTCACCTGCTGCTGGTTGTCTGTGATTGGTCATGTTGCCTTGGTCCTCCCCCCACTTGCATGTGTGTGTGTGTCTGTGTGTGTGTGTGGTGCTGTGGGGGGTGAATGCGGAGTTAGGGTTTTCAACCCTAACACTGAATTTCCTTGCTTTTGTCGCTGTGGAACAACACTAACTGATGCATTAAATGGAGTTTTTTACCATGAATATCCTGTCTTTTTTAGAATGAGAAGCAGCAATACTACCCGCAATGTTGTAGTGGCAGCACCAGACACACAAAGCCAAATGCACACATATGAAGAACACAGTAAGTCATCTAGCAGAATTGTCTGTTATGAAGAGTAAGACAACATCCATCCTAAGCATATGCCTCTTAATATGTATCTATTTATTTTTGCTTAACATTATGTCACATACTAATTTATGCTGTTGCACTGTTTCACGCACTATCTTTTTACAGGCAATGAGACTACTCTTGTGGGACATAAACAATGTGGCACTCTATTTCCCATCACCACTGTTAAATATCTAGATATCTTATATGGTCCTCTTCTGTACCTTTACTAGACACAAATAATGAACATAACTAATACTTATTAATATACCTACAAAAATGTTGTCATAACACTGCAAGATATGTAACACAAGTGTAATGTGTTATCTGTTTAAACCTGAAACTTTGTGTATAATGCCCTTTTTTACCAAACTAAGGAAAAGGAACGCTTTCTTACAGAATATATATTGATGACAAAGATCCCCACAACTTAATAATACCACAAGAAAAAGTGTTATATTCCAAAAAAATGTACAGGTATTTCTATATGTATTAAAGGAAAAAAATATTATTTTTAAACGTTCAAATGAAACACAGTCAGTCCTGACAAAAAAATTGTTAAATAAATTCAATCACGTTTAATAAAAAAAAATAACAATATATACATTTTTTATCTAAAAAATTAAATGTTGCATTAAAAAATAAATATATCCATTAAAAAAAGTTACAAAAATGATTATTTAAGAAAATATGTAGAAAAATACTTTAAAAACTATATACAATATATACAAACAACTCTCAGAGAGAGGTGTGCTGCTACTTGAGGCAGCCCAACCCATTAGTTAGACTCAATGTGGAGGTGCAATGGAAGTGGAAGCTGTTGCACCTTGCAGAGGAGATACTGGAGCAGCTGTGGAGGCTGGTCACTGTGTTCCAGGGAAGCTGGATGCCACTGGTGGAGGTGAAGTGCTAGAGCTAGCCACAGTCTCACTAGCCGCTGTCACCACAGGCTCAAGCACAAGATTGACAGTCGCTTGCTGCGCTTCCATGGAGGACAGCAATTTCTGCTGCCCTTCATAGAGTGCAACATTGTCTGTTATCAGACTGTCAACCTTGTGCTCAAGCCTGCGGTAACAACGACAGTGGCCAGTGCACCGCTTTAAGAGAGGGAGCCCTGCAAAGTGACAAAAAACATGAATCAATATATGAGCCTCAAAATGGTGATTACCTACTTGTCTTTCATCTTACAATATTGATATCTAATTCAAAAATTGTAATACATTTTGCTGGGCACTCTCAAGACCATCAAGGAGTGTGATGTAAATCAGAACTCCTGCCTTGTCAGTTCCGTTATTATATTTTTTCTACCATATTATGTTCTTCATGGACAACTTGAAAAAATCTATTAGAACAGTATACTTTCTACACTGTTGTTCTATATCAGTAAGTATTTGCCAATACTCTCTACCTAAATGTTTTGGCATAATGAACAACACAGTCTGATATACAGTGATACTAGCTCTTCAATTGTGTATGAACAAGTGAACTTGAACATCTGTATCTATATTATTTGTTCGCACCTGCATGAGAATAATAGCATGACCTTTACACCAACACTACTATTTCCATTATCTAATGTTCATATAGTCATCTGTTTAATAACTTCTACAAAAGAGACACACATGTCATATAGTTATTTATTTTGTGTACATATTTTCATAGAAACAAATCATCTTTTACTGCTGTTACATTAATTAAACAGTAAGGCATGACCAAGGGTTATGTTATTGGTCTGTTAATCACCTTCTAGGGGTGTAGTGTGGCACAAGGTGTAGCCGAATGCCACATGCCCCTAAAGGGTGATTAACTGACCACTAAAATAATCCCTGGGAGTGCCTTATTCCTATTATAATAAAACATGTTTTTAAACAGTCTTAAACCTTGTTCACCATATGGCTAATCTGTACATGTATGTTAATAAAAGGTTAACATAAGGCTGTTAGAATGTTTGCAGCCAATCAGAAAGCTCCATTTCTCACACCCTTTTTATAATACTTGAAATAATGTTAAACATTTAGAAACCAACAGCTCAGTGACATTGGAAACTAATAAATGAAATATTTTCTCTACACATCATGTAAAGAAACAGTGGGTGGAATATTCAGAAGGGTTGTGCATAGCGCAACACAGTGTCACCATGTGCAACCCACTGATGCGCCCCCATGTGATATTCAAAAGGGGAATGTGCCTGGTACAAAAGCCGATGAGTCGAAGCACATCAGTAATGTATGTGGCACAATTGGGGGGTCATGCCCATCCATGTTCTACACATCCTGATATTCAGCCAGGAATGTACTAACCCATGCAGTCACAACCCCTACTTGCACTGCACACAGTTGATCACCCAAAAAAAGGTGAAACAGCTGGCCACCAAGAGTTGAGCTGTCATATTGCAGGGTGCAACATGGCAGCTGCCAGCTGTAAGTGGCCACCCAAGCTCCAGCGACACCTTCGTGGTGGCACCCCCACATGCCTGATCATGGGCATTAGTATAGTAATAATGGTCCCATATCCCTGGTGGTCCACTGTACCACTCACAGCCCAATTGCATGCATCAGTGATATATTATGTCAAACCAATCCATCCCTGGTGGTCCAGTGGTACACCCTCCCCA
Source organism: Neoceratodus forsteri (assembly GCA_016271365.2). Classification (NCBI taxonomy): domain Eukaryota; kingdom Metazoa; phylum Chordata; order Ceratodontiformes; family Ceratodontidae; genus Neoceratodus; species Neoceratodus forsteri. The sequence continues at coordinate 402,535,993 of CM057455.1, read as the reverse complement.
CCCACCCACTAAGACTGCACCAGCTCCCCCCCATCAGCAGCAGTTTGCAGCTCCTCACGGGCTTGTCACCCCACCTCCCAATGACTGACTCTGTACGGTAGGGCTGTACACCCATTGGGCCACAGCATAAGCCAATGGGCGTGCAGCACATACTGTACTACACAACCCAGATATATGAATGGATGCATTCACATTTCTGTACTGTGTAGTACGAAACGGCCTGCACACCCATTGCTTACACTGCCGACCAATAGCTGTACACTCCTACCATATGGAGTCAGTCAGTAGACAGCGGGGTGACAAGCAGATGGGGAACTGACACCTACCACTAACTGGGGGGGTGCAGGGCAGTGGGGCTCAGTGGATTGGTGGGAAGGGGAGTACCACTGGGCCACCAGTAATGGATTGGTTTCTCATTGTATTTTACTGACACCGGTGATAATGCTACCAGCAGTCCACTGCACCACCAAGGGTATTGGACCATAATTTCATTGCATATGACTGTGATTAGACTGAAAGTGGGCCACTGGACCACCAGGGTTATAGGACATTGTAGTTTATCACATATCCCTGCAATCAGGCTGTAAGTGGTCGACCAGACCAGCAGGGATATTGGACTATTATTTCATTACATATTCCCACAATTGGGCTACGAGCAGTCCACTGGACCACCAGGGTTATAAGACATTGTAGTTTATCACATATGCCCTCGATCAGGCTGCAAGCGTTCCAGTGGACCAGCATTGATATGGGATGTTTATTATTTATACATATGCCCACAAATGGGCATCGGAGCATGTTACCAGTAGGGCCAAGGGACGTTGGTCCCCAATGACTGCAGCCTGGCAGGGTGGCAGGCAAAAGTCATCAGGGATTGGCATACCTGCTTGCAAATGGGGCCATAATGACATGCAAATGGACCCATTTCTGGCTTGCATGCATGATAGTCCAATTTGCATCTGCACTTTTGTATATTTCAGTAGTTGTGCCTAGTGCAACAGTACTTCCGCTAGTGCATCCCCCTGCTCCACTTCGGCCACTTGCACTGTCGCACTGCCACTGCGCCATGTGCACTGCAGGTGTCCAAGGAGCAATATTCAATGATGCTGTGCCATGGCACAGCTCCGTTGAATATCACCCTGTCAATGCCAAGCACATCCCAGTTGTGCTGTGCCCAGGCTTATAAATAATAATAATAATAATCTTTATTTATATTGCACCTTTCTAAAATCAAGGCGCATTACAATAAAATAACATCATAGTAAAACATCATAAAAACATTAAAATCAAAAATAAAATACACGGCATCAGTCCATGTTGATACCATCTCCGAATGCCTTTTTCCATAGAAAGGATTTTAATCTTCATTTAAATACTTGCATCACAGCCTGGCACAGTCTGAATATCCCACCCAGAACGTACAAATAATAAATAGTTAATATGATATCAGTCTCTTCTAATTTACTAAAAAGTCATTTTTATCTCAATATTGTACACAATACAATTGTTCTCAGAAGTAACACTTTTCAATTCCCACAGACATACTAACTTGCATATGTAAAATTGTTTTAACACACATGTAGAGCTTCACCATATCCTGAAGAAGGTCTTACACTATTTTCAAATAAAGATGATTATTATAATAGCAATAAGCTGCAGCCAAGAATCATGTAAATACTGACCTAATCACCCTGTAGTGTCATGTTGCGGTCATGCACACATCATGACACATTGCACCACTGCACAAAGATTGATAAGCTATAGAATTAAACTTGCTCATGCCTTGAAACTCAATACTACTTACACCATGAGAATATTGATGCCTATACTCAAGATTGTTAAACTGTTGAATCCCACTTAACCATAACCTATACAGCAGTATTGAAGTTATGCTTGGAACACCTACACTAGACTATGTTGATGAGTTAAACCTATGACAACAGTTTCACGTCATGAAAACCTTGAGAGATATATCCTTGTGTAAGGATCAAAATGATAACCTGATCAGTAGTTGCTATCATGAAACAAACTGCAACAGTAATTGATGCAAAAAAAATAAGTGGTCCGTTAACATGCATAGTCATCAGTCTTCATTACTCACTCTGTCATCTGTGTCATATATAAAGCTGCACACTAACCATCCACTCTTTGTGTGCAGGGGTACAGGTGTGAGCATACACCATAAGCAAACAACAACAATACATATCCACTTACAGGTGACTTGACACATTGCAAAGCATTACAGTACACCCATCATCTGTGAATGGCAAGTACACCATGTGACATATCCATTGTACCCCCCTGCTATCATTTATCACACTCTTACAATATGGTAACTAGCTCTATTACTACACTAGGCCCTCCCCCATTGAACTGAAAACTTGTTTTGAATTGGTTGAGTATGCATTGTAGTACAGTAGGCCTTATCATCTTGATTATCACAAACTTTCTATCTATAAACACACTTCTTATCCCAGTACACTCCCCCTTCATACAATAACACTTATGATGACATACATGCATGACACACCAGTCCAGTACACTCCATCACCGCTATACACACATTGCAATAATTATGGTAACATACTCAGAATTGGCTTAGTACAACTGCTGTCATGTGCCATACTAGTCTTACCACATCATACATTCCCCCTTGATGTAGTACTACCACCTTGACCACCTACCCACTGAGAAACAAAAATGTAATTGTAAGTGTACCATCATAACGAATAGGGCACACTGTCCAACAAAATACCTCCCAGCTATGCATGAAGTGACACCATATAGTACACCTGTATCTATAGTAAAGCAAAAACCGGGTATCTGAACATAAATAACAGACTGTGTCACAGAATCTCAATATACAAATGATTCATTCACATGTTGAGACTGTCTACTACAGTACTGTTTGCATCCCCACTTACTCATCCCTTTCACAAATAGCCACACTGCTCTCACAGTACCTAGCAATTAGCAGTTCTATGGCTGCCTTAGGGGTGACAAGGTCCTCCATACTACTGAACGGAGGTTGTGGGTGCAGGGGGCTGTGACACTACATCTTGTGTGACTAACTTTTATGATTATACTTAAGCTCAGAGCTGGTGCCAGGCTTCTCCTTCACCTCCACAGTTCTTACTGGCACTGTTTCCCTGGCCACTATAAAACATATAAGTAAAAAATATTATAACATATACCACAATATAGTAATCTACCACTAAACTTTTATTGTGAAATACATTTTTTTACACTGTCTCATTGTGTAATTCAACCATGTACAACATTTCTATTTGCAATGACACTTCTGTGTTTCTGTGGATGTTGTGTCTTTCACCAGCAGTGACATCCACGCACCGGCCCTGCTTGTGGGTACAGCAACAAACTCACTCACATGAATGGTACCAGCAGCGCCACAGCCGATCTTCCAGAGAAGTTCCCACACCTTGCCAGCCACATCAGCACTGCACACCCCACTGTAATTCAGAAACTCTCTCTGTGCAGTACTGCACGTGGCCATCCAGTTATTCAGTGACACCCACCCCATTTTCAGTTAGTACCCCAACGTTAGCATAGACATACAATACTGTCCATTCAGAAATATACAGATTCTGGCAATATATTACCAGGACAGAACAGGCTCAATATCACAATCTGTTAGGTATGCATGCGTCGGCCCCCCCAACCTGATTAACATATATTACTATTCTTCCCTTCTCACATCATTATGTGAACAACAGAACATTCTCCTGTGTATATTGTGTCTGGTCACATCACTACGTCTCACCTAAGTGGGTAGTATATCAATATGCAAAAACACTTTAAATATACCAGCCAAGATCTAGATAACATATATTGGGATGAGTACCTGCATTACTGATTTTGAACATGAGATGACACAAAAACACAATTCAGATCTGTACAAATATCATCTTAGAGTGCAATGAAGACAACATTCTCTTATAAAAAAAATAGATAAGAAATTCATAGGACAACAATACTTCACATACCATTGGTGTCTAGAAATGTCATCTCCAGTTGTAGATCATAGTCAGTTAAACCAAACTGAGATGTATACAACTACCGTACATCTGTCTGTAAAATTTGTTCCTTTTGAATCACCAATTATGTTATGAAGTAGTATACATTGTTGTTTAGAATTTTTAAGCAATATACCCCAACAGGGTGTTGGTTTACTGGAGGATTTACCACAGCTGGTGTAGTTCAGTCACAAGGTGCAGCCAAGAGACTTAATCACGTCAAGAGTGGTAAATCCTCCAGTATACCTACTCCTTGGAGGGGTATATTGCAATTATACAAGGGGCCTGTTTGTTGTTTTACAAAATAAATATTTAAAACATCCATTTGATTTCAAACTTACTGCTCGTTTGTTTGCCATCCATCCGTTAGCTTTGCAGTGGTGTGTTTGCGATGAACATATGGATTTGCCAGGGGGTTCCTGATGCGGCTGAGTGGTGGCTGGCACCTTTTACAGTGGGTTCACTGGAGTATTTACAATGCTGAAAAGGTGCCAGCTAGACATTCAAAATTCCGAATTCTATTCAATTTTTTTGTGTACGTTGTATTATTACAAATATTACATGGGTGCTGGAACTCATGTTAACTTTCTGAAGAGCATTTCCTAAAAATAAGTGAATTAATGTAAGTAGTCCAGCTCACACCTTACATGACAGCCTCATACTACCCCAATTATGTAATGCAATTATTTCTATCAGCATTTTACCATCTGACTCGACAAGGATGACACTGTCGGTGTCAGAGTTCTCAGCCTCCACAGCTTCTGGCTGTGCTGGTACTACCTCAGTTACAACTGGGGGGGTGCCTGAGCTGGTCTGAGAAAAGAGATAATAAGTAGATCCACTAAGGTTTTTCATGTAAATGTCAACACATTTTAGCTATACTTTCTTTAAGCATTCAACATGTTTCAGGCACCTAACATTGTCTGTAATCAGGTATTGCAGAGCCATTGCAGACACATATAAAATCACAATTACTGCAAATAAACATTTCACAAATAAAAGATTATAAGCTGACTCAGCACACAATACTTAGTATTTATATTGTATGCCACATGAAATAGAATTCTGCTTCAATAAAATCGATACCGGATAGTAACTCCATCACTATCATTGAGTTATTCATTCAACAGCATCGTAAAATACATGTTTTTATCTAAGTCAATATCAGGACACATGTATTGTATGAACATATACTGTATATATATATGGCTTCTTTACCGTGCTACCATAATACATACATATATATATATTAAAATATATATACATATATATATATATATATATATATATATATATATGTGTGTGTGTGTAACACAAAAAAATGCATCATTATTTAATAACAGTTATAAATACTTTTTCCCTTAAGACAAAAAAAAGACAAAAAAAATGACATCTCTCATGACGTGCGAAATATTCAGTTGTTTTACGCTACAGCCACTTGACTTGTAACATCATATTGTGATACTAACATGGCTACAACAACAAAGACTTCAATCAGAAAAAGACTTTCTTGTACCCGATTGTGTGTCTGTACTCTTGTATCATAGATTCTGAGGAATTTTTTTGAATCACTTACGATGAATGAGGCATTCCCCCACAGCTGGCTTCCCTGCAGCTTCCCACAACTCATAGGTGAGGTAGTACCATAAATTATCATTCTCCGGTATCTCCTCTCTCTGCTTCAAAACATAGAAGCTTTGGTGCAACAGCTTCCACTTCCTCTTCAACTGCACGATGGTCTTATTTTTAACTCTTAAGACCATGTGCAGGAAGCTATTTATGTGCCTCCACATTGAGTCCAACTTCCGGTTTGTGCTCCGCATTAAAATGTGAGCACTACTCCATGCTTGGACTGCCTCAAGAAGCAACCATACCTCTCTCATGCTACACTGCCTCATCTTAATTTTCTATTCTGCAATAAAAACATACAAAAACATTCCATTACTGTCATGTCTCAGAGTCTATATATTTCTATGTATTCTATGAAGTATTCTGATTAGAACATGGCAAGAACAGCATTTTACAACCCTGCCATACCACTTCACACAGAAATTATTTTTCTCATGGGTTATATTGTGGTACAGTAACACTGCTATGCAAGCTTGCCCCATCCTGGTATTGATCCCATAATAATGAGACCATCTGCACACTGTTGAGGCCCCCTCAAACAAAAAAAAAACAACAACCACAGTGTACCTCCAGTATTGCACAGTACAACATGGCAGCCAACAGCTGTGGGTGGCCACCGAAGCTCCACGGCTACCGTGTGTTGGCATCAGCCCTCCCTCACCAACTGTGATTTTGCAATGAAAATATATCCATAGTGGTCCACTGCACCCCACGCCTCACCCAATTGTGGGCTTTCTGTTTAAAAGAAACCATTGTGCTGTAGTGCAACTACCGCTCCAGCCCAATCGAACAAGAAAGTAAAGTGAACAGGGCCACGAGGGATACATTTTATACAGTTAACCCACGATAAGGTAAAAGGGTAGAGTCCACTGTACCACCAGCAGTATTTTTTTATTGAAAAAATAAGATCTAGTTTTGAGATACAGTACCACAAAGCAACTGGAGGGGTGCATCACTAGCCAAGAGGTACTGCCTCACACAGTACCAGGGACAAGTTACTGATGCTCAGCACACCTCCATACTAATGACACCATAATGATATCCAAGTAAGTGCATTAACACCATGCATGCATTATGGCTCCATTTGCATACACAGTACTGAATACTGTCATACTTGAACCTACCACCACTGCACTTCAGTGCTATATCCCCCCTCTACTCCTCTCTGGCCACTTACACTGGTGCAGTACCAGAGTAACATGTACAATGCAGGTTGCCAGACTGAAATATTTAACACTGCTGACCCTGCCACAGCACTGTAAAATATCACCCTGAAAACAACCTGCTGCATTGCAGTTGCACTTTGCCCAGGCTTGTTCCACATCCTGGCACAGTCTGAATATTCCCGACCCATGTGTTACATCTGTGTGAATGATGTATGCAGCTGTTCTATTTTTTGGCCAACATTTTTGGTTCTGAAAAGAACCTTTATTTGCACTTTGCTATTTGTTCAAACAGTCTTGCACTTTGCTATTTATTCAAACAGTCTGACATTCTTAGAGGACTTTGAGGATTGCATCTCAAAGGTCTCCCAGGAAATGGCAATTTACAGCATGCGAGAAGTGTACACCATCTGGTAGGTATAGCCAATCATAACAATACTTAATTTCCGGGTGACGTATGGTGTACATTCCAGACATGCGTTGAAATACAGATATCTGTATGTTGACTTTTCTTCGACCTCTGTCAATCAGGTACATATGGTGTTCTGCTTGCCAGACCCTATGCTCTATAATATCTGAAAAAATTATTTTACAGGCAGGCAACATAGTCATAATAGAAGCAAGGTCCAATTTTGCTTCTGTTACTAAATCTACCCAGCGTTTGGTTCCCAAATCATTGCCTTCAAGATGTATCAGCAATATGTCTGGATGAGCCTGAGTACTCAAAAGTCTGTGCATGGTTGGCATAAGGTGCTCCCACCTCATTCCACCCCTACCAAACCACTTAACACAGCAATTTGGGAACTGCAGGTTTCCCCCAAAATCAAATATTCTGAGCATACTCAGATGCTTGTCTCACTATACTGCTTCCAACAATCCATAAAGTCCTTTTTCTGTTTTCTGCCATTCTCAGCTTATAAACTTAGAAGTGGACAGAGAGCTACCAAAAAGTCAGTGTTCACCCTGCAGTGCCTAAGCAGTAGTGAAAGTAAAACTGCTATTTTCCCTCCTAACCTGAACCCAGTTCAGTGGGCTGATCTATAACACAAAAATAAAACAAATCTTTGGCTACTACTGTACCTTCATTAGCCAATGTAGTCTATGCACTGACTATCACTGCACTTCTGCTACAGCTAAAATGTGCTAAAATTTAAAGGTGGGAAAAAAGCATCCTTTTGATAGGCAGTTTTAAACAATTACAACTGCAGAAACATGTCTGATTGGTTCCTTCTTCTGTTGTGGGTCCATGTGCGCCTTGCTATCTCCCTCCATTTGCATCTGTATCTGTGCAAGTAAGTACCAAATTACTATCTGACTTTAAACACTTTTACCTAAATAATGCAGCATCATAGGTTATTTCTAGCAACATAGTCAAATAGAGCAGTAACAAACATTTTGATTTATACTATTTACTTGTTACTAACACTTTTTATCATACTAGAAAAATGCTTTATAAAATATAATGTACTTTTGGTTATAAATGTGGTGTGTCTCAGTGTAGACTAAGATGACTGCTGTTGACTTCTTCTTCAGTGTTTTCCATCTCTGATTGGTTGTCTCACATGGCCTAATAAATCTAGCATAACATTGGCAGAACTAGCTGTCAGTCAAATAGCAATCAGATATAATTCGATAATGAATACTGTTGTCACTCCCAAGCTTAAATTTGGGACACTTTCACATGCACGACACAACTTTTGCGACATTTTCAAATGCACGACACTACTTTTGTGACAATTTTGAATGTATGACACTATTTTTTGTGACACTTTCATACACATGACACTACTTTTTCAAAACTTTGAATTTATGACATAATTTGATGATTTTTTTCCAAAAATGATGATTACTGAAGGGAAAAGTTCCCTGCTTCTTACCTAATGTACAAATACATAAGTTCACACAATTTCACACACTTATTCTGAAATCATAACTCTACTTGCACAACTATGTAATTGCTGAAGCTACATTTTCACATTTCATTGTTTTCTGACACTCCACAAGTGACCACAATATTCATTCCTAATCAATTATTGTGATTATTTTTCTTAGCAATAACACATGAACAGAGCTTGGCTTAACAATATCTTAAGCACTCCCTAGACATGTAACGTGGCACAAGGTAGAGACAAGTGTTATATTGCCCCAAAGACGTAATTAAATAACTGTCAATGTGATTCTTGTGAATGCCTTATGGCTATCATGACAAATAATATTCAAAAGTTAAGTGTTTGAAGTTGACGTTATTAATCTGTTACTCATTTACAGAAAGATTTTAAATAAAGTAGTTGTTTGACCATCAGTTTAACAATACTAGGTCAAAATCACTATACAGAATTGCAGTTATTTTGCATTGCTGAATGGTGAAATAGTACAAAAAAAATCTATGTGGCATGGTGATAATGCTATACAGGACAGTGTAACTTGAATCAAAATAAGACTGTCAAAATTTGAGCAACCAATCTTATTAAAGCATTTTCTGATTTTTTTTTTGCAATATTTTATACATAAATCATCTGTGTCAATATACAATGTTAGAAGTGATCAACACAAGCATATACTAATATGTTATTTTTCTGTGCCTTTTATTCAGCTGTCTGATACTTCTGTAACATTGCTGACTGCTACTGTGAACTAACAGATTGAAAGATGCCTAGTAAATACAGACGTACATGTATAGAAAGATGAGACAGGTATCATAGTACTTCACTGTTGCTCAAGAATGATAAAAACAGTGATGTGAGTTCAAGACATAAAACAAAACAGAGTTCTACTGAAATAGTTAGCTCTACAGTAACTCACTCCACAACAAAACTACATACTTGATCTACAGCAAGTAAAAAATGTTTATCTGAGCAACAGTTGTGTAGATCTCTCAAATGGAGCACGACTATTGATATAGCAACCATAAACAGACCTTCTAAACAGTGCTGTAAACTCACAGCTGGTGATTTTCATCTGAGAAAGCAAAAGTATTTCCGATCTCTAGCAAGTAAAGCTAAGATCGACACGCTTATTGCTGCTGTAATTCAGACAATGAAACCATTTCAAACCATTCTACATCTGAACACAAAGACACGGAACATTCCACAGAAAGAACTCATTAGATCTCTAAAGGGTTCCATGATGTATCTCCCACATCCTTTACAGGAAAATGTGGAGGCAATCTCTATGGAAAATAGTTTGGTGATTCTTGTAAATGGTGTTCCAACTAAGTCCAGGTTCATCTGGAAAGGTGTTGTCAATGTACAGAAGGTAAAGCTTGCTCTTAGTTATTTAAAGACTAACAATCCCTTTTATGCAGATCTTGACATTGATCACAAGACTAGTCTCTCTGTTCAACATGATCTCTTAGAAACAATTAAGCCAATGATTGAGAAGGTCAGTGGACAGACAAGTGACAATGTGTATGAACAGTACACAATTCACCCACTACATGGCAGAGATCCAGTAGGAGACAACATTAATCTCTATCAAATGAAACAGGTGGAAGGTGAGCCTGTCAGCATTTGGGAGGCAACACTAGAAGCACTCTGTTTCCCCAGACTTATTCCCAAAAGGGTCAGGTGGATGGCTAGATGAAAGGGAAGTGTGTGTACAGGGTGCTGAGTACTGCACTAGCTGTGTGCTCAGTAAAGATGGCAAATTCAGATGTAACATACAGTACCTGTTTCATCTCCTCTGGGAGAGTAAACTTAGCATTCTGTCTGCATCTATTGCACATACTATTTGTCTCACAACTCCACTAGATGGAATAACAGCTGCTCAATTTCTAGAGAAATTAAAGCAGAAAGATGAAAATGTGCAAGTGAATCTCTCTTCCATACTTTCAAGTCTACGTGGCACCCAAAGAATATTGGTATCAGAGACACTCTGAAGTGATGACAATGCTGTGAGAGTATGGTTTGTCACATTTAGTTGTGCTGCATATGCCTGGGATGAGCTCATTGAACTGTTGAAGTGGGAAAATTCTGATGTTGATGGCATTTCATCAATGACTGTCGGAAAAATGTGTTCACTTGATCCTGTGTCTGTCACAAGACATTTTTACAAGCAGTTCCATGACATTCTGACTTTCATATTGTCAAAGGACAATCCATCTCTTGGTACTGTGAAGCATTACTTTTGGAGGATGGAATATCAAGCATGGAGTGCCCTCATATTCACATGTTATTGTGTATCAAGGATGCAACATTTATAGGTGAACATGAAGCAGCACAAGTGCTAGCATTCATCAAGCAATATATCACTTGTCACATTCCAGACAAGTATGACAGTCCTACACTATGGAAGTTGGTACAAACATTCCAGTGACATATTTGTGCAAAATACTGCCAGTGAGTAGTAAAGAACAAATCTAATTGGTACAGACGATGTCACTTCGGATTCCCTAGACGAGTTTGTCAGGATGGTTCCATGAATGAACTTTTTTCAGCAATGCGACACCACTTGAAGGCAAAATCAACCAAGAGGGTATATAAGTCACCCAGAGATGAGAAAGAGATGTACATCAATGACTACAACCCAACTCTTCTCCTAATGTGGCAAGCAAACATAGATGTTCAGTTGTGGCTGACAACTCATTGGCCCTGGTGCAGTATGTGACACTTATTAACCAAACATGAGCAGACTAGCTTGCAAGATCTTTGGGAAGATATTGCCAGTTCAAGCAAGAGCCTGACATCTCAGCTGTGGTCATTGGGCTTGAAGACCCTTTCACACTGAGAATGTGGAGCTTATGAAGCCAGTGACCGTTTAATGGGTACACATCTGTACGGGAAGTCTGATGCTGTCCAGTTCCTCAGTGTGAACTACCAAGAGAAATGCAAATGTGTACTGATTCCCCATGCTGAGATTGAGGAACTCACTGTCAAGAGACCTTCTTCAAAACATATCTTGAAGATTAACCTGATAGACACATACTACCCCCGTAGACATGATGACATGGATGATATGTGTCTCTTTCAGGTGGCTAAGTGGTATGACTACAAGGCAGATATATCACCTGACTCAACACACCACATTTACAAGGTGAACGGAGTGGATGGCTGTCTCATAAAGAGACACAAGCCATGGCTCATAGACCACTGTAAATTACATCTAGGCACATTGGAGAGCAGAGAGCATTACTATTTTGCTCTCCTATTCCTATTTAGACCCTGGAGGAATGAGTCTGAATTAAAAGGTGACTGTGATACATTCGAGGAAGAATTCAATCTCAGTTATGAGACTTTCAGAACTGAATACTCAGAGACATACATACAGAGACTGGAGGCTGAGAAAGAACACATTGAGAAGGCAGAGAAGCAGCTTCAGGAAGACAATCCTGTTAGCTCACAAGACAATCTTGATCCAGAAGGACAAGCTGTTCTAGGTGAACCTCTGCCTTTAAATGCCCCACAAGTGTTAATCTCAGAAATAGAGATTGCCATGGAACATGGAACACGCTCCACTGTCAACCCAGCTGACTTGGGAGAAAGACTAAATCGGCAGCAGCATGTAGCTCACTCTCAAGTCATTGACGCTGTTCGACATGGCCTACTACATGAAACAAAAAAATGTGACTGTCTTGACTATAAACCACTACTGATCTTTGTTAGTGGTTCAGCTGGCACAGGAAAGAATTTCCTTATTGAAGCCATCACTGCTGAAATACGGAGCCTGACAGGGTCATTAATGTCCATTGCTGTTACTGCTCCCACAGGACTAGCTGCATACAACATTGGTGGAGTTACATTACACTGTCTCTTTATGTTGCCAGTGGAACATGGCAAAACAGCAGAGTATCGTAAACTGTCATTTGAGGTTGCATCTCAGCTCCGTTCCATGTTCACAAAGATGAAGTTACTCATCATTGATGAAATCAGCATGGTCTGCAATGTAATGCTTGCCTGTATACACCTATGTCTACAGGAGATCTTAGGTACTGACGATGGAGTACCATTTGGTGGCAAAAGTATTATTGTATTGGGGGACCTTTTACAGCTTGCACCAGTTAATGCAGAGCATGTGTTTGCAACTCTGACTGCCAAGACACTAAGAACATACTTGGCTGCATTGCAGGTTATAACATTTGGGAGTTATTCACCTATGTTGAGTTGTATGAGAACATGCGCCAAAGTGGTGATCTGGCTTACAAATCACTTTTAGATGAAGCTCGTACAGGTTCTCTATCACCAGAACATGTTGTTATGTTAAACGATCAGAGAATCAGAGTAGATACTACATCCATAGAAACAGCATGTAATGTTCTCAACAATGTGTACTCTACAGGCACACACATAGTGTGTCTTATGCCACAACTAAAGAAATGCACTGAGTTCAACAATGTTATGCTGCTGAGAGAAAACCAAGAAATTCTAACTCTGCATGCTATTGATACAGTTGATGGTGTCATTCTCAGTTGCAACTTAGCAACAAAGATGATTGAATGACTCACTGAACTGAAGTCAGATATTTCATGCACAGCTGGCCTACAATCTGTTCTTACACTTTGTAGGAAAGCACATATCATGCTACGATGTAATCTCGATTTTAAAAGAGGCATGGCAAATGATGCCATGGGAAACATCACTGACTGTGTACAATGTCCAGAGAACATATATCGAGACACTTGTAGTTCACTTTGACAACATGGAACAGCCTGTACAGATAGAATGTACCTGTGTGAAATTTCAGGTATTTAAGGATATCTATGTAAACAGGAAACAGTTTCCACTATGTGTTGCATATGCTGTTTCAATTCACAAATCTCAGGGCTTGAGTTTGGATTCAGCAATGGTGGATATAGGTACAGACATTTTCAAGGATGGCATGAGCTACATGACACTTTCACTTCTCCGTAGTTTTTCTAGGTTGCACATTATAACTCTTGCATCTCAGAAGATATGAGCTGACAAGTGATGTATTGTTGAGTACAACAGGTTACGTACTCTCCATCAACCACAAATGTCTTTAATACCACTGCCTACATATCTGGCTGTCTCACATCATGCAGTCATATCTACAGGTGTCAGCAAACAGGCACAAGCTTCCACAAGTGATTCAACTCTAAAGAGTTCAACAAAGGTCACAACATCAACTAAACTTTCAGAGCCAGCTGTTCATCAGAAATCAGTTGGTGTAGCTGCTGTACCAGTCTTTGACAACAGCACTAGAGTGAACTGCTATGCTAACTCAGCTATGCAAGTTTTTCAACACATGCCACACTTTGTGCAGGCAATATCTGCTTCACAAGACACTCCCCAATCAAAGGCATTGAAGCAGATTGTCAACATGGCTTCTGACCAGTCTAACAATGTGCAGTCACTAACACCACTACGGAAGGTGTTAGGTACATATGACGGATGTAGTACCTTTGCTGCAGACATACAGCAAGACACTAGTGAGTTTAGGATGGCTATCATAAACAACTTGGATGAAGACAGCACTCCAATGCACCAGTACTTCACTTTGTCATATGTAACCAAATATGTATATGTATCATGTGGTCATTCACAGTGTGAAACCACAGAAGACATGTTGTGGATTACTCTTTTTTGTCCCTCAAGCCAAAAGTGTCAAATTTTGACAGCTATTTACCAATGCTCAATGTGGTCAATCCTGTAAAAGGTGTGGAGGAAGATGTACTCAGTCCATACGTCTCAGGAGTTCATCTCAATATCTGTTGCTTATATTGCACAGATTTGACTCCAACGGGCTCAGAGTTGACACTCCCATCCCAGATTACACAGCTGGTAGAATATTTTTTTAACCAATCAGTGTTTGACACTCACAGTGTAGTCTATCACCATGGTCACTCTATGCATTCTGGCCATTACACCTGTTTGCTAAGGTACAGAAGTGGATGGGTAGAGTGTGATGACTCTACAAACAGTTTTAAACAGAGACTACCACAACACTTAAAAAATGCATATCTTCTAATATTGAAGAATTATGATGACCTTCATATTTCAGAAGAATAGCAGACAACATGTTGCATTTTTTAATTGCTACTTTGTGACTGAATCAGTCGTAGAGCAGTACAATTGTTTCCAATCTATGACTCTCAATAAACCGTAGAATATCAACAAAATGATATACTGGCAGAGACATTTCATGCACTATGACATCTAAGATCTTGTGTGGATCAGTGACAACATGGGGATTGTTGTAGTGGCTTCATTCAGCACTAACAGTATTCACAGTCACTAGAGAAACCATGTTCACATGTCTATCGAAGATTGTACATGTCAAAACAGAGTCCTTTCTGGCTCTCCTGTTCTGTACATATCTTTTCTTGTAGGTGTATCATACCCATACATAACAAGAAGTTGCTGCCAGTTGCTAACTTTTTGCCTCTGCAGAGACACAAAAGTTGTCCCTTATCATTTTAAATAAGTGTGTAACACATGTCTTATTCACCAAAGAGAACACTCTGTCACACGTTTTCTATCACCGTTTTTTTTTGTCTATTAGCTGTTGACATCTTGACAACAGTATCATTCTTTCACCATGCAACAGTGTTGAATTATGCCTGATGTATTTATTACACTGAAACTGTACATATGTAAATATAAAACTCTTTATTCATAATGAAGCAAGTGAAATGAAGCAAGTTTGAATACTGAAGTATTGCAGATTATTATCAAATGACTCTTGCATACCTATTTAATGACACGTAAATAATATTTACATTATCATTTCATTGCACCATTGTTGTTAACTAGTTTAATTGTTCTAGTAAAAGTGTTGCTATAAGAGTCAAGTAACAATTTCTCCTTAACATATAATAGAATACTAGAGTGATTAAGTTCAGTGGCCCATATCTTTCATGAAACAACATGCTAGACACATTTGTTAATTTACTAGTTCAGAACTGATATAGTAACTAACGTAACCATTGAAAGAAATTTATATTGTACTTGTAATAATATGAAATCTGTTGTACTTGTCATACAAGTAAATGTAATCTATGTTAATAATACTGGAAATTGTAAATCAGACACTTTTACTGATCACAACGCGCATCATGCCTGTTCCTGACAATGTTTATGATTGCCTCTATTGAGGGGTCGGGTGGTAATTTTCCATATGCACCTAGTCAGTGATATATCTTAAAATATTTAACTGAACATACCAGTTATTTAATGTCACTGAAATCATAACATTTTTATATTCTATTACTTGAACACTTAGCATCTGTTTTTTCGCCCACCCCAGGAACATACACTTTATCAGTCACACAATAACAACAAATCATCACTGTTTCATGTGTGTAATCACTGCTTAGAAGCTCCTGACGTACCTTCATTAATGTAGAACAGGACTAATTGACGAGACATGATTGGAACATTCAACTACTTAAAAGGTATAAATAATATTGTTAACCAAAGTCTCTTCAAGCTGAGTGGCAAACATATCATGAAGGGACACAGTCTTCAGCTTGATGGTGGGAGGTTTAGGAGGAATGTCAGAAAGCACTTCTTCCCACACAGAGTAGTGAACACTTACACTGCACTCCTAGAAGAGGTCACCCCATTAAAGACAGAGACCAGCTATAAAAGAGCCAGGTATATGCATAGGGGGAAGATAAGAATCATGCCTAGGGAAGATGGGAGGACTGTGCAGGGAGAGCAGAGACATTACCTCAAGATGCGGACCCTGCAATACGAGCAGACTTAATAGACCAAATTGTCTTTCTTCTGCTACCTTCTTTCTATACTGTATTTCCATATGTACATACTTATTCCAATTCATATCAGCTACTTACTATGCATGACACACATTTAGATATATTCCAAGCAATGATTACAAACATGCAAGGATTGTATTGTGAAACAGATTTTGTAAAAACAATTAAATCTTAATTGGCCCTTTCTCAGTTTCACCAATTGGCAATAAATCTTTTTTAAACTTAACCACCTGTGTTGGGTCTTTACTGAACCATAACATAATAACATTAGAATGTAACCGTTGTTCCTTTTAAGCATGCAAATCAACTGGAAGAAATAGTACCACACATACGTGTCCATGGGCTTATTTTTTGCTATGACTCTCCACTCAGTATCCAGCACATAGGCTAGGGTGTGGCACATTACCTAACACAGATCCCATAATTCCTAAGTGTGTTAAGTAGTCTGTACCACCCTTAGTTTTCCTGTGCCTCTCCAGTCAGCAGGCAGTAGCTGCTGTAGCGAGGTGTGGTACATCGCTATCTAACACTATGCAGCTGAGACTATACACTCAGGATGCAGTAACTGCTATGTGTGCTACAATTCCCTGGCTGAGCCCATGCAACTCCTAACTGTACTAACTTCACTGTACCTACAATTACAGAGGTGTGCCATTTATCTCCAGTGTCTTATTGTTCCTGTGGATCACCACTCATGGTACAGTACAAATTTTGTGGGGGGGGAGCAGCATTAGGTGCCTAAATTCATGCAAATCCTAATTCAGCTAACTTCAGTATCCCTGCAATCAGTAATGTCTACCATTGATGTCCATACCCTCACCTGTGTTGTGTATCTCCACTGTCAATGCGGTACCTGCTGTCACATTTGAAGACACATTACCTGCTTGAATTCATTCAAGTGATAACTGTGCTAACTGGACTGTTCCTGTAATCAGAGAGCTTTACAACTGATGTACGTTGCCTATCTTTTCCTGTGGCTGTTCACTCAGGATGCAGCAAGTGGTCTGCAAGTGCAGTTCCCCCATGACACTGTTCATCTCCTTGGGTTTTTGTTCTGTACTCTACACTCAGTATGCAGTATGTGGGCTAGGAGTTCGGACATTACCTGACAGAGCTCCTGTAATTCCTAACTAAATTAACTAGTATGTACCACCCTTACTTTTCCTCTGAGTCTGCAGTCAGAGTGCAGTAGCTGGTGTAGAGAGATATGCGACCTTGCTAACTAAGTCCATGAAGCTGTGGCTGTGCAGTCACAATCAGTAACTGGTATGCATGACAAAATTTCCTGAGTGAGCCCATACAAATCCTAACTGTGAAAATTTGTGTCAACCAACAAATACAGAGGCATACCATTGATGTCCAATGCTTCAGTCTTCCTGTGCATTAGTACTCATGATGCAGTACAAATTTTTTGGGGAGGCATTACCTGTCTGACCCCCCCACAAACACTAACTATGTTAACTTGAGTGTCCCTGCAATCACTGACATCTACCATTGATGTCCATGCCCTCAGCTGTGCTGTGGGTCTCTACTGAGGATCCAGTACTTGGTGTAACAGTTTAGAAAAGCATTGCCTGGCTGAGGCCATTTAAGTGATAATTGAAATAATTGCACTGTATCTATAATCATGGAAGTGTACAAGTGATCTGCATAACCCTTCTTTGCCTGTGGCTCTTCACTTAACATGCAAGTGGTCTGGAGGTGTACTCCCCTACCCCATGAGACTGTGCAACTCCTAAGTGTACTAACTTCTGTATGCCTGCAATGACACTCCTTTTAATATTTCATTTTAGTTGCTTCTTACTGGATTGCTGATTTTAGGAATGACTGGACACCATAAGTAACTTCTAACAGCTCTGAGGTTTATTCAACAGACATACATTAGATAGATCAGCAGGCCTCAGCAGAACTACTACTACAATCTGCTCATGCACTTTCTAAAACCCAGTTTCCACCCTAGACATACCATTAGCCCAAAACTGCAGGGGGATGTGGAGTAAACCATTCTACACTGTTACTAGGGCAAGTTACCATATACTACACTCCTAAGTATTCTAACTTCTCTACAGCTGCAATGACAGAGCTACACTCTTCATGTCCATAGGTGTATTTTTGCTGTGACTCTCCACTCAGTATGCAGTATGTAGACTAGTTGTATATTATTTCTGACACCCCCTGGTGATTGTCTGTGATTGGTCCTGTTGCCTTGGTTCTCCCCCAATTCCATGTGTGTGTGTGTCTTTGTGTGCCAGTGGTGCTCAAGGGGGTGGAGGTGAATGCACATTTATGCTTTTGAACCCTAACACACAATTTTCTCACTTCTGTCACTGTGGAACAGCACTAACTGATGCAGTAAACAGAATGTTTCTCTCTAATTTCCCTTCTTTTTGAGAATTACTTTGACAAATATTGAATGTAATACAGCGGCAGGAGCGTGGGCCCCACACTCCCACCATGTGATGTCTTTTCACATACTAACACAGTGTCCATAAATGTGCTCCCGACACTTGATGTCTTTACACATACTAACACAGTGCTCACAAACACAAATGGTAATGCGCATGGTAACACAAAGAGAAACACAAAGATAAACAGTACTGAGAAATAATGAATGTAATACAACAACGGGAGCACAGTGACACCAAACGCAAATGTTAATGCACATGGTAACACAAAGCAAAACACAAAGATAAACAGTACTGAGAAATACTGAATGTAATACAGCGATGGGACCCCAGGGCCCTTCGAGCCCCACACTCCTGCCACATCATGTCTTTACACATAGTAACACAGTGCCAGCAAACGTAAATGTTAATGCACATGGTAACACAAAGTGAAACACAAAGATAAACAGTACTAAGAAATAAGGAATGTAATACAGCGATGGGAACGCGGGGCCCCACCACATCATGTATTGTCACATAGTAACAAAGTGCCAGCAAATGCAAATGGTAATGCGCATGGTAATACAAACCGAAACACAAAGATAAACAGTACTGAGAAATAGTGAATGTAATACAGTGATGGGAGCGCAGGGCCCCACCACATCATGTCTTGTCATATAGTAGCACAGTGCCAGCAAATGCAAATGGTAATGCGCATGGTAACACAAACAGAAACACAAAGATAAACAGTACTGAGAAATTGTGAATGTACGCTCCCGTCACGTGATCCACAAATGCAAATGGTAATGTGCATGGTGACAGAAAGTGAAACACAACGATAAACAGTAGTAAGAAATAGTGAATGTAATACAGAGACGGGACCATCGACGGCACTCCCGCCACATGTTGTCTTGTCACATAGTAACACAGTGCCCACAAACACAAATGGCAATGCGCATAGTGACACAAAGTGAAACACAAAGATAAACAGTACTGTATACACAAATGGTTAAAATTACAGAAACACAACTGCAAATGAAAATGCAAAGGGTAACGCACAAGGTGGCGTAGACACGAAAAGTAATTGAAACAGGTACAGAACCACAAGCAGAAGCATTAAGGGTAACAGTTATGGAAACACACACAATAGTTTTCCCCAAAAGCTGCATATAGAAAGACAGTGAGTACAAAGATTGTATGCATAATAATGGCTCTCGGAACAGAAAATGAGGACTTGGAATACTAAATTGCTTATATCTCAGGAACCGTATGACACGGAAAAAAAATTTAAAAGTCATATGAAATATCACTTTCCTGGCTAGTTTTGTTGGCTAAGTATTTTTCTGACAAAAGTCCATATCTTGCACTGTTTCCGAGATACGGGTCCTGAAAGGTGTGACGAATGCCATAATGTTATCTTATGGGAAAAAAAGACAAATTCACAGTGCCATAACTTTCCCTCCCTGTAATATTTTTTCAACCAACCACTAAAAGGCACATCTGTTGGATGTTGCCTTTCTCCCCTCCAAATTTCATCCCAAAAGACCAAACCGTTATTTTGCAGCATGGCGACAAAGGATTCCTGTAATGCAGCAGACGCCGTAATGTTATCCTATGGGAAAAAGCATCAAATTTGGAGTACCGTCACTTTGCCACCATGTAATATACTTTTAACAAAACACTGAAAGGCACATCTGTGAGATGTTTGCTGCATTCCTTCCAAATTTCAGCCCAAAACACCAAACCGTTCTTTTGCAGCAGGGTGACAAAGAATTGCTATTATTTTCCCACAGCCTGGAAAAGTACTGTTGAACTTTGCGAAAGCTTTTGCAAATTCATTCGACAGTGTAACAAGTTCGACACTACTTTGTGAAAGTACTTTTTCCAGAAATTTGAAAAACATATTTCTGGGGCGTTTTTCCCCAAAATAAAGACATGCCTAGTATCCTCAGGGTTTGACTAGGTGAATACAACAATAATTAGGTTGCTAGAAGGTCCCAAATTTAAACACCAAGCATTTTTCTGATCACCTACTGAAAACAAAATGGCTGATTTGTGACAGTAAAAGGGCCATTTGCAAAAGTAAAAACTGCATTTGCGACACTTTCGAACTTTTTAACTTTTCCCGTTGACTTATAATGGGAAATTGTTTTTTTAATAACTTTTGAACCATTTAATATTTTAACAAAATCTTCAAAAGGCACATCGGGGACTCCGGCTGCATGTTCCCTGAAGAATTTGGACCAGTCGCACAAACCGTGCGACCTGTAGAAATAAGCAAATAATTCCAAAAAAGCATACATGTGTGCAGATCATGCTTAATAACTCTGCAGCCATATATCCAAACAGTATGAATGTTAGCAGATCCCAAAATGTATGGTTCTTGATCGTGTATTCCAAATTTCAGGCAAATCCATTGAGCGGTTGCAAAGTTATTAAGGTGCAAAATTTTAGGTTTAACATGTAAATGGCTCCTCAACCATAACTATGGTAGCACGGTATATATACATATATATATATATATATATATATATATATAGAGATATGCAATGGAAGCAAGTCTAATAAAAGATTTATCTGCATAAGAGCAGTTTGATCTCAGGTAACCTCACGAGTGGCGTAAGTCATGAGTGAGGTGTCTGAGGTCAAACTGCTCGATTGCAGATAAATCATTTATTACATGAGTTTTCCATTGCATAGTCCATTTATGCAATTCTTTGATTTTTGCTTTTGTAGTGGGCATTTATTAGTCAAAAAAGTGAATAAAAATTTAATTTTCTGGCATTTTTTCCTAATTATAGAAAATCTAAAAGGAATCTAGAAATGAAACCCCGCTCATTTTGGATATATTTTTTATGCTGAACAACTTTTGTGCTGAATGTGCAATACTATCATTTTTTGTTCTTAAGTTATTTGCATTTGTTTGATAAAAAAGTGCACACAAATTTAATTTTCTGCTGTTTTTTGCTAATATAAAAACTAAAAAGTATCTAAAAATGAAACACCACTCATTTCATAGATATTTCTGTGCTGAATAAACTTTGTGCTTACAGTACCATGCTATCATTTTTCATTTTAAAGTTATTTACATTTGTTTGCGGACAAAATGAAAAAAAAATATGAATTTGCTGCTGTGTTTTTGCTAATTTTCAAAAAATCTAAATGGTATCAATAAATAAAACACCACTCATTTTGTAGATATTTCTGTGCTGAACAACTTTTGTGCTCACAGTACTATGCTATCATGTTTTATTCTAAAGTTATTCACATTTGAATATGGTTAATACTGCTACTGAGGCCAAACATTCTAAATGATATAAGCACTGTATAGATAAATGGCTGATGACATAAGCACTGTGTGGATAAACAGCTGATGACATAGGCACTGTATACATAAATGAAATTTATGTACACATTTACTCAGATAAACAGATTTATCACACTCTGTTTATCTCCACCCCATGCATAATATATATATATATATATATATATATATATATATATATATATATATATATGTATATATATATATTTATGCCATACCTGTGAGGATATTCTCAGGGTGGTCAGACCTACCATGAGGATATCACATTTATCCTCTCTGTAGGTACATTTATACCCACAGTAGGTAGAGATTGTCTCATTCAGAACTCATTTGCATATTTAGCTGAAGTAGCAGTAGTAACTGTGTTCAAATGCGAATAACTTTAAAACAAAAAATGATACCATGGTACTGTGAGCATGAATGTTGTTCAGCACAAAACTATACAAAATGAGTGTTTTTTCATTTATGGGTAACTTTATTTTTTTTATATAATTAGCTGAAAAACAAAAAAAAGTGTTTTTTTTTCACTTTTTACGACAAACAAATGTGAATAACTTTAAAATGCAAAATGATAGCATGGTACTGCGAGCATGAAAGTTATTCAGCACAAAGATATCTACAAAATGAGTGTTTTTTTTATGACTAACTTTAATTTTTTATATAATAAACAAAACAACAGCAGAAAATGCTATTTTATTTTACTTTTCGACAAACAAATGCAAATAACTTTAAAATGAAAAATGATAGCATGGTACTATGAGCATGAAAGTTGTTCACCACAAAAATATCTACAAAATGAGTGGTGTTTTATTGATATATACCTTTCAGGTTTTTTTTTATAATTAGCAAAGAAACTGCAGAAAATTAAATTATTTTCTCTTTTTGCAACAAACAAATGCATATAACTTTAAAATGAAAAATAGTAGCATGGTACTTTGTGAAAAAAGTTGATCAGGACAAAAATACGTACAAAATGAGTGGTGTTTCATTTATAGATTTCTTTTAGATTTTTTACAATTGGCAACAAATGGCAAGAATTTACTTTTCTTACACTTTTTTTGAGGTATGGCATAAATGGAATACGCAACCCCCCTACTGGAAATATTGTCAAAAATTTTTGTTCTCATGCCAGTTGACCGATAACATCACTCCGTGGCTCGCCACTGTGATGTTATTAACACCACACTCGAACAAAAATATCGATAATATTTCCAGTAGAGGGGTTGTATATCCTTTATATATTATATATATACATATATATATATATATATATATATATATATATATATATATATATACACACACATTTATGCCACTCGTGAGGTTACCTGAGGTCAAACTGCTCTTGTGCAGATAAATCAATTATTGCACTTGCTTCCATTGCAAATCCCTTATATATCTATATATATTCTGCTTTTTCTGTACATATGTTTTGGGTATATTGATGTATTCCTTTGAATTTTGGTTGTTTTAAGGAAACACTGAGTTGGGTACATCACTCTGCTTGTTATGCCACCGGGGGGGACATGACTGTACCCTCTTTGGTAAGAAGTATATTTTATGTCATCTTATAAGATAGTTTCTAGGAATGCGTGGGGAATGAATGACCCCATTATGCATAAATGGGCATTAGCTTATGTGAAAAAGTTAGAGGGGCAAATAGTGTTACTGCCAGAAACTCATTTGTTGCAGAAAGAAGTTGAAAAACTAAAGGCTCATTGAAAGGGGCAAATTTATGTTGTGTGGGCTACCTCAAAAGGTAGGGGTTTGTGATATTATTGACTTGAGAGGTGAACTGGCTTACCATGTCAGTCACTGGAGACCCCCGTGGATGGTGGGTGTTGGTTACCTGTACATTTCAGAGTAGAAGCTATACTTTGGGGTCAGTATAAGGTCCAAACACTGATTACCCACCCTTTTTTCACAGGCTTTCATGGAGTCCACTCTGAAGAAAGAGAGGTTACTACTGGGGTACCACAGGGTTCAGTACTGGGTCCAGTCCTTTTTAATGTCTTTATAAGTGACATTGCAGAGGTACTGGAAGGAAAAGTATGCCTCTTTGCTGATGACACAAAGATCTACAACAGGGTTGATACACGGGGAGGCATGGAAAGGTTGAGAAGGGACTTGGCAAGGTTGGAGGAATGGTCAGAAGTATGGTAGCTAGGATTCAATGCAGTGCAAGTGCAAAATAATGCACTTGGGAAACAAGAACCCGGGGAAGATTACACAATGGTGGGGTAGTAACAACAACAAAAAAGGAAAGGGACCTGGGGGTAATCATATCAGATGACCTTAAGGTTAGCAAGCAATGTGAGAAGGCAGTAGGGAGGGCTGGGGATATACTGGGTTGCACAGGGAGAGGCATCACCAGCAGAAAACAGGAAGTTGTTATCCCTCTGTACAGACAGTTGGTGAGACCCCATCTGGAGTACTGCATCCAGCTCTGGAGACCCCATCTCCGCAAGGACATAGACAGGATAGAGGCAGTCCAGAGGAGGGCAACTAAAATGGTGCAGGGTCTGCAATTGAAGCCGTAAGAGGAGAGACTAAGGGCTTAATGTATACCCTTGAGGAAAGAAGGAAGAGGGGGTACATGATAGAAACTTTTAAGTACCTTTTAAGTTTTTTAAGTGGAATCAACAAAGTCCAAGAGGGTAGCATCTTTCAGAAAAAAAGAAGTGAAAGAACAAGGGGACACAATTTAAAGATGGGGTGCAGTTCTGGGGCAATGTGAGGAAGTATTTTTTCACAGTGAGGGTAGTGGATGCATGGAACAGCCTTCCTGAGGAGGTTGTGGGGTCTAAAACTGTGGGAGAATTCAAGAATGCATGGGACAGACGTAAGGCAATTCTTGTGGGGGGTAGGAATAAATAGGCTATTGGTTAACTAGAATCTGTGGCCTATCTTGTAGGTAGGAAAATGGGCAGACTAGGTGGGCCAAGTGATCCTTATCTGCTGTCAAAGTCTATGTTTCTATGTTTCTATGTCCTGCAAGATGGGGGGGGGGCATTAATGAAGTTCTTGATCCAGTTTGTGACCATAATAGCAACCCAGGTAGGTTGGCAACCCCCAGTTCTAGTGCCTTGGTTAAGTTGCAGGATGATCATGGGCTTTGTGATGTTTAGAGGATTAGCTATCCTGAGGTTCGGGATTATATGTATTACTCCTCGTTACATCAGACCTATGGCAGGATTGATTTATTTTTGGTTTCTCATGATTTGCTCCAAATACCAGTTTTTTTGTAGATCCTCAGTTTAAACTGTGTCTTAGAAAGGAGTTCCAGGAGTATCTATGTGTCAATTATACAGGAGATACAGCTCCAAATGGGTCTGGGGGGGGCCTGAAAGCATATCTCTGGGGCCACATTATTACTTATTCCTCTGTGCACAAGAAGGAGCATCTGGCTAAGCTTCAAGATGTGAAGGCCCAGTTGGGATTCCTTGAGAAGCAGCATAAGTCAGGCTCTGGGGACTCATCCTTAATAAAGCATATCTGAGAACTTATGTTTCAGATGAATTTTCACAATACTCACCGGGTAGAATTTGATCTTTTTCAGACTCATCCAGCCTACTGGGGGGGGGGCAGATCATGAACTGGCATATAGAATGAAGCAGATGGAAGCTGCTAGTGGGATATCTTGGATATAAAAGGGATTCTATTACCTTGCCTTGCCTTACTGAGCAGAGGCAAGAGTTGGAGAGACTGATTTCACTCCATGAATTCCAGGTAGTGCAAGAGTTAACAGGGGGTGGACAAAAGCCTGGGACCAGATGGGTTCCCTGCTGAGTTTTATAAAATAGTGAGAGAACTGGCAGGACCACTGGTGGTGGAGGTATTAGAAGGAGCTTAGAGGGTTGTGGAGCTTCCCCAGACCATGTATGCTGCTATTATTACTGTTTTGCGCAAGAAGGGGAGGACCCATATCAATGCACTAGTCACCACCACATCTCCCTTCTTAACATTGATTACAAAGTGTTTGCAAAGATTCTGGAAAGACGGTTGTCCCAGGTTTTGCTGAATTTGGTTCATCTGGACCAGGAAGGTTTTGTGGAGATGAGGGATGGTGCAGGTCATATTCACCGATTGGTGGGCTTATTTTGGGCATCTGGTTATGTCCCTGGAGAGTCTGTGACAATTGCCTTATATATGGAAAAGGCATTCAATTCATTCAAGTGGGTGAACCTTTTCGTGGTTCTCAGTACTTTTTATTTTGGTCCCAATTTTCTTTGATGGGTACAGGCTATTTACTCTTCCCTGTGAGCGGCGTTTCTTACTAATGGGAAAGTTTTGCCTACTTTTGGCTTAGGAAGGGGCACCATGTAGGGATGCCCCCTCTCCCCTGATTTATTTGTAGGCAATCGAACTCTTGGCTCAAAAAATTAAAGAGTCAACTGATATTTGGGCTTTTCTGGTGTGTCAGCATGAGTATAAGGTGATGCCTTTTGCTGACGATATTCTGCTGCCCTTAATGAATATAGCAACATCTTTGCCTGCATTACTGGATCTGTTGAATAGTTTCTCTATGCTGCGTGGGTTGATAAAAAAACTGGAGCAAGATGGAGTTAATTTCTATGAATTATCTCTCATTGGGGCTCCCATTACCTGTCCTGGAGCTGAGTTGCTCATTGCGACCTAGTCTGCATCTGGATCTTCGTATCTTCCCTCGAATGGCTGATTGGCCTTCCTTGAATTTGTAGCCATTGCTTTCTCAGTTAAACACAGATGTAGCTTGATGGAAACATCTCTGGCTTTCTCTTTGGAGTAAAATACAAGTGATATAAATGATATTTCTTCCTAAGGTGATGTATGTCATCCATTATCTCCCTTTTAAAATAGATGACTCCTAGTGGAAGAAATTTGCAGCCGTTTTCTCACAATTTTATTGGGAGGGTAGGAAACCTTATCTCTCTGTCTTATGTTTTATGGCCCCATATACTAAAGGGGGTTTGCGATCCCTGTGGCTTAAGGGCTACTATATCATGGTTGATTTGCACCAGATTTGGATGTGGTTGCATTCTGAAATGCTTAGCTCCTCTGTGCGTTGGCTTGAGTTGCAGCGGGAACGGGTAGGGTTGGTTTCTCCTGAATGTATTTTGTTGGACCCTATGAGATTTGTTAGGCCTGTCCTCACCCAGGAATATGCCCTTTATGTTTGAATGTGTGCACATTCATATTTAGGAGCTGGATGGGAAATTCCAGTGTACCTTTGGCCTCTATTGGCCAACCCCTGGGTAAGTATTGAGGATTCCACTATTGATTGGCCACTGTTGTCTGCCGGGGCGGAGGTTGGGTGACTTGTTTTCATTGGGTTCTAGATGCCTCATGTCTTTTGGGGAATTATGACAGCAGTTTTCCTTACCTGCCTCTCACCACTGGAGATATCTTCAGTTGTGGCATTTATTGTAGCTGATGATGGGGAGGTCACTCATTCTACCCTCTGAATCTTGGAGGGTGAAGATGTTTGGTAGATTAGGCAGTGCTGGGGGGATACTGATTCCTCCTAAACTGGGGAGGATCTACAAGGTATTATTGGAGGAATTTACCCCAGATTTGTATCGAGTGCATCAGAAGTCTGAGTGCCTGTAAGGTTACTCCCTCTCTGCAGACTATTGGAGTCTGATCGGGGCAAATGCATATGGAGACTGTAGGGACAACACAGGTTGCTTGATGCAGCTTAAAACTTTACTTTTGTGGTATCAGACTCCTTTCTTGTTGTACACTATGGGGTTGGAGCTGCACCCTCGATGTTGGCATTGTGATGCTGCTAGAGGCACCATAATTTATCTTCTTCTGGATTGTCCTAGAATAACAGCTTTGTTGACTGCTGTTTTGGCTACTGTGGAAGATGTGTTGGGGTTCAGGATTCTAACTGAAGTCTCTCTCTTGGTGTTGGGTAATATCCAGAAACTTTCATCTCTTACCATACCACAGCAAGCTTGGTGTATGGTGACAATTACAAAGACTAAGCTCCTATTGTTACATAGATGGTGCTTGGCAAAGATTCCTACACATGATGTGTGGTTGGAAGGAATGCTGCTCCTTACAAGTTTTGAGAGGCTATCTTACATTGCTGCTGGGAAAAATGGGAAGTTTCTGGGAATCCTGCAAGAATTTTTGTCTTATTGTGGTGCCTCTCTTAGCCAGAGTTGATTACTTATACAGTACCTTCCCACACAAAAACTGGGTTACCTGGGACTAGAGACATTAATGTCATGTCATATTTATTTGTAAAAAGAGGTTTTTCAAAATCAAATTGCTTGTACAGGAATACAAAGACTAAAATATTAGCTTATCAACATAGTTAAAAAATACTCAATAAAAAGGGAAGCAAGAAGTAGCAGTCTTCAGGAAATGCCAAACTAAACAAATGTGTCTTTAAAGCAGATCTGAAAGACACAGAGATCAGCCACTCTCTAACCTGATGAGCTAGAGAGTTCCACATGGTCAGAGCCACAAAACAAAGGATCTGGCCCCTGAGGTCTTCAAATGGATGCTGGGAACATCTATCAATCCCTTGTTGGTGGAATGGAGTGAACAGAGGGGGCAGTTGGGCCGAAGGAGATCTTGCAAAAATTGTGGCCCCTGTCTGTGTAGGGCCTTAGAGATCAGCAAACCGACCTTGAAGGTGATCCTCCACCACAGGAACAGCCAATGTTGTCCACGGAGCACAGGAGTGACATGGCAGAATCTAGATAAGTCAGTCAACAACCTGGCCACCACATTCTGCACCAGCTGCAAGGGGCAGATGTCCACCCCAGGCAGCCCTAGGTACAGCGTGTTGCAGTAATCTACATGGGAGGTCACAAATGCATGGACCACTGTTGGAAGATCAACAGGTGGAACAAGGTGTTTTATCTGGATGATATTCCTCAGATGGTAAAATGAGGTCTTGACAACAGCCAACACCTGAGATTTAAGTGTTAGCCCAACATCAAACATAATGCCCAGATTCTGTACCCGTTCAGAGGTCATCAACTGGCTGCCCCCATCCAAAGTCCAGAAGGCTGGTCAGAAGATGATCCCTCTACCTGATGACCCAGGTCCACATCCAATACCTCAGTCTCATTAGGATTCAACCTCAGCCATTTAGCACTCATCCAGTTTTGAATCTCAGAGAGGTAGTTATTAAAGACCAAGACAGCATCACCCCATTCAGCCACAAAGGACATGTATAGCTAAGTATCATCTGTGTAGCAGTGAAATCTCAGCCCATACTGCCTTATAATGTCCTCCAACAGCAGCATATACACTGCAAACAACATGGGTGACAAAACAGAGCCCTGCAGCACCCCACAGGACAGGGGTAGAGGAAAAAATTCCTGACACCACTCTGTGATTCCTGATCATGAGGAAAGAATGGAACCACCTGAGAACTGTATCCAACAGTCCACAAATCAGCCGCAGGCACTCCAATAACACACCATGGACTTTGGTGTCAAATGCTGCAGAGAGATCAAGGAGAACCAAGATCGAATGGATCTTCTGCTCTCTCACTATCAGGAGATCATAAGTACCAGAACAAGTGCTGTCTCAGTACTATACCTCTTTCTAAATCCCAGCTGGAGAGGATCATTGACATCATGGGTGGTAAGATGATCCTGCAGTTGCAATGCGATTACCTTCTCAATAACCTTGCCCACAAAAGGCAGGTTAGAGACTGGTCTGTATTTTGTGAGACAGCCAGGGTCAAGTTAAGCTTTCTTCAGAAGCGATGTCACCACCACCTCCTTCAGGGAGTCCGGAAACACCCCTGTGTCGAACGAGCACCAGACTATCTCAGCTAAGATCAGTTTGATGACCTCCACACTCCCCACAAGGAGACGGGTTAGACTGGGCTCCAAACTACAGTAAGTCAGTCGCATACCCTGAACAATCTTCACGATATTAGTGATTACCAGCTGGTCAAAGTCAGACCAGACTAACTGGGTGCTAGTAACCTCCCAACAACCACCTCCCCATTCATTAGAATGAGCAGCACTGATCTCTGAACTGATGGAAACAATCTTATCTGCGACAAATCGAGCGAACCTGTCACACTCAGATTGTGAAAATGCACTCCTATTCTGAAGACAGACTGGACTGCACAACCTGTCAACAGTTTGGAAGAGCTGAGCTGGTCAATTTCTCACAGCTGCAGTCTCCCTGAACAGGAACTCTGCCTTCTTATGGGAGACCACTGATTGACAGTCCTTATAATGGGCTATAAATCTATGATTGTCCTCAGCCAAACCAGATTTCTGCCAGCATAATTCCAACCTTTGCCCTACTTGCCTCAGCTCCTTCAAGGTCCCAACAAACCAAGGGGACCAAGAATGAAGGGTGAGTGGGCAAACACGGACAGGAGCTATGGAATCCAGGGCCCCTGACACTGCCCTATTATAGGCCAGTATTAGCTCACCTAGTTGCAAGTTTTTCCTCGGCATACAAGATAGGTCCAGCACTGCCATAAGACCTTCGGGGTTCAGACCACTTAATGGGTGGTACCGGACCATCTCCGTAAGGGCAGGTCTGTTGGGGGATCCTCAGAACTGAACCTTATAGTGTGATGGTCCGACCAACCACTGGCTCCACCACCAGGTTGGAGAATTCCATCCCCAGTAGAAACACCAGATCCAATGAGTGACCACAATTATGGGTCACAGAGAAATCTACCTGTGTGAAGCAAACATGATCATCAGTTGGAGGAAATCTTGACCAAATTCCAAGAGTTCGTCATCGACCCAGGTATTAAAGTCCTGCAGAACCAATCATCTGGGGGACTCCAACACCTTGTTGATGATGAAGTCCAAGACTTGCTGCAGGAAATCCTTCTTTCCCCTGGGTGGACAATAGACTAGAAGTATCCTGCAGCCTACACCTGCACCCATGATTCACTCGAAGGATCTAATGGACCCCACTGGTACATCTACAAGGTCCAGTTCCAACTTAAAACAGATGGCTATGCCCCCATCCCTATGATCCAGCCTCAGGTGATGTATCACCAAGTACCAAAGCTGGAACTGCTGCCTCCAATACAGGACCAGCATTCTCTTCCAGCCAGGTCTCAGTGATGCACACCAGGTCTGATGTCCCAACAAGATCAGCAATCACTGCTGTCTTTTCCTTAATGGATCTGGCGTTACATAACACCACCCAGGTTGGATGAGCAGCTGAGAAAGACTACGTCATTTTCCCACCAAAAGTGGAGCTGTTGGATATGGGAACCAGGCAGGGAGGACCCCTCTCTTGAACCCTTTTTGCCCCAGGGTGTCTCCTTGACTCCACAACTCCAATCCACCCACCCCACTCTACACCCCAACAAGGCCCAGCCCCCACCCCTCTGCCTCCCCCACACTATCCCTAAGCGGTGGCACCACCTATACATATCAGCAGACAGTGGGGGGCAATCAAAAGGATGGAGGTCCCTAAACCTGGTGGAGGAGCAGTGCCTGACCACCTAAGAACTATTCCAGAACATAGTTTTCTGCCCTAACTAGAAACAGCAAAATACTAAACATATAAAACACCCAAACAATACCCAAAACAAATTTGCCCTCACTCCCCTAAATAAAACTAAAACACAAAAAACCCTAATCAATCATGCAAAATATAACATGGATCAAAACAACACAATTAGAGGGATCTAGAAGTTGAATGTCCAATGAATTGAAAATCTTGTTTACAATATAAATTAAAACTTCTGCCAGAACTTAGAGTATATATAGTGCAGATAGGGCTCTCACCCCCACACGCCACAAGCAACAGAATGTCCACAGAGCTGCAGCACTCCCACTACTGCAGCACACCATTGTAATAAAAAAATTAGTAATCAGTGAAAGTCTATGAGGCTCTCTCACTACCTCCCAAATTCAGTTCTGTAGTAGTATGTAACCCCCTCTCAGGTATGTCATTTCCATCTTGACAGCACTACCTGGGGGCTGGGTTTGAGAAATATGTCACTCAGCACATTGGCTAGGTTTGGCTACTCTGCAACAGGGGCACCCAAGTAACTCTGGACACAGGAAGCAGTAACTGAAATGTCCAATACCAGCAGTGGGATTCTAAAGTGTGGCTTTTATTCACATCCAACAGAATAAAC
Source organism: Neoceratodus forsteri (assembly GCA_016271365.2). NCBI lineage: Eukaryota > Metazoa > Chordata > Ceratodontiformes > Ceratodontidae > Neoceratodus > Neoceratodus forsteri. The sequence continues at coordinate 402,503,704 of CM057455.1, read as the reverse complement.
AAAGCATAGATGGACCCCCACGGGGCTACACTCCTGGTAATGCAGATTTATGGAGATCAGAACACATCCTCATTCACTTTAGCCCTAGGGCTTTGAAACACACTGGGCACACAGCCTGAACTAGTATGCTGCTGTGGGTTTTTCCCTGGCCCGGCTCCCTTGCCAGCCCTTTGGACACTTTCCATATAGCATGGAATATTACTGGTGGCTCCCTAAACCACCTATGAGCACTTCTGCTCTATCAGGGAATCTTCCTCATCAATCCCACGTCTGGGTACTTTTCTCAGGCACTGGCCAAGTACCTGAGAGAAAGCAACAGGTGTCCCAAAGCAAACCAGTAGAGGTGAATTTGGTTACTACTGATGGGGTCTCCCACCTCTCGCTCCCATAATGCATACCCGTCCATTTCTCTGGACTGTAACACCTCATCCTTTAAAACACTTTACTGTGTAGATTCTCTTTAAATGTATTCACATTCAACCTACTGTCTTTACATCCCATTTGTGCTGAACTTTAACACACTTAATAAGTGGCTGTGTCCATTACTGTAGACCACCCACAGAGTTAAGCAGTCCAATCCCCACATCTTCCAAACTGTTCTTGGCTGTCTTTTCCTGACCCCACAGTAACAGTCACTTTAGTTTCATCTTGTTTCAGGTGAAAACAATTGGCCCTTTAGCAGAGTGAATTCAACCCTTGATTGCAGGTGCCCCACAGGCGTTTTCTCCTCCAAGATATCTCATCCAGAACTTCTGGTGCCGCAGCATGAACTTAACTCAGGCAGCTTCTTTTCTCCCTAGCCGGACCAGGGGGGTTGTCCCTGGAAGCAGGCTGATTCCTTCCCCCCATTCCCGCAGGGATGGGGCCCTGAACCACTGAAAGCAGTCTTTACCATTTCAATGTGCTCTTCTTGTGTTCCTCTTCAGGTGAGAACACACACCTATACAAAATAAAATAATAGCTCTTTGACAGAGCTTAGAGCTCTGAGGACCTGCCTACAGCAGAGCACCTCCTTCCTCAACTACAGACTGCAACAGACTCTACTGAACTCACTTCAAATTCCCCAACGTTCTACTCTAACCTCCAACTGCAACATTCCAGTGTGGCTTATGCAGCTGTGACAGTTCTAAAATGATGACATCCCTCAATCTCAGCTTAGACTGAGAACAGAGTGAGACAGTGTGAAATCCATTTAACTGGAATTTCACAAGCTGCCTTCCCTGCCTACTACTAGGTCTTACTGGGATTCTTGTAACCCTGGGTAACAGGAGGGTTACAAGTGAATCAAAACTAGTCCAAACTAATGCATTTTTCCAGCTGATTCGATGGGAGTCAGTCGAGCAATTTCCTCCTGCAGGTAGGAGAAGCCTTTTACTGGAGATAAAGTTCTCACTCGAGAAGACAGGCTTCTGGTGACACCCAGCCCCACAGCAGATACACCAATCCAGTGGACTCTGGCCCCAGTTTGATAGGTGTATATGGGGCTGCCTGGCTGTAGTCTGTTCCTCTCCTGTTTTCTTCCCCTTCCTCAGTGGTAGCTATATATGTTACTGTAGTATATTTATGTGTATTATGTGCAGGCAGTATAGCTCAGTTGTTTGAGGCTCTGAGCTGCAAATCTGGAGACCTAGGTTTGAATTCCACAGCCCCCACTTGCATACTGTGTGACCCTGAGCAAGTCACTTAACTTCCTTGTGCTCCCTGGTTGCACCTGTAAACAAGCTTTCAGCTTAGTGTGTCTCTCCTAGTTAAAAAAAAGCCTTTGTTATGATGTCCATCCCAGAACCATGACTGGGATGTTAACATACCAGGGTACATAACCTACAGGAGAGACAGGCAGGGGAGAAGAGGGGGAGGAGTAGCTCTCTATGTAAAGGAAGGGATAAAAGCAACTGAACAAAAGAGTAAACAGGGAGGAGAGGAGGCACTGTGGGTCACCTTGGAGACTGGAAAGGCACCACAATCCACTGAGGGTTGTGTACAGACCCCCATGTCAGGGGAAGAAATGGACAAGGATATGATAGAGGCATTCTTAGAATGGCAGAGAAAGGGGAGATACTGTTGATGGGAGACCTGAATATGCCAGATGTTAACTGGAGCACATTTGCTGTAGCCACATACAAGAGCAGAGCCATTCTTGATGCCCTACAGGTGGCAGGCATCAGACAGCTAGTTTTGGAACCCACTCATGAGGGAGCAATCTTAGACCTCATACTCTCAAACGGGGGCAGTGAGAGGATCTCAGACCTAGAAGTGGGTTGCCATCTGGGGACAAGTGACCATCAAACAGTGTGGTTCACATTAAACTCAGCTACAGAGTCAAGCTATACAAAAGTGAGGGTACTGGACTTTAGGAGGGCTGACTTTGGCAAGATGGGAGAGTGCCTCAGAAAAGCACTAGCAAACAGGCTAGAAGGAGATGTGGAGCAACAATGGGGAATTATCAAAACTGCCATCACAGAGGCAACAAGCATTGTGTGAAGCAAATAAACAAATCAAAATGAAAGAAAAAGCCACTATGGTTCTCAAAAGAGGTGGCTGTGAAAGTCAGAAAGAAAAAGATAGCATTCCGGAAGTATAAGGAAACACAGAAGGAGCAGGACAGAGACCTGTACCAGTTAAGGCAGAAGGAAGCAGGGAGGGAAGTCAGAATAGCAAAGGCCCAAACTGAGGAAAAGATAGCCAACTCAGTTAAGAAGGGGTATAAAACCTTTTATAGGTACATCAGCGAGTGTAGAAAGACAAAGGGAGGGATAGTAAGGCTGAATAGAATGAACTGTGGGTGAGCAGTGGGGGACAGTGAAAAAGCAGGAATACTGAATGAATATTTCTGCTCAGTATTCACAAAAGAGGAGGGGGAAGTGCCTAATCCAATTAACAGAAGCACTCTTGATAGGGGTGGTCAATCCCAGTCCTTTCACAGAAGAAAGGGTTCTGCAAGAACTCCTAAAAATGAAGGTGGACAAAGCAATGGGTCCTGATGGAATTCGCCCCAGAATTCTAAAAGAATTAAAGGAGGAACTAGTGAAACCACTGGCTACTCTTTTTAATAAATCATGGGAGGATGGTGTGGTTCCCGAGGACTGGAGGGAGGTGGATGTGATTCCCCTTCACAAAAGTGGGACCAAGACAGAGGCAGGAAACTACAGACCTGTCAGTCTGACCTCTGTGGTAGGGAAAGTGATGGAGTCACTTCTGAAGGAAAGAATAGTTGAGTACCTAGATGCCAATGGAGCACAGGACCCAAGGCAGCATGGGTTCACAGCAGGAAGGTAATGTCAGACAAATCTAATAGATTTCTTTGACTGGGTGACCAAAGTAGTAGACCAGGGAGGGGCTGTGGACATGGCTTACCTAGACTTTAGCAAGGCATTTGACACAGTCCCACACAAAAGATTAATAGTCAAATTAACCAGCCTGGGAGTGGGACCCAGGGTGGTAGCCTGGGTAAAACATTGGCTAGACAACAGGACACAGAGGGTAATTGTAAATGGAGTCCACTCTGAAGAAAGGGGGTTATTAGTGGGGTACCGTGGGGTTCAGTATTGGGTCCAGTCCTTTTAATGTCTTCATCAGTGACATTGCAGAGGACTGGAAGGAAAAGTATGCCTTTGCAGATGACACAAAGATCTGCAACAGGTTGATACACAAGGAGGCGTGAAAAGGATGAAAAGGACTTGGCAAGGTTGGAGGAATGGTCAGAAGTATGGCAGCTAGGATTCAATGCAAAGAAGTGCAAAATAATGCACCTGGGAAACAAGAACCCAGGGAAGAATACACAATGGGTGGGGAGGTAGTAACAACAACAAAAGGAAAGGGACCTGAGGGTAATCATATCAGATGACCTTAAGGTTAGCAAGCAATGTGAGAAGGCAGTAGGGAGGGCTGGGGTATACTGGGATGTATAGGGAGGCATCATCAGCAGAAAACAGGAAGCTGTTATCCTCTGTACAGACAGTTGGTGAGACCCCATCTGAGTACTGTGTCCAGTTCTGGAGACCCCATCTCCGAAGGACATAGACAGGATAGAGGCAGTCCAGAGGAGGGCAACTAAAATGGTGCAGGGTCTGCAAGAGAAGCCGTGATGAGGAGAGACTAAAGGAGCTTAATATGTATACCTTGAGGAAAGAAGGGAGAGGGGGACATGATAGAAACTTTTAAGTACCTCAGTGGAATCAACAAAGTCCAAGAGGTAGCATCTTTCAGAAAAAGAGACTTGCAAGAACAAGGGGACACAATTTAAAGATAGAAGGAGGGCGGTTCAGGGGCAATGTGAGGAAGTATTATTTCACAGAGAGGGTAGTGGATGCATGGAACAGCCTTCCTGAGGAGGTTGTGGGGTCTAAAACTGTGGGAGAATTCAAGAATGCATGGGACAGACATAAGGCAATTCTTGTGGGGGTAGGAAGAAATAGGCTGTTGGTTAACTAGGATCTGCTGCCTATCCTGTAGGTAGGGAAATGGGCAGACTAGATGGGCCTAGCGGTCCTTATCTGCCGTCAAAGTCTATGTTTCTATGTTTCTATGTTTCTATGTCTGTATGTAATATTGGGTATAGTTATTTCACTTATAGTGATGATTTTTGTGTTCCCTTTATACTATATTATTGTAGTAGATGTTTCACTATCATTGTAATATATGGATGTGATGTTTAACTTAGACAGTTTAGATTGTATAATCAAAAAGAGGATTGCTCCAGCCAGGGTGCTGTTATGTTGTTGAGGATGCCTTGTTAATTGATTTGTTGTTGTTATTGTTCTCTTGGTAAATTTAATAAAATGTATGTTTTTTTTTTCCATTTATATTTTACAAGGTTTTTCTTATTTTTGTTCCCACTCCCCCCTGGGCCATGACATACACATGCATGTAAACGTGTGGAGGCTCACACACATGCCAGGATCCGGTGGCCCCTTCCACCCCGCCCCGACTTATGTCGCCGCCCATTGCTTCCTACGTGCCCACTGGACCTCCACCCGGTGGGAGCAGGACTACAGATGGGCAGGCATCCACCCTATTGGAGGGGAGAGCTAAGGCTCAATCCCTCTTCAACCCCCCCCAAGCCGACACCCCGGCTACCAGAGGTCACTCCCGAACCCAGGTCACTGGCATAGCATGAGGTAAGGCACCAGTGCCTTAGCCCTCTGTGCTACTAGGCCAGGATAAATTTAATAAAATATTATTAAAACAATAAAATTAAATAAATAAATTGCATAAATGAACACCATTGAGGGGAGGCACTCCCGAGAGGTGTTCCAGGGCTGATTGTCCCAGCTTGCTGTAACTAAATGTGTAGACTGTCTGGCAAAATGCAAACCATGGGTTCCACTCTACAGAAGGGCTACAATATTGCGATGCCTTAATATACTAATATGTGCTGGTTGACTCCTTTCTAGTGTACAATGGATGTGGGAGGGCTATCTCAATGCCTCAACATACTAGTATGTGCTGGGTGACTCCTCTCTAGTGTACAATGGATGCAGGACTAGGCTGGCAGCTCGGAACAATGAGAGAGGTGGGGGGGTAGATGTTATTCCTCTGCTAACATGTACCCTCTTATGTCTTACCTATATGCTGTCTCCTTTCTTCTTTGATCATGGTCAGATCAGAGGACCGAGAGGTACTATTATGGTGAGACATAATGTGTCCTCAATATATAAGCACAGGATAAAAACATAGAAACATAAAAAATGACAGCAGATAAGGGGGCTTGGCCATCTAGTCTGCCATTTTTTGTTGCATTACTTATGCTGTAGCCCCTTCCAGGTCTACGCCTCTCTCTTCCTCCCATTACCTATCCATTATGATTCCCTTGTACTTATCCCAGACTTTTTTGAATCCCACCACTGTTTTCACACCCATTACCTCCACTGGAAAACTATTCCAGGCATCCATCACTTTTTCTGTGAAGAAGTATTTCCTCACATCTTTCCTGAGCCTACTCCCCTCCAGATTCATATTGTGGCCCCTTGTTCTAGAGCACCATCTCCTCTGAAAAATACCACCCACATGTACCATGTTCACCCTGTGAGGTATTCCAAGGTCTCAATCATATTCCCCCTCTCCCTCCTCTCCTCCAGGGTGTACATGTTTAGTTCCTTTAGCTTTCCTCATAGCAATTTTGATGTAGACGCTGTATCATCTTGGCAGCCTTCCACTAGACAGCCTGCACCCTGTCTATGTTTTTCCTGAGATGTGGTCTCCAAAACTGGTCACTGTACTCCAGCTTGGGTCCTACCAAAGACCTATACAGTGGCAAAACCACTTCTCTTGTCCTGCTGGTAATACCCCTACCTATGCACCCCAACTTCGCTTTAGCTCTCCCAATTGCTTTTTCACTTTGTCTGGCCACCTTCAGGTCATCCAGTATGATTATCCCCCCGTCTGTTTCCTGCTTGCTCATGCTATTATCTCTCCCATCATTTTGTACTGCACACTCTGGTTTCTGTGACCCAAGTGCAATATTTTGCACTTTTTCACATTAAACCTTAGCTGCTAATCTTCTGACAACTCCTCCGGTTATTTTAAATACTTTTTCATCCTTTGCACCCCCTCCTGAGTGTCCACTGTGTTGCAGATCTTGGTGTCATTCACAAAGAGGTAGACCTTCTCTTCTTTTTCCTCTACTAATTCACTAATGAAGGCATTAAAGAGTATTGACCCAGAGCTGACCCCTGCGGTACCACTCTGGTCACTCTCCCCTCCTCAGAGTGAACTCCATTTACCACTAGCCTCTGCCTCATATCCCCTGACCTGTTTCTTACCCAGGTTACCACCTTATTGCCCACTCCCATGCTACCCAACTTGTTTACCAGCCTCCTATGTGGAACGGTGTCAAAGGCCTTGCTGAAGTCCAGGCAGGTGATGTCCACTGCCCCTCCCTGATCCAACTCCTTGATTACACATTCATAACTATCTATCACATTTGTTTGGCATGATCTTCCCTTCATAAAGCCATGCTGTCATGAGTCCTGCAGTCCGTTAGATTCCAGGTATTCCGCGAGTCTTTCCTTTAAAAGTGCTTCCAACAATTTCTCTACTAGAGATATCAGGTTGACAAGCCTATAATTTCATGCCTCCTTCTTGCTACCACTTTGGTGAAATGTGGCTACGTGCACCCTTCTCCAGTCCTCTGGGATTGTGCTGGTCTCCAGTGAACTGTTAAACAAGTCTGTCAGGGGTGCAGCTATCATCTCCCTGAGTTCCTTTAACACTCTTGGATGCAACCCATCTGGCCCCATGGCTTTGTCTACCCTCAAATTAGCAACTGATCTTCTGACCCTATCTTCAGAAAAAGGAGTGGCGTTCACTTCCCTCTCCTCCATGATACTCTACGCAGTAAAAAAATTTATATATATAATGATCTATAATACTTTCTAGGACTTAGGATTTTCACCTGCATTCCACTCCTCACTTAACTGTCCTCTTGCATACAGGTGGAGTGTGTGGGCACTTGTAATAGGTACCTAGGGCCAGATATTCAAACTGCACCCAAAATGTGCGCAATAGCAGGAGCAAGCACAAGTCAATTGTGCACATGCGCAACAGACGCGATATTCAAATGTGGAGCAAGTCAAATTGCACAACCAGCCAACGTCTGAATATCGCACAACCTGCACCATAGCGTAATCAGGAAGGGGAAGCTGAGCACATATGTTGCACCATAGCGCAACAAGGCCAGCCCAGCTGAGCAGTCTAGAGGCGCCATAGCACAAGCAGGGGGCCCCCCCAGCAGCAGAGCAATGGAACTGCACAACCACGGAGGTAGGCAGGGTCCCACCACCCATGCCACAGACGGGCACAGGAACACACTGCAGAACTAACAACACACCCCCACACCCAAAGCACAGCATCACTGGTAGAGGGACGGAATATCCACTGGCCCATGGGGACAAGCCAACAAAGCACAGCTGGGCCATGGCACCCCAGCACACCCACTGGCAAGCAGAGACTGCCACACAAAGGGGCCGGACAACCCAAGTGTACAACAGCCCCCCCTGTGCACAGCACACCCTGCACTGGAACCCCAAGACACCACCCATGAGCAGTGACTGTGACTGGCACTGCCAGAATCACCATGCCCCCACCGGCACAATGCAACCATGTGTACCACAGAACCATACAAGTCAGACCCACCAGGAGCTCACAGCGGTGTGTGGCAGCACACAGCCAGACTGGCTGAAAGCCACCACCACACCAGGGACACCCCCCCATGCACACACACACACACAATGCCAGGACAACACCACACCAGATGCCAGGCACACCAATGCAACTGAGCACCTATAGCCAGCTGCAAATCAGAGACCACCACGGTATTCATAACAAAATATATATATATTTATTTCCAATCAATAACACAACAACAAAAACAGGAAAAACCATAACTATTTACAAATATATACAATACAGGGGTGGGGGTACGGGTACAAGGTAGGGGTGGGTGTGGGTCAGGGGTGAAGAACTTGGTGAGGGAAGGCAGGGTGTGAGGGAAGGGTAAAGGGGGTAGGTGTGGGGCAGCTACTGCCCCCCAGGCTGCATATCAGCAGGCTGCCTCTGTCCCCGTGGCCTCCTCCAGTGTCGGACACTTCTCTGGTTCATCTGCCTCTGGATGTGCAGGGACTCAGTGGACAGCTCCAGCAGGCAGTGGATGGCCTGCTCAATTCTGCGCAGGACCTGGACACCTAGGGCAAGGGAACAGAATCAATGGCTATGACTGTCCACAACCCTGAAGCCCACCCAATATGCATGGCATACAGCCAAGTGCCCTGCCCTGTGATGGACTGCACCCACCACAGTGACCGCGGCACAGGCTGGCCTCCCAACCAGGCAGCAACAGCCATGTAAAGTCACTGCACACACACCCCATCCATGACCAGCACAGCACAACCAAGGCAGTACAGTGACATGGCTACATGGTGGGAAGGTAGTGCCACAGCCATGTGCCCAGTGCATGCATGGACCACCAGTGATGCACTCACAGACATGCAGTGCCACTGGACAGTGCTGTCTGTCACACATCACGTGCATGGCAGTGTTGTCCGTGGATGGTGGCCATGCCCCCCCATAGCACCCAATAGCATCCATGATGTAATGACACTCACCCTCATCAAGCCACTGCTGCTGCTGTGGCGGCTGCTGCTGCTGCTGCTGAGGGCCCACACCGCTGCCACCTCTGCCAGCTACCTCCGCAGCACCCCTCTGTGCCTCATCTCGGGCCCTCCTCCGCTCCTCCATGCCTGTGGGAAACAAACGTTGAGAAACACATTAGTGAGATCCCAAAGCAGACAGCCCCCTGCCCCAATGAGTGTGCCTGCCCACACAGCCAGACCCATACATCACACACCTGCAAACACTGTCACAGCCAACCATGGACCAACCCTCCCCCATGGTCTGGCCACAATACACAGTGTTACCCCTGTGGACAATACAGGTGCATAGATGGCTCACCCACCTGGCCTAGGCACAATGCCCCTCCTGGCACGGGATCTGAGGCATGCCAGCAGTGCCCGCTCCCTCCTGCGCAGGTCACTGTACCAGTGCCTGCACTGCTCTGGTGTTATATGCCGCCCAGTGACCTGCTCCAGCTCGGTGGCCACCTGCTGCCACACATGGGTGCGGGCCATGTCTAGGGATTCCTCCCCAAACAGTGGCCCATAGTGAGGCTCCACCATGGCCACTAGGTTGGCCACCTCCAAGCCACTCCACTGGGGAGCTCTCCTGCGTGCCATGTCTACAGGTTGATAGTAGGAAATATGGCGCTCTGCAGCGCTGCAACCCCATGTGGAAATGTTGCGCAATACAACTCCGTCTGTCCCTATCATGCTCATACAGTGCTGTCGGTCCCTATCGCGCTGTTACCGAACAGCGCGATAGAGCTGCAGACATGGCAGATTTACAGCGCCAAGGGGCCAAAGGTCGGGCACAAGGTCATGGGTCTGTGGCGCAAGGCCACGCATAGTGCCATCGGACGTCTACACGTCCAGCGTGATCGGTCGCCTGTGTGCCAGTGCCACAGTGGACTATTGTGCAGTTTTGCCTCAGCGCCATGTGGTGACCAGTGCTGTAGTGCCACTGGCACAATGGTGGCCATGTCCTGAATTGCTGATCGCGCACAGCACATCATCAGCGTGGCAGATGCCTGCATAAACTACCTGGGCATGCACAGTGTGGTGTACTACGCAGTCACAGAACTGCGCCATAGGCTCAGCCGGCTCAACCGTATTGCGCAAAGCACAACAGCGCGATATTCAGCCATCATATGCAAATCAGCTGATCAGCCATTCAATGGCGCAGTGGCACAATTTGCATCTCATTAAAGTTGCTACACTCCTAATTTGCATGCATTGCGCTATAAATGTGCGACAGTGATCTGCAGTGGCCATATTCGGTTACTGCAGGTGATAGGTGGGTTGCATGCTGTGTGATGTTCTGGACTATGGTCATGGGATATTGCTGTATACTGCACAGTCACAGGTATCCACTTCCACCCATACAGACTGTGACATGGCCGAGCAAGGACTGGGTGAGGAGGATGATGGTGGGTGGAAGAGGAAACCCAACTTCACAAAGGCTGAAACAGAGGCACTCTTCGAAGCCTACCTGGATGTAGAGCCACTACTCAGTGGACGGCGGGGCACCCCTCAGGCCCGTGCTGCTGCATGGGAGGGGGTAGCTCACACTGTAAACCTGCACAGAAGCCACCAGCGCTCCGTGCAGGAATGTAAGAAGAAGATGGGGACCTACAGGAGAAGGGTGAAGGAGAAGGTGGCAGCCCTCAGGGCAGCACGCGCTGCCACAGGCAGGGACCAGCCAGAGGTGGTGCAGCTGACCCCGGTGGAGGACCGTCTTGCTGCATCCATGCAGCACAGTGCCATTGAGGGCGTTCCAGGATGTGGCTTCCAGACAGGTGGTAGCCCATCACTGCACGGTATGACATGGTCGGGGGGGAAGGTGGATCCCATGCACTAACATGTTCTCACTTTCTGTTACAGATCCTGTGCATCTGCAGGGGACAGTGGTGGAGGGCCCGTGCACTGTGTACATCCAGCCAGAATTGGAGGAGGGTCCATCCACCTCTGCTGGTAGCCGGCGTGCATTGCACCAGTGTGCAAGCCTGGCTGCCATTTCCGATGTCGGTGAGTCAGGTGTGGGGGGTGCTCTTCCTGTGTCTCAGCAGTCTGGCATGCAAGCATGCCAGCACACTGTGGCTGTGGCTGTGGCTGTGGCATGAACCTGCACCATTGATGATGCAATGACCGCTATGGGCAGTGACATGTGTGTGTCACATAATGGACACACAGCAAGACAGCTCGCACCCATGGACCTAGCTGGTTCCAACGTGGTGTGCCAGCATGTCAGCACAGTCCCAGGCTGTGCCTGTCAGCACCGGTGGGGCAGCACCGGTGACTGTGCAGGTTTCTGGCACTGTTGCGGACACAGCAGTGGAATGACTGGTCCCTTGGGCACAGCAGGCAGAGGGGGCAGCAGCAGTCACCCACCAGGTCTGGGAGTACAGGATTCAGCGGTGGCATATGCAAACCGCCTGTTGACTTGCCCATACCTGTTCCTGGTGAACAGCGCCCACCCTCAAGGGGTGTTGAGCATCAGGCCCTTCCATACCCTGAGGGACAGGTTGCCAATGTGGCAGATGACTCGTTTGACGAGCACACCCGCCTGCTGCGGGCATCAGTACAGTAGCAGATGCAGGTTGCAACGTCCGTGGAGGCACTGTGTGTGGCTGTGGAGTGGCACAGCAGGGACAAAGCAATGATCCTTGCAGGGATTGTCCAAATGAGGATAGATGTGACTGCCGCCATTGACAGGCAGACCCAGGCATTGGTCGCTGTCGTGGCCGCATTGGGCACACAGTCAGGTGCCCCTGTACCGTGCACCCCACGCAGTACGTTATCCACTCCCCATTCCTGGTGTCATGCGACACCCAGCCTGTCAACACCGGGTTCTGCTGTGGGCATCCCAAGCACCCCTGGTGCAGGTATGTTCAGCATGCTGCAGACCCCTGTGTGGACAAGGTCGCGCTCGTGCAGTGGGACCCCAGGTGGTCCATTGGTGCCACCCTATGTGGCCCATGCTTAGCCTGCCAGTGCTGCTGGGTCTCTGCGGGGCTGCCCACACATCCGAGGTGGCCATGGCACAGTGCCACATGACTGACTGACTGCCAACACACGGACCACCTGCACACCCACCTGACTGCTGTCCACAGGTGCGTGTGCATGATGATGCCTGCATTGCACTGTACACCAAGATGCAAGGGTGCCCAGCATCTGACACAAGTACATGGACAGTACAGGTGGTGGGGGTGGCCTGTGGATCTGTGTGTTTGACATGTCTGTTCCTGCTCTTCTGTGCACCTGCCCCTGTGCACTTTGTGCCTGGTGTGTGTGTGTGTGTGTCTGTCCATGTAGCGTGTAACTAGTCACCCCTCCCTGGTTGTGTGTTTGTGTGCCTGTACCCTTCCACTCCCCTTGCCGTCATGCACCCCTGGTGTGTTACCCTGTGTGTATGTGGGTTGCACCCTGGACAGTGTTGGTTGCACATGGCCCCATGACTTACCTGTGTTGTGCGAAGTGCTCCTCTGTGATGGTGTCCCAGTGCAGCTGGGCCAGCCGGATAAGTCGGGGTCACGCCGTCCAAGGGGGGGCTGCTCATCCCCATCATCACCGGCATCATCAGCGTCCCCATCGCTGTCCCCCTCCTCGACCTGTATGGCTATCCAACAGTCTTTGGCCATGTTGTGCAGGATACAGCAGGCCAGGAATATCCCACAGGCTTTTGAGGGGCTATACTGTAGGGCACCGCCGGGAGGTGTCTAGGCATTGGAAGCATGCCTTCCGCATCCCAAACACCCGCTCAATGATGTTGCATGTGGCGGCATGTGCCTCATTGAAGCATTGCTGCGATGGGGTCGTGGAGTGCTGGTAGGGTGTGAGCAGCCAGGGATGGAGTGGGTATCCACTGTCACCTGTGTGGAGATAGTGCAGGTTAGTGTCATGTTCAGGACCATATTGCCCCTAGCCCTGTGTGCCACTCCCATGGCACCTGTGGCTTGCCCACCCGTCCCCCAACTTTGCCGCTCCTACATGCATACTCACCCTCTAGGTGTCCTGTGGGGATGTCCCCACTCTCGAATCAATGGCACAGTGCAGACTGGTACCATATGAATGAATCATGTGCTCCACCAGGGTGCGTGGAACAGACATTGATGATGCGCCCACTGGCATCACACACCACCTGGCAGTTGACACTGGAGAACCCCTTCCGGTTGTGATATGTGGCCCCATCGGGGCCAGGTGGCATGCGAATAGCCACATGGGTGCAGTTTATCACCCCTAGCATGCCAGGCATATGTGCTACCCTGTGGAACTCCTGTATGTTTGCTGTACGTTCTGCCACAGTGCTGGGGAAATGGATGTACTCCGCAGCATGTGGCAGCAGTGCGCTGAGGAATTGGGTGAGGATGCGTGACATGGCCGACTATGTTATGCCTGTGGTGTCCCCTGTTGGCCTCTGGAAGGTACCCGTGGTGAGCAAGCACATGCAGGCTGTTACCTTTGTCTCCACTGACAGAGCGTGACTCCGTCGTGAGGGTGCCTGCATCACATCACTGCACAGCTCACAGAGCCGCCTCAGTATTGCCCTGTTCAGGCGGTACCAGCCCACAATCTCGACATCCGAATACAGCTCAAAGCTGATGAGGGCACGGTACTGCCTGTTGGGGGCGTACTGCCGCGGCCCTTCCACAGCCACATCCCCTGCAGCATGCCTTCACCCCCCTCACTACAGCTTCCGTGTGAAGCTGGCACTGTCCATCTCCCTGGCTTGTGTCCCCCCCCCAGCTGTTGTTGTTCTGTTCCCCCCGCTGTCCTGACTGCTACCTCCACTGCACCGGGTACACCTACTGGCCTCCAAACTCTGTGGCCCCACACGCCTTCAGCTGCCACTATTCTGTCCTTTCTACTCCCTGGCCTGCACTGGTTGCTGCTGTGGCCTGCTCTCTGTTGCTGCCTCATGAGCATTCCCTGTTGAGTTCTTGCGCCCCTTCCTTGAGCCTTTTTATTTTGGCTCATTTCCGTCGTGGCGCAACTTCCGGCTGATCCACTGCTGCGCATTGCCAAAGTCTTTGAATATCGCATTGCGCTCTTTATGCATGGATCAACCCCCTTTGGTTGCGCATGCCTTCATTTGCATTGCGCTGTTTCTCAGCATGTTTTCAGTGGCACAACTGCCTCCCGCTGAATATCGCAGAATAGCGCATTTTCGGACTTGCGCTGGCGCAACCCTATTGCGCATAGTGCAACCCCTTTGAATATCCCACCCTTAGTGTATAGGGGAAGAGGGACTTGCAGGCTGAGTACATTTTGGTTTCTCTTGTGAGCTGAACTGCATTTGAGATATTTAACAATACCTTCACTGCACTCTTAAAAAACCTCCAAATTTAGTAGGCAAGTGACTTTCTCATGCTTAGGGTCTTTATGCCTTATGCTAATGCCTCAGTCCAATAAATGCTGGGTTGAAGTCTTTTCTACTGTAAGTTTCTTTTAAAATTATCAAAAGTAATGTTATATCTTAGTGTTGCTTAGGATTCCCACTTTTCGGTTATAACCGATAATCACCGATAAAACAACACCGAGGTGAAAATCAGGCAATCGGTTATAACTGAAAAATTGAAATCAGTTATAACTGAAAAAAAACCCAGAAAAATCCTAATGGGCATTGCATCAGGTAATGACACATACACTCAGGGTGCATTACACTATGCATGCACTGCAAGAATATAAAACAGCAGTGGAGATATGCCAAGAATGCAAGCAGACAGCACAAAAAGAAATAATGCCATGACACTCTATAATTGCTGACTAGTATGATTTTCTTGTTGAGGAGATACAAGGCAAGCGACTACTTGTTTGTAAATTCTGCTGAGTAACAATACCTGGAAAGACTGCCAACCATACAGCCAACCATAAGCAATCAAAGATGCACAACAGACAGAAGCAGCCAACTCAAAAGGAAGAGAATGGACTGAGTCAGATTTCATTAGCTGCCACAATAACAAGATTCAAATGAAGATGAGAGGAAGAAAGGGACGTGGCCCACGAGTTTGTCCATGCTATGATTGAATCTGGTGTCAGCTTAAATCAAACTGATGGGCCACTCAGTGAACTATTCAGAAAGAGGGCACCTGCTGCATGCACTATGCCAAAATCTATGCAGATGTATGAGAAGTACTTGCCAGAGGTATTCAACTCTGACATAGATCACATCCTGGAACTGACATCTGCATCACCAATTTCAGTTACCATCGATGAGATGCCTGAAAATCATGAAGACCCTGCTGTGGCAGTTTTACTTACATTTGCAGACAGAAACAAGGGCTGGCTCAGGCAGACAATCATGGCAGACCTGGACATTATTGAGTGTTGCAATGCATTTCCATTGCTGCATTGCTTCAAAAAGTGCTTGACTTGAATGGTAAAAGTTGGGAGGATGTTGTTTATATCTGTAGTGACTCAGCCAGCTATATGAAAACGTTCTGTGAGGATCTCCACAAAGCACAGCCTCAATTCAAAGCCTTCCCAGTACAAGATCCATGCCATCTTCTCAACGATGTTTTGAAGGCAGCACTGGTTTTGTTAAACTTGTTTAACAAGGTAATTGATTTCATCATGCATTTGGGGGCATTGTTTAAGTATGCTAGAGAACTGAAACACAAATATTTTGCTGTCTGCTCAAGGCTGGGAGTGAAGCAAAAGACTATTCCCACTGTAACCCATAGCTGTTGGTATTCAGTACTACTGCAAATGTTGAAATTCTGCGAGCCATGTGGTGACCGTTCACTGTGTTTCTCTTGAATGATGATGCTGCTGGTAGAAAATGTGATGAACTAAAAAAGTACATTGATTCAGAGGTTAAAAAGAACACTGAGTACTGTATTTTAAGCTTCTTAAGTGAGAACATGCAACCTGATATTGTCATCATGAAGCGACTAGAATCAGAAAAGACTTATTCATCAGGCCTTTAATATTGCTGGTGTGGACACTAAAATGTTAACTGAAAGCAAAGTCAATGGTAGAAGCATTGAATTTGGACCTGCAGCTACTGCACTTCTCGGTCGTTTACCCTCAGAGACACAGAATGTCCTGTAGGAAAGTTTCCAACTGTTCTACACAGTGATGTATGAGAAATGGCAGGCTATAATGGAAAGACATCTTCCTTGCTCTACTATGGGATTTGAGCTAAACGAGGCCTCTCTGTGGTACTCTGCACAAGTTATACACTCATTCAGGAGAAATGAGTTCTCAGTGAACTATGAACAGTGCCATTTCATATTTGACATTTTCAATAAGTCAGACACAGACTTGCTTTCTGCTCAATTTGCTGAATATTTGGCAGAACCAATACCGACAAATACTGATTTGGAAGTGCATCAATACCTGAGAGGAAAGTTGAAGCAGTGGCCAGAACTAGCTGAAAGAGTTTTGTGTATGCTTGCATTGCCTGTGTCAAGTGTTAATGCAGAAAGGTCATGCTCAGAAATCAGAGCATTTACTGCCCGAAAAGAAAGAGTCAGAATATCCAAGCAAGCTCTGAAAATGCATTGCATGATTTACTATCATAAGTTTGCAATTTAATTACCTCTATTATTAACTAATGCTAGTACAAATATGAAATGTCAGTAGTTCACACTTGCAATATTCATGGTTATATATTCATGGTGCAATATTTATGACGCAGTATTTACTATAGTGCAAACATGCAACACTCATAGAGTACACAGTGCATTTTTAAAAAGCAAAATATGTATTATTTTTAATTGAGTGGATAAACACTGATTTATAAAGATTGTTGTCCATGAAACTGATTACACTGAAAAATAACAGATTTTTTGTATTTTTGAAAGGCGTAGAAAAAGGTGAAAAATAAACACCTTTAAAATAACAACTAAAACCATGAATCCTAGTGTTGTTATAAGGTACTTCAGTACAACAAGACCTTTTGGTTAATCTAGGACCACTGGATCAAGATCCAGCAGTCTCATTCTCATAAGGGGATAATGAGTTTTCCACCCCTGATTACTGTGTGGCTCAATAACCTGCAGTGTAGGGGGAATCTATGGGGGCTGGTCCTTCGGGACCTGGACATATTACAGTTTTGATTGGGAGTAGTTCGACAATTTATTGAATATATTAATGGAAGGGGCACGTTCACCTGCAAAGGAAGGGGGAGGAGGGCTTGTTCTTGGTTTTTTTTTTGGTCTGAAAACATTATTTCCATGTTGTTGGGGTTCTATTTTGGTTACTTGTTGGGGGAGTGGTGGAAAAGTTTGGGTAAAGGGGAGAAAACATGCAAGATATATAAAACGTTTAAAAAAATACACACTTTCTTAGTCATACCAGCTAGAGTTAAAGGAAAAGAGAAGAGTGATGTTTGCATTTAAACATATACATAATGGTGGATAATCTAAAAATTCTTGCTTGGAATGTCAATGGGCCAAAGCATGTTGCTAAGAGAAAAAACATCATGACCAGCATCAAGAAGCTAACCACAAATATCCTATTTATGCAGGAAATGCATATGACTCCAGGAGAGGCAAAGCATATCTGTGGGGGATGGAAGGGTACTTGTGTCACATCCTGCTTCAACTCCAGTGCTTAGGGTGTGGTCATATGACTAAAACCTGGCTTTACAGGAGTGATACTCAAATCAATCTTTGACTCCCATGGGAGAAAACGTATTGGCCCAGATCGCTAAGAATGATGGGACCAACTTCTCTGTGGGAGCAATCTATGGCACCAACACTG
This sequence comes from Neoceratodus forsteri, assembly GCA_016271365.2. Classification (NCBI taxonomy): domain Eukaryota; kingdom Metazoa; phylum Chordata; order Ceratodontiformes; family Ceratodontidae; genus Neoceratodus; species Neoceratodus forsteri. Next base: position 402,485,888 of record CM057455.1, on the reverse strand, counting down.
AGGATAGCTCTTTTTTCAGCAGGTAGCACTAGAAATGGCACAATTTTCTGGTCCCTTTATAGCAGGGGTGGATATTAATTGTGTTTCAGACATGACTGTGGACAGGTCCAACCCTTCCTAAGTCCCCCTGTCTAAAAATACTAACAGACTAGAGGATCTCATGCACACTTTCACTCTGGTGGACGTTTGATGACACTGACATCCCTCGGTGAGGGAGTACATTTTCTACTTCTACTCTCACAAATTGGATGTTAGGTTAGACTTGTTGTTTAGTTCATCAGTACTCCCTCTGATGGGAATGGTAGTCACACAGAGTGATACTGAATTAGATTACTCACCCTTACAGCTTGGAGTTGCTCTGATCAGGATGAGCACCCCTACTAGGACTTTGAAACTCGATGAATTTCTACTCAAAGATCAGAATTTTCTCAAGTTTATATCTGACTTGATTTCTGAGTTTCTCATCCATAATCAGAGGGGTGATACCCCGCATACCACTAGATGGGAGGCCAAGCCATCTAAGCACACCAAATATAAATATAAACGAGAGGCTCAAGAAATAGAAAACTTGAACTATAAATTAAAGAAGTTGAAAGGCTGAACATGGTGGGTCCCATTACTGTTTTGTGCAACCTGTTTCTAAAGCTCAAAATGCTGGTAAGCACATCATCCTCAGTGGCAATCAAAAGGGCCACCCTGCTTAACAATGCTGGTCAACACTTTGATAGGGATGGGGGAAGTTCATAGCTTGGGAACTTCGGCAACAGGAGGGGGAAAAACTATCCCTCATTTTACTTTTAGCACTAGAAGGTTTCTTATAAATATGAAAAATTAAAAAATGCACTTCAATTATATATTGCACCCCCCCCCACACACACACACACAATCAAGCATCCTTAGCTACACAAATAGCAGCAAAATTAAAAGTATTTTGGTAGCTGTGAATGATCCACTAGGCACAAGTGCCTGTTTGGGGGGGGGGAGGGTACCTACGAGCACAGGGGATGTTAAGTTACTGTACATGCTCAGAACACAGTATGTAATGTGAGGTTGCAGAAATAAAACTCAGCTCTGCTGGTTGCATTAAGTTCAATCACAACTCATTACTCTAAATCAAGGTTTACACACTGTAACTATCATTCATTACCCTGGCCAGATCCACAGCACTTTACACCCTCGCTTGCACAGTGTCATTGTTTGGCAGCCACTAATAGATTCAGAGATTAGATAAGGTCTTCAGATATGTTCGCCCACCCGCCCACCAGCCGAACAATATTTATTTTTGTGGTGGAAACTGTAACCGGTCTATTAATATGTTGTAGTTTGCCCCTCTTATCTTAAAAAGAACAGAGTCATGACAGTTATTTGCCAAATGTTTTTATAGTAAAATAATACCATAAATGAAATGCATAAATTAAATAATCTTGTAGATAATTGGCATACAAAATAAAGAATACTTGTGAGGGGAAAAACAAGCAGAACATTTTTTTAAAACATATGCACACGTATTTAGGGTGAGTAGGGCTGCAGATACTTTTCTACTTCCAGACAATCACTGTCAGCGAGTTCCTTGTGGGCTGGGAAGTGGAAGCTGCTGCAGCTGGCATTGGTTTGGGATGGCTGATGATGTCAATGTGTGCAGAAGTAAATCATGAGGGCAATGGTGGCTGGGTCATTCCTCATCTTGGTCTTGCTCCTGCATCCTGGGTGCTGGTGGATCCCAAACTGGCCATGTTTAAAGGAGCTGTCTCAGAAGCACACAGTTCTGTTTGCACACTTTATGTCTCCTTCCATAATCTTTGTCAATTTTATTTAACTGAGACAGAAAAAAACGCACTATTGTGAGACAGCATCTGGATGCTGCTCGCTGTGACTTTTGTGAATGCAGATTCTGTTGGATTGGAAATAAACACGTTAGTAATATTTGAAGCATTTTTATATTTTTTGAATGCATTGTTTGTTACACATTGTTCCTTTACATATACTGAACAGACTTTGTACTGAAGCAGACTACTTTCAAACTAGAATTCATACTAGGATTGAATAGGATCCAAAAAGCCAAGAGGCCCATGATTTGCTCCTATATACTAATAATAAGTAAGAATTGAACCAGAAAGAATAAATTTGTCCAACAGCATTTTATATGTTTGTGTATAATTACTGACAATCACTTCAATAGGTAAAGCATTCCATAACTTAATAATATGCAATGTGAAAAAGAACTTCCGTCGAAGAAAATTACATTTCTTAAGTTGTAACTGCAATGGATGTCCCCTAAAATTGTAAGTTACATTCTTAAAATGAAACCCTAAATTAGTTATTAAATATGGATCATTAATGATGTCATACATAAGAAGGAGATAGCTCCTGAATTGCCTAGTTGATAAGGGCATTAGATTTATATATTTTTTTTTTGGTACTTTTTTCACCTGGTCACCAGTCTGCTTACCTCACACTTCCAGGCATCCTCCTGAGGTTTTTCCGACCGCCGTCCCGAGGACCCCTGGCTCCATGTTCAGGCCTGCAGCATACCCCCGTGGCTTGCTCCCCATGGCAGGGAGGTGGAGAGCTCCCCTCGCACTCTTGCACCAGGACTGGATCCAGTAGAGACACACACCTTCGGTGCTGAGAAGTCCTCCTCAGAGATGGCCATCAAGCCACTGTGACTGGTGCCCATATTTCCGTTTTCTCCCCTGTGGATGTCTGTGGCATACAATGACACCAAGGGACAGGAGCGCGCATGCTACCACATGCGCCTCTTCCCGGTGTCTGCCACAGCACCTCCCCCACTCTGCCCATGGTCTGCAGTTGCCCCCAGCCATCACTAGAGACCACCAGGCCACTGGGGCATTCCAACCCCCTCCCCAAAAAAGGAGAGCAGTCAGACAGATGCTCAATCCTTCTCCTCCCATGCCAAACCCTGACGACCTAGGCTAGATCCCGAACCCGGGTCACCGGCATGGTATGAGGTGTGTCGTCCAGTGCCTCAACCCTCAGCGCCACCGGGCTGGCCAGGGGCGTTAGGTTTAAAGAGGTTAGTCTAATTTTATATGGTACATCTCTTAAGCCTCTCACCATTTTGGTGTACCTCCTCTGCACCCTTTCTAGCAGTACAATATCCTGTTTCCTAAATGGACACCATAGTTGAGATGAATAATCCAAATATGGAATGACATAGGCTCTATAAATTGGCATCAATACTCTTTTATCCCTTGATGTAATATTACATTTAATTGACCAGATGACTCGATTTGCTGTAAGAATAACCTCATTTATATGAGGATTTGGAAGGAAGTCATCCGATATGAAAACTCCTAAGTCCTTCTCAGCAGTTGTACTAGCCAATATCATATTATCCAGTGTGTATACATGCATAGGATTATTTATCCCCAAATGCATGATTCTACACTTAGAATGGTTTAAATTCATCCCCCAGGTCACAATCCATTTAAACAGATTGTCCAGGTTACTTTGGATTACAGATATTTGATCTGGGTTTGAACAAGGCCCACTGAATTTTATGTTGTCAGCATATTTAACTGTATTTGAACAATTATGTTTTGTTATATCAGCTATGAAAAACTGAAATGAGTTTGGGTCCAATACTGAACCTTGTGGAATACCACTTGTGACCAGTCCCCTACAAGAAAGCTGGTCCATTAGTCAAAACTTGTTACGAGCATTTGTTCAACCAATTTCCTATTCATCTAACTAAACATCTAACTAAACTTGGATTAATATCAGAGAGATGTCATTTTTGTATTAGTGCCCAATGGGGGAGATAATCAAAAGCTCTACTAAAATCTATGTAAATACATCATATGGGAGTCTGTTGTTTAACTGTAAGCTTAAATTTTCATAAAAACACAGCAAATTAGTTAGACAGCTTCTACCTTTCCTAAAACCATGTTATTCAGTATCAATATTGTCAAAGGATCCAGTTATCAAATCCTTAATAAGGCTTTCCAGTATTTTACCCACAGGTAAAGTGAGACTTATGGGTCTGTAATTTTCCCATTGATTTTTGGGCCTTTTATATAAATGGGAATTACACAAGGAGTTTTCCAGACTTCCAGCACAAAGTTATAATTTAAATAGTACTCAAATAATAATTTCAAGGGGGTAGACAAGCTATCTGCTAGTAGATACAATAAGTGACCTGGAATATCATTGGGAGATGCACTAGTTTTACCCTTAAGAGTAATTAATTTAGCATAAATATCTGATTCTGATATTGAAATATAATTACCTGAATAATGATCAACTAAGCAGTTTGCCTGATTTGTTTGAACTACATTGCAGAAATGAATATTAAATAAATTGGCCATATCAAGCAGATCACAAATTAATGTTTCATCCTTTTGAATGGGACCGACTTGACAAATAGATTTCTTTAAAGAGATTATGTACTCATAAAAGGATTTGCTATTATCTTTTCATGCATTTGATGCTAAATTTATCTCACACTACCTTTTTGCACTATGTATTCTGTATTTACATTTTTTTTGAATACATAAAAATGAGTTCCCATTAGAGGGTGTGCAGGACTTTAAATAGGTCGCATGGCATGGCATGAGGCGTTACCTCAGAAGGCCTAATGACGGAGCTGGACTTCTCAGGTCTTCCAAGGGATAGCATGGATCCAGGGCCTTTGGTTTTAGCCTATAATAGGGCTGTAGCTGAGGCCCTGGATGCCATTGTTCCAATCCGTTTTCGCCCTTGCACTCTTCACTTAGGGGCTCCCTAGTTTGATGGGGAGGTCTGTGAGTTGAAGAGGAAGGGATGAAGATTGGAAAGACACTGGTGGAAAACTCAACTGGAGGTGGATAGACCTACATTGTTAGAACATTATAAATTCTACCAATCAGCAATTTCCCATAAGAAGGCAGAGTTCCTGTCCAGGGAAATTGCTGCTGTGAGGAACAGACCATCCCAGCTTTTCTGGACTGTGGACAGACTGTGCAATCAAGTCTGTCTTCAGACTGGTACAGAGTTATCACAGGCACAGAGTGAGGAGATTGTGAAATCCTTCTCTGACAAGGTATCCACCATCAGGGATGAGATCTGCATGTGTCCTTCTATTGGATATTGGATCAATTGCATGGTACTAATGCCCAGATGTACTGGTCAACCTTTAGACTACCAGCAGTAATAAATATAGTGAGGATCATCCAGACTCTGCGACCTACCTACTGTAAGTTGGATCCAGGCCCTACTCACCTGGTGGTGGGGTGTGTAGATGTTATCAACCCTGTCCTGGCTGGGATAGTGGTGGTGTCATTAGAAAGCGGGATCTTTCCAGATCTCTTAAAGGAGGTGGTAGTACACCCCCTGTTGATAAAGCCCTCTTTTGACCCTGACTGCCCAGTAAATTACAGACCAGTCTCTAACCTTCCCTTTGTAGGGAAGGTTATTGAGAGGGTGGTCCCTCTGCAACTGGAGGATCATTTGTCCAGCCACAATATATATGACCCTTTCCAATCCGGCTTCAGGAAAAGGCATAGTGCAGAGACTGCTCTCCTTCTGGTATTGAATGAGCTCCTGATGGCAAGAGATCAGAGGACCCATTCCATCTTGGTTGTCCTGGATCTCTCAGCAGCATTTGACACCGTGGATCATGGGGTATTGCTCGACCACCTGTGGTTTTTCTGTGGTCTGAGGGGGAGCCATCCACAGTTGGTTTCAATCTTTTCTGGATGGCATATCTCAGAGAGTTGTGTCCTGAATTCATACCTCAGCCCCATATTGGTTGCCCTGTGGGGTACCGCAGGGGTCGATGCTGTCCCCTATGTTATTCGTGGTGTATATGCTTCCATTGGGGGGACATTATAAGATGGTATGGGTTGAGTTTTCATTGTTACGCTGATGATTCTCAGCTCTACCTATCTTTTATGCCTGATCAGGAGACTGATTCCATCAAGATGTTCAATAACTGCCTCCAGGAGATTCAGGTTTGGATGAGTGCTAGTTGGCTTAGTTTGAATTCAGATAAAATTGAGGTGTTGGTTGTGGACCCTGGAGGGAGGGTAATGGGGGCTTGGACTGGAAAACCCTCATGTTTATATCTTGGGGGAGCCCTGCTTCTTGCCTCTGGCCAAGTGCATAACCTAGGTGTGATTTTTGACAAAGGCCTGACTATGAAAATGCAGGTGTCAGCCATAGTCAAATCTGCATTTTTCCATCTGAGAAACTTTGCCCAGGTGAAACACTTGGTTCCACAGGAAGATCTCCCCATCCTGGTCCAAGCCTTTGTCACCAGCCATTTTGATTACTGCAATGCCCTCTATCTGGGGCTGCTGGGGGTGGATATCCGCCACTTGCAGCTTGTGCAGAACGTGACAGCCAGGTTGTTGATGGGAGTTTCAAGATCTAGCCACATGACACCTGTGCTGCGTGATCTGCACTGGCTACCAATACAGTGGCAGATCACCTTCAAGGTTGTGTTGCTGACCTTTAAGGCCCTACATGATTTGGGACCTCACTACCTGAAAGAGCTCTTGGTGCCTTACTGTTCTATCCATTCTCTTCACTCCTCTGATGAGGGATTGCTAGAGATTCCCAGGGTACGTCTAAAGATGTCTGAAGGTAGATTTTTTGTCTATATGGCACCAACCCTGTGGAATTCTCTACCTTGTCAGATATGAGATTGCCTAACTGTTGAAAGTTTTAAAAAACAACTAAAGACTTTCCTTTTTGCTCAAGCATTTGCTGGAACATAATAAGTGAGTGTTTAGAATGACTGTTTGATTTTACTGTTTGCCAATTGGATTTTAAAGTGGTTTTGAATTGTTGTAAAAGTGCCCTGAGCTTGGGAAGGGCACTTGAAATAAATAAACATTTACTTACTTACTTATCCTTTTTCTTAATAAGTTTAGTTAATTTCTTAGTCATCCATTTTGGTTTAGATTTATTAGACAAGGTTTTTATCTTGATGGAACATAACTGTTCCTGAAATCAATAATATTAGTAAGTAATACGTCATAATAGTCTTCTATTCTCATGGTGTTAAATATGGATGGCCAGTTAACATTATCCAATTTATTTTTCATAATACTGATGTCTGCCTTATTATATAAATACATCTTAGTAGTGCAGGATGCCAATGTAGGTGTTTGTGTCAAAACAAAACTAATTGAACAGTGATCACTGTTACCAATAGCAGATAGCACTGAGATTTGTGTTAACATCAGGGATCTACTATAAAAAAACAAGATCAAGAAGGTTAGTACCCCTAGTAGGTAATTTAACCCCTTGTGGTAGATCACACTGTACATACATATTAATTATCTTTTTCCCAGAATTTGTTGTAGCCACCATTCTATTCCAGTCAATATCTGGTAGATTAAAATCAGCTGCCAAAATGATATCACCAAATGAACAAGCTAATTCAATTTCTTGAATAATAATGTCCAAATATTCAGTAGAGGTACTGGGAGGATGATAACAAACCCCCAAAATAATATACTGATACTTGTTTACCAACAGTTTAGTCCTTACAGTTTCAGTAATGCTATTTGTTTTTTTTAATCTTATTTAAAATGTCTACCACCTGTAACAAACTTTTTAAGAACATAGCAACTAAGAATTTATGTAAGTGTATATTGGAGAATGCAGTGTATTTGTATGTATAATCACAATAATTACAATAAAAAGATTAACTGTAAAAGAACATAGCAACACAACCTCCTTTTTTTCCCTTCTATTGTATTTATACAAAGTATACCCAGGAAGGGAAAAATCCCAACTGGATTTATCATCTCCCCGTGTCTCAGTAATGAGAATAATGTCAGCCTCATTTGTCATTAGAGTAACTTTCAACTCATCAAGTTTATTATGGAGGCTCCTAGAATTAAAATATAAACATTTTAATTTGCTTTGATCTGTATTTATTTCAGATGACCTACTTGGGGGAGGAACTATTCTTTCCCCCAAATCAATTAGTTTAAATGATTGTTGATGTAACTTCAAAATGCGATTACTCAGTAATAAGTTACCCTTATAATGCAAATGTAACCCATCTTTACAATATAAATTAAATTTGCCAATAAAATTGTCCCAATGGTTGATGCACATCTGATCTTGTTTAAGGCATCTAGCACAAAGCCAGTTATTGAACATACGTATTTTAATAACATGTTCCGTTGATGCTCTTGGGACTGGTAAGACTTCTGAAAAAGTTATTTCACATCCTCATTCAACCAAAATATTTGAGAGAGCACCCAAATCCTTTTTTATATCCAAAATGCTAGAATGTTTAAAATTGTTTGTGCCCATATGGAGTAACACAAGTGGGTTTATACCCCCATCTGCCAAAATGTTATGAACCATATTTGTAATGTCTATAATTTTAGCTCTCCAGAAACTTGAGCAAGTACGATGTTGTTTATCAGGGTCACAAATAGCCCTGTCTTGGTGCTTCACCATGGAATCCCCTATAACATAGACCTGCCTCTGTGATACCTGATGCAAGCCAGTGGCATCTATTATGGTTGGTACATGTTCAGAATCAGATCCCATGCTGGACTGGGGTTCTATGAAGGGCAGTAATGGAGTATCCAAAAGGGAAGGGCAAGTGGCAGTGAGTTGTTCTGAGTGTAATAAGGTATTCGACAAGCCTTTTTTCTGTGCTACAGCTAGTTCATTTAGACTTGTCTCGTCTTTATCGATTTAAATCAAACAAGGGTCCTCAACTTGATTAATAATGGCAAACCTATTACTAGTTGTCAGAGAGATGGGAGGCAGGCAGTAAATTTGGTTGAGAGTATAAGCAGTCAGACTCAGTCAGTGGCATATTACTGGAACCAAAAGCATCCATAGTAACTTTTGCTGATGTTTGGTTTAATGCATTAAATCTGGCCTGCATTAGTTTCTGACTCGATTCAAGTTCAGAAAGCCTACTGTAAAATAAGGCCACCTCTTGTTTCAAAGATGTATTCTCCTCACACTTGGGACAAATATATCTCATAAATAGTTCTCTATTCACAGTGATATTAACATGAGGCACATAACACATTGGACCCCTTCAGACAGAATTGACTTAATAATTAACTGGGCCATAATATAAAACCAAACAAGGAGACTTATTACAACAGATCAACCTTCCAATCAATAAGCAGCTTGTTTCCAAATGAAATATGGGGTACGAAACTAGCTTTAACATAAATAGTTCTAGTAATAAATACCTGAGTGGATTGTCACCGTTAAAACTCCCGCAGTTCCCGCAGAACATGGCAAACATGCGCAGACACATGTGTCTCTGTGCGCATCTCTGCATGTGGCGCTGCACTCACCCTGCTTGCTGAGCTCCTGCTATAAGAGCTACACCTGCCCTGGAAGTGCTGGTAAAGGTCACGCAGCACCTCATAGTCCCACCACAATAAAAACTGCTGAATTAACAAATAAAATGTGTATAGACACCTCAGAAAGGTGATATTTGGTGCTAAAAATGCAAAGGTGAGCCCTACTCAAAAACAGGGATGGTTATATCAGTCTGTAGTTCACCAGAATATGTGATGAACTACAGGCTCTCTTCCTTGTTCAGTTTTTTATTTGGGAATGAGGGCTCCACACGACAAACTACAATAATAGTACAATAAAATGTTTTATACAGCAGAGTACTTGTAAGGGTGCATAATAGACACAGTGTTTAGCAAGGCAGTTCACGAGCTATATTAGACCACCCTGCTCACCGAGCTCCTGCTATAAGAGCTACACCTGCCCAGAAGTGCTGGTAAAGGTCACGCAGCACCTCGTAGTCCCACCACAGTAAAAACTGATGAATTAACAAATAAAATGTATACAGGCACATCACAAAGGTGATATCTGGTGCTGGTTCTTTTGAAAGCAAGGTCGCATAGGTAAAGTCGCAAAGGCAGGAAGGCATGAACTACTTGTTACCTTTACTGAATGTAACAATTACTGTTCAGCATATTAGTTTTATTTGTGGAGTTACTGTGAGGTTTCAAGAATCAAACTCAGCTCTTGTAACTGTCATTCACTACCCTGGCAAAATCCTGAGAACAGTGTGCCCTCGCTTGTACAATGTCTTTTGTTTGGCAGCCACAAAATTAATCCATATTTTAGATAAGCTCTTCAGATACTCTCATGCACCAGCCATGATCATTATTTAGGTGGATTTCACCAGTGAGCTGACATTACACCCCTCGCTTGTACAATGTCTTTTGATTGGCAGCCACAAAATTAATCTGTATTTTAGATAAGCTCTTCAGATACTCTCGCGCACCAGCCATGATCATTATTTAGGTGGATTTCACCAGCAAGTTGACATTACACCCCAAACACTCCCCCCCAGTGAAAATGATATATAATTGTGTTTTTTGCTGTTTAAACTGATTAACTGACTTCTACTTCTGGGACTACTGATGTTAATTACAGCAGGAGAGAATGAGAAGACTGCGGGGACACCTGTTGGAAATTTATAGCACACAACCAAACATTTAAGTAAAACAGAGCCACCTGGTGCATTCAAGCTGCAGAGAATGGGGGAAATCAATTAATTAAGGACTTAGCATACAGCAATCACCTACTTACAGCTTAATGATGCTAATGAGGCATACCTTGTTACTGATCTCTGCACTGTACCCACTAAGGAATATCTCAGCACCGCACAACTTTTCTATGATGACCACTGTACATTAGGGAGCAAAGAAAGACCAATGGAGGGATAGTGAGGATTTATAAAGGAGAGGATGGGTGGGCAAATGGTGACAGTGAAAAAGTAGGGATACTGAAAGAATACTTCTGCTCAGGATTCACAAAAGAAGAGGAGGGGGAGGAACCCAATCTAATCAACAGATGCACTCTAGATAGGGGGGAGTCAATACCAGTCCATTCACAAAAGAATGGGTTCTGAAAGAACTCCTAATTCTGAAGATGAACAAAGCAATGGGGCATGATGGGATTCACTCCAGAATTCTAAAAGAACTAAGGGGAGTACTAGTGACTAGGATGGTGTGGTACCTGAAAACTGGAGGAGGGAGAATGTGATTCCACTCAACAAAAGTGGGATCAAAGCAGAGGCAGGAAACTACAGACCTGTTAGTTTGACCTCAGTGCCAGGGGAAAATGATGGAATCACTTTTGAAAGAAAGAATTGTGGAGTATCTAGAGGAGGCCAGCAGGGCACAAGACCCAAGGCAGCATGAATTCACAGTGAGAAGGTTATGTCAGATGAATCTAATAGATTTGTTTGACTGAGTGACCAAAGTAGTAGACCAGGGAGGAGCTGTGGACATGGCCTACCTAGACTTTAGCAAGACATTTGATGCAGTTGCACACAAAAGATTAATAAACAAATTAGCCAGTCTGGGAGCTGGTCCCAGGATGGTAGCCTGGGTAAAAAATTGGCTTTACAAGAGGACACAGAGGGTAATAGTAAAAGGAGTAAACTCCAAATAATGAGGTTTTACTAGTGGGGTACCAAAGGGTTCACTACTGGGAACAGTCCTTTTCAATGTCTTTGTAAGTGACATTACATAGGGACTGGAAGGAAAAGTATGCCACTTTGCAGAATACACAAAGATCAGCAACAGTGTTGATACACAAGGGGGGGGTAGAAATGATGAGAAGGGACTTGGCAAGGTTGGAGGAATGGTCAGACGTATGGCAGCTTAGATTCAATGCAAAGAAGTGCAAAGTAATGCACCTGGGAAACAAACTTACTAGGTCATAATGTGGCATGCTTAATACCATACAACATTATGGCTAACCTGGTACAGCACAGTATGCTACTGCTACTGGTGCAATACCACATATACTGCTGTACGTGGTATTGCACCAGTAGCACTTTTCCAGGCAGAAGATAAGACCTCTGCTGGCATCAGGTTCTGACGAGCAGCTGCCATAGCTCACAGGACTGAGCCACAGCAATAGGAACCCAGGTGTTGCATCTGGGACTGGGTTTGATTCCCAGTCCCAGAAACATTCATTTTTTTTACGACTTTTGCGCTCCACAAGTTGGACTCCCCGGAGTTGAGATCCTTTAGTGTGGGAGTCAAGGGGGTGCAGCCACTGTAATGAGGGGTGTGGGGGCTATAAGACTTATGCCTCATGACATAAATCGCACTGTATTGACAGTGCAATTTCATTAAGGCGGCTAATGTCTTATGACATTATGTCCTCGCGGCCGAAACAAAAATCCAAGAGAAGAGCACACAATGGGAAGGGGGGGTTAATAACAACAACAAAAATGGAAAGGGACCTAGGGGTAGTCATATCAGATGACCCAAAGGTAAGTAAGCAATGGAGAAGGCAGTAAGGAAGGCTGGGGGGATACTGGGATGTATAGGGAGAGGCATCACCAGTAGAAAACAGAAAGTTGTTATCCCTCTGTACAGACAGTTGGTGAGACCCCATATGAAGTACTGCATGCAGGTCTGGAGACCCTATTTCCACAAGGACATAGACAGAATGGAGGCAGTCAAGAGGAGGGCAACTAAAATAGTGCAAGGTCTGCACCACAAGCCATATGAAGAGAGACTAAAGGAGCTTAATATGTATACCCTTGTGTGAAGGAGGGTGAGGGGGCACATGATTGAAACATTTAAGTACCTCAAGGGAATCAGCAAAGTCCAAGAGGGTAGCATCTTTCAGAAAAAGAGATGTACAAGAACAAGGGGGCACAATATGAAGACAGAGGGGGGACGGCTCAAGGGCAACGTGAGGAAGTATTTTTTCCTGGAGAGGGTGGTTGATGCATGGAACAGCCTTCCTGATGAGGTTGTGGAATCAAAAACAGTGGGGGAATTCAAAAATGCATGGGACAGACTTAAGACAGTTCTGGTGGGGGGTTAGGAAGAAGTATGCTGTTGGTTAACTAGGATCTGCAGCTTATCCAAAAGGTAGAGAAATGGGCAGACTAGGTGGGACAAGCGATCCTTATCTGCCATCAAAATCTATGTTTTTATGATTCTATATACACCACCTAGAAAAGGGATTTATTAGGCATGAAGAGGTGGGGGAAGATATTAACACATTTTTTGAGAGAGCTATACACATCTGAACTGACCCCCGCAAAGGAACAATACCGAAAAGCTTTTCAAAAGACTCTCTCAGTTCCATTGAATCTGCCAACATAGCTAATTTAGAACTTATCCTCTCAAAGCAAGAGGTATGAAACACAATTAAAACCCACCAGGGAGGGAAGGTTCTGGGTCCTGATGATCTACCTATAGGCTTTATAAAAACCTTTTTGAGCCAACTGTCAGACCCAGTGTATGACATGATTTCTGAGAGCTTCTCAGTTGATGTGCCCCCCCCACCCATGTAGAAATGGGATGTATACCCGTGCAGCTATCATCACAATTCTTCCCAAACCAAGCAAGGACCCCACCCAATGCTCTTCATATTGACCTATCTCTCTGCTAATGGCAGACTTTAAAATGGCTGCAAAAATTATTGCTACTCACTTAGAGAAATGCCTACCATCCTGTATATAATCTGAACATGCAGGTTTTGTCAAAGGGAAACAAGATAAACATAACATCAGGCTTACTCTCAACATCATAGATAAATGGGCTAAACACCCTGAGGGACACTGGACAGTGGTCCTTACTTTTGATACTGAGAAGGCCTTTGACTGAGTGGAGTGGGAATACATGATCTATACTATCCAACATCTTGGTTTGCAGGATTAAATGATGTATTGGTTGTTCAGGTGGACTTTAAAAATCCCATGGCACTTCTTGAAAAAGAGTAGGGGAATTTTTTATTGAAATCAAAACAAATCTAAATAAAATATATACAAGTCAGTATTTCATCATACAAAATCATATGAAATCATTCAAAGAAAAGAAAAGATATATATATAAAAAAACAGAAATACATATTAATTCATACAAATAACCTGAAAACAAAGAAAAAACATGTTTTCCACCCCCCCCCCTCCCACTATAAAAGTAGGGTCAACATCATAACAAAAAAATATGTAACTGTGTATTACATCATACATAATCTTTAAGAATAACCAAAAAAAAAAACCATGAACATAAAAACATATTAAATCATACAATAATTCCTAAATCCTATTGAAATGTTTATTCATGGTTAAGCAGGTCTTTTAAATTTGAGACAGATTCTTCCAAAATGCATTCCAAGCTATCTTATCATAAAATAAGCATTCTGCTTGTTTCCGTTTGGATAAATCTTCACTAATTATAAAAAAAAAGTCTAAAGGTGAAATAAATTGCTGTTGTAATGCCAAACGACATTACCCAATCCACAACCAATATAGAAAATGAACATATATCACACGCAGTGTGCCCTGATGCACAATTACTGGTAAATGTGAGACAACCCCAAAATATAGTAAACTAGGGTCTAGGGGAACAGGACTCAACCATTTCCATCTATTTTTTACTATTTCCCAAAACTGTTCAGCATAAGGACACGTGAAATATAAATGATCCATTTTCTCAATTGTCATCATACATGATTCCCAAGGACAATAATGCTCTGTCAGTGCTTTATGTTTATGATTCCCTTTAACATTTATTCACCCATGTAGTCCCACCCACACCATATCCCACATACGAACTGGAATATGGGCTTCAGTAACATAAGCCGACGGTTGTTTTTGGTCTTGTTGTGTTAAACCAGTAAATATTGGTTCATCAGAACATCTCTGGATAATATCCTTCAGAGTTCTGAAAACCTGAAAAATTTAGGCAGTTTGATTTAGCCATATTCAGTCGGGTGCCTGCAATTTTACCTACCTCCTGTAACAAATTACATGGTAACCGAGCAGAGACATTATCATTTACCAATAAACAAATATCATCAGCATATGCTAATACTTTATGTTTGAACACCTTAGCCTGCCCTAACCCATACATTTTTGGAGAATTCTGTATTAAACGTAGCAAAGGATCCAACATAAACACATACAACAGTGGGCTCAATGGACAGCCCTGCCTAACTCCCCTCTGCACCAAAATATGTTGCCTCATCCATCCATTATCATATGGTTTCACATAGGCTAATGCCTAACATAATTGTATTCCCTGAATAAATAAATATGGAATGCCATATGCTTCCAGGCAATTCCAAAGAATGAATGAGAGACACCGTCAAATGCCTTTGCTTGGTCTAAACTTATAACATACCCATTTCCCATTCTCCTTATTGGGGAATGAGAATGTTCCATTATTTCCCTTAGTAACAAAAGAGCTTCTATCAATCTTTGCCCAGGAACTGAACAGAATTGGGTGGGAATAATAAGAATCTCCATAACCGATGCTAATCTATTACTTAATAGTTTAGAACATTTTTTTAAATCAATGTTCAATAAAGTGATTGGTCTCCAATTATGGATATCTTCACGAACCCCAGATTTAAATAAAAAAATCACAAGTCCCTTGTAAATTGAGGATGGAAAAAAATTATCTAACAAAAAAAAATTATAAATTGCTAGGAGTTCCTGGGAAATAAATGACCATAACAATTTGTACAGTCCCCCACTTAGTCCGTCAGACCCTGGTGCAGTTTTCCCTTTCAAGGATTTTGCAACTCTATCCAGTTCCTGTAAGAAAACAACAAAACCAGTGAGGTCTGAAATTCAGAAGACAGTTTTAGAAGCGAAGCTGAATCCAAACTTTGAAAATTTAGGCCTAAATCTGGGACTGAAGTTCCAAAAGCCATTTTTACATATTCTTCCAAAACCGACATAATTCCAAAATTATCATTTGCAATTTCACCTTTCTGGGTAGCTAAACCATTCATTTCCCATCTCATCCTTTTCTGATAACAATCCATATAAGGATTACCCTGTTCTACCTTTCCTTGTGTACCAAAAGCCTGTTCCTGTGTTAATGAAAACAATACGTCATATTGATAATCTATCATGTCATTCCTGGTATTCTGAATTTGTATAGAAACATTTTCCCAAACCACATGTTGTATGGTTAATAACTCCCCTAATAATTTTCTTAAAGCCATATATTTGGAATATGCTGTTGCTCATCTGTGCCTCCCTATTTCCTGAAAATAATCTTTTAAACATAACTTAAAATCCTCCCACCATAAACCAATGTCATCATACAAGAATCTAGTGGAAAGCATATCTTGAATCACATCATTTAATCCTAATACCACATCTGGAACAGTCAAAATAGAGGAATTTAATCACCAATAACCTGGACCACATGCCTTCGAGGTGGAGACTCCACAGAAATCCCCAGTAAAACATGGTCTGAAGACTCAATTGGTACAATAGACATATGATATTCAAATAATGATTATTTAATAAAGATCATATCTATGCAGGACAAAAGTCTACCCCTATAATAAGTAAGCTGTACTGGCATATTCCCCCCTGTAGTAGCCCTCTTTAGATTAGCCTGACTTATGATAGTGCATAAAAAAGCTTAATCACAATACTGTTTGTCTGAAGGGCCATCCTTGGAAAAATTGATATTAAAATTCACTAAAAATACCACCAACAGCTTAATCTGGTTCAAGGTCAGTTGGTATTCATCTGTTTCCCCCTCCCCCGGGTCATGCCTGAAAATAGGCAGGATTTGTCTAGTGCACTTACCCGGTCAACAAAAAATAAATAAATAAATTAAAATCTCCCACAAAAAATATAGGCCTACTAGTGTATAAGTATGGTTGTATCTTTTTTAACAAATCTATACGAGAAGCTTTTGTTTGATACCCATAAATATAGATTAGCCTATATTGTACATTAGCAATCTCCATATCCACCATTAAAGCCCTTCCTGGTTCTATGTCTACTAACCAGTGGATCCAGACTCCAGGTACAGTAAAACAAAAACCAACTGAACTGCAGGCACCAAAGCCCAAAGACCAAACAGACACACCCCACTTCTAATCCTTAGAGATCTGTTCAATTTCTGCAAGTGTTCGTAATCTGATGTCTTGTAAAAAAAAAACACATCATAATGCAGCTGTTGTAATATCCCAAAAGTAGCTAAATTTTTTTTTTAAAGTCAAAACACTATTCACATTCAATGTAGCAATCCTTATACTATTGGGATCTGGGGGAATGAGTAGCCAATTTGCCACTAGATCTCGTTATTCGTTTCTGAGGAGTTTTAGACTGGGGAGGCCGTATCACCACCTCCGAGTCAAGGACCAGTGTGGGAGAGGAATCAGGGTTCAGGTCCTCCATAGGTAATGCTGTATCTACCTGGTCACCCCATGATGTAAAGGCAGAAAATTTATTTGACAGTGGCAAGGGGGAAAGTAAAATATCTCACCCTTTTTTTTTCACAGTTTGATTCTTTTGAAGGAGGTATAAATTCATCACTCTCAGCAGATTTCTCCCAACCAGTGTCCAAGGGGTGGACAGAATGAGATCCAAACCCCAAATTTTACGTCTCTGGAAGATCCATTTCTGGTGATCTTGAAACAGTCATTTTGTGACTCTGTAAAATAGATGACAAAGTCACTGTTCTGAAAGGGGAGCCATATGGAGTGACAAAAGGAGTCACTACTTCCTGTCCAGGCGTCAGTTGAGACTGAGTTTTACCTAAAAGGGGATTCAAAAAGAATAACATCTCCAGGTTCCTGTCCTGCATTTTGGGGTTTGGTGCACTGGGGCCTACCCCTATCACTTACTCCAGTCCCTCTACCTCGACCCCTACCCTCGGAGGAGGATGGGCTTCTGGAAAATGAGTAGTGGATTTACCAAAATACTGTTTGGCTTTAAACAAAAAATGATCATGATCTGATTCTCCCTCAGAATTATGGGCTGCCCATGGACAATCTGGAAAGGAATGATCTTCTACCCCACACAAATTACAGAAAGGTCTGGCAGTACATTGTGGATCTGTATGTCCCAAAAGACCACAACTGAAACATCTAATCTGTTCACAATCCACATCAAGGTGGTCCAAAGCTCCACATCTGTAACAACTCTTTGGTTGTCCTGCATAGAACAGCACTCCCCTATCATGTCCCAGAAAAAAGGAACTAGGAAGATGCTTAATACCTTCCTCTGTTTGGTTTAACTGCACTCTGAATAACCAGCCCCCATTCCAAAACCCATTCTCATCCAAAATAGGTTTAGGATGTTCCATGACTGTACATTTTTTTTTCAAGCCAGAACATGATATCATTCACACAAACCCCTTCATTTCAAAATAAAATTGTAACTGTTTTAACAGTTGGTTTAGTTATAGGGATTGCCAAAAAATGTATCCAATGTTCTGAGTCTTTTAAAGAGTAATACATTCTCCAAAATGTATCTAGAGATTGCATGGTACAAAAACTTAAATTGTACATTTGATCACCTGGGACATGAATAAAAGCGTAAACCTCAGCCGGTGTAAATCCCATTGAATCCTTAATCAGGGTTTTCCCCACCCAAATTCTGTCAGGGACAATAGGAGCCTTCCCTTTATATCGAAGGTGGACCAAAAAATTATGTTTTGCAGGCACTGCTGGTTTACGAAATAGGCCTGCAAAAGTCCGTGGAGGCAGTGGTTCAGACTGTTCCCTCGTTTGCCCTTTATCATTCTCCCTCAAAGGGAAGGTCTTAAATATCATATCCACTATGTCAGGAATCATTCCCAAAGGCTCACCATCAATAGTTTCTGTTGTATTCAAAATTTCTCCCTCTATTATCTACGTTACAACAGGCCCTGAAGGAAATTCCTGTGACTGCTCCTGCAGCTTCTCTGACGGGGTATCCATTTGTATCATTGCTCTTTTTACTGCTGTAGAATCTGTATGAACCCATTCGGGTTCCTGGAAAAGCTTCTTAGGATCATCCGCCATGCTGTGAAGTGAACCCGGTAATGGAATCCCCGGGTCCGGAATCCAACGCTCACCCGAATGGAGCCACCCGGCTTGTTGTAAGGTCATCCCCGGGGTCCATTCAGCATCTGTGAGTGACGTCTCCAAAACTACGTCATCTGTTTGCATTGATTCCCCAACCAGTAGAATATCCACTAGAAAGGATGTTAAAAAAGGTACTTATGATGGCAAATGCTTACTGCAGCCAGGTAAATGGCTAACTACTGAGCGTTTACGTTTCTTTTCTTCTTCTTCTTCCAGCCGTATTTGGCTATCAACATATTCTTTTTCAGCCTGTGAAATCATTTCCAACAATTGTTGCTTTCTTCAGGCCAAATCTTGTTGCAACTCCGCTTCTACCATGTTTGAGTCTATAATTGACTCATCCATCTCTGCATATGAAGGCTCCCTTGGAGGGACATCAGCCCCCTGGACAGGATCATTTTTACCCGGACTACGTAATGCTATTGAAACCTCCTCCATCTCCTCCACTATGCCTTCTTCCTCCACCAATGCTTCACCCATACTAAACACCGTCTACTCTCCTGCAGTGCTTCAGTGCCCTCTGCAACAAGAGTAGAGGAATCTCCCTGGTGTTCTGGCCAAATTTCCCCCATTCACTAAAAATACCACCAAAAGTTTAATTTGGTTCAATTTCAGTTTGTTACCATTTCTACCCACCTCTCCTGGTCACCCCTGAAAAAAGGACTTCTAGTCACAGTGGGCCTACCGGGTTAACAAAATTCAAAAAATAAATAAATAAATGTCATGTGAACCCTCTCCTGCCTGACCTGCATTGGCTGCCAGTGAAATGGCAAATCTCCTTCAAAGTCTGTTTACTGACCAAAAAAGTCTTACATGAACTGGGCCCAGGTTATCTGAACTCCTGTCCTCTTACTGCCCAGACCAGACACCCTCTCAACTCCAAGATGAGCCTTCTATTGGCTCCCTGGTCAAGTTAAAGACGTTAGGGGATTGCACTTTCAAGGTGGCTGGTCCAGCCCTGTGGAACTCACTCTCCAGGTCTCTGAGGGAGGCTCCCTCAGTGGAGGCTTTTAAGTGGGACCTAAATATCCATCTGTTCAGCTAAGCTTTTAACTTGATTTAGTCTCACTGGTTTTAGTTTTAAGTTATTTATGTTGCTATGTTTGCACATTTTTAAGTTGTTTGTATATATGATAATGTGTTACATTGTTCTATGTTGCAGGTGATAGGATTAAATGATAATTTGGATAGGAGCACTGTACAATAATCTTACTGCCAAAATTAACATCAAAGGCGGAATGATGACAGCATTTAACTCAACCTGCGGAACCATGCAGAGTTGCCCCTTATCCCCACTACTTTTTGTTTTATCACTTGAACCTTTGGCAGCAGCCATTAGGCAGCACCAAGATATTCATGGATGCTAAGTGGAGGGAACAGAGCACAAGGTAGCTCTGTTCACTGATAACCTATTGTTATGCTTGCAAAACCCAGGAAAGGCCTCACACACCGTAAGACCCTTCTCACTGAATATGGTGCTTATCAAGCCATACAGTACATTGGACAGAGTGAAATTCTCCCAGTAGGTAAGATGCAGAGTGGGGTTTTAGTCAACAACATGTGGGGGTTACAAACCATTGTAGTAATTAAATACCTCAGTGTTAAAGTTCCATCAAAACTGTCACAACTGTACAGACTTAATTTTCCTCCCCTACTACAGTACCTGGCGTTAAAGCCCAATTTGAAAGATGGGTGACCCTGCCACTATCAGTAAAAGGTAGAGTTAAAGTGCTCAAAATATGCACCCTCACTAAGTGACATGGTGCAAAAGTAAGGCATTCGGATGGCATATTAAGTCGATAGTATTGTGGTAGTTGAGAGCAGGTACAGACATTAGACTCTCAGAGATGTACTTGCAGCTTGGTAATGAAACATATTACAGTGCCTTCTGAAAGTATTCACCCCCCTTGGATTTTGTTACATCTTGTGATGTTGCAAACTCAAATTAAAATACATTTATATGGGATTTTTTTGTCATGTATCTACACAAATTACTCTATAATGTCAAAATGGAATGAAACTTCTGGAATTGTCTGTACATGTAATTTAAAATAAAAACCTGAAATGTCTTGATTTGACAAGTATTCACCCCCTTTGCTATAACACTCCAAATTGAGCTCAGGTGCATCCAATTTCCTTGTGAGATCACTCTAAAACTTGTGGTCAGTTCAAATGGCTGACATGATTTCAGAGGAAATACACCTGTCTATATAAAGTCCCACTGTTTACAGTGCATGTCAGAGCAGAAACTCTACCATGCAGACCAAGGAGCTGTCTGTAAAACTCCGTGATAGAATTGTGAGGAGGCATAGATCTGGGGAGGGGTATAAAAACATTTCTAGGGTGTTGAAAGTTCCCAGGTGCACAGTCAAGTCCATCATTAGGAAATGGAAAGATTACGGAACCACCCAGACTCTTCCTAGAGCAGGCCATCCTCCCAAACTGAGCAACCGGGCAAGAAGGACCTTGGTCAGGGAAGTGACCAAGAACCCAATGACCACCCTGACAGAACTACAGAGTTCCATGGCTGAGATGGGAGAACCTGTCCAGAGGACAACAATCTCTGCAGCACTTCACAGATGTAGCCTCTATCGGAGAGTGGCTAGACAGAAGCCACTCCTGAGAAAAGACTACATAATAGCATGCCTGGAGTTTGCAAGAAGGCATGTGGCAGACTCTAAGACCATGTGGCAAAAGATTCTCTCCTTTCTGATGAAACAAAAATTTGAACTCTTTGGCCTGAATGCAAAGCGCTATGCCTGGCGCAAACCGAACAGAGCTCATCACCCATGTAACACCATCCCTACCATGAAGCATGCTGGTGGCAGCATCATGTTATGGGGATGCTTTTCAGTGGCAGGGACTGGGGCACTTGTCAGGATAGAGGGAACGATGAATGGAGCCAAATACAGGCACAGCCTTAAGGAGAACCTGCATCAGTCTGCAATAGACCTTGGACTGGGGGTGAAGATTTACGTTTCAACAGGACAACGACCCCAAGCATACAGCCAAAGCAACACTGAAGTGGCTTCAGAACAAGAAGGTGAATGTCCTTGAGTGGCCCAGCCAAAGCCCAGACTTGAATCCCATTGAGAATCTGTGGAAAGACTTAAAGATTGCGGTTCACCAACGCTCCCCATCCAACTTGACAGATCTTGAGCAAATCTGCAAGGAAGAATGGGCGAAAATCCCCAAATCCAGATGTGCAAAGCTGATACAGACATACCCAAGAAGACTCAAAGCTGTAACTGCTGCCAAAGGTGCTTCTACAAAGTATAGATTCAGGAGGGTGAATACTTCAGTAAACAAGACATTTCAGTTTTTAATGTTTCATAATTTTTTTTTACACAATAAAAATATTTTTGCCCCTTTAAATTGTTGAGTATGTTGTGTGAATCAAGGGGGGGGAAATCATTTCAATGCATTAAAAATTCTGGTAGTAACACAACAAAATGTGACAAAATCCAAGGGGGGGTGAATACTTTCTGAAGGTACTGTAGGAGAAGGGACAGCTCTGTTAGTAAAAGTGATGGTGTTCTGGAACAGTGCTGCTCTGTAGCTGAAAGAGTTCTGGTCCCTGCTTGTGCACATGAATGGTACTTTCAATAGACTGCTGCAGAGGAATGAGAGAAAGGGTTGTTCTCATATGTGAATAGCTTGGATAGGCAGTGGGGAGCACTTCATGTAGAATTTTGTGCATAAAATTTGCTAGGGATAGCTGAGCTCTGGTTTTGGATTGCAATCAAAAAAGTAATTCAAAGTTGGTGCAATGATGGGACCATGGTCCTTGTGAGGATGCAAATTTGGCAGTCTTGTGGGTCAAGACTCTTGTCTTTGCACACATCATGGGGAGAGTTGTCCATGTCATAACAGAGATCACAAAACAGCGATCGCTGTTATAGTGAGCGTACATCGCAGAAAAGCAAATTGGTGATGTACACTTGCGGGTGACGAGACATCTGGCAACATAAAATAGTATTTATGCAGAGGGGCTGTGCCCGCCACACTCCCCTCATGAGGGCAGTGCCCCCGCACCCCCTTGACTAAATATAACCAACTCCAGAGGGTGCATTTAGGGGGGGAGACAGTCTGACAAAAAATTAAAAAAACAACGGCAACAGTAAAGTTTTCCCAGGTCCCCAGCCCCAAAACCAAGTACCTGCTGCACCAAAGCTAGCCACCCTCACCACCACACCACACAACTACTGTAGCTCAGTGGCTGCACGGCATACTACCCAACACATACCCTCTTCCCTATCCCTCCTCTTCTCTTCCCTATCCCTCCCCTTCTTGTCACCCTCCCTTGCTCATCCCTACTGTCGCTTTCGTATTCCTTTGCTTCCCTTACAGGGTAGCCCAAAAGGGTAGCACTGTAAATAAGTCACTGTTTTGACGGTCGCTCATTTATAGTTGCTGTCATCCCTGGATAACCATGGGGGGAGAGGCATCCATAATGATGAAGCCATAGTAAATCAAGGGGAATATGCAGCTTTGGGCAATTCCTACTTTAGTGTCAGGGTCAAGAACTTTGCAATAAGATACAGTAGACCCATTTTTTGATAAACAGTTCTTATGGTGTTGGTCATATGAGTGTCAAATGTGAAGTAGGGTTTGATGGTAACACCAAGGTATTTGAATTCCTTAACTGGTTCCAGTTTCATTCCTTCTAAGGTTTAAAAAGTGAAGTCTTGGAAAAATCTTCTAACCTTTTGGGATTAGCTGAGTAACATGGCTTTTATTTTAGGGATACTTAGGTCCAATTTCTCATTTGTGAACCACATCAGATGCATTGGAGGGTGATGACTAAGCCTGCAGCTTTTGTAGGAGATGGTTTACTGGCAAGGCATTTGGGAAGTGAAGTGGGCTCAAATACTAACAACCTTAATGCAACTGAGAGAATGGTAACCTGAGGCAGATATTTTGGTAATCCATTTTGGGTGGTAATGATATGGTGGGGGGGGGTCACCATGGCCAGATCAGTTTTTTCAAAGTCAGCTGACATAAGATAAGAAACACATGGCCCATGGTACAGATTTGTTTCTCAAATATAGTGCCTATGAGTGTGAGAAGGCTGGCAAATAATATGGAACTGCTAGAAATTGCCAGGAAAGCTGAATCGTTGGTATAGCGGCACCTTTACTGCTCATGACACCGGAGACGCAAGATCAGGAGTGAGCTTGAGTTATCGGGCCCCAATTAGGGGGAGGAGGATCAAGAGTTCCAGAGGATACTTTTCTCCTCTGAGGAAGGAGGGCTGTATCCTCAGCCAGAACACTGCCACCTGGGTGACCACAGTTGGCAGTGCTGCTGGAGGATCATAGAAGTGGGAAGGGAATGGCCAGTCCAGAGGTTCAAAGGGTTGAGGTGCTGGACTCCACACCTCTGACCACACTGACAGCCTGAATTCAGGAGTGGATTTGGACTACTGGGGATCAGCCGAGGGTGAGAGGACTGTATGTACAGCAGATTGCTCTTTTCTTCCAGGAAGGAGGGACTTGCCATACTGCTGCAATGTTGCCACCACATGAAGGCGTGGTGCAGGGTAGGGGGTATCCAGCAATATGGGAAAGCTGGTGGCATGATGCATAGTGCATGCATGTCTCTACATGCATGCACAATTGCATCATTGCACGCTGCTGGCTGAGGGGAGAAAACAGGGAAAACAGAGCTAGTGGAAGACACCTGGCTTGCTCCTAACCCATGCCACAACACAGTGCTCCCAGCCCAACTGGATTGTACTCAAGAGGTGGCAGTATGTCCCTCCTCCTCTAGACCCTGCCACAGGGGGCCAGTCATGGGGAAAACTGGCCAGTGAGTGCCTGGGCAAGCTGGCTGCCAGTTGGGGGTGTGCTAGGGCAGAGAGAGATGACCAGGTTCAGGGGCAGAAAAAAACATAGAAAAGAAGAAGTGGGATGGAGCTGAGTTGGGTACTGATGCACTCTTATGCTTGACATGCTTGCATCATGGTGCAACCACACGCACTGCCTTGAGATTGGGGGGACAAAAAAGTGACAAATGGTCTCTGGCACAGGAGGGGAGCTGCACTACTGTATAAGGCCCCCCCTCAACCTTGCCCCAGTTTTCTCACCGGGATCACTACGTATCCTTTCCACCCCTAACCCTTCCTGGGGCAATAGCTAAGGCACTGAGTCAGCCCAAGAGAGAAGCATCTGTAGTAAGTGGTAATTAAGGGGCCCAGGTGCCATAGTAGCATTAGGGGACATAAAAAACATAATTATAAAAAAAACAAATAGCCAGGAACAGGTTAAACAGGAGGCTAGTTAGGTTTATGAAAGAAGGCAGAGAGGGCATTGGGATACATACATAAATAATGAGGGTCTGCCCAGGATTTTATTGAGGCGATGGGTACCTAGCAATGTGGTGTTAGATTTTTTACCTTACATCTTAGGGAGGCTGTTGAGTAAGTGGTGGTCCAAACCTAATGGAGGGAATCTTACCATCCATTACATTGGCTGGAAACAGGCTAGTGGCATGGGAAAATGGGAAAGAGAAAGGAGGGTGGTGCCAGACAGATGAACCACAGAGCTGCAGGATGGCCTAATAGGCAGGAGCCAAGAAGGCAATAGATAGGTAAAGGAATGGAAATGAGGCCCTTAAGATTACATACCTGGGTGTACATCAAGGCGAGGTACCAGGGGGACCTGGTCTATACCGAGGACATATGGGCAGGCTCTTGTGTACCTCAGAGCATAGCTGGTAGAAGGTAGGAAGATGGATAAAGGAGAGGCAGAACCTCTAGGGTAAGAGATAGCATACAAGGTATAGCTAATGAATTGTTGTCAAGTGGAATATTATGTATTTGTTAGAAAAAGGACATATTAAATAGGAGTGGTGAATTGGTCTAAATGGATGTGGTGATAAATGTAAATAATGTGAATATGTGTTGTATAGCCACTATATGTGTGAATATGTGTTATCTAGCACTGAGCAGAAGTATCTTTCTCATTACTCTGCCTCCTTATCTCGAGATGTACCAACCACACGGAAGGTAGCTAACTCAAACTGGCACCCTACTTTATGCTATTCTCTCCAATCTAGAAAAGTGACAAATTGGCCTTTTCTTGCACTGTCTTACACTGTCACCTTCACTGATATCCCTCCCTTACCACCCATTCTATACTTGCTGTTTCTGGCAGGGGATGTGGAGACAAACATTGGCTCCTTGAATGTTCCTATAGCCTATTCTCATACCATGTGGACCTGCTCCCTGAGGCTTAAGATAGCCCACCTAAACACATGCAGCCTAACGTTACAAATACCCTGACCTTGAAGCCTGGATAACCCTCTATAAGCCTCATGTCCTGGGTCTCACTGAGATGTGGCTTAATCCACACATCCATTGATAATACCTATACATTACCGGGTTATTCCTTACTGCGTTGCGATAGCCCTGGGAGAAGGAAGGGTGGTGGTATTGCTGTTTACATCAGAAAACCCCTAACAGCCACCCTTTTGCTCTCATCAGACCCGGTATCCCCTAGCGAGTGGCTCATCTCCAAGTTAACTCTGGGATCTGCAAAAAAAAAATGTACCTCAGCTGTTGCCATAACCTCCTGAATGGGGGCACACCTGGTCTAGTAAATCACCTAACTGACCTTGAAACTCTCTGTCCTCAGAGGGATACAATTATTCTAGGAGACTTTAACCTAAACTGGTTAAGCCCACTTGAATTTGAATATGCCAACCTTCTCAAGCTTCATAGCTTAGTGCAAGTTGTCACCATCCCCACTAGGCAAATCTCCTGTACCGTGAATCACTCACTCACTCCTGGACTGGGTGGCCACAAATAGGGAGGAGAAGATTCTGCAGGTGAGGACCTTGTCGGACTTCATCAGTGACCACTCCCCTACTTATATTCTTTGGTTGAACAAAAATGTGAGTCCTCCCCCTAAGTACCTGTCATTCCGTAACTTCCAGAACACTGACGACAACAAACCTACTTCATGACGTTTATGAAGTAAACTGGTCTGCCCTCTGCTCCTTGACAGATGTGTCCATGGCAGTGAACTTCTTCACTGAAGTCCTACTGATAATTTAAGATATTCATTTCCTGATTACTACTAGAAGGGTGAGTGGTGGGTGCTTTCAAAGAAAAACAGGTGCCACACAGGTATCTTCAGGTGCAATGAATACTCGAGAAGACTTTCCCAAAAATATCTCCAGAGACAAAAAGTGTATTTGCACTCCAATTAAATGAAAGGTAGGATGCAGTTTCTGCTTAATAGATTTATTCCTCCAGTAGCTCCCTTAGAGATTCGGCCACACACTCAGGCCTTCAACTGAGGGTTTGTTCTCAATCTGTTAAGCAGAAACTGCATCCTGCCTTTCATTTACCTGGAGTGCAAATACACTTTTAGTCTGTGAGGGGTGGGTGCACCAGATGGGTCACAAAGGAGCTCTTTGCCTTTATGAAACAAAAGGGATTCAGCATGGATCGCCTACAAACGATCACCCACTCCCATTCTCTGGCACAACTTTAGGAACCTGTGTAACAAATGCAAGCAGTCTGCCAGAGCTACTAAACTTGATTTCTATCAATGACTACACACTGAAAACCTTGCTAACCCTAGACAATTTTGGAAAACCCTTGGCTCTCCCCTTACTCCTCATTCCCACAACCCTATAGTACACCTAAATTCCCCCACCTACCTACTGACTGACCCGTCGGAGGTTTAACTTACAATTCACTGACCTCTCTGCCCCACATTTGTAAACTCCCCTCTCAGCAACCTCCCTCTCCAGTAGAGGGCACTAGCGACCCACCCTTTACATCCCTTCCCCCATGCTCCCCTCCCACCCTGCCTTTCTTTTTCACAGCTATCACAAAAAAGCTTACCAACAAGCTCCTTAGGAGTCTCCCCTCCCAGGAGAGCCCTGGCTTTGATGGTCTCTACCCCTCCTTGCTTAAGCTCATTGCCCCAGCCATCTCCCAACATCTGACATTCATTTTTAACCTTGCCTTGGCCTAATCTACTATGCCTGCACCCTGGAAGACTGCCAAAGTAGTCCCAATTTTAAAGCTGGGGATCCCTTCTCATTTGACAATCACTGGCCGATCTCCATTCTCCCCCACCTTAGCAAACTTCTGGAAAAGGTAGTCCACCATCAGCTCTCCGACCATATTGATAAGTATAACCTCTTGTGTTATCAGCAACATGGGTTCAGAAAGAATCACAGCACCTCCTATGCCATTGCTCTATTTACCAATCATGTCCTCAGAAATATGGATCGGGTAACACCACTGGTGCAGTGTTTGTGGACTTGACTATGGCTTTTGACCTGGTCAACTACCCCCTCCTTCTTACCAAACTCACCCAGCTTGGCTGCTCCCTTGAGATTCAGCAATGGTTGCACAGTTACCTGACTAGCTGCTCCCAAACAGTGACTGCTGGTACTGCCATATCCCCAGGTCTACCCGTCACTACAGGTATCCCACAGGGCTCCATCCTGGGTCTACTGCTTTTCTCCCTATTCATTAACTCCCTCCCTGCCGACGGCCAAAATTGCCCTGCCCTACTGTATGTCAATGACCTGGTCCTCTACTATAGTGACAAATCCATCCTAAACATATCCTGCAAGATGACCCAAAATTATGGCCACTCCCACAACTGGTTAATATCTAACATGCGCCTTGTGAATGAGAAAAAAATCAAGGCAATGCCCCTTGGATCCAAACTATACCGAGCTAATGCTGCTAAATCCAACTCCTCCCTTTCGGTGCTCTCCCCATCTGGACCTCCACTGCAGGTAGTCACTGATTTCAAATTTGGGAGGCAGTTTAGCGCAGTGGTTTAAGGCTCTGAGCTGCAAATCTGGTGACATCCAGCAGACCAGACCTGGGTTTGAATCCCACAGCTTCCACTTGCTGACTGTGTGACCCTGAGCAAGTCACTTAACTTCCCTGTGCTCCCAGGTCACATCTATAAAAAAGCTTTCAGCTTAGTGTGCTAGTCCTGATTAAACAACTAACAAAAAAAATAAATAAATAACAAATACCTGGGTTTAACCCTAGACCCATCCCTTTCATTCACTGTGCACACAAACACTGTAGTATGAAGAATCAACCAAAAAACCTGTGGCTGCTTATCGCATAAAGAACTATCTTACCCCCGCTGCCCAACTTGCCATTGCCATGGAAACCTGCTCCCCATCCTTGACTATTGCTCTCTGATTTACTCCTCCTCGCTGTTTGCTACCCTTCACCTTAGACTTAACTCAGACTATAATAGGGTCTGCCATTTTGCACTGATGGCTGCCTTCTCTACCCATCACTGTGACCTATACAAATCTCTTGGTTGGCCCTCACTCAAATGTTATTTCGACTATGCCTTTGGTAGTATCATTGCTGGCATATTACGTGATGGTATCATGTCCCTGTATGCGTCAACTCAGCCCAAAGACGCGTTACTGTCCCTAGGTGTCTGCATAATACTTGGTCTCCCCATTGGAAGTCCCCAGAGTCTCCACTGTTATGAGGATAAAAGTTGTATCAGTTGCTGCACCATCTCTAAGGAACAGCCTCCCTCCAATTATTTGCATGGCCGCCTTGCACCACTCCTTCAGATCCCATCTCAGAACCTGGTTACTTCTGGAATCCACCTACTCATGCTCCCTAGGGTGACTTTCCCACTCTGGTGTGCAGTTACCTCTACACCCCTCCCTCACTCCATCCCCATCCCTTTTTTTGGTCCTTTTGTCTTTCCCTTCCCCCTCTCACTTATGTACTTGCTCTGTCACTCCTCCCCATTCCTACCCCTGCTACTTTATGTCCCCCTTACCTCCACCTCCCCCTTTCCCCAGCTCTTTTCCTTAGATGTCCTGCCTCGTCTTCCTATTCTCTTTCCCTCCCCCTCTTCCTATTACCTTGTTACTTAGCAACCTGGTGTGTGCCTATGACTCCACTGGCACTCACTTTCACTACTTTCCCTCCCTCCCCTACTATAGACCCCTCCTAGGAGTCTCACCCTGTCACTCGCTTCAGTACCTAGTGCACTGGGTGGATAACTCTGAACTCACTCTATTATTCCCTACCTGCACTCATCTCTCCTACTTCTCCTTATTTCACTTCCGCCTAGGTATTGTTCTGTTTGTGAACTGTTTACCCTTCTAGGTTTTGTTTGCCATGTCTCAATTTAGCATTTACTGCTGGTACCAAATTTTTTGGTACTTTTTTTTGAAACTTGTAACTGTACATCTTGTATTATCTCTCTGTACCATTGCTTACTCTGTCGTACCGTTTCCTTGTAATTTCTCTTTAGTCTTGCCAGGATTAGATGTAAATTGGTAAATATTGATAAATGTCATTGGAGGTGCAAGAGGGAGAACCAATGGAAAAAATAAGCATGGATTTTAATCAATTCACAAAGCCAAATAGCCAGAAGCAACCCATTCTTCTTTCTAGTTTTTTTATTATTGTTGTCCCCTTAGTGATGGAATTTGGTGTGTGCTAGGACTGGCACATTAAAAGCATTAATAAAACTTCACTGAATTCACTATCATGCAGTCTGTTTGTTGACTCCTCACTGTAGTATGGGATGAAAGAGGTGCCAACAGGTCCATGCGAGTAGCAGAATTTAGTGTAGCATTGATGTTATGGTTGGCAGCTTCATGCAGCATAGAGTGAAGGATGAGCTATACCCTCAATGGGCATTAGGTAGTAGCAGTCAGCAGCATAATCGACAGCTCAATCTGTGTACGGAATGTCTCTCTTGTCGTGAGCAAATAACTACCAGTGATGATGGGACAACTGCTGTGATTCTGCAGCTCAAATCGGGAGCTCAGTCTGGCATAGGGTAGCGATCAGTATCTGTTAGTCCACGAGGCAGGAGGAACTATGGAAGAGCATTGTAAGCCATTTTTGTGTTCAATTTTAATGAGAGGTGCCAGAATGGTTGTGTTTGGAGACTAAAGTTCTCCATTTAACAGCATGATCAATGTTAATTTATTTTCATCAGGCAGCGGGTGTGCATCAGAGAGAAGCCAGGATTCAATTTTTATTTTTGTTAGTTTTCGAACAAAAATATCAAAGCTACCCATCTTTTTGTTTTAGTGAACTGACATCAGTAAAAATCTACAAAATTGAGTAAAAAGTCAAAATTTCGCACACAGGTCACATGCTATATCGATAAAAATTGGGGCAAATGCTAAAAAACAAACATCAATATTTTCAGTTGAAAATTAAAAAAAAATAAAAATCGAATCCTGGCAAGCCTATTTATCTGTATTGCCTGTAACCTGCTATTATTGTTTGGCTTGTATATGATCTAAAATTGTTCATTCTTTGTTATTGTTTGTGGCCCCGGTCATGCCTGAAAATGGTCCTTGGATCAGTGCACTTACCCGGTAAACAAAGACTTAAACAAATTAAATAAATAAATATGATTAGATTCTGAGGTACAAATATGAATGCATGATATATGATAAAAGTGCTATAATAGACAAGCCCCTCAATCTGTCACTTTTTAAATAGGTAGAAGGCAGGAGGAAAAACAAGGGGGGAACTCTACTGACAATGACTGTCAGAGGGCAAGAACCCTGCAAAAGGCAGAATTGCAGTCACAGCCTATTGCCTCTAGTATAAATAGGTGAACTCAGCTCTTTTGCACTGTAGGCAGGCTAATCCAACCTCCATGTCTGCAGTCCAGAAAGGCTTTTTCTCAAGAACACTGTGTGGAGTTAAGCACATTCTTCCTACAGTACACAGGGTGGTGTCCTCAACCAGAAATGGGATCACCCTAGGTGGCCTATCACAGGCTAGCAGTGGTGGAGCCAAGAAGTACTAAGGAATTCCTATGACATGGGTTTAGGTTCAGCCAGTTTCTCTGGAGAAGATGGTTAAGGTGGTCTCTGAGTTTCATCCCACCTGCTGTAAGCCAGATCCATGGCCTGTGATGCTGTTATGAATATACAGAAAAGCCAGCAGAAGAAGGCCTATTGGTATATTGCATCTGCTTGGTAACTGATGCAGGGTTCTTGGCTCAGGCCAGTGAGCCTGCCATCCCACCCACATCACCTCCTCCCTCCTGTCTACTACTCTTCAGTCCCATGGGTACCCTATATATTTGTCCGAGGTCCTCTTAAAGGCCTCCACTGTCATTTCTGAGACCACCTCCTCTGGCAGCTCATTACATGCAGCCACCACCCTCTCTGTAAACAAAATGCTTCCTAAAATCCCTCCTAAATCTCCCCCATCAACTTTAAGCTATGCTCCCTCATGGTTCAGTTGTCGCTAATTTTAAAGAGATCTTCCCTTTCCACTCTGTTAATTCCCTTCAAGCATTTGAAGGTCTATATCCTGTCACCCATCTCTCTTTCCTTTCTTCCAGGAAGTGCATCCTAAGGGCTCCTAGCCTCTATTCATAGGACCTATTCTGTTGAGCCTTGATCACATTGGCTGCTCTCCTTTGGACTCTCTCCAGCATGCTGATGCCTTTTGTAAGGTATGGATGCCAATACATTACCCCATTTTACAAATGTGGTCTTACCATTGACCTGAACAATGGCAAAATGGCCTCACTCCACATACTACTGAATCTGCTGTCTATACATGCCAGTATCCTGTTAGCCTTTGCTGTTGCCTTTCTGCATTATGTAGTGTGTTTTAGGTCTCTAGTAATCACCACCCCAAGTCCTTTACTTTCCTGAAGCAGCTACCTGAACCATCCCCCACCCCCAGGTAATATGCCATCGTAGGATTCCTGGCCCAGATGTGCATCACTTTGTATTTTTTGCATTGAAGCCAAGTTGCCAGATTCCTGAACATCTCGCGAGTTTACCAAAGTCCTCCCTCAAGTACTGTATCCCTTCCTTTGTGCCCTCCTTCCCACAGAGTTTGGTGTCAGCTGCAAACAGTTACATCTTGCCTTTAATGCCTCCCCCCAATGTCACTTATGATTACATTGAACAATACTAGCCCCAGCACCAATCCTTGCAGGACATTGCTGGTGACCTCCTTGTTTCTGGATAACTCTCCCCCCAACATTACTCTCTGGGTTCTGCCCCTCAGTAAGTTGTCGACCCACCTTACCAGTTTCTTCCCCACCCATACAACCAACAGTTTCCTGATCAGCCTCCTGTGTGGTACAGAGCTGAAGGCCTTGCTGATGCCCATGTATATGATGTCGATCATCTGGCAACTGCCCACCACCCTTGTGACCCAATTAAAGAATTCACTCAGGTTCATTTGATACGATCTGTCTTCCACAAACCTGTGCTACCTCTCATCCTATAGACCATTCTCTTCAGTGTATCTCACCAGCCTTGCCTTTCATTAATTATGGTCTCCATGAGTGTGCATACTATAAAGATCAGATTGAGCAGCCTAGAGTTCCCCGGGTCATTCTTAGGTTCACCTTGTGGAGATGCACCACATGTGTCATTTTCCAGTCCAGGGGCACCACACCTGACTCCAGGGATCTATTGAAGAGAACAAACAGAGGCATCACCAGCTCCTCTGCTAGATCCTTCAGCACCCTCTGGTATATGCTGTCTTGTCGCATGGATTTGTCAGTCGTCAGTGCAAGCAGCCCTTCCCTCACTCTTTCAACCTCTATTGCAGCTTCAAACCCCCAAGCCACCCCTCCTTCTAGCTCATGTGGCATTGGCCCATCATTTTCCCTTGTAAAGATAAAGCAGAAGTACCGGTATTCATTTAATACTTCAGCATTGCTCTCTTCTTCACCTACCCATCCATCTCCTTCCTTAACCTAACTATTCCATCACTGTTGTCCCTCTTTTTACTCATGCAGTAAAGGAAGGTTTTCTTCCCCCTCTTTATCCCTTCAGCTATTTTGAGCTCTTTCTGCACTTGGCATGCTGCACCTCCCATCTTGCTAATGTAGCCAACATCAGATATTCCTCCTCATCTTCTTCCCTTGTGGTTCTCCTGAATCTTCTGTAAGTTACCCTCTTTTCCTTCACCATTCTGGTTACTTGATAGTTAAACCACATGGGTGATCTGGCACCCGATTGCTTCCACCTGAGCTTGATGCAATCTGATGTGGCTGCTAGAATCACCTCTCTGATGAAGGCCCATGTTTAGTCCACCCCCATGTCCTCTCTGTGTCCACTAGGTGTGCCCTTAGCACCTCTTCCATCCTCTTAAAATTTGCCATCCTAAACTACAGCATTTTGGTTTTGGTAGGGATGTTATCCCTGCCCATGTCCAATCTGAACCACATTGCACAGTGGTCACTACCATTCTAAGGTTCCTTGATCTTCAACTCCTGTACGTGTTCACCATTGGTGAGCACTAGATCAAGGATTGCCCCCTCCAGTGGAATCAGTAACACCCTGGGTCATGAATTCTCCCTGTATCCCATTAACTGTTGGTGATCTGCCACAAAGTTTTTGACCGAGTCATCACTAGCATTGTCCGGTGTTCCTCTCAGAGGGGTGTTTGCCAGCAGTTCTTAAATAAGCTGTGGTAAAGCCCCTCTTGAAGAAGCATCTATTGACTCAGACATGCTGGTGAATTATAGATCTATATCAAACCTCTTCTTTTGGGGAATACCATTGGGAAGGTGCTGGCAGTGCAGCTGGATCTACCTTGAGAATTTTGACATATATGAACCTTTCCAGTCTTGTTTCAGGCCTTTACATGGAAATGAAACCTCACCCATCATGGTGTTCAGTGACTTAATAATTGTGAGGAATTTACAAGAGCACTCCATTGTCATTGTTCTCAATCTCTCATCAGTCTTTAACACTGTGGATCATACAGCCTTGATGGAACACCTGGAGGAATATGGGAACTTACAGGTGCAGCCTTGAAATGGTTTAGGAAAACAACAAATGGCATCGCTGCCAGAGGATATTAATGCTGAATTCAATTAGAACATAAAAAGGAATAACAGACTAAATGGCACCATTTCTTCAAATCCCCTCAACTCTTCTTCAGGCATTTGCTAGTTGGCTGTAAAGCACTACTTTTATACGTGAACAACAGAATCATATGATGTTTTCAACAATAACAAGTGCTAAAAGTTCTTACAAATTTGACATTTGAAACACAGATGGCTAACATAACACTGCAGGTGCAATTTAGGAATTGACACATTAGATACTTATGATCTAGATTAACAATCTTCTATAAAGTGATCAGGTAAAACTTCCATAGGGATCCTGCATGGTAGCCAAATGGGATGTGAGGAAACCTAAACACATGGGCCCAGATATTCAAACTGTGCCAGGCTGTGGCGCAAGCTTGGGCTCAGCTCAACTTGGCTGCCAGGGGTGTGGACTGGGCGATATTCAACAGAGCTGCACCATGGCTCAGCAGCTTTGAATATCGCACCCTGGCCACCCCCAGTGTACATGGCACAGTGGCACTGCGCCAGTGCAAGTGATCAGAGTGGAGCATGGAGATGCGCTAGCGCAAGTTCCATTGCGCCATGCACAGCAACCGTGATATTCAAAACTTGACATGCAAATGGGGCCATGATGTATGTAAGGTGCATATGGGGCCATTTGCATGTCATAATGGCTCCATTTGCATGCAGGTGCGCCGATCCCCAACAACTTGCACTTGGTGCCCTGCTAGGCAGCAGCCGTTGGGGACCGACGCCCTCTGCAGCCCGATCGTGGGCATCTCTATCTAAAAAGAAATATGTCCTATATCCCTGGTGGTCCAGTGGACAGCTATCTGCCCAGTCGTGGGCATCTGTAAAAATAATAGAATTCATCCTATATCCCTGGTGGTCCAGTGGACCGCTATCTGCCTGATCGCGGGCATCTGTAAAAATAATAGAATTCATCCTATATCCCTGGTGGTCCAGTGGACCGCTATCTGCCTGATCGTGGGCATCTGTAAAAATAATAGAATTCGTCCTATATCCCTGGTGGTCCAGTGGACCGCTATCTACCGATCGCGGGCAACTGTGTAAAATAAATGGATTCAATATCCTGGTGATCCGGTGGACACTCTATCACCCGATCTTGGCAATCCCACACATTGGCCCTACCCACTCCCTCGGTCAGCCAGCGGGGGCAGCACTTCCACCCGCCTGCCGCCCGCCGCCCCACCGACTGACACTGTCGGTGGGGCTGGCCACGATGGTTTCGTCGTGACCCAATGGGCATGCAACTAGTCGTACACATTTCGAATATAGCGAATGATTCATTCACATATCTGGAATAATACACAAGCTGCATGCTTGACGCTCACGCTGCGGCTCAATGTCTGTGCGACGAGTGTCGAATGATGGCCGGCGGCAAATGGTAGTGCTACCGACGACGGGTGGGAGGCGAGGTAGTGAGGAGCTCAATAAGCGAAGTGGGGAAGAGGTACCCTAGACCACAGGGGATGATTGGAATGATTTGTTTTTACAGATGCCCAGCGATCGTGTTCATGTCACTGAGACCACCGAAGACAATAGAATGATTTATTTTTTCACAGATGCCCATGATCGGGCAGATAGCAGTCCACTGGACCACCAGGGATATAGGATGAATTCTTCTATGTTTAGACAGACGTCCGCGATCCGGCAGATAGCAGTCCACTGGACCACCAGGGATATTTGAGGGAATTCTTATTTTTTTTTTACAAATGCCCACGATCGGGCATGGGGGGGTGCCACCAGGTGCAGCCAGAACTCGGGTGGCCACCCACAGGTGGCAGCTGCCATGTTGCGCCCTGCAATGCTGCTCACCTGTGGGTGGCCATCAGTTATTCCTTTTTTTGGGGGATTAACTTTGTTCTGGTGCAGGTAGGGGTTGCGCATGCATGGCTCTGCACATTCTGGGCTGAATATCGGGCTGTGCAGAGTATGCATGGGCACGCCCCCCCCAACCTGTGCCTGCATACATTACTGATGTGTTCCGGTGCATCAGGATTTGTGCCACGCACTTTCCCCTTTTGAATATCGTGCCGGGCGCATCAGTGGGTTGCGCATGGCATAAATCTGTTGCACCATGCACAACCCTTTTGAATATCTGGGCCATGCTCTAGAAAATATTTGGAAGAAGAAAGAAAGAGAGGAGAGAAGAAAAATGTATATTAAAACAGATTTGAACAAAGAACCTAGTAGTTCTCAATAGAAAATTCCTAGACACAGTTAAAAATAATATCATATTAAATTGAAACAGTTGAGGGAAACAAAATGGCTCCAGTAAGGGCAGAAGCCTCATGAATGACCTCCATCAGTTTTATTTAAAACGTTCACTATAATTTATTTATTTATTTAAAATTGGTGACCAGGAAAGGCACACTGAGCCGAGACTTGTTTCCAGGCGTGACCCAGACAACGAACAACAAACAACAACAAACAAAGGTTCATCTATGTTATATTATTAGCTCTTTCTCACTTAACAAGCCTGTTTCAGATTGATGTCTGAAAAAAGAAAAACTAGAGCTAACTCCTCATCAAGTAAGGAGTTTGTCTCACCACATGTATGAACTAGGAGAAGAAACTAATTTGGCCCAGACTCAGACCATGGAGTGGAGGGCTGTTTGGCTTGATCACTCTCTCCGCATCCTCCTCAACTGGAGCAGTTCAGGGGATTTCTCTGAAGGAACCAACAGCTCAGCTGATGTTTGCCACCCCACAAAATTCACAAGCAGAGTACTCTCTTTCAAGGCCAAGGATGGGATTAAAGGTTGCCAGCTTCTCTACTAACACAGAGAACAAGAGTGAAATGCATGGTTCTCATTCTGAGCTGCAAGAAATAGCTCTAGAGGAATTCAACTTTCACTCACTTTCACAAACAGAGCATGAGGCTAAGCTAACAGCAACTGCAATGGCAGTGTATGTTCACAGTGAAATCAGCATTGATGATCCTGCTAGTACTATTCATGAACAGAACAGGGAGAAGCAAAGTGAATATGGTGCAACCTGGAATCACATCTGCTACACAAAGCAAACAAGCCAGTGCCACGCACCACCACCAATACAATGAGTCAAACACAGAAGCTGATGCAAACACTCTTTAATTCCTCTTCGAATGGTGATAAATGACAGCAAACTGGTACATCCAGTAAAGTGCATAGAGTGGTTCTGAGACTCCTCAACATTTTGCGTGCATTCTCTTTTTCGAGAGGTGAAGTCTCTCGCCAGTGATACAATTTTAAACATCGTATTTTATGTGAACTCACACTGATAAGAAGAAAGTGACTTGAAATGCTAGATAAGAAACAATGTTTGTTAAGTGAAGGAAATATGTTAAAAACAAATTAATCATACACTGGCAGCTTACAGTGCCAAGAGGGGGACATTCTTAATAGCACTGCTAGTAGCAATCGGTTTGGCTAATAATAGTTTATGTGACAAACCTACTTCAAATTAATAAATTGTTAATTTTGTATGCTACATAGCCCCAACCACAATGGCAAAATGCATGACAAGGTGTGATAAATTCAGTTCTTCCTTATGTTTAGAAATCCACAAAAGAATCTGTAAAGCAAACAAGGAAACTCATGAATCATAAGTTCAGAGACAATGACATATGATATATTGATAACACTGAATTTCAACTATAAAAAGGATATCATTTCAGTTCTGTCACTGAGCCCTGGGAGTTATGCTGCCCATGATAAAAATATCCAAAAGGACTCCCTCTGGGCTTGCAAAGTTTCATGATCCCAACCCCTGGGCACAGTTGTGACATTCCCCACCCCCATGAATGTCAGTTTGTGGGCCCCTTGTACATTGTTGAGGCAATGTACAGACAAGGCAAACTTAAGACTACCATGTTGAATGGCCTGCATGTGCTCACCAATATGTTTTCTAAGCTTACGTTTAGTGCAGCCAACATAATAAACACCACAAATACATGTAGCCAAGTAGATTGCCCATGTGTTGTCACAATTAATGAATTCCTTAGTATGATTCACTCCTCTGTAACTGGGTTACATAGAAACATAGCAACATAGAAGTTGATGGCAGATAAGGACCGCAAGGCCCATCCAGTCTGCTCATTTCTTTTTCTACCTTATGAATGTGCCATTGGCATTTGCTCTGTCAATGGTCTATCTATTCATACTCATCTGTATTGCTCCCTTATGCCTATCCCATGCCTGTTTGAAGCCCTGCACAGTATTCATAGCCACCACTTCCTGAGGTAGGCCGTTCCATGCATACACCACCCTTTCTGTGAAAAATAACTTCCTCACATTACCCCTTAATCGGCCTACCTCTAATCTCATGCTGTGTCCTCTTGTCCTGCTATTTTTCTTATATTGAAACATGTTAGACTCTTTCACCTTGTTAATGCCCTTAAGGTGTTTGAATATTTCAATCATATCACCTCTCTCCCTCCTTTGCTCTAGGGTATACATATTGAGTTCAGTTAATCTGTCCTCATATGTTTTCTGATGCAGTCCCTGCACCATTTTAGTGCCCTTCTCTGGACTGCCTCAATTTGGTTAATGTCCTTGTGAAGGTGTGGCCTCCAGTACTGCACACAGTACTCCAGATGGGGCCTAACCAGTGTCTTGTAAAGAGGGATTATTACCTCCCTCTTCCGACTTGTGATACCCCTATTAATACACCCCAACATCCCTCTAGCCTTACCTACTGCTTTAGTGGTCTGCTTGGATTATTTCAGGTCATCGGTGATGATGACGCCCAAGTCTCTTTCTTCCCTTGAGACTGCCAGCAACTCCCCTCCCAGCCTATAGGTGGCTTTAGGGTTTCTCTTCCCTATGTGCATGATCTTGCACTTCTTTGCATTAAACCCCAGTTGCCACTCTTCCAACCATTTTGCTAGTTTATCCAGATCTCTTCTCATTCTGCCCACCCCATCTGGGCCATCTACTCTGTTGCAGATCTTGGTGTCATCTGCAAACAGACAAACCTTACCCTCCAGTCCATATGCAATATCACTGATGAATATATTGAAGAGGACTGGCCCCAGGACTGATCCCTGAGGTACCCCAGTTGTGACTTGCATCTCTTCTGACTGTATACCATTTACCACCACTCTCTGCTTTCTGCCCATCAACAAGTTTGCCACCCAGTTGACCAATGTCTGACTCACCCCGAGCCTATCCAGCTTATTAATCAATCTTCTATGTGGAACAGTATCGAAAGCTTTGCTGAAGACAAGGTAGGCAACATCAACTTCTTCCCCTTGGTCCACCACTCTCATTACCCAGTCAAAGAAATCTATGAGATTAGTTTGACAGGACCTTCATTTTGTAAACCCATGCTGTCTTGGATCCTGTGCTCCTATGGATTCCAGGTGTTGCACTATCCTTTCCTTAAGGAGTGTCTTCATAATCTTGCCCACTACTGAGGTAAGACTGACTGGACTGTAGTTCCCTTCCTACTTCCTGTTACCACTCTTGTGGAGAGAGATCACATGAGCCTTTCTCCAGTCTTCTAGGACCTCTGCTGTGCTCAGAGACTCACTAAACAGTTCTGATAATGGCTCTGCTAGTTAATAAAAGTTGTAGTGTCCAGAACCAGATGGCAGTACTTGCATCAGCCACAGATGTGCGTACCAGCAGGGAACATAGAAAGTCACTTTCTGGGTTTCTCAGTGAGTTGTAAACTATGGGTTACAGAGTGCAAAACATTTTTAGATCTCCTAAATACCATTCTAAAGGGGTGCTGAGACAAACTCCAAGGCCCCAATATTCAAATCTGGGCCAAGCAGAGAGCAAAATGTTGCACTGCCCATGCAGTTGTCCAGGTGTCTAAAATTGTTATATTCAGTGTGGAATAGTTTAGGGTGGGCTATTTTACTGACTATAGGACCAGTGAGACCCAATGCTAAGCTACCTAGTGCTGGGCAGGCATGGCATCCAAAGTAGGTCAGCACAATGGATTGTGCCCGTGCTAAATTTCCCATATTCAAAGGGACCTATGCAAATGAGCCCATTGGGCATGCAAGTCACTAAGGGGCCATTTGCTTACCCATTATGGGCCCATTTGCATAGGGCATGAGGCTGTACTGTGTGGCACCACCCCCAATTGCATGTGCCCTTAGAGCTATCCCTGGTTCTAGTGGTGCCCCCCCATCACTGATTGCCATACCATTCAGTCATAATATACAACTCCCAAGTGGCACCTCATCAAGGATCACCATCTCATTCAGAGGTAAAATATATATCTCTTGTGGTCTACTGGTCCCTTGCCCATTGCCAATTGCTGTCCCACTCATAAATAAATATATCCCTAGAGGCTAGTAGTCCCTCCCCCTGCACAATTCTTCACTAAATACATATAAGAAATATTCCCTGGCATCCAATATAACTCCCCTAATCACTGGTCCCCTGTATTGCTAATGTAATGGAGAGCAAGGGAGTCCGGCAACTTAGGAAAGACTATACCCACTTATGAGTTAAGTGAAAAAGATTACATTTATTGATTAAAAACAATAAATAAATAGCATCGTAAAGATCACCAGCATACATCATTGCAGCCATGGGATTTTATATGTTAATTTTAATTTTATTAATTGTTTTACTGAATTCTGTACAGGCACCTTGGTTTTGAAAGGCACTTTTTATAAATAAAGATGATGATGATGATATGCTGGTGATCTTTATGCTGCTATTTATTTATTATTTTTAATCAATAAATGCAATTTTTTCATTTAACTCATATGTAAGTATAGTCTTTCTTGAGTTGCTGGACTTCTTTGCTCTCCATTGATGTAATTTGTGTCTGGGCACCAGGACTCCACTCTAGTATGGGGACAGTGATCAGTG
Organism: Neoceratodus forsteri; assembly: GCA_016271365.2. Taxonomy (NCBI): domain Eukaryota; kingdom Metazoa; phylum Chordata; order Ceratodontiformes; family Ceratodontidae; genus Neoceratodus; species Neoceratodus forsteri. The sequence goes on along the minus strand of CM057455.1, from coordinate 402,444,394 downwards.
ATTGGAGAGGGACCGCTAAACAATCAGGGAGTTCTATATTATATCTGAATGGGATGGTGATCTGCATTAGGGGAGGGACCACTAGACTAGCAGGGAGTTCTATATTATGCCTGAATGGGACAGCAATCAGTGGGGGAAGGGACCACTAGCCGCCAGGGAAATGCTTTCGTTTTATCACTGGGTCGGCGATCGGCGGTGGGAGACCACTAGACACCAGGGACTGCTGTATTGGGGATTGGGGAGGTGCTGCAGTTCCTTCACCAACTGCTAGGGTTGCATGGGAGTAAGTCGGGGTTTCAGTCGGTTGTATGTGAGCCTCATAAGGGAGCAGTGCAAAACAGCCTTACGCAGTGCACATATTCTGAAAACTGGACTGTGCCAATGTTCAGGTCCCCCGTCCCCTTCATTTACATTGTCCTCCACACCCCAACACCCCCCGTCTCTTGCATGGGACCAAACCAAGTTTGCTCATGCTAACTGGGCTTTTCAATATAACCCTTCTAGGCAAAGCTCGGTTTGTGCAAGCAAACTCAGTTTTGCAGCAGGGCAAAGTTTTAAATATCAGTCTCCAAGAATTTCAGCTCCATCTGCAAAATGTTCCACTGTATTTTTATTATGGTCTCTAGCCTGTTTGTCCTGGTACTGTATGTCATAACATAATTCATGCTCTGTGTGGTATTATCTCCTTTCCATGTACTGGGAACTAACATATCCTCCTTATTGGCACCTTTAGCATGTTCATAAACTTAATTAATGTCCCCTGTGTTTCAGCCTTGTTCTCCGAACATTTCAGTTGGTTCAGCTGCATGCACCTCAAATGTTTCCTCAATATCACACGTGTGGCAGACCCTAAGGAACTAGCTCATGAGGATACTTTTGATGGAGTGGTGGGGGTGTCAGGAGCTACTGTAGCTGGTAACATAGAATTTCAATCAGTTGGCTTACAAAATGGGGCCAGATGGGGTGCACCCCAAGGTCCTTAAAGAACTAAGAATGGTGGTGGCTGAACCTCTGGCTCTCCTGTTTAGCCGATCACTGGAAACAGGGGGGAGGTACCCAAAGACTGGAGGATAGCAGATGTAGTCCCCTTATACAAAAGTGGGAACTAAGAGGAAGCAGGGAACTACAGACCAGTCAGCCTCACCTCAGTAGTGGGGAAGATCATGGAAGCACTACTGAAGGAGAGATTGGTGGAACATCTTATTGTCAGTGGACTACAGGACCCAACATAGCATGGTTTCACCAGGGGGAGATCATGTCAGACCAACCTCATTGAATTTTTTGACTGGGTGACTAGGGAGGTGGAGCAGGGGGAGGGCAGTGGACATGGCCTATCTGGACTTCAGCAAGGCCTTTGACACTGTGCCACATAGAAGACTATTACACAAACTGGGGAATATGGGTGTGGGCAGGACAGTAGTGTGGTGGGTAGGTAACTGGCTGGGCGGCAGGACACAGATGGTGGTGGTAAATGGCTGTCACTCCACAGAGGGAAGAGTGACCAGTGGGGTACCACAGGGATCAGTGCTGGGACCGGTCCTATTCAACATCTTCATCAGTGACATTGTGCAGGACCTAGAAGGCAGAATTTCACTGTTTGCTGATGACACAAAGCTGTGTAACAGAGTAGACACACCAGAGGGTGTAGACAAAATGAGAAGGGACCTGCAGAAACTTGAAGAATGGTCAGGGGTTTGGCAGTTGAAATTCAATGTAAAGAAGTGCAAGATAATGCATATGGGGCACAAAAACCCTGGCACAATATATCAGTTGGGGGGTGAGGATATAGCATGCACCAAGCAGGAAAGGGATCTTGGGGTTATCATCTCTGATGACCTCAAGGTAGGGAAACAGTGTGACAAGGCATCAGGTAAAGCAAATAGGATGCTGGGATGCATAGGCAGGGGCATCACCAGCAAGAAAAGGGAGGTCATAATTCCACTATACGAGACACTAGTGAGGCCCCACCTGGAGTACAGTGTACAGTTCTGGAGACCTTACCTATGTAGACAGGGTAGAGAAGGTTCAGAGGAGGGCAACAAAGATGGTGCATGGATTGCATCACAAGTCCTATGAGGACAGGTTGAAGGAATTAAACTTGTACTCCCTGGAGGAGAGGAGGGAGAGAGGGGATATGATAGAGACATACAAGCATCTTACAGGGAGGAACAGGGTGCAGGAATACACTATTTTTAAGCGAAAAAGATGCTCCAGGACTATAGGGCATGGGATGAAGTTGGAGGGAAGATGATTCAGAGGAAACGTGAGGAAGAATTTCTTCACAGAATGGGTGGTGGACAAGTAGAACACCCTGCCAGAGGAAGTGGTGGGAGCTGAAACAATCACGGGATTTAAGAATGCATGGGATAGACATAAAGGAATTCTGGAGGGCAGGGGTAAGGGGCAACAGACTGCTAGGAAAACATAAACTGAACTTACAAGCTCAAATGGGCAGACTGGGTGGGCCATAGACCCTTATCTGCCGACACTGTCTATGTATCTATGTAAAATAAATTAGTATTAACACCTTGATTCACATTCTTGATAATGCATGTATCAAGGAACAAAACACTCTCCCTGCAGTGTGTCACTGCAAACTTGAGATTCGTGTTAGTACTTTCAAGGTACACAACAAATTATTGTTGCTCCTCCACTAATCATCACACCATCAAAACATCATCAATATATCTGCACCAGAGTGCAGTTTTGTCCAGGAATCCTATGCCTGTTGGAACAAATCCATTATCATCTAAAATTACATTAACTACTAAGACACAAGGGGGTCTATGCATGGAAAAGTGGAAAGTGTGTGCACAACTGAAAAAATGCCACCACACAGCTAAGTGGTGAGCAAGCCATCCCAGGAATGCACTATGCTCAATCAGGTGCTCAAAGCACGCAGATGTTGGGGGAGGGTCTGTGGGACATGCACAGGGCATACAGAGAGCAACCTGGGAAGTCTTGGAATATGTGGACCCACCCTGTGTTCCCATCATATATGCTCAATTGTGCCATCCTGCGAGGACCCACAGAAGTGGCTATCAATGAGGAAGACAGGGTGCAGGCAATGGCAAAGGATGGGAGACCCGTGCAGAACTTATCTGATTCACCACCAGGAATTGATGCTGCTGGACAGAGAGGTGGATCACACCATGAACATGTCCAGATCCCTGGGGTGCATGCTCATGCTCACCAAACTTCACTGAAGGGCAGTTGTCAGCTATTGTGTCCAACACATGGGCCCATTATGCCAACCTCTATGGGGTACAGTCCCTGACAATGCCTGCATATACAAAGTTCCAGACTGTGAGAAACCTGGTCTTGAAGAACTCATAGGCAGAGTCAATAGAGGTAGCCAGGGGATGCAGGACCAGTCAATGTTAGCTAGGTCATATAAGAGTTGTAATGTCCAGGAATTTTAAGGATCTTGTTAGGATTGTTTTTTTTTGGGAGGGGTCCTTGGGCCTGTGAGTTTTCCTTACTATGAAGTTCATCTAATGGTCACTTAAAGAGTCCAGTAGCAGTCCAGAGGCTATTACCAGATGTGGGTGGGAGGTAAGGGACCACTCTAGAAGAGATTGGTTCATTGAGTTTGAGTTAGTACGTGTGGGCTCAGTGATCTGCTGAGATAGGTTAAGGGCTGTCACATGGTTGCGCAGTTTGTAGCTAGAGCCTGACAGCCAGTTCTGGTTCAAATCACCAAGAATATGTATTTCACCCCCAGAGGCCAGAGATGTTAGGGTTTTCAGGTGTTTCATGATAGAGGGTGTAGTGGAGTCAGGAGGGCAGTAGGACCCAGCAATAAAGACTGGACAAGTGTGGGGGGTGGAAAGTTTTATTAGAAGAACATCTATGTTGAATGTGAGCATTGGCAGCTGGACCGGAGTGAACTGAAGTAAAGAGTCAATGTACATGGCTTTTGGTGCCTAGACTGTCGTGATGCATGAGGGTGTAGACAGGAATAGTGAATTCAGCATCCTGGTTATAAGATTTCAACCAGGTCTCAGTGATTAGTAAAATATCTGGTCTTAAGGAGAGTACTGTAGGTTGCAGCAGAGTTACTTTGTTTAGTAGGCTGCAGATATTTAGGTGAGCAATTTTTAGGCCATGAGGGAGTTGAAGAGGGGGTGCGGGGTTGGAACCGGGGGAGAAGGTGGCCCGGGGTTGGAGTTCAACATCCCCAGATAGCAGTAGCAAAAGTGTCATTATGGTTTTAGTTTGGGGCAAGATCCATAGGAGTTTGCAGAGGGAATTTGGATAATGGAAGGGGGCAGGGGCAAAGTGGGAATGGAATTTTAGGGCTAGTAATCCATTATGAAAGGTGGGTGGGAGGACAGAAGGAACAGCCAACAGATAACTGAGGTATGCAACAGTTGGCAAGCCTGTTGTTGAGGTGGGGGAAGGGGGGATTAGGAGTGACTAAGGTGAAGCATACAAACTGGCAGGGCTGGGCCTCTGGGAGGGAGGAGGGTGATAGAGACACCAGAGGTGCTTGTACCAAAACAACTGTTATGTAAGGAAGCAAAATTTTTTTATTTTTTGCCTAAATGTAGAAAAAGGGATGCTTCTGGATCTGTAGCAGCCACTAGCACACTAGCGGTGGTAGCATGGAAAAGACGGCTGACTGGTCGTTTGGCATATAGTGTGGCTATAAAAGCAGTAGCTCACCAAGGGTGATGGTGGGGGCCAACAATGCTGACATTTCAAAATTTGTCCATTGTGCCTAGGGCCAAAGACGCTGTACCTGTTCCTTGCTCCGTGACGATGCAGCTCAGGGGAGGGTTGTAGCAGATCTGCCTCTCACAACCACTCGGGGTGGAGCTGTGGAAAAGAAGACAGAGAATACTTAAATAAAGGTAGGAAGATGGGAGGGGCTGAGCAGAGAATGGGGCAGGGGGCTGAGGAAACAGGAGGGTGATTTAAACATGGGAGTTTCCCACATTAGCACAAGGAACCCGTTAAGTAGCTTGCTGTTTTAATTGGACATCAGGACTTGGTATTAAAGCAACACAAAAAGTACCGAACATTGCAGCTGAGGAGCCGAGCAGGAATTAAAACTTGGGCAGGGGAAGTTAGGCAGATAATTCTTCCAGAAACAGTTTAGCTGAAAATTAAGGCTTGGGACTCCCTGCTCCCAGTATGCATGTTAACAGACTGACTTAGCTGCCCAGCCAATATAAAGCACACAGAAAAACATGCTATTAAGCAGAGAAATACAGGTGGGTTTTAAACAGAATCAGCAGTAGGGTTTTAACTGGAATCAGCAGCAGAATCGGATTTCCTTTTCAGCCATAGAATTTGAAACATAGAATTTGACGGCAGATAAGGACCGTTTGGACCACCCAGTCTGCCCATTTCCCTACCTGATGGATAAGCTGCAGATTCTAGTTAATCAACAGCTTACTTCTTCCTACCCCCACTAGAATTGCCTAATGCCTGTCCTATGCATTTTTGAATTCTCCCACTGTTCCTGACTCCACATCCTCCTCAAGAAGGCTGTTCCACGCATCCACAACCCTCTCTGTGAAAAAATTCTTTCTAACATTACCTCTGAGCCGTCCCCCCATCTTCAAATTGTGTCCCCTTGTTCTTGCACATCTCTTCTTCTGAAAGATACTACTGTCTTGTACTTTAATTCCCTTGAGATACTTTTCTATCATGTCCCCCCTCTCCCTCCTTTCCTCAAGGGTAAACATATTAAGCTGCTTTAGTCTCTCCTAGTATGTCTTCTGGTGCAGATCTTGCACCATTTTGGTTGCCCTCCTCTGAACAGCCTCCACTCTGTCTAGCCAGCATTACAGTAAGGAGAGTTAAAGGGTCACTGCTGAGTAATTAAATACAAACAAATAGCTGAGAACCAAGTTAAAGCAGCAGCAGCATACTGGTGCTGAAAAGTAGCATTGCAAACTATAAATTCTTTGCTTTCCAGCAGAATTACCATTACAGCCTACAAAACAGCTTCATATTAAGTACATGAGTAACTCAAATCTGAATTAAAGTAACAGCATACTGTTGCAGAAACATTGTTAGGAGACCTGCTAATTGATTTTAAAAACTATCTGTAGTGTTCTGCCGACTTAATTAAGGCAAAGGGCAGTAAGAGAAAGTCCAGTTTGAATTTAGGCGCCAAATGCTGAGATTTCAAAATTCGTCCATTGCGCCTAGGGCCAAAGATGCCGTACCTGTTCGTTGCTCCATGCTATTGCAGTTCAGTAGAGGGCCATAGCAGATTTGGCCCTCACGACCACTCGAGGGGGAGCTGTTCCTTGCTCTGTGACAATGCAACTCAAGGGAGGGCTGTAGCAGATCTGGCTCTCATGACCACTCAGGGGGGAGCTGTTCCTTGCTCTGTGATGATGCAACTCATGGGAGGGCCATAACAGATTTGGCCATCACAACCACTCGGGGGGGGGGGGAGCTGTTCCTTGCTCCATCACGATGCAGCTCAGGGGAGGGCCATAGCAGATCTGGCCCTCACTACCACTCAGGGGGGAGCTGTTTCTTGCTCCATGATGATGCAGTTTAGGGGAGGGCCATAGCAGATCTGGCCCTCACAGCCACTCAGGTGGTGGGGCTGTTCCTTGCTGTAGGATGATGCAGCTAAGGGGAGGACAGTAGAAGATCTGGCCCTTATGGCCACTCAGAGAGGAGCTGTTCCTTGCTCCATAATGATGCAGCTCAGGGGAGGGCCATAGCAGATCTGGAGCTTATGACCACTTGAGGGGGACCTGTTCCTTGCTTTGTGATGATGCAGCTCAGGGGAGGGCCATAGCAGATCTGGCCCTCATGATCACTCGGGGGGGAGCTGTTCCTTGCTCCATGACAATGCAGCTCAGGGGAGGGCCATAGCAGATCTGGCCCATATAAATGTGCATGATGTCATAAGAGTAACTGAAAACTTGTGCAATAGTATATTGCTTCATATTCTTGCTTTCTACATATGCATTGGACGACATACCACCAAATGTGTGTGTTTTTGTGGCAACATGTGTTAAATTAGTAAAAAAAATTAATTTGAAAGAATTTGAAATCATTGCTAAAAATGACTAAAGTATCAAGAAGTGCCTAAAACATTACAAAAGTATTTTTGTAAGATATCTAAAGGATAGAGACTGTGGCAGATTGAATCATACTATAGCAGAATATTACCCAACAAAAAGCAATAGCCAAAATAGATTAAAATCAAACCACCACACAGAGTCTGTAAATAAGAATGCCTCAGATGGCACATAGCCTCTATGGCAGTGCCCCGACTGTTTAGCCTGCTCCCCTATACTGTGACTCCACAACTTAGCACAGCACCCCCAGACACTCCCTCAGTCTATCCACATGAGCAGTGCTGCAAACAGACAAGGGATCAGGTGCTGAAGGGAGCAACGTCATTCCATGAATGCAGCAGTTGATATGACATTGCCTTTCCTTAGGTACAGACAATATCAAAGCATAGCTCAATAAAGTGAAGTCCAACAAAGGCAGTGTCACAGATTCCTGCATGATGAAAGGGATGAATTGCCATTGAAATTGCCCTATTTTCTGCAGTAACTGCAGAATTTTGTTTGCAGTATTCTGGGTTGCATCCTGCCAAATTTATTGCACATTCATGCACACCTCTGTGAATGGCAGAATTTGGTATCTTAGTTATTTGCTTTACTCCTTGGTCCATGGTGAATGATCGTGGGCAAGTGGGACACACTTATGAGGAGAGACGTGCTAGTTTTTCATTTCCAAAGTGTGTATGAAGGCTTATTAATTCCTGGTATGTAAATAATTAGTTTCAGTCATGTGGATGAAGTCTTGCCCTACTTTTGATAAACTTTCCCACTTTCCCTTACATATGATGTCAAGTACTTAAATAAAAGTTCCCTCATTGGCTCTGAGAATTGGTTAATTTTAGAAATGTTTATGCTACTTCAAACCCCAGTGTCTCTTATGAATGTCCATAGATCTTGAAAGTTATGGTCAGTTCATCAGACAGTAGAATTCAGCCCCTTTGATCATTACACTTCATAACATTTCAGCTAAATGTTTCTGGCAGTTCTATATTGCCACATATATTTTGAATTATGCACACTGTAAAATGTTTCTAAGTCAACCTGTAGGGCAGCATACAGTATGAATTACTTTATAGAGTTGGTGCACATAAAAATATCAATTTTTAAAATCAGTTTGTTTTAATTTTTATTTCTGACACTTTGATTTTTTTCAGACAGCAAAAAACATTTTCTGCATAAGAACATAAGAACATAAGAATTTGCCGGCAGATGGAGATCATGCGGTCCATCTTGTCTGCCTGAGATGTCTACCCCCCATCTACTGCTTTTGCAGAGATGACCACAGTTACTGTCCCCTGCTCATTTGAATTCGCTGACTGACGTAGTTGCCACCTTTTCTGATTGCAAGCTGTTCCATGGGTCCACGACACTCTCTGTTAAAAAGTACTTTCTAACATTGATTCTGAACTTTCTGCCTACCAAGTGTAAGTTGTGCCCTCTTGTGCTTGCAGTCCTATTTGCATGGAAGAGGTTTTCGGTTTGTACTGCATTTATCTATTTGGCATACTTAAAAGTTTCTATCATGACCCTCTATTTCTTCTGTGCCCAAGGGAAAATTGATTCAATTGGCTGAGCCTATTTTTGTAAGGTTCATGGTGTAGATCCTGCACCATCTTTGTGGCTTTCCTCAGCATGGATACCAGATGGTCTATGTCCTTTTTTAGGTGAGGCCACCAGAACTGTACACAATACTCCAAGGGTGGCCCCACCAAGGACCAATAGAGTGGGATGATTGCCTTGTGCTTTCTGCTGGTTATATCCCTACCTATGCATCCAAGGATGCTGCTTGCCTTTAGAACTACTTTTTTGCATTGCTTTCCTACCTTAAAATCTTCAGATATGAGAACTCCTAGATCTCATTTCAACTTTGTATTTTCCAGGTGCTGCCCTTCCAGGACATGTTTCTTGGGTTCCTCTTATCCAAGTGCATTGCCTTGCACTTTTTGACATTGAATCTCAGCTGCCATAACAGAACATTGTGCTATACAGGTGAGCAAGGACCGTCAGTGGTGAATTTGACTTAGCTTTGATGCAGTGCCCTTTTTTTTGAGCAGCTTCTGTAATTCAGCTGAAAAAAGTGGACTCACAATATAATAGTTGGCATGTAGGGAAAGCAGGCCACATAGGGGCATATCAAGACCCCTGTCCACGACAGTCATCTCCTACTCTCTGCTCGCTCTCCATTTCTCCCAACACACATTTAAAAAAAATATCTGCCCCTGTCACAGTGCTGTGAGACAACTATTTTTTTTAAACGATTCCCCTGCATTGCCCAATCCCCAGTCCCCCAAATACATGTATTTGATAGTGTCCTCTACTGACTCTCACTTCATGATTTGGAGGGTCAACAGTCTAAAAAATCTCAGTCAATTTAATTGCCTCCTCCAGCAATGTACCCACTCCATTTGAGTAATGCAGGAATCTGACTGCACAAGTGGGATGCACAACTAGGAGGGATGGAGCAGTCTACATCATATAGGCAGACTGATCGGTCCCTCTGGCTAATAACATCAAAGATGCAAACTTATCTGCCCTCTCTTCCTCTCATGAGCCCTACTTGTATATGGAATTGGGCTGTTAGCAGTATGTCATTATTTGGAAATAATTTTGCATTAAATTATGTTCCACAAAAGCCATCCAGGTGGCATAGCAGTAGCACTACCATGTACCATGCAGAATACCTGGGTTCAGGAGCAAACCTGAGTCATCGGGAGTTAGCCGGGGAGAGAATCTCACAACCAGAGAAATTGTTTCATTTTCTGGAGGGGGGGACAGTGCTTCCTGCAGCACATCTGACAGCCAGCATAGACTGTGTGTCAGGGCAGCTAGGAAGTCCAGTAGAGTGGGGATGAGTAGGAATGGTGATCTGTATCTCTGCACACTGATAGGGGGAGAGAGAGAAACCCAGAGAGGAAAAAGATGTCTTGCCATGAGGGATGAAATTCAGCTGGCCCACAGCCCTGGCGCCACCCCTGACAGCTTCAAAAAGGAGCTGCGCATACATCTATCCCTTGCTGATCTCTGCACTTGTTTTAATCCTTCCTAATCCACTCACCCGCCAGATGCTGGCTGGTCTAACTTTAACCTCCCTCCCTACCTTATAGCACTTCTTACCCTTACTATCTCCTTGAGAGGTAATCTACCCCCACACACCTGAGTCTTGTTTCAGAGGCTGTGATAATGCATCCTGCCCAGTCAGGAATTTGCCCTTGCCTTGTTTCGCTGCCTATTTGAATCTTCATTGTTGTGACTAATTTGAACAATATTTCTATGCTGATATGTTGTGGCATCTCTTCCTAGACTGTGTAGGTTTTCTCTGCCTAAAAATTCTATGTGAATTCATTAATTGTTATTGTCCTGGCTGCATGTATTCATTACTACTAACTGTTTTGACCTATGTTATTGTAATTTCATTGTACTCATGCTATGTATCTGTCTTTGATTGTTGTACTCTCCTAGGTCATGCCTGAAAATAGTCATTTCATGGCTAGTGCACCTACCTGGTTAACAAAAATTAAGTAAATAAATGGACACCCCAAACCAGATACTGCTTTGGGGGGGACAAGGTAAAATTCCTCTCATCCCTTTCACAAGGACTACATTGTGGGGACACCAGGAGTAAGGTCTGGGGATGATGAGAGACCATGCGGGAGGAGACCACTATGATGGGGTCCAACAGGACTCGGGTGCTCAATCCTATATGGAAAAACAAAGTACCTCCCAAACAAACAAACTGCACATTTACAAAGATTTCATTTCTTTTCAGGTAAAAATGTTCTTTTACTCATAATTTTCTTATTTCTTGAGCTTTTCTTTCACTAAACCTTGGGGATTTAGAAGTTACTACCCCCATGATCACATACTGTAAATAGCACAGTGACTTGTAAATTCCATACAAAATGTGTTTTCCCAGGGCAACTGATTTCCATCATTTTCCTGACCACTGCAGCGTAAGCAAATGGTAGAAATGATAAAAAATATTTGTAAGGTATGTGTTAAGACTGTGCACTTATTTTCCTCAAAAACACTCTATAAAAAATATGTAAACACAGATATGCAGATATTCAAAGCTTTTATTGACAATGTATGTTTTTGTGTGTTGTGCACCAGTGCAGCAGTGCAGGCCAGTTGCAAGGTCTGCATGAGATCTGCTGCAACATGTGCGATGATGCAGCCACTTCATAAGTGGCTACAGGGCCACTCCCAGAGTCTGCAACATGTCTGAAGGAATGTTTGTGATGATGCATCTTCTATTTCTGAAGTCTGCTACAGGTCTGGTGCAAACTGTGTGATGATGCCTCTGTGGCTGCCCTCCAGCAGGGCTGCTGCCTTGAATATGCCCTTGCAGGCCATACACAAAGTAAGGTACTATGGCCATCTAGCTCAAAAAGACAGAAAATTCACTTAAAAAAATATGTTAACACATGAGTTAGGGTTTATTAGTAAAGCAACAAAAGTAAGGAAATCCAATGTTATGCTGTCTGAACCCTAACTCCTTACACCCCATTCAACACTTGCAAGAACCCCACTAAACTGAATGCCAAATGAAATAACCAATGTTTCAAATATACTGTGTGTTTTAACATCATAAATAAATAACATAGTATGAGAGAAACAAAATTACACCCCTGATAAACACTGAGCTTGTGTGTTGTGAGGTACAAGGCTGTAAGATGTAGGCATGGGGCAATGTGAGTGGCCTTGCTACTGCTGTTGGAGGACACTGGAATGGCAAAGAAATAGTCAGATGGGTAGGAAATTGGCTTACAGGAAGAAAACAGCAGGTCATTGTCAATGGGGTGAGGTCAGGGGAAGGGGGAGGTCACAAGTGGGATACCTCAGGATCAGTCCTGGGCCTGGTCCTTTTCAACATGTTCATTAGTGACATTGCCAAAGGAATCCAGGGTAAACTTGTCCTCTTTGTTGATGGCGCTAAGCTTTGTGGAAGGGTGGACAGCACTGAGAGAGTTAAGTAACTGCAACACAACCTCCACAGGTTAGGGAGATGGTCAAATGAGTGGCAGTTAAAGTTTAACACAAAGAAGTGCAAGGTGATGCACCTGGGGAAAGGCAACCCCCAGGCAGAGTATTGACTAAATGAGGTTAAACTTAGTACTACTGCAGAAGACAGGGATCTGGAGTCATTATTAGTGACACCCAAAAACAGTCAAGCAAGTGTAACCAAGCATACAGTAAAGCAAGCAAGATGTCAGGGTATGTAGGGAGGGGAATAGATAGCAGCAACAAAGAGGTGATCCTCCCCTTTAATCGATATTTTGTGAGGCCACACGTGAAATGCTGTGTCCAGTTCTGGAGCTATCACCTAAGAAAGGACAAGGATAGGCTTCAGGTCATGCAGAGAAGGGCAATGAAGATGATATAGTGCCTCCAGGGGGGGTCTCCTATCAGGAACGTCTGAGAGCGCTAAGCATGTACTCACTGGGGGCCAGAAGAGAAAGGGTGGATGTTATTGAAACTTTTAAGTTCCTGAAGGGCATAAATGGAGTGCCCCACACAGAGCTATTCAATAGAAGTACTAGCTTGTCGACACATGGGCAAGAATGGAAACTTCAGGGAAGAAGAACTTCAGGATGGATGTGAGGAAGTACTGCTTTACTGAAGGGGTGGTTGAGCCATGGAACTCTCTGCCTTCTGAGGTGGTGGGCACAAAGACTGTTGAGGGTTTCAAACATGGGTGGGACATGGTAAGGGCTCAAAAAGCTAGCTACAATCTCTGTACAGGGTTGGGGGAGATGAGCTGAAGGGTAAATAGTAGGTCCCAGGATTAACTCTAAGTTCAGGAAAACTTTTTGGGCAGACTTGAATGACCCCCAGTCTTTTCTGCTATCACATTCTATGGTTCTATGTGTCTGTGCTTCACAAGTGTCATGCAGGATCACTTGTAAAGTCCACTACGGCTTAATGCAATTTGTGTAGTGGAAGCAACTGCTTTGCGAATAGCTCACATGGCCATTTGCAAAGTATAATACAGAACTATCTATAATACGCATGTTATGATACAATTGCTTTGTGAGTAGAAAAAACACACATTGCCCCAGTCTGTATCCCTCAGCTTTGTGTCTCAGAATGTAGGAGTGCAGTGTGTGTCATGGGGAATAACTGTAATCAAATAGCTATTGTACGAGTGCACCCACCAAAGCTGCTTGAAAGTCTGTAAGTCATTCAAGTCAATTAAATTTTCTTACTTGGTTTTACAATTGTAACATTTAGAGGGGTTCTTGGTGTCATCACTTAGCTGAATAATGATCAGCCTGACCAACAGTGGCAAGGTGACCCATTCATTGGTCAGGGAAACTAGTTATGCTGACCATATCGTGACATAGTTACAGTGAACACTCTGATGCCGACTACATCGACAGTTCACTGTAATGGTCTGCCCAAGATCCTGGCACTCTGTCTCATGGTCCTGCAACCCCTCCCTGAATCAATTTAGACTTGTAGATGGAATCTATTAGATCAGGAGGTGTGGGGGCAGAGTGGAAAAGTGACCAGGGTCTCCTGCCGAAATTATGTCAACCACAAGTTGCGGTCAACATAATTCCATCGCTGTGATGTCGGTCAACAACATTATTGTCAAACCGGCATCGTAGAGCCAGGAAACTACACTTTTTTTGTTTACTTTTTTCTCCCACAGCTCGGTTGGCTAATCGTCTGGACGCCGTCCTCCTGCATCCCTCTGAACCTCGGCACGCCCATGCTACTTGGGCTGGCGCACACACAATGCCCGCCGGGGGTGTCCTCTACTTCCCTCACTGGGTCTGGATCCATTCCGAGTGGTGCTCCTCTGGGGCCATGGGTGTGGAGGCATAGCCATCAAGTCACCATGACTAACCACCATTTTCCTCTGTTTTCTCCCCTCTGATATATGGACGTGCAATGATGTCAAAGGCACAATGTCCCGATGTCTGACATACTTCAGCCCCTTTAGATGCAACACACCTGTAGTGCCCCCGATTGCCATCAGGGTCCACTGCAGAGCGATTCCAACCCCTGAACCCTCCCCAGGGAGAGGAGAGCAGCCAGAAGATGCTCAATCCTCTCCCTCCCTGACTGACCCCCGATGACCCACACTCGTTCCCGAACCTGGGCCACCATCATGGTGTGAGGTGTGGTGTCCAGCTCCTCAACCCTCAGCACCACTGGGCTGGCAGGAAACTACACTTTAAATTTTATAATGCCAGTATGAGCTGAGATCCCACTTCCTTCTCTCTTTCTTGTGCAGAAATCACTCTCTGACTTCATCTTTTATCTTATATATAGTGTGCTTTGTCCTATAAGAGACTCACAGTTGATGACTGGGGGGCTCACCAATTAGAAGTCCACACCTCACCTGTTGGCAATGCAATCTTAAAGGTTATGCAAGTTCATCCATGGCTAATACACAGAGATTTTATCACATTCCTAATGCATCTTTCTTCAATTATTTTTTAAAAATGATAGAAGGAAAACCAAGTAAGAAAACTGAACTGACTTGAATGAATTGCAGGCTTTCAAGCAGCTTTGGGTGGGAGCACTGGTACTATAACTATTTGATTTTGATTTTGTCCATTCACCAAGTGCACCCTTGTAAACAATTTAAAACATTTAAAACAGATGCTTAAGAAATGTAGTAAAACATATGTGTGTTAGCCAGTGTTGAGCTCACTAAACCTTTAACACTGCAATGCAAACAGGAGAGGAGTGGGCTTTTCCTAAATAAAGAGTTCTCCAACAAAGTAAGGAAATTGAATTGACTTTAATGAATTGCAGGCTTTCAAGCAGTTTTGGGGGGAGGGCACTTGTACTATAACTATTTGATTTTGATTTTGGCTGCACACCAGGTACACTACTATAAACAATTAAAAAAAAACTAAGAAAGATGCACAAGAAATGTGATTCAATCTCCATGTATTAGCCAGTGTTGAGCTAACTGAACCTTTAACATGGCACTGCAAACAGTAAAGGTGTGGCCTTCTTCTAATTGGTGAGCTCCGTAATGGTCACCTGTGATCCTCTTATGGGCCAGGGTACACTATATACAGTATAAGATGAAGCCAGAGAGTGGCTTCCATGCAAGAAAGAGAGAGGTCAGTGAGACCACTGCTAATACTGACAATTTAAAATTTAAAGTGTCATTTCCTGACTGATGTGTAGGTCACCTTGCTCTCATACTAAGGTTCATACTAAGGTGAGTGAAGAGCAAGGAGGCTAATGTAGCCCATAAGCACTCCTGTTCTAATGTAAGGAGTAGTAATTTAAAATCTGCCCAGGTAGTAAAAGAGTGTCAAGACATTGCTTAAATTCAGCTTTTGTTTTACTAATAGCAATCTCCAAGGTAACCTTTTCCAGGAATTTACAACTCACAGGGTAAAAAATTATTTTCTGCTGATATAATTGAAATGTTTTCCTCCAAGTTGAAGACTATGACCTCCTGTATCATAAGTATTATCTTTAAACTAGAGTCCAACTTCAGTCATTAGGTAGGAGTCTAGGACAATGTGAAGCAGAAAAAGCAAATCACCCCTTAATCAATGTGTTTCCAATATCATTAAATTCAGGGCATCTAGTTTCATTTTGCAAACCTTGTACGTATTTCGTGTATTTCTGTTGGACTTTCTCCAAAAGACTACAATCAAATTTTTAGGGCTGCAGTGGGCGTAGCCCTGCAGCACTTTTATGGTCACTGAGAGATGGAACATTTCTTCTGTCCACACAGTGGCCTCTGCCACCATGAAACAGTCTGCCCATGTTGTCCCTACCAACCACAGCACTGCACTCTTTCCTGAAATCATCCCCTTCTGTGTCAGCTGCCGCACTGTCCAGCCCCTCTCTTCTCTGCCCAGCTCGAGTGGCAAAAACTACTCCTGGCAGGCACACAGTGAGAGACTAGATAGAGAGAGATAGCGAAAGAGGGAATACTAGAACTCCATGTTTGTCCCAAGAGATTTGTTACTTTCTCCAAACCTAACTTTAATTTCCTGGTCAATCATGTTCAACACCCCTGCCCCCACCAACAACCACTGCCACTACAAACAAGTTAAGACTCCAGAAATAACATTATCTCCACAGATGCAGTTGTGAATTGCTTACAGCTGTTTTATGGATTGCAGGGGTGCAGTCAACTGTAAGGGAGGGAGCTGTTCTCCGTCATTTACTTTTGACATTTTGGCAGTTTGGCAGTTGCAAATCCGTTATCGCTTACACCGCCAGGTCACATATAACTCTATTACCAGAGATTTTATGGCTTCAAGCTTTAAATAACTTAGAAATAAAAGTAATGGGACCTTCATTAAACTAAATGTATGCATTAAATAAATATATAAACAACAGCAGTGGTGTCTTGCACTGCGACAGTGTCTGATGCATTCTATCTTCGCTTTTTTTCTTAAAAGGATAACAAAAAGATACTTTATAACACCCATTAGCTAGACATAAGACTATATAAAACCAAACAGAAAATAGGTATCCACCACTTGCATCAACTGACCTAGAGTTTAGTAAACTATTTGGTTGAGACCTTTTTATTTTCTGAGGGTGTGATTTAGATGAGAGCCTGACCGATTGCCACCCAGCACTGTTGACAACCGTGATCTGTCAATCACCTAAAGTAAACATGGAATTAGGCAATTTTGCAGCTTTACACACTAATTAATATTTTAACAATACCCTCTAATAAACACTGCAAATTCCCCAGAGTTGTAGTGGGGAACTCGGTATACTTTATTTTTTTTCTGTTAATAGTTTTTATTGCAGATTACACAACAACAGTTTTTTCCTTTTTTTCTTTACTTTGTGAATTGATGGGTAAGCAGCTGAGCTGACTTGGCATGGAAGGGGGGGCAGAGCTTACAAACCTACCAGTTCACCACTTTTAATAACATAACCTCACTGTATTGGTCAGGAGCAACACACCAGCCAGGCCAGTATTTTTTAATATTACCACTGAAATCACTCAAAAGCCTGGGCAAGCCCAACTGATAATAATGTAAAATGTTTCATTTTGTTAATTAAAATACACTATTTAAATGGGGTCTAGATTTTTTTACTTTATTGCTTTTCTTTTCTGTGGTTGTTGGCATAACATACTATAATGCAAGCCTTGCTGTGTAGCAGTTATTTCATTGATTTGCTTTTCATGCAAATAAAAATATTGGAAGTTAATTAACCCAGGCAAGAGACACATTATTATGCTTATTATATTGCATTTGGTCACATAATTTGCATGATGTTCACGTTGCTGGTTAGTAAGAATCTATTATCATTTAAAGTTGCATTATAAATGAGATAACCTAGCGATGCGGTCCCAAGAGCGGGTGGATACATAGATTTGTTGCACATCTTAATCCGAGTAATGAGTGCCAGGCACTGCTTGATTTTTTTTAACCAGAATACCAGGTTAGACCCCCCCAATTATTATAGGTGATGGAACAATAATACTGTATGTTGTGCTCAGAATCAGGGACAATATAGCAAATGTCATAGTATAGTGCAGTCTCACCTGTGGTCAGCCATCACTTTACAGTGTGGTTGCCGTCTAGGTGCATACTGTGTGATCCTGAGCAAGTCACTTAACTTCCTTGTGCTCCCAGATCACATCTGGAAACAAGCTTCAGCTTAGTGTGCTGCTTCTGGTTAAACAATGTTCCCTTCCCCCCCCTTCTCTAAATTGGTCGCATTTCTATTGTTATTGCTTTTTTTTTTTGATAGGGTGTTATACTTGTTCAGTGGATTTTGTATTGTCTCCATCTTGCCTTTTTTGTCTGTGTGATTTTAGTTTAGAAACCTGAATAAACAACTGATTACAAAAAAATAAATAAATAAATGAAAGCTTCTGAAATGAACACTGCAAACCTAATCCTGATTGGTCCATTCTTTCAGAATTCATAATAAATGGGCCTATCAAATTTTACAGTAAAAGAAGTATAAAGTCTACCTATCAGCTATTAACTGTTGCACATTTAAACTGTTAAACTAACTTAAAGGCACACCCTCAACCTTTTTGAATCATAATATCTCTAGCTTTTTTTTTACCACACCTCTAACTATCCCAAGCTGTGTATGCACACAATCGAGTGAAGGGCTGTCTCTGTAAGGGTCATCAGTCTGTGACAAGAGGAAGGGAGAGAGAGTGAAAGACAGAGAGAGATGGGAGTACACTGGATGATAATGTGTTCAGAATATTTAAAAAAATCAAGTGAGTTCATTAATAAAACTGTGATTTTCTTGTGTCGGTCTGTCAGTTCTTCTTAGGCTTTTACTGATGTTGTCATTTGATAGTCTTCACTATAAGATCCTCTGTGCCTACTGTCACTGTAAGTTGTCACCTTCAAAACAAGGGCTACTGCAGTCTGAGGTGCCTGAGATCTTGGCTGTACGGTGACAATTTTGCAACTTTGTAGGGCACACTGGTTGTGGTGTGATTTTTTTCCCCATCTTGGGTGTGTTTGTTCATGACTTGAACACCTAATATGCAACAGCCATATGTGATCTGCTTGAGTGGGATGTCGGTATGAGAAGTTGAAAGACACCCAGTGCAATTGTCATGGTGAAGAGAAACAAGCAGCAAGCTGTGATTTGCAACGTGAAGATAATTACTGTATAAAATTCAGCCATAGCAGATTTGTAGCACAAAAAAACTAATCCAATGTTGAATTTGTTGGTCAAATAAGGCCATTTTAGATACAAACCTGTTTGTAAAGGAAGCCATTCAAAGAATTATTGGATGTTTCGGTTCAAAGTTATCTTGCTGAGCATACATGAGATAGATACTCATGGGTTTTATTCTTCTATAAAATTTAATGGAAAAATGGAAGCATATTTGGTGCATTGTGAAAATAAGAATCATAGGACTATATTATGTAATATGAGGTTGGAAAGCTTGGGCATTATGAATCTACATTATAATAAATGGTGGAGTTAATCTGGCAATAAAAGGAAGTATAAATGTAATGATGAGGACGCAGAAAGCTTGTCTCACAAGTTACTGGAATGTGAGTAGTAAAAGGTGGAAAGAGGGAAATGGATTACACCACTGATTATGGTTGATATTTTAAAGTGTAAGGATAACTGTGTGAAGTGCCTGCTTGGTTTGGAAAATATTAATATAATGTATGGGGTAGCAAATTTCATTAATAAGATGAAAAAGTGAAGTTTGTATATATTTTTCTCTCTTGTTATTCATGTCATAAGATATCTAGTTTTATTGTATGATCACTATTTATTTGTGTATTTTTGTGGATTGATGTGATAAAATGGATATTAGACATCTTTTGTATTAATAAACTTGAACTTGAACAATGTTGAATTGAAGAGTGAGCCTATTGCAAGAAAGAACAAGAATAGATAATGTCACTGAAACAGATTATTTCATTACAACAAGCCTTCCGCCCATGGATCCTAACAAGGAATACAAGATAAATCACAAAAGAAGAGGAATAGCAATAATATTTAACCAGGAATACTTGTTTTGGCACTTGACCAAGCCAGTCAGATGTGGCATTAATGCTGACAGAGAGAGACGATCTCACTCTGTAGAAGGTTAAAAGATCTACAATAGGTCTTGAAGTGAAGACCTTTGACAATCTTAGAGCAGCACAAATGTGTGAAAAAATGCATGAAGTGGCAAACTCCAATCATACTGATGCTGATTGCTTCTTATATGTGTTCCTAAGTCATGGTTAAAATGACCATATTTATGCCCATGATGCAAAAATCAAAATTCATGAGCTGATCAAACTATTCAAGGGGGATGCAATTCTGCATATCTCACAACCGAATGGCTTCCAAAATAGTTTTGCAGTGAAATAGTGTAATTCAATTCATTAAACTCCTGTCAATTACTGATTATGTGAAGGTCTCGCACTGCATCATTGCTGTCTTAATTGTGTGTGTGTGTGTGTTTGTGTGTGTAATTGGCTGACAGATTTCTGGATCTCCCAGCTTAGCCCCATTTGTTACATTTATACAGGCTGTCAATAGTGTGCCATGTTTTGCTCTGTTCAGCACTTTCTTGACTCACTTTCAGAATGGACAGGGCTTATCCCTACAGTGCATAGGCTGTTTCTGAATCTGCAGCTCCTGTTGACTATTCCCCAGACATCAGAGCTGCAGCACACTGTCAGCTGCTGCTTGCAGCATTTGCAAAACTATGATTTTATCTCCCCACCATAATCTTTACTGTTCTAGGAAAATATGAAATATTTGATATTTTTCTCACCCAAGTAGGTTCCTTTTCTGACTCACGTCTTATTATATTCACACGTTTGCAAATGCTGCAAACAGCAGCCAATAGTATGCTGCAGCTCTGATGAAAGAAAGTGCAGAATAGAGCAAAAAATGGCACAGTAAAATAACAGCCTGCATAAATATAACAAATGGGGCTGAGCTGGTAGATCCATAAACCTGTCAGCTAATTACAAAAAAAAAATTAAGACAGTAGACCGCAGTGCAAGACCTTCACATAATTAATGAGTGACATCAGTTTAATGAATACAATTACATTATTTTACTGCACAGCTATTTTGCAAGCTGCTCGGTTGTGAGATATGCCCAATTACCACTCAAGGCAGATCACGCATGGCAATTGCAAATTAGGCATTCAAGTCATGAGCAAACATGCCCCAGATAGGAAAAAATCACACCACAACCAGTGTGCCCTAAAGTTACAAAACTGTCAGCTCATAACAGCCATGACCATGGGCATCTCAGACTGCCATAACCCTTGTTTTGAAGGTGACAGCTAATAGTGACAGTATGCACAGAGGCTCATATAGTGAGAAATATCAGGTGATAATATAAATAAAAGCCTAAGAAGAACTGACAGATGGACACAAGACAATCACAGTTTTATTAATAAACTCACCTGAAGCTGACTCTCAGAACTTGTATTACAGCTGCAGAATTATTTTTTCCTGTTGACTTTTCATTTCAAGAATTTAGTTGTGGGCATCACTGTCACTAGTGTAGATTACTCTCAGGAGAAACCGACTGTGGTTGCTGAAAAGAAAAAGCTGTGATAAATGAATGAATGCCTTATAATTTCCATCACTTGTTTTTTTGGCTTTTCCCACAACATCTATTTAGAAGATATAACATATTGGGTCTATGAATTTGACATTCCTTATTTAAAGTGGGATCCCAAACAAGTGAAGTTGTCCCTAAATAGACTTATTACTATTTATTTATTTATTATGGTCTTGGATTAAACACCTTTAAGCTGGAAGCTTGTTACATAGGTTAGACATCAGGTAAGTACAAAAATAAAACATCAGTTAGCAGAACTACAATTGCATAACAGAGCTTATACATAGTGTAGGTAAGGAATTAACAACAAAACATTTGCAGAGCAGGTGCAGCTGTAATGTCAGTGCCAGACTTGAACAAGTTACTAAGTGCTGGAGAAGGACATAGTCCAAAGTGTACAGAGAAGGAGAGTAGCCAAGTGGCCTTGTCAGTTGGGAGACACAGAGCTGAAGGTATTTATTAGGTGGGAAAGACCAAAGTGGAAGGTATTTATTAGGTGGGAATGACCAAAGTGGCAAGATCAGGATAGGGAGCAGACATTGGGTCGGAGTGGGGAAGAGGGAGGGTGGGAGAGAGTAGAGGGGTAAGGAAAGGAAAGAGGAGGCAAAAGGGAAGCAGATTGGTCTACAGCTTGAGGGCGAGCAGTCAAAGGGGCGGAAACAGAGAAGAAGGATTAGAGTAGGCAGTTGCAGGTGTAACAAGACACTATTTGTTGCTTAAGGTTCTGTTTGAAGGCACCCAGTGTGGGAATGTTACCTATGTTATCCCAAAATGAGTTGAACCAGACAGGGGCTTGGTATGCAAAGGACCTTAGTAAATAAATAAGATTGAGTACAGTAGTCGGAATGCCTTTCATAACATTTTCATATCTCAATACATTGCTTATACTTAGTTGCCAGTGCTACACACATATTGTATGGATTTGTGAACACTGGTTGAATAGCATAATAGCAGCCAGCAATGTCACAGGTTTAAAGGGACTCCAGATTAAGAGCTGGTCTGCTTATATTAGGAGCTATACTTACCCCCCCCCCCATGAAACTAAGTAAAACAATCCCTGATTAAGTATGTTTTTATAGCAAAAAAATGGATCAACTAATAAAGTAAACAAAATAAAATCTTGATTTGCAAGTATTATGTTTCTATCTCACAGAGTGTAATACCAATGCTCCACTCAAACTTAATCCTCTGAAATGAAAATGAAATTCCACACACTCATAGTCAGTGATCCCTTCCCAATTCCTGGATTCCCTGTAATCTGATAGAAACACAACTCACTTTTGTCAAGCAGAACCCCTTCCCTATCCATCAGTGCACATTATGCACCATATGTCTTTTGACCAGCTGAGCAAAGTAAGCTTGCATAAAACATGAGAAAGTACTTTCATTTATCCTCTGCCACATCTCTTTTTAGATTCAGTATGACTATTTATACTATGTACCACATCATGAGAATGTTGGTTTAGAAGATGGGTTGGGTGAGAGGATGGTTTTATCACTCCCAGCATGTACCTGAGCTGCAAGCGCTGGAAAAACACATTACATTTCTTTAGAAATGCAGTTAATTAAAATAACTTTACACAATGGGTGAAATACAATCAGCTGGTAAAATGAAGCTGGACAAAATTTTACTGGCGAGGAAGAGCTGTTGCTAGAACAGCTGATCTCTGGCACATTCTTGTCACAGTGTTATTTATCGGGGTTAATCTTCAAATTTATGAAGGAAAAAAAAAACTTCAGGCACAGTATTTGTTTTTATAATTCTCCCCCCCTATTTCCACCATGCTTCACCCACTGTAAAAAGTTATTTTACTGTTTTTTTCTTAAGAAATGTAGTGTGTTAGACTCTGAAGGGATGCTCCAGATCAGGGTTCAGATAAATGCGGGGAGTGTTAAAACCATCCTCGCACCCAACCCCTCTTCTAAACCAACATTCTCATGTCATGATGTTGTGCATATTACAATTATCTTCTCATGTTTTTTTCAAGCTTTGTTGCTTTATTTTATAAGAAACAGCAAAAGATCCCTTGCACTCTGATTACAGCTCTTCTGTCAGGAGGCCCCCCCGCAATTCCCCTACCCATTAACAAATATCACTTTTGAGTAAGAAGAAAAAAGTTTGTCACCATTTTAGGTATGCTTTTTTATTGTAATGACCACCTGTATAGAGAAGCTTCTATGTGAGTAGTGCAGAATATATGCTCCGGGAAATGTTCTCTATATCCCCATCCTGCACAGATCTAAATGAAACAAAATGGTTATTATAAATGCATGCTGAAAATAAAAACTAGAATAAAAAAATCGACGTTTCAACTGTAGGTCTTCTTCAGGAAATATCTGAAAGAGAAAAAGCAAAATTAGCGTAGAAAAGATGTAAAATAAGGAATATATATATATAGATATATAGATATATATATATTGGGGTGAGTGGTAAATGACTGTGATAAATCATGTTATTTTCAGTGGGGTGTGACAAATGTAAGACCTGACATTTATCACACCCACACAAAGTCGTTCAAAACCCGCACAAATCCACACAAACCACGCAAAGCCACGCAAACGGTGCATTTTGCAACAATGAGGCCCCCATTGTATATATCGGATACATGATGAGCACTTGTGTGATATGGGAAATATGTTCAGACCTGTACAGTGACCTCTGAAACCTCACTCGTGGCTTCGCCACTCATGAGTATTTAGAGGTCACTCTATAGGAGTGAAGATATTTTCCACATCACACTCGTGCCCATCATGTATCCTATATATTTATATATATAAAGAAAAAAGAGGGAGGCTCTGGGAGAAGAAGTGATAAATGGCAAGATAAAGACAGAATCTGGAAAACAAAAAGGTGATGATGGGAGTGACACAGCATAATAGCAGTGAATGAGCTAGAGAAGTCCCCAGGTGTGGACTAATAAGCAGGGCCTAGTAAGAAGGCTGAAAGGTGACAAATGTGGGGAAGGAGACATAGATGGAGACATCTGTGAAAAGAGAAGATGGATGTGTACAGATACAAACAGACTTTAGAAACATAGAAACAGACTTTGACAGCAGATATGGACCGCTTGGCCCATCTGGTCTGCCCATTTCCCTACCTACTGGATCAGCTGCAGATCCTAGTTAACCAACAACCTATTTCTTCCTACCCCCCCAACAAGAATTGCCTTATGTCTCTCCCATGCATTCTTGAATTCTCCCACAGTTTTAGACCAGACAACCTTCTGAGGAAGGCGGTTCAATGCATCCATCACCCTCTCTGTGAAAAAATACTTCTTCACATTGCCTCGAGCCGTTGCGCTCTATCTTTAAATTGTGTCCCCTTGTTCTTGCACATGTCTTTTTCTGAAAGATGCTACCCTCTTAGACTTTGTTGATTCCACTGAGGTACTTAAAAGTTTCTATCATGCCCCCTTCTCCCTCCTTTCCTCAAGGATATACATATTAAGCTCCTTTAGTCTCTCCTCATATGGCTACTCCTTTTTTTTCAATTATTTAACCAGGTGAGACACACTAAGCTGAAAGCTTTTTTTACAGGTGCAACCTGGGAGCACAGGGAAGCTAAGTGACTTGCTCAGGGTCACACAGTATATGCAAGTGGAGCTGTGGGATTCAAACTCAGGTCTCCAGATTTGCAGCTCAGAGCCTTAAACCACTGTGCTATACTGCCTCCCTTCACTTGCAGACCCTGCACCATTTTAGTTGCCCTCCTCTGGACTGCCTCTATCCTGTCTATGTCCTTGAGGAGATGGGGCCTTCAGAACTGGACGCAGTACTCTAGATGGGGTCTCACCAACTGTCTGTACAGAGGGATAGCAACTTCCTGTTTTCTGCTGGTGATGCCTCACTCTGTATATCCTAGTATCCCCCCAGACCTCCCTACTGCCTTCTCATATTGCTTGTCAAATTTAAGGTCATCTGATTTGCTTACCCCCAGGTCCCTTTCCATTTTTGTTGTTGTTTCAACCTCCGGCCCGTTGTGCACTCTTCCCCTGGGTTTTTGTTTCCCAGGTATATTATTTTGCAGTTCTTTGCATTGAATCCAAGCTGCCATACTTCTGACCATTCCTCCAAGATTGCCAGGTCCCTTCTCATCCTTTCCATGCTCCCTTGTGTATCAATCCTGTTGCAGATCTTTATGTCATCTGCATAGGGACACACTTTTCCTTCCAGTCCATCTGCAATGTCACCTATATAGACATTTAAAAGGACTGAACCTAGTACTGAACCCTACGGTACCCCACTAGTAACACCCCTTTCTTCAGAGTGGACTCCATTTATGATTACCTCCTGTGCCCTGTTGTCCAGTCAATGTTTTACCCAGGCTACCATCCTGGGACCCATTCACAGGCTGGCTAATTTGCTTATTAATCTTTTGTGAGTGACTGTGTCAAATGCCTTACTAAAGTCTAGGTAGGTCATGTCCACAGCCCCTTCCCGGTCTATTACTTTGGTCACCCAGCCAAAATCTATTAGATTCATCTGACATGACTTTCCCGCTGTGAATCCATGCTACCTCTGGTCCTATGCCCCACTGGTCTCTAGGTACACAACAATTCTTTTCTTCAGAAGTGATTCCATCATTTTCCCTACTGCTGAAGTCAAACTGACAGGTCTTGGCTGCATTGCTTTGTCCACCTTCAGTTTTAGGAGTTCTTTCATAACCCTTTCTTCTGTGAAAGGACTGGGATCGACCTCCCCCTATCCCGAGTGTTTCTGTTAATTGGATTAGGTACCTCCCCCTCTTCCTCTTTTGTGAATACTGAGCAGAAGTATTCATTCAGTATCCCTGCTTTTTCACTGTCCCTCTCTGCCTACCCATTATCCATTCTATTCAGCCTCACTAACCTTCCCTTTGTCTTTCTACACTCCGTAATGTACCTGTAAAAGGTTTTATCCCCCTTCTAAACCGAATGGCTATCTTTTCCTCAGTTTGGGCCTTTGCTATTCTGACTGCCTTTGCTGCTTCCTTCTGCCTTAAGTGGTAACGTTCTCTGTCCTGCTCCTTCTGTGTTTCCTTATACTTTCTAAATGTTATCTTCTCTCTAACCTTCCCCGCCACCTCTTTTGAGAACCATAGTGGCTTTTTTTTTTCATTTTGATTTGTTTATTTGCTTCACACAAAGGCTTGTTGCCTCTGTGATTGCAGTTTTGATATTTCCCCATTGTTGCTCCACACCTCCTTCTTGTCTGTTTGCTAGTGCTTATCTAAAGCAATCTCCAATTTTGCCAAAATCAGCCCTCCTGAAGTCCAGTACCCTCACTTTTGTATGACTTGACTCTGCAGCTGAGTTTATCATGAACCACACTGTTTGGTGGCCACTTGGTCCCAGATGGCTACCCACTTCTAGATCTGAGATCCTCTCACTGTCCCCATTTGAGAGTACAAGGTCTAAGATTGCTCCCTCTTGAGTGGGTTCCAACATTAGCTGTCTGAGGCATGCCCCTGTAGGGCATCAAGAATGGCCCTGCTCTTTGATGTGGCTGCATCAAAGGTGATTCAGTTAACATCTGGCATATTCAGGTCCCCCATCAACAGTATCTCCCTTTCTCTGCTATCCTAAGGATGTCTTCTGTCATATCCTTATCCATTCCCTCTCCTTGAGATGGGGGTCTGAATACAACCCCTGTGAGGACTGTGGTGCCATTTCCAGTCTCCAAGGTGACCCACAGTGCCTCCTCTCCTCTCTGGTTACTCTTTTGTTCCATTGCTTTTATCCTTTCCCTTACATAGAGGGCTACTCCTCCCCCTCTTCTACCCTCCATGTCCCTCCTGTAGGATGTATACCCTGGTATTTTAACATTCCAATCATGGTTATCTGTGTACCATGTTTCAGTGACTGCCACAATATCCAGGCATCCCTCTTCCATCAAGTCCACCAGTTCAGGGAGCTTGTTGCCAAGACTATGGGCATTGGTACTCATTACACTCCATTTTTTGATGGCTTTACCCCTTTTTGCCCCATCCCTGTCCTTATTGCCTTTGTCATTTCCTCCATTTACCCCTGCCCTTCTCCCTATTGACATCTCTATCTTGGTGTTTACCTCACTAACTACCTTGATTTTTTGGGGGTGCTAGGATTTCCCTGCTCCTTTCCAGTGCCTCCCCCCTTGGCTAGTTTTAATGCTTGTCAATGAAGCATTTAAACCTATCACTTAGTATCCTGGTTCCCCTCCTGGACAGATGCAGACCATCATGCCAGTAAATGCCTGCATCACATCAGGTGGACCCCCAGTCCCCAATGAAGCCAAACTGCTGAGCTCTGCACCAGTTTTTCAACCACTGATTGAATCCTATGGTGTGGAGCACCCTAGCCTCACCCATGCCATAGACAGGCAGCACCTCTGAGAAGGTAATCGTGCATGCTACTTGTCTAAGGCCCTTCCCCAACTCCACAAACTCTTTCTGCACTGCTCTGATCCCTTTCCCAGCCAGGTCATTTTTCCATATGTGGACAATGACATCCAGCTCCCTTCCCTGTGCAGCTGCTCCTGCAATCCTGAGGATTCACTCCCTGTCCCTCCAAGCCATGGTGCCAGACAGGCACCTTACCTCCATCTCCCCTTCCACCCCCAGTTCTACCCTGCTAACAATGGAGTTCCCCACCAGGAGTTGTTTTCTTCCCCTGTTGGGTTCCATGCCACCCTCCTGTGGGTCTCCTTCGTGGAGGTTCCCAGCATTCTCTTTGGTCTCCATGTGGGTGCCTCCATAGAGGAACCACACTTTGCCAAAATGGCATATGAATTGTGGAGAGGTACAACTGTAGAGTTGTGCCTCTGTTCCACCACCCTCACCCTCCCTGAGCCCACTGTGGTCCAACTGCTCCTCTTTCTTGGCAACCTCTGAGGCAACAGCAGTGGCCCTGGTGGTCCCTGGGTGGGAGAAGAGATCCCCCAAATCCTGGCCAACTCAGCCTAGAGATAAGCAACCTCCTCCCTTAGCCCAGAGAGGTGTCTGCAGATGGGATAACACTGCATCCTCCAGAATGTCTACTGGAAGACTGCTGCTCCACAGCCACTGCACTGCATCACTCCTATTATTTCTGCCCCTAAACTGTTGTTTTGAATACTTACTTCTTTCCTCTGTTTATTTAATTTTTTTTCTCCTTACCTACTTACTGTTTCCATGCCCTTTAAGCTCCCAATCTTCCAGTTCTGAGACAAAGTTCCTATATTTCTCAGTAGTCGCCTTACTTGCTTAGAGTCAGACCTCCAGCAGCGGGGGATGGAGAGCTACTCTTTTCCTTCTAGGATGGTGACATTTTTGTGGCTCTGTGATCACCCCTTCCTGTTCCCAAACAGAAAGTTCATGTTATCAGTTAAATCCTGTGCCTATGAAGTAGAACTTGCTAAGCGTGGGGAAGAGGGCTGGGGGGGCTGGGGGGCTGGGGGAAGGGAAGGAGGTCAATATAGTCTCAGTACAGAAGTATAGTTATAACAGCAGCTCCTTCCTCTTGCTGTTCTCTGCCTGTTCTTTGCTAGAAGCTATCTAGGTCATTTTTTAAATTGAACACACCTGGCTTCCTTCTAGATAAGTCACTCCCCCTATTTTACGTGTCCTTCTACACCTAGATAATTGCATAGATAACAATTCTCTTCAGCCAGCTCAGACAAACACCTAGATAACTGCAAAGATAACAATTCATTTCAGCTAACGCAGACAAACACACTCTTTTTTTTTGTTTTGTTTTGTTTTTACCCTAAATTGAAGGTCCCAGTAGTAGAGTTCTAGTTCTTTAGTCTCAGTAGAGAAGTATAGTTATAATAGCAGCTCCTTCCTCTTACTGTTCTCTGCCTGTTTAGGGAAAAGAAGGGGTGGCTGAAATATATTAGTAGAACACGAGTCTATCATTTAAATTGGAGGGCTGCTCTTGGAGCCAAGGCAGATGATCAGCTTGGTTTCCATGTTTTTTCTATGATCAGAATCCGAGAAGTCCTGCTGAAGGACACAAACAGAAAGATCCTTGACACTGTGGTCCCTGGAGATAAAGTGGGATACATAGAAACATAGAAACATAGAATTTGATGGCAGATAAGGACTGCTTGGCCCACCCAATCTGCCCATTTCCCTACCTACTGGATAAGCTGCAGATCCTAGTTAACCAGCAGCCTACTTCTTCCTACCCCCACCCCCCCCAGAACTGCCTTATGACTATCCCATGCATGCTTGAATTCCACCACTGATTTTGACTCCACAACCTCCTCCGGAAGGCCATTCCATGCATCCACAACCCTCTCTGTGAAAAAATACTTCCTTAAATTACCTCTGAGCCGCCCCCCCTCTATCTTCAAATTGTGCCCTCTTGTTCTTGCACACCTTTTTTTTTGAAAGATGCTACCCTCTTGGACTTTGTTGATTCCCTTGAGGTACTTGAAAGTTTCTATCATGTCCCCCCTCTCCCTCCTTTCCTCGAGGCTATACATATTAAGCTCCTTAAGTCTCTCTTCATATGTCTTCCAGTGCAGACCCTGCACCATTTTAGTTGCCCTCCTCTGGACAGCTTCCATCCTGTCTATGTCTTTGCAGAGATTGGGTCTCCAGAACTGCACACAGTACTCAGATGGGGTCTCACCAACTGTCTGTACAGAGGGATAATAACTTCCTGTTTCTTACTGGTGATGCCTCTCCCTATGCATCCCAGTATCCCCCCAACCCTCCTTGCTGCCCTTTCACATTGCTTGCCCATCTTTGGGTCATCTGATATGACTACCCCCAGGTCCCTTTCCATTTTTGTTGTTGTTAGTATCTCACCCCCATTGTGTACTCTTCCCTGGGTTTTGTTTCCCAGGTGCATTTCCTTGCACTTCTTAGCATTGAATCTAAGCTGCCATACATTTGACCATTCCTTTAACCTTGCCAAGTCCCTTCTCATCCTTTTCACCCCACCCTGTGCATCAACTCTGTTGCAGATCTTAGTGTCATCTGCAAAGAGACATACTTTCCTTCAGTCCTTCTGCATGTAAACTTATAAAGACATTGAAGAGGAAGTCCTAATACTGAACCCTGCGGTACCCACTAGTAACCCCCTTTCTTCTGAGTGGACTCCATTTACTATTACTCTCTGTGTCCTATTCTCCAGCCAATTCTTTGCCCAGACTGTCATCTTGGGACCCACTCCCAGGCTGGCTAACTTGTATATTAATCTTTGTGTGGGACTGTGTCAAATGCCTTGCTAAAGTCTAGGTAGACCATGTCACAGCCCCCTGATCTACTACTTTGGTCACCCAGTCAAAGAAATCTATCAGATTCATCTGGCATGACCTTCCCGCTGTGAATCCATGCTGCCTAGGCTCCTGTGCCCCTCTGGCCTCTAGATACTCGACAATTCTTTCCTTTAGAAGTGATTCCATCATTTTCCCTATCACTGAGGTTAAATTAACAGGTCTATAGTTTCCTGCTTCTGCCTTGCTCCCACTTTTGTGAAGGGGAATCACATCTGCCCTCCTCCAGTCCTCGGGTACCACCCCATCCTCCCATGATTTATTAAAAGAGAATTTGAGAAGATGAGTGAAAGTGAATCAGTAGTCAGCGGTGATCACTTTCAGTCTGACTGGCGGCATAACACATATTTGTTGTCTGCACATTTTGTTGTTCTAGTATGTGACACCATAGTTTGGTGATCCTTTCTTATAATTACATTTGTGATGCGTGTAGGGGCAATAGTTCCAACTATGTCTGCATGGAAATGCCACTGCTGAATTGAAATATGCAAGATGTGACTCTAAGCTTATACCATCACCTCCTAGTACACCAGCATAAAATGATCAAAATGAAAGATTATCAACGTTCATGATTTCATCAGTGACCTCACTAACTTTCTAACTTTTTTAGTAAGAAGACAATGGAAATGTTAACTGACATACAGAAATATGATGCTTTGCCTAAATAAATGTTCTCAAAATGCGTATGACAGAGAAGGATTTTAATAAGTGGAGTCAAAACTGCATCCCCTGAACATGCTTTCATTTGGCATGTTTTTTTTTTACTTATTTTTTAGTTTCACACTTAAAATAAACCAACTTTGCATGATAGAAACTGGGATAAATCAGTTCACACCCTCAGTGATCAAAAAGGTCACAACTGGCATTATACTTCTGTAAAAAAAATGTTAACGGATACCAGGTCTTTACACTGCAGATAAAAAAAAATGCCAGTCAAAATAGTGGTCTGCTGTGTCAACACCTGATACTACAAAAGCTTAAATTTGAGGTGCACTTGGGATACTAAAAAAAGAAGGAGCCAGCATACATTGAATGTACAGTATGTCAAAGAGGACTGTCAGGGATTTAACAGTCCATATGTTTATAATTAGAGTATGTAAAATACTGATAAAAGTAGAACCTCTCTGAATTTTGAACATTGTGCTCTTTATGCATTTCAGGTACGATATATACAACTGCAATCGTTGTGTCTGTAACCTCCTACTGTAAGTGTAAAAGTTGTATCCATCCTGAAATTCATAAATAGAACCATACTCAATGATCTTTATAGGATGTATAAATACTAGGCAACATTGTGTAGGGTTACCACCTTTCAAGAAGCCCAAAGTGGGACATTTCTTAATGAAACATGATTTTTCTCAGGATGGTACATAACCTTTTTTTTTTTTTTTTTTTAGTTGTTTAACCAGGGGTAGTACACTAAGCTGAAAGCTTTTTTTACAGGAGTGACCTGGGAACACAGGGAAGTTAAGTGACTTGCTCAGGATCACACAGTATGCAAGTGGAAGCTGTGGGATTCAAACCCAGGTCTGGTCTGCTGGATGTCACCAGATTTGCAGCTCAGAGCCTTAAATCACTGCATTATACTGCCTCCTTTAAACCTTGACAGTGCAATGGACTTATTTTCTCTATATAATCAGAATTAAGGCTAAGTATTGTAGTTTCTTGGTTGCTTCAATGGTTTCATATCATTTTAATGTATTTTAGTTAAGGTACTATAGTTTTCTAAAAAGATTTAGTGGAAAGTTAGAAACAATTTTTTCTACTGACCCTAACATTGAGAGGCAGATAATGTTTTCCCATTTCAGACAATCTCTGCATTTGATTTTGAAAGGATCTCATTTGTTTGTTTAGTATAATCACAAGACCAGTGACACAACCTCCATGTTTTGTTTTTTTTCTTTGGTAACCAGGTATGTGTCACTAGGCACATGCACCTGTTTTAGGGGTGATCTGACAGCACTGGGGAGGTTAAGTGACTTGCTTAGAGTGACAGTGTATACAACTAGAGAATGTGGGAATCAAAACCAGGTCTGTCTGCTGGATGTGCCAAGCTCATTCATAGCTCCTTACTCTAACTTCTAGGCTTTATTGTCAGCCCCATCATTTCTATAGCTTTTCAAGTGCTAAACACTTTGTCCCACAGAGAGGTTATACTTTTTGGTCATACTGACTATATGAAATAATTACTAGCTCTCCCACAAACTGCTGCCAATCCCTCCTGAATGCAGCCCAGCTAGTTAAGATAGGAACAGTGCTCAGCTCAGATACACCAGCACAGACTTCCTCCCAAAACCATGCACTGGACAGCAATGAGAGGCAGGCTTTCACAAGGAGCGGACCCTACTGAGCTTCTGCATTAAGGCAGAGTTTGGGTGGGCCAGGAACCACTGACAGTATTGCATAGTATGGAGAAACAGAAATAAAATAAGATATATAGTAGTTCACCATAAAAAGGCTGTTGTTAGTTAACAATAGCACTTGTGTTTCTGTGAAACAAAGAATGAAAAAAAAGGCAGAGTAATAAAGTAGTGCCATACATTGAATGTAAAATTGTTTTACCCCTTAAAAATTGCCAAAAAGTTCCTTATTCTGCTTACAGAACTATTTATAATACCATTGAGAAATAAAACTCTCAAGTCCTGCTTGGCACTGCTTTTAAAAAAATGCAGTGTCTTCTCACTCGCTGTCATGCTAACTGTGCAGATCCAGCCATATCACAGACGCAGAGCAAGTCTGCTGCACTCATTGCCAGTGTTGGGCTCTTCTGTCCAAACCCAAAGTAAAAGACCTGGAGCCTGTATAACAGGACTGACTTAGTGGCCAAGTCGATAAACCAAGACAGGGTGCCAGGGGAGGCAGGGAGCCAAATGCAACTACAATACTTCCAGTACCATTGGTAACTGCCTTGTCAGTCCCATTTCTGCTATCCTGGTTGGTCGGAGGGTGAATAAATCAAAGGAAGGGCAGGAGATAAATCTGCAACCAATAAACAAATAACAGCAGTAGATGTGGATGTCAGAAAAAAAAGGGGACATAAGCACTTGACAGCTAAGGACAGCAGTATAAGAGAAGAGGAATCCTCTTTATTTGTCCTTCTCACTAGGACACAGGCTGTAGCTCCTCTTACTCTTTTTTTTTCTTTCAGACAGACAAACACCTATGTGTGCTTAATCAGATAAAAACATGGAAGATAAATTATCTTTGTTGAAAGGGTAGTTAATTGGGATTAAAAGTAAAAAAAAAAAAGATGTTGTCTTTGCTGAGTGTGGGATCAAGTGGAAAAAGGCTGATTTTTCTGACTTCAAGGAATTATTGACTATGGCCTACCCATCTATGGTGCGTCCAGCACCACATCCCTCAGCAGAGTGAAAATCACCCTAAATAAAGCATGCAGATTCATTTCTGGAGCCTAACGACTCACCCGTATTTGCACTCTCTTGAGCAAACTAACTGGCTCCCACTTCCTGCCCACCTCAAATATCACACAGTCCTCACGGCAAAAAAAGCATTTCTTGACCTTACCTCTCCTGCAGTCAGTGCTATCTTCCACCCAGTTAGCAACCAGTACTCCACAAGAAGCATGTCAAATCAAGCCCTCATTATCCTGCAGCACAATACCAGCATGGGGCTGCACTGTGCTCCTTTGCCAAGCGAGCCACACAGTGGTTCAATGAATTCCCATCTGCACTAACAGGGCTCTCCAGACTCTCCCACTTCAAGATTGCTTTAAACAAGCATTTGTCAATGCCAAATGTTGCTTGCTTGTATATGCTGTTTAAGAATTTGGAAGTCATTGGAGTGCAAATATTGAAAATTCGCGAACTTACAAGCGTGTATAGGAACTGAGCAATGCACGCTCGTAAAACAGTCATTTTTAGGAATTTTTTCACCAAATTTTCAACATAGCCATATTAAGACCTCTGCTCATGAACAGTGTCAATGTGATTTTCTTAATGTGTCCCATACATTGATTTCTCATACCAACTGCGCCATTGTGCGCTACATGGGCGGAAACACATTTTGGGCAAGATTTGAAAAATGACAGCTGTACTGCTCATAAGGAGGTGTGGTAAAATGGCAATGTTGGAAATCTGGAGTGAAAATATTGAAAATTCGCAAACTTACGAGCGTGCGTAGGAACTGTGCAAAGCACGCTCGTAAAACAGTCATTTTTAGGAATTTATTCATGAAATTTTCAACATAGCCATTTTAAGACTTCTTCTCATGAACAGTGTCACTGTTATTTTCCTAATGTGTCCCATACTTTGATTTTGCACACCGACTGCGCCATTGTGCGCTACATGGGCGGAAACACGTTTTGGGCAGGATGTGAAAAATGACAGCTGTACTGCTCATAAGGAGGTGTGGTAAAATGGCAATGTTGAAAATATGGAGTGAAAATATTAAAAATTTGAGAACTTATGAGCGTGCGTAGGAACTGCGCAACGCATGCACTGTGAAAACGTATTTTAGAATTTTTCACCAAATTTTCAACATAGGCTTTTGAGATCCCACCTTATAACACTGGCAGTGTCATTTCATTAATCAGCCCCAAAAGGTGATTTCACACGAGTGACGGCGAAATCACCCTTCAGGCCCAAATAACGCCATGACAGTGCAAGAATTCATGAGGAGGGGTCCCAAAAACCCCATGTTGAAAATTTGGGCCCAAAATTCCCAAAAATGCTTGAGATATGCAACAAGGTTGAAAAAACCCTATTTATTCCATTATACAGCTTACCGGCATTTCCTCAGTTTGCGGTCGGCTTTGAAGAGTGCAGACGTGTTCCCAGTCCGCCGATGATCATCGCGCCGAGCTCCAGAGGTAAGTATGGGGTGAGGGGTTATGGGGAGGCAGGGTGTGCAGTGGGTGGGTGCGGGTGGGGGCAGTGAGACTGCGAGGGACCATTTTTATTTACAGTTTTTTTTTTAAAGTAAGACCATACGAGACATTTGCCACACTGGGATGGGCTCCCAGCATGGCAGCTGGAAAGGCTGTTTGGGGGGCTGGAGCTGACGGGGATTGGGCACCCTGCCGTACATAATAAGATTTGCCATGTTGGGGTGGCTCTGTGCTGGCACCTGGAAAGGTTTTGGGGGCATGCAGCCGTGGAGCCAATGGGGGATTGGGCACCCCGTTGGCTATAACATTTTTGCCACACTGGGGTGGGCTCCCAGCATGGCACCTGGGCAGCTTTGTTAGGGGGTGTGGAGCCGACGGGGATTGGCACCCCATCGGCCATACAGTGTGTGGGGGAGGGAGTGCATCAGCACGCACATGAGTGCTTGCGTGCATGTGTGTGTGTGTGGGGGGGGGATCTCTGCTCACTGAAGCAGAGCTTTCCCTTTCAACTGTATGCCACTGCATTTTTGACTGCTGTCATAGACAGCTGCAGCAGTCATTGGAGGAACTGTGGCCGCGCCTGTAAACTCAGTGACTGAATTGGAAGCCGGGGTGCCACACCTCCGAAAACTAGGATGATGGCACTATGTTTCTTGCACATGCGTACAAGCAACATAAAAAGAAGAGCTTATCTTAATCTCCAAATGTCGACGCTGTGCCTAATTTCTCCCCTACTATCTATTTCTCCTGACAGGACTGTCACTACCCTACTCTAATCTATGCCACCCCTCCCCACTACTGAATCTTCTCCTAGATACTCTACTTCAGAACCATCCCACTACACTCCGACCAGCCTATCTGCCACAACCCTTTCTGCCCCCTACTTTATTCCTACCATCCTACTTGAACTGCTCTGCTCAAGCACTGCCCTGGATTCCAGTACTACATTCCTTTCATTCTTCTATTCCTGTGCACAAATAATTTACATAATTTACTTTGCCTTTGTATTAACTCTTCAATGGTGCTACCCTGTATGTGTCTGAATATAATTATGTTTACCCTACCTGTATATAACTATGTTTACCCTGTATTATTTGACGATGATCTATGTGTGCTGATGTCTGCCTCTGTAATTCTTTGATGTGGAACCTTTGCAAATGAGCACATGTGCTCAAAAGTTGTTTCCAATTACTCCAATAAATAAATAAAAATAAAAAATAAAACCAACTGTGTGCTAGGAGACTGGAAGGAAATAAGCCAACAGGAGAGAAATTGACAAGAAAGGGGCTTACTTTAAGAACATTATTTCGTGTTCAACTAAATATATATATATATATATATATATCAGTATATATTAGTGTGTGGATGCAACAAAAGTGTATGAAATTGCTTGTGGAAGGGGCATGTTTTAGTTGAATTTAGTTTGGGACATGTGGCATATATTTTTTTATTATTTTGTTATGTGTTTTTATTTAGTAATTGTTACACTATACACTATTACTTAACTGAACTTACTGTTGTAATTTTTTCCTAGCTTTATCTCTGCTTTATTACAATGTGTTCTGAGCATCTGGACAAGAGATATCTTCCAATATAAAATGTTCATATTGAACTGCCAGTGTAGAAAATTGGTTCATCACTTGTACCCCACCCTGCTGTGTAAAAACAACAGTACCATACCGACCCATTAAATGGAATTACCCCATCAAACCAGACCAGGCCAGATCAGAGAAATCAGAGCTGAGCAGTCCACCCAAACCAGACAGACTGAATGCGGATAATGTACATAGAGCTGGTCTGGACACTGTGGCTAGATGTCCTGATCTGACTTTTACCTTTGTGCCCTTGTCCAGACCCAACCGTCATCATGTGTTTGACCTGTCTTTCACCTCACCCCCTTAACCCACTGCAGGCACTTTATGCCTGTCTCTCTGCCTCATTCTCCTCATTTTACTTTCCTGGTTTCCTCTGCCACAATTGCATCAGGACACCAGCAGTCAAATCATTTTATAAACTTGCCTTTTTAATATTATAGCAATAGTTTTTAAGCAGCTTTCAGAACCCAATTTACACTCACCAAATATAAAAGGCAAAGAGTGCTCACTCGTCACACACAAAGGTGATTCAATGGTGTTCTCATTATCCTCATTTAGTATGCAATAGAATAATTAATAGAACTGCACACCATTCAATATATCTTGATTATCAAATGCAATAAAATATGTAATAAATTCATAATTTGTGTAGTGCATGCAAGGATTCAGTCAGTCAGACAACTTAAATGCATCTCAGTAAATCAAAAAGGTAGCTCAAAATTTAGTAAATGTCTTATGTGAAAGAAATATACAGCAGCTGAGGTTTCTGGGGGTGTGGGGGAGGGCTGTGCTGATGAAAGGAATTACATTGCAACTGTAACATCATTATTTTTTGTTAAAAAAATCAATGGTCTAAAAATGATCTCAAAAATGGTCTTCAAAAGCATTCCTGACAGTCAGGTCTTAGTACATTCAATTTGTATGTTAGCTTTCTTTATCTGAAATGCGAGAAGCAGACTAAACTAAAAAGATATGTTTGCACTTAGTACTGTACTACTACTTTTACTATTACTACATTGATTTTTTGCACTACTCTCACGTGGACTTTCATGCCTGCTACACATATTTGCGGTATTGGACAACCGAGGACCGTAAGTTGTGATGGCATCTTTGAAACTACAAACTACAAGCATACTTTTAGTTCAGTCTGTTTGTATTTCAGATAAAAGAAGGTAACATACAAATTGAATACAGTAAAACCCTGCTATAGGAAACACTTCTGGAGACTGTAACAATGTTTATCTAACTTTTCTATTCCCTTCATTCTGTATTACAATGCTGAACAGTGCTAAAGTGTGTTTATATATTTTAGATTTTGGGAAGCCAAAGACTTTAAGCTGTGACAGGGTTTTGTTTTTGAAACCATGAAATAAAATTATGTACTTCTTTGGCTGTGAGAAATATCTTTAGAGCCTGTAAGCAGTTTTCTCCTGAAATTGCAGTCCCACTGTTTCCATATAATATTCTTGAACATTGCTCTTGTAAAGCTTATTTATATACAATGGACTGGTTAGACCACACCTTGAACACTGTGTACAGTACTGAAGATCACACTTGAAGAGGGACATACAGCTCCTGGAGAGGGTACAGAGGAGGGCAACTAAGATGATATGAGGACTAGGGGATTTGACGTATGAGGACAGACTTGAGGAGCTCTGCCTGTTTTCATTGCAGGAGAGGAGAGGAGAGACAGGGGAGACATAATTGAGGTCTTCAAGTACCTCAAGGGAATAAATAGGGTAAACATGGAGGGGATCTTTAGACTAAAGCAGGGAGGTATCAACAGAAGGCATGGTTTGAAGTTGGAAGGTGGAGCGTGAGGGGGGAAAGAGGAGAAGGTTTTTCACTGAGAGGGTGGTGGATCCTTGGATTGCTCTGCCTGGTGAGCTGGTTCAGAGATCCACAGTGGAGGGCTTCAAGAGAGGGTGAGACAGACATAGAAAGCAGATGTATCAGATGGTGGCCTAGCCTAGGGGGGTGGGGATGGATGACAGGGGTTTCTGGAACACAAGGGGGGGGGCTTGGGCACCCAACTAGGGATCTGAGGTTCAAGCAGACTCAATAGACCGTAAGGCCTAATCTGCTGGCAATTAATATGTTAGTATATACTCTCTGGCTAGTGAATTACATTTTCTCTGGTTCAAGGTATCCTCTTTATAATTCCCTCATATAGTTTATATTTAATATTACGTTCTGTACAGTGTTTCTATTATATTGGAAATATAAATATTTCTCTGCCTATGAAACAAACTTTGTCTGATTTTGGACATGTGGGGCAGGATTTTCCATCCAAGGTCGGAAATTTCGTTGCGTGCAGTAAAGGTGATGCTTGCATCAAAGAATGCTGTGTCAATGCGCCTGCATCAGAATTTCTAAGAAGCAACAAAAAAATAGCAAAATCTCATGCAAGGATGCAGCCAGCAGTCTGCTCATAAGAATGACATATGGGGCTATGATAGCTGTTGGCTGCATCCACCAGGAAGTCAGTCTTTGAAAATGTCACAGTAGGGTGGAATCCATGCACCAAAGGGCCGCAGCAAGGGAGGGAAGGATCCCAGGACCACAGAGGGTGGCAGGAGAAAGAGTGTGGAGAAAGACAGCAGGATGGAGGAGGGGTACAATCCCGCAAAAGTGAGCGACAGGCAAGGTCGACTGGAGGCACATGTGGTCGATGCAGACCGCAGTGCACAACCCACACAGGAGTATGATACCAGTGATGGACATTGTGATACTGCCCAGGCAGTGGTTAGGAGATGCAGAGGGCGCAGGGCATTTGAAATGGCACAAGCTGAGAGCAGTGTACAGAGGACACAGGAAGCTGCAGGCACAGATGTGGATAATGAGGCTGACCTTCCAGACAGGGAAGATGTGTGGTGCCAGTTAGGGTTACTACAGAGTGCAGGGCACAGAGGGAAGACAATGCTGCAGCCACAGATGTGGGCAGTGAAGCAGACCCCCCAGCTGCCACACAGAGAAGACAGGCCATCCCAGATAAGGGTCCCACAGAGGACTATGGATGCAGCAGCCACAGAAGATGATGCTGGGGCTGGTCATTCGGTGTCCAGGAAATGGAGAACACAGCCAGATGCCCAAAGGGACCCACAAAGCACAGGCCACAGAGGGCTAGGGAGGACAGTATTACAGAAGAATATGGTGATGATGCCCATGCAGCAGGCAGCAGGACTAGACACACACAGCACAAGTCGCAGTGGGAATGGAGCATGTGAGGTCAAGGAGAAGCCAGGAGAGGGATGCACAGGCAGCAGGTGGTGGGAGTGGAGCAGGGCGGGCCAGGAGTAGGTCCACAGATGTTAGCAGTGGGTCAGATGTGGAATACAGAGCAGGAGTGGCAGAGGGCAATACAGGTGATGAAGGAAGATGGGCACTGTCCCGCCATCCACCTGCCCACAGCAGGAAGCAGAACTTTACTATATCTGAAACACAGGTACTTGTGGAGGAGGTGGAGGAACAATGTATGCTGCTGCTGTCCCAGGGTTGTGATGACAAGGATATAAGGGACAGGTGCAGACTGGCATGGGAGGAGGTAGCTACCCATGTAAATACTGTGGGGCCTGTGAGACACAGGACACAGGTGCTGCAGAAGTGCTACAATGATGTTAAGCGTGGCAGCAAGGATAAACTGGTACATGACAGGCAGTGTAAGAGTGCCTCAGGCGGAGGACCAACACAGCTACTGACCCTGACTGGCCCTGAACAGCTGGTGGCAGCACATCTGAGACCAAGCACAATACAGGAGAACAGCAGTCTAGACCTGTATAGGCTGCAGAATACTGTGCAAGGTGTGCAGGGATGGGATGTCATGTGTAGTAACAGACACAAGGAGCACGGGACAGGGCCCCACCAGCCACAACATCACATATGTGTGCATGGGTGTCAACTGCATCACACTGGTGGACACACAACATGGTGGGCTGTGCAAATGACAGTGGAGGGCATTATGGCCCACGCCACCACAACCACATGCAGGTGAAAGGACACAATGTACAGTGGGGGCAAAATGACTGCATGACAATGCATGCAACAACTGCACACACATAGCCAGATGTATGCCACCTGTGTGTGTGTGTGTATGGGCTGCATGGCAGACACAGGCACCACTGCGGACACACCCACAAAACAATATGGCATGCCACTGGTCCAATGCACACATGACGACTGAGCAAGACTGCGGCAAACAATAGCACTGTTCAGACATGCACAGAACAGTATGGGTGGGTATGTTGGACACAATACTCAAGGGCACAAATGTGTGCACCTGTGAACACACAGACATGTAATGCTGTACCCCTCACAT
Source organism: Neoceratodus forsteri (assembly GCA_016271365.2). Classification (NCBI taxonomy): domain Eukaryota; kingdom Metazoa; phylum Chordata; order Ceratodontiformes; family Ceratodontidae; genus Neoceratodus; species Neoceratodus forsteri. Next base: position 402,403,342 of record CM057455.1, on the reverse strand, counting down.
GCAGATGAGAGTGCAGATGACAACAACACAGACACTGACAGCTCCAGCTCCAGCACCAGCAGTAGCAGTAGCAGAAGTGGTGATGACAACAGCACCAGCAGCAGCAGCAGCTGCAACAGCAGCAGCAGCAGCAGGAGCAGGAGCAGCATACGCACTGCAGACCACCAACTGCAGCAGGAATGGCAGGAGCAGTATGATGTGGTAGCCCAAAGCAAGACCGACACTGTGTCCAATGGCATGGTGGGGGATGGTTATACAGGGATTCAACATGCATGGATGCTGCGGCAAGCTCAACTACCAGTGTGCACAGCACTGAACAGGACATGCACAGCAATGTTAAGCTGCATGACAACAGCAGTGAGTCAGCAAGCAGCAGACAAAATGCAAGGCACAGCAGTAGCCTTATGTCACCCATGCAACATGTGGCCACACTGCAGCTACCGGATGGGACAGAAGTAACATCACCACCACTGGACTCAGACCTCGGCCAGTACTGCCAGGAGGTCAAACAGGTGGAGGCCTCAATTGCATCAGACCTTCAGAACCTGTGCAATGCAGTGGAGGTACAGAACACCCAAGCAAACAAACACCTGGCTGCCATCATTAAGTGTGTTTGGACCATGCAGGACATCATGGTGGATGCCAGCAGGAGTACATGGCAGTACTACTTGGAGCTACTCTCCATGCTGAATGGTGTATTGTCCTGTAGTCAGTGGCAGGCGTCCACACTGGAGCACATGTTCTCGATGATGGAGTGCAGCACTGATCACCAACAGGAACTGGTAGAGTTGCACTGGGCACAGACACAGGCCACAACAGCCATGGCCAGTGCCCTTATAGGACATAGCCTGGGTGATGAGTGACAGGCAGACACACAGTGGGATGGACATGGTAACAGACACAAAGGACAACACCTACACCAGTCGCTCACATGGATCATGCTGCAGCCATGACCATGGCATACGCAGCGACCAATGGCACAGGGACACCCAATACCGAACAAACACCACCCCTGCCCCGATGGGACCTGCTGGCCACACAGGTGCATACAGCAGCATAGGCAATGTGTGCCACCACATTAGTGGCACACAACCTGTCCATGAAGCACAGCATCATGTGCACATGCATGCATGCAGACAGTCAGCTGATGAAGGCCACACAGACACAGATGTCCACAACAGTTACCACCCATGGCATGTATGAACATCCATACAGCCACAGCAGCACAGACATACACAGCAGACCTGATGCATGGGCCACACCTGTACACAGTGTGCCTATCTACAACATGTCAGTATACACAGTCCCACCTGCAGGCATGCAGGACTCAGACACTGCATGGTTGAACGACACATATGGGACAGCCGCAGCATGCATGCCAGGGTCCATTGCAATGGATATGGGCACATGGGACAACGCACCCCTGCCGGAACACACAGTGACACAACAACAGCCATCAAAGATCCAAATGCATTTGCAGGAAACTGTCATGCAGCAACAGCCGACAAGCAGTGCCACACCCAGGGAGGTGGAACAGGCAGTGAACAACATGTCATGGGGCATGGTACAGATGCTTGAGCACAATACAGACATGCTACAGGAGATGGGTGATGTTCAACAGACTGCACTGTGCACGACAAGCACATGTGGTGATCCTAATCACAAGACACTTACTGGGGACCCTACACAAGGTAGATCTGGTGGATGCCATTATACCATAAGTGGTGTATGCACAGATGCATGGGATGACACTGCACAGCTGAAAACATCACCAGGGAGACAAAGCCCATTGTGTGAACACACACCAGTGGACACAGCCTGCACTGCTGCACCAGCAGATGAACACACACTAGATGATAAGCAGTCTACCACTGAGTGGACAGATAGTTGGAGCCTGGCATCACTGGACCCCGCTACACACATGGCACATTGCTCAAGGGGCCGTGCCAGCATGGCTGCAGCTGATGATGGTACTCCACCCATGGGGTACAGCGGAATAGAGGACATGTCCCATGCCCCCACCACTCTGTCTGAGCAACTGGCACACACATGCCATAGAAGAGGAAGCTGGGGGACACCACCACCAATGTTAGTGGAGTCAGAGCAGGCACAGGATGGGTACAACAAGTTGCTGTAGGCTATGGACCTAGTGACCAACAGCAAGCTGACCCGAGCAAGAGGACTCCTCGATGATCGCTATATCTGGTGGTCTCAGGCAACGAATGCAGTGGAGCATCTAAGTAACTGCCACAAATGTAGTGGATACACATCAGGACATGTCAAGCCATGACCTGCACACTGGACCCTCACAAGCTGAGACATATATAGTCACTCAGGCACACACACACACACACAAACACACACACACACACACAGTCACACATACTGGCATGCATTGTTTGCCATAGCACAGACCGTGCATCTTAGGTACATCTGAGTCACATTATATGGCACATTGCCATCTGTACACAGACAACATCCATTACGCTACAAAGTACACCTTCCCCATGCCGCACGTGGGGAGGGTGTAGCACAACACCAGAACAAATGGATGGCATAGGCTGTTGCATGATGCCTATATGCTTAGCATGTATATACATGAGGACCCACCATCTCACCATGATGGCATGCAGGCAATGCCCATCCCTCAGCTTCACAGCACATGGACATCCATGCATTCCATCAGCCAGCACAGGGAGCCTGGAGGATGGGCGGCGCAGTGGCCATGGGTTCCAGAGGTTTCCTCTACCAGGGGGGTTTCCTCTCCTGCATGCCACTGACCACATACCCTGTGCACAAGTGGACCACAATGCACAGCACTGACCAACTTATCCAGAGCAGCCCAATGTCACTACAGGTAGCACAATAAGACATATATATGACCAATGGGGCATACAGTCTATGTACCCATCCCACCCACTCACAATCAACACAGCGGCTCTGCATACCATGCAGCATAGTATATACCCATTTCATCACAGACTACACAGCACACCATCACATAACAGCAAACATTAATGTTTATTGAACTATCACACATCACACAAGCATAACAAGATCACACACAACATCAGGAACACAATACCTACATGGATATATGCATACTGTAAGAAAAAGTGGTAACTGTCAATGCATAAAACAGGCAGATATCCAAACACATATTACCTGAGTGTGCTAACTACACTTCTACACCAGGCTGCAGTATACATTCAGCGGTGGCCAACAACTATGGTACCCTAGTGTGCAGAGGAGCAGACTATTACTACACACCATACCTGTCTAGAGTCCCCAGTATAGCCTGTACTGAGTCCTGTAGGGCAGCCATCTTCATGGCAACATCCCTCATCTGCCTGCGGAGTGTCCCAACAAAGTCCTGCATGTTCCCATCATCCTGCGGCATACCCATAGAGACATCTGTCCCTGCATCCTGGCATGGCACATGCATGGGAACATGCATGGGCACTGGCACCTGTATCCTCTGTGGGCTGCAACACCTCTGACTGCACATGTATGGAAGGTGCATCGGTATCATTGGTTGGTGGTGTTGGTGGTGGTGCTCCAGCATGGGATGGTGCTTGTGCATGCGCCATCACTTCCCCCTGTGTTGTCTGTGCAGCCCCCTGATTGCCTGTAGTCATACATGCACCAGATCCCCCTTGTGCTACAGTGTCCACAGAGTTATTATTGTCCCTGTTCTGCTGCATCTGTATGGTCCATTCTGCATTCTGGCGTGCCTTCTTGCACTTGCGCTTATCCATGGCCTGTTGCAGGTCTCTTGGGCACTAACATGTATGGTCCTTTGTGTCTTGTGTTGTCTCCTGAAATGACATAATGGGACACAGCTCAATGCACTCAGTGTACATGCTGGCCAGCACAGCAGCATGGTGTGTCCACCATGGCTCACCGTGATGTTGTGCCTGTGTTGGCCACAGACATTACCAGTACCATTGCACCAGTACTGCATTGCATGCATGGTACAGGCACATACAGTTATGCATGCTATGGCAGTCCCTTATCTAGTACAGGTGTCCTGCACACATGTATGTAGTGGTACAGGGGCATGCATGCCCTGTGTTGCCATGTGCAAGCACAGGGGACATGCAGGGATGCATATGATGTGCAACAGCATGCGGGACTATGCCCACACCATGTCACACACATGGCAGTCTGTATGCTTGGCTACAGTCCTATGCAGTACATGTGCAGAGTTTACACCTACCTTGTGCTGCATCATCTGGTGCATTATGGCCTCCATTGCTGTCCCTCTTGCTGGTGACGTCCTGTCTTCCACCCTCCGTAGACACTTCTGGTGTTGCATCTGTGGGAACATTAATAGTTAATTGGTCACTACATGCCTCTACACACAGTAAATGATGCATGCACATGCAGTGGGGGGCTGTGCATGCATGCCACTCTTGCTTTACTCACCCATCTGCCTGTGGTGTCCGCCACGCATGGCAATGTCTGCCTCCTTTGCCTGATCTCGTAAGCGCTGCAGGAGTTCGGGCTCTCACAGTGACGTATCATTCATCTTGTGCTTCAACTGGTGTATTGTGCATGAAACACCTGTCAAGGTCTGTAGCCAATTGGTGATGACACGCCACACCCTGTCCTCCTTGGGTGCACTGTGAGGCACCTGGGGGCATAATCACCCATGCCCATTTCTGGACACAGCTGACCAGCATCTGTGAAGTTTGGCCATCTTGTATGTTTGCTGGACATCCTGTGGTATAGCTGCACCTCTGCTGCACCTGGGGTGTGCTCTGTGCAATGTATAACATCCAGCAGATCTGTGGAAGCAATGACCCTCTGCTATGGCAGGTAGCCAGTGGTGTGACTGGAGTGTGGTCAGACAGTGACACAGACCAATGTGGGCTTAGCTGGGGATCATGTCTGGCAAGTGGTATTGTTCTGCAGCTCAGTGACGCAAGGCTTAGATGACACTGCTGTAAGCCTACACTGGCACTGGTGTTGTTGTGGCAAATTTGCACTGCCTGTGATGGGGACTGATGCGCACTGTTAGCTATTGCGTATTCTCAGCGTCACTTTGGGGCTTTGACGCACATTGCAGTGTACACACCACAATTCCATGAAGTACCTTTCACAACACTACAGGGCAGGAAGCATGTGGCGACTGTGCTCAAGGATGGGGCTGGATACAGGTTGCAGTGGCACTTCACTCACAGTGGTGTGGGCACTGATTCTGTGAACTAGGGGGTGTTGTCCAGTAGTGGGCACTCCAGCAGGGATGACACACTAATGCATTTCGGTCTACAACTGCATCAAAAGTCATGCTCATCCCATTGGTTCTGCAGCAGCTTGGTCACTGTGCCAGCCTCTGTGGCACCTTGCTGCTATTGCTGCACCTCTGATGCAAATGGGTCTGGACCATGCCACATTTGCCTCAGTGGAGTGGGGTAAATGCTGCAGGTGCATCACTGTGTGGTGTTTGGCATCACCCTGCGATTGTTAACACATTGAGCATGAGACTGTGCCACATTAGCATTGGATGGTGCCCCACATTGCCGCTGGATGGCTAGAACATGTCTCCACAGTCCAACTGTTTCCCTAGGGCATTGTGGCCTCCATGTACAGTGGCACCTGTCAGTCATGATGTTGGCTGCTGTACTGGTGGCATGAATGGGCCAGGCCAACTGCTGCACTGCAGCACTGTCATGGTGTACACAGTGTGCATCTTGTGCATCTAGTGTGTGATTCAGGGGGTCATCACTGCAGTGATGGACAGTGGAGGGGCATTGGATTGCTGGTACATATCATGCATCACTGTTACAGTATATGCCCATGGGCTATGTCCCTATGTGCATCCCAGTGGAGTCGGCATTCCATGTCCTTGATGTATTGTGCTACTACCTGGGCACAGCTGTGACACTGCAGACATGGTGATAGATGTGCACTGGGCTGCAGTGTAGCCACCATCCCAGGTAGCAGCTTGTCTCTCCATGATGCCTCTGGGGATGGGCATTGGGTTGTTGTCCTCCACCTGGGTGTCTGCTGTTTCTCCTGTCCATGCAGACATCGCATGGGTATAACAGTGACACTGTTCTATGTGTAATAGCCATGCCACAGATGTCACAAAGAGGATGCATGCTGGTGTCACTATATGGCACTGGTTCACTCAAAGTGGTTTCTGACAAGCATTGCCTGTGCCCAGCGTCCGGCTGCTGCCAATGTAGCTGCATTGCCATGCACTGCTGCAATGTTGCCATCGACATCGTCATCTGCATTGCTGCCATCCACGTCACTGTCCTCCTCATACAGCTGCATGCACTGCTCAATGGCTATGTTGTGTAATATGCAGCACATTATGAATATCTTGCACACCATGGCTGGGCAGTACTGCAGTGAACCCCTGACAGGCAAAGGCAATGGAAGCACATCTTCAGTAGTCCAAATGTGTGCTCTATCACTGAGCGCATCACAACATGGTCCTCATTGTATCTTCTTTCACCTTCTGTGGCAGGTGCCCTGTAGGGTGCCATCAGTTAGGGCAGGTGTGGATATCCACTGTCACCGGCAGAGACATATGCAGGGCCCCGTGTTTTCTGCTGTTCTGCAGTTGCAGCAGTGACCGCAGAAATCAGGGCTGACACCAGAAATCAGTGCTGGCCACAGAAATTGGAACAAACAGCCATACGGCTGCAGAAATACTAACTATGCTATGCAATGACACAAGGCAAGGGCATAGCTACTGATATGTTAAGTATGCCATGGCATACATACTCATTAGAAGGGGCAACAAACTGATGCCACTCACTATAAAGCTCAAAAGATAGTGATCACATGGCATCTTGACTCGTGCTGGCTCTTGCTATATAACTCTTTCCACCCAGTGTTGTTGGGAGGGAGACTGATGCAAGAGTAGCAGAGCTTGATTAGGTCCACAGCAGTTATGATTTGCTGCTGGGTAGGTGTGGCTAGTTCAGCCATGTTAATTTTTCATTGTGAGGCTGCTCATGGTGCACGCTGAATCCTTGGAAGTTGAATCTGGATGGAAGTACTGGAAGGAGAGCAGTAGTCAAGAAGTGAGAAGATTCAGTGGTGCCCGTGGAGGTGGAATCAGTCTTGGTGTGGTGGCAGGTATCGGAGGAGGAGCTGATTGCAGAAACATGTGGCTGGCAGCAGACTGAACAGATATCTTGGTCCCCACTGATGTACATTGATTACAGTTTTAATTTGTGGGACACAGATCTGTACCTGCAAGTGTGAGAATAATTTCTTGGCAGATTTGAACCTGCAGCCTAAGTGGTGGCATCAAGCTCAATTCTTAAGGAGGGTCAAGTTGCCCAGCTGCAGCAGAGTTGGGGACCAGGGTATACTAGAGCTGGAGTGAGCAGGTTTGGAAAAAAAATCAGAATGGAGAGTTGTATTGATTGCTGCTATATATAAGTGAAATGAAGATCACTGACTGAAGAACACCACCACCCCTGAGTTGCTGGGAGAAGAGAACATGCTAACCAAGATTACTCCAGCTTAATAAGAATGACTTGCTTACGTTTTTTACTGTGTCCTCCAAAAGAAAAATCAGGAGTCAACAAATCTGACAGATACTGCAAATTACAACCTCCTTCACTATTATAGGAAGACAATCCCCCCCCCCACACACACATAGATTTGCACACTGCACTCAACATGTTTGTTGCAAGGCAGTGGGAGTATTCCTAGTTTAAAACATTTCAGTCTAAAAGAACATTGATCAAAATCAGAAACAATAAAATAAAATGGCGTTCAAGTTGGAGTCTCTCTTTATATCTAACTGTAAATATAAACAAGATGAAATGAAGTTCAGCTCCCAGGTCGCTCCTGTAAAAAAGCTTTCAGCTTAGTGTGCTATACCTGGTTAAACAACTAAAAAAAAAAAAAGAAATAGGTTTTGCCTTCTGTGTAGTTTTAGCTGAGTGTTTATGTCCTCCTCCAATTATAACCTAGGAAAACAGCAAAAGCCACCAATTTCCAGAAGAACAGATGAGCCTTCAAATTCAGGGTGGGAGGGAAAAGTCATTAAAAGAGAACACTGATGCCCATCGCTGTGCCAGGTTTGGGTTATTGCAGTTTAATATTTGTGCTAAGAAGACTACATACTGTTAAATGGCCTGCTGTTTCCCTTTCAGTGTAGCAGAGTGGATGCATGAAGGCAGTCAAAGAGTTAACTAAGACTTAATCCCCTTGAAGGTATGCTGTTTAACCACAATTCATCTGCTGCAGAATGGCCACAGAATCAGCAGTTGTTCTGCTGCAGAAAGTATGAACTCCTGCCGCAGAATATAGGTCCTCTTTGCCACAGTAAACACAGGGCCCTGGACATATGTAACAGATAGCATGCGAGGTGTATGCTGAGTGGATAACGTCTCTCTGTGTGGCTTGTGTGTTCCAGCAATGCATGCATGGTGGTTTAATGTGCTGCTACACATTCACATGTATGCTGGCATGTGGGTCTGTTGCATGTGCCCTTAGTTCCATCTGCCCACAGGCCCACCCATGTGTCTGTGCCCCTGTGCCTTACACTGACTATGGCTCTTCTGTGGTGTGCAGCATGCTGCTGGTGCAGTATCCTTGCACCACATGGCAGTGCGGTCACATACAGCCATTGCACTACAGTGCATGTGGATGTACCTGTGCAGTGGTTTGCTGTGTGTCAGGCTGTTCACACCTACATAGCTGTGTGCCCCATGTTGTCCATGGCATGTGTCCTGTGCCATGCGTGTGTGCTCCCACATGGAGTATGCCGCAATGTGTGTATATGTGTCTGCTGTGTCTGTATCAGACAGGCAGCTCAGCATCTGCACTCACACAACATGTGTGGTGCTGTGCGGTTTTGTGCCCCTCAACAGTGCAGTATTTGTCCATGACGGCCACCATGTGTGTTGATCTGTCCACTGCCCATATGCTGGTCATCATGGGGCATGTGAACATGTGTGCATATTCCCTTGGCCACTGTCTGCATGCATGTGTGTGTGTGTCATGACCATTACTGCCAGTATATCTGTGACATTGGCTGCCATATGTGTCCTAATTTGTACCCGTGTCACCAACGACCATGCTGTGTTCCGTAAGCGCTACCTTGACCTTGTCCCATGGCTATTCTGCAGGACTCAGCTGTCATGTTGCAGTGCAGGGTTTGTGTTGTGGGTGTGGTGCAGCACATGTGCATCTGCATTGTACTTGCACCCACCTATCAGCCAGCCATTTGTTTTGTCTTTATGTTCAAGGGCCTCTGAGATTCCACAGTGCCTGAAGATGTATGCATCATGTGACAATCTGGGTACTTTGTCACTACATCGAGTATTCTGTTTTGGCTGTCACATATCACCTGCATGTTCATGCTGTGAAAGCCCTTGCGGTTGATGTACACCCCCTCATCTACTGTGGGTGCCTTGATGTCGATGTAAGTGCAGTCAATTGCACCAAGCACATGGGGCAACTGTGCTATGTTATAGAAGCCATGCTGCATAGTATGCTGCCCATGTGCATCCTGTGGGTAGAATATGTAGTGCCTTGTGTGGCATACGAGTGCCTCCACCACCTGCCGTATCCAGTTTGATACAGATGACTGGCAGATGCCTAGCATGTCTCCGGTTGGTGTTTGGAAGGTTCCGGTGGCTAGGAACCGTAGTGTTGAGCTGATCTTCACATCAACTGCTATGGAGTTCCTTCTCTGTGTCCAAATTGTCAGCTGTGGCCTTAGGACATCGCAGAGTGTAAATATGACTGCCTTCGAAAGGTGGTATCGAGCCAGGCACTGTTCCTCACTGAGGTCCAGGTATGAGGTTCTTCTGCAGTACACCTGGGGTGTGAAGCACCTGTGAGCTACCTCCTGCTGTTGTTGTGTGGCTTGTCACTGCCATGCTGCTAGACAGCATTGCAGTCATGCATGGTGCCACCTCTGTATTTCCATGATCATCATGACATGAGTCTGGCTGCTGCACATGCCATTTTCCTGTCATTCAGGCCCCACTGTGTTGTCTGCACACCACTGTGTCTTTCACCTGACTGAGGCCTGCCTGTGCTATGTGTTGCTTTATATGCTGTAAGCACCTTGGACCAGTCTTGGCTAGTCTAGCTGGTGTGGCCACTTTGTAATCGGCTGCTCTGTCAATCACATTTGATATTTGCAGTCCCTTTGCTGTTGGAGCCTGTGGATGGTGCATCCATGCCTGCGCCTTGCTGCAAGGCTTTTGTTGATGCAGGGGTGACACAGGCTCAGTTGACACAGGCTGCAGGGGCTGTGACACTACCGCATTTGGAAAATGAGTTTTGACTCAAGGTTTGACACAAGTGGCCCTTCTGTCATGGCTCATTGACGCAGCATTGCCTTGCATCAGGGACCACTGATGCAGGCAGCCTTACATCGACTGTGCCGCTTCCAAAATCCTGCCCGTGATTTTCAAACTACTGTCCATTTTGGCTAGAGGTTTAAACTTTGAACAGCAATATGTGGTTAACACTAGCTTTGCAACATAACACTTTCAGCCCAACTTGCTTTTCTGAAGCTCTGCTCAGATTCCAAAAGCAATTCAAGCATGCATGGGACAGTCATAAGGCAATTCTAGGGGGTGAGGGTAGGAAGAAGTAGGCTGCTGGTTAACTAGGATCTGCAGCTTATCCATTAGGTAGGGAAATGGGCAGACTGGGTGGGCCAAGCGGTCCTTATCTGCTGTCAAATTCAAATTCTAATAGTTAATGTGGGCTAAAAGTGTTATGTTGAACAGCCAGTGTTACCCATATGTTGCTATTTAAAGTTTAAACCTCTATGCAAAATGGACCGTAGTTTGAAAATCACGACCATAATCAGCAAAAGTTTGTTCCATAGCCAGAGAAATATTTACATGTCCAATATAATAGAAACACTGTTCAAACTGTAATATAACATACAAACTGTATGAGGTAATTATAAATAGGGTGTTCTCAACCAGAAAAAAAAAATCAGTCAATACCCAGAGAGTAGATAGCTATGCTTTACACTAAAAAGAGAAATGTTCAAAAATAAACTGTCAGACCACAGATCTTTTGTTTGAAGTTGGGGGCAAGCTGCTTATAAACAAATTTATTTTTCAATAAAATATCCATTTGAAAACTAAGATCTTTGCTGGTAGTATTAATCTTATTCCGGATTAGAGTTCAGTAACCTCATTGTAAGACATATATTTTCTATCTTTCCTGAAATCCCAATCAAGCAGCCCCCACCCAGACACAAGACAGAAACCCACTCCACCCCAGTTCAGTTAAGAACCTCATATCAAACCACCCACTAGCCCCATCCAGCCTCCTTCAGCACTCATAGGATACACTATAAAGTCATTGATTTGTGTCTCACATTGAAGCTGCTTGCACTGGTTTTCTTGTTGTTCGGGTATATAACACACCACTAAAAAAGGTCACTCTGTAGCTAATATTAAATTAACAATGAGAACACACAGTTCCATGATGTGGAGTAGGACAGCACACAATATAAGGGCAAGGCAACTTTGTGTGACTGCAAAATTTATTCTGGGCACAGAAATATATACACATATACAACTGGAAGTGCATAGCTTCTGCTGCTGCTCAGATAAACAGTCAGAAAACACTATGGTACTGATTCCAACATGCACATATAAATTCTGGCTCACCAACTGAGTGGGGCTTACTCACTGTCATGATGGACTAGTCATTATAGGCAATTTTCATTTAAGCCTCAGTTTGTCAGAAATTTATTTTGATGGCTGTGGGTTTATAAAACTTTCTGGCTTTCTTTTTCTTCCTGGTCTCTTTCTTCTGCTTCTGTCAGTCTGTTCCATCACCAACTCCATGTCCTTCCTCTGCATTCTGCAAAACAGGTAGCACACTGCTACCTGCAGATAAAGGCATGGAGGACTAAACACCAGTCATGGAATTCATGAGGAGGATACACAGTATTCTTATTTCTTGCCATTTTGTCTGTTACATGCCCTGTCCTCAGTACATACATTGTAAAAATGGATAAAGGCAGGATTCTGCTGAAAATGAGATATTGTATCTCAGCGTGTACATTCTCAGTGCAGCTGCAAGCAGGTTCATGTCTCTGCTCCCCCCCCCCCCACTGCAACCGGCTGCAGCCCTGTTGGCTCTGGCCAGAGTTTGTTTAAAAGGGCACCACAACTGGAAAGCACATTTGAGATGGGATCTGACATATGCTCTGAATAAAGGTATCATCTTCTTAGGGTCACGGGATTTTATGTTACATCTAAGAGACCAAATCACCCTAATAGTTTTGTTAATTACTTCATTGATTTGTTTAGAATGTCTCAAATCATTAGAGATAATAATCCCTAAGTGTTTTTCATTCCATGCTGTGTTCAAGGTGGATCCCCCCAGAACATATAAGAGATTGGGATTTTGTGTACCCAAATGAATGACTTTACATTTACTTGAGTTTAGCTTCATGCCCTATTTGGTAACCCATGAAAAGATTTTGTCCAAGTCTTGTTGTAGTAACTGCATCATCTGGGCTCACACACAGGCCACCAATTTTGAGAGCGTCAGCATATTTAATAGAAGCAGAGATACACTCATTAGTCGTGTCAGATATGAAAGCTTGAAAAAGACAAGGACTCAAAACAGAGTAGGACACCGCTAGTGACATGACCCAGTTCAGAAAGTTGACCATTAATCAGTACTCTGCATTCTGACAGAGAGACAGTTACATATACAATTAATAATGGTTTTATTAATTTGAAAGTTGTATAATTTATCTCTCAAGGCCCAATGAGGGATAACATCGAAAGCCTTATTAAAATCAATAAGTATTATATCACAGGGTGTTTGTTTGTCTAACTAGGAGCTACTTAGTTCATAAAAATACATGAAGTTTGTCAAACAGCCCCTACCCTCTTTAAACCCATGTTGTGCCTGGTCACATATATCAAGGACCGATGTTATCATATCTTTGATCAGGCTTTCCATTATCTTACAAATGGAGGATGTTAGGCTAATTGGTCTATAATTTTCCCATGACGTTTTTGGGCATTTTTTGAGTATTGTAATGACATCATCATTTTTTCCATTCATCCGGTACAAAATTCTTTACTAAACAGCACTCAAAAAATAATTTCAAAGGATGGACAAGGCAATCTGCCAGTAAATATAATATGTGGCCAGCAAGGTTATCGGGGCTGGGGCAGGTTTTACACTTTTGTGATATTAGTATTTTATGTAAAAGATCAACCGACAGGGTAATGTGACTGGCATCATCCTGATGAATATGATGGTCAATGTTTGAGTGGGTACTGAAGACTTCACAAAATCTTTTACTAAGTAAATTTGCCATGTCTTTAGGATCATGTATTAGTTCATCTTCTGATTGTAAGAGTCCCACCTGACAGATTTTTTTTTGGGGGGTGGGATTGATTTAGGAAAAGGAGCATTTACCATTTGTTTTCACAGCTGAGTTTGCTAGTTGATATTCCCATTTCATTTTAGTCTTTTTAATTGTGACCTTAAACTGCTTTTGCATTTTGAGAAAAGCAGCTCAGTTGTTGTTTTTGCTTTATGGTACATCCAGTATTTTTTTCTTTTTAATTACAGTAGTCTTATAATTGAATTGTCCAGCCATTTTGGGGACTGTTTTTTGTTGTTATATTTGAGACTAGATGGTATATATTTATCCATTAAATCTGTTAAAGTATTTCTGAAGATGTTCCAGTATTCCTGGATAGAATGATTTTTAAAAGCTGAATCCCTCAGTGGTCAGGCTGATCACAATTTGACTGAATGATGAGAACAAGAACACCCTGAATGTTACAATGATGGAATTAAAAACAAGTACAAAAACTGAATTGACTTGAATAACTTATAGGCTCTCAAGCAGCTTTTGGGAGCAACACTGATAATTTATTTGATTTTTATTTTTGCCACACACCAGGTACACCCCTGTAAACTACTTAAAACAAAATTAAGAAAGATTAATAAGAAATATAATACAATTTCTGTGCATTAGCCACCGTTGAGTTTGTTAAACCTTTAACATTGCAGTGTAACTGTATTCCTTGTTATTTATTGATTCCTATGTAATTTATTGATGATGTTAAAATATATATATATATATATATATATATATATATATAACACACACTTATTTCAGAGAAAAAAAACTTTACTAATGGACTAGTTAGGGTAGAAGCTAAAAATTCAGGGAAATTTGGCAATAGGGTTTCCAACCGTAACACCCCACCCCCACTCTGCAGGCAGCAGGAGGTGTGAGGGTGTGCCTTGAAGTTGTCAACCCTAATGCTCACCTTATACCATGAATAAATAAGCTGAGATGGGTACAGTATATGAGAATGGGGTGAGCATTAGAGTTGACAACCCAAGGCACACTCCCTGTGTGCCTGTTGCTACCTGCAGGGTGGAGTTGGGTTGCTAGGGATGAAAACCCTAATGCCACATTTCCTTATGTTTGTGGCTTGAACCCTAACTAGTGCATTAGAAATTTTTTTTGACAAGAATTTTATTACTTTTTTTAGATACTACAATCCTTGTTTGTATGCATCTGTGTGCTCCCATCAGTCCATAATGGTATCCATATCTGCATGTTGGAGTTCAGGTCCCTCTAGGCCATGTGCTCCCATCCATCTATTATATAGAGGATAATGTATGGTCCTCTATTGGTAACCGGTCAGTTAACTGTCGAGAGGTTGCCAGGGTGACACGTGTAAACCTCGAGGCGAAGCTCGACAGGTTACTGTCGCTATTACAAATCCCCGAGACAGTTAACATTGACCGGTTAGCCGAAAGAGGGACCATACATTATTTTTATAGTGTATGGTCCCACATAAAAAGGCTGCTTACTTTTTGCTAACTAGTCACCGCCGACGGCTGTTCAGTCCTTCCTAACCACTGCTGTTCATCCGTCGGTTCCCCGCTGGAAAAAAAAAAAGCGCGCACATGCTCAGACCAATCGCTGTTGTTAACCTATCTATGTGACGTAGCATCGATAGGTTAACAACATGTCTACGTCACATCCATAGGTTAACAACCTTAGGAAATGATGATTTCCTAAGGTTAACAGCATTCTACCATACATTATATTTAGATATTGTAATTGTATCCTTATTTTTCTGTGGGGACGCATGGCCCTGAGGGCCCTGTGCTCCCATCAATCCATAATGGTATCCATATTTGCATGCGGGAGCACATGGCCCTCTGAGCTCTGTGCTCCCATTCATGCATAATTTTTGAGATAGTGTAGTCATATCATTATCTACCTGTGGGACATCCCATGGTGCACAGTGCCAAAGAATTACTTCACAGTGTAATGTTATCCTATGGGAAACACAACAAAATTTGAAACCTATATAAGTCCACACTGAATTAATATCTTTTGACAAACTAGCAGAAGGCACATCTGTGAGTACGCCTTTTGAACGCTAAGCATTTCAGACCAAAATTACAAACCATTTCTTCACAGCAGTGATGAAGAAGCAACTGTGTACACCTCAAATTACAATGTTTTCCTGTAGGAAATGAAGCAACATTTAAACCCACAAAACTCCAGAGCAAAGTAATCTATTTTCATTAAACCAGCAAAAGGCACATCTGTGGGGCAAGATCTTTACCCCCTGAAAACTTCAGACCAAAATTCCAAATCCTTTCCACAGTGTGCAGTGACAAAGAAATAGGTATGATAGAATTCTTTTTTCTCAAATTGTGAAACCGGATCCTTTTTCATGTTTCCATTTTCACAATTTGCAGACAAAGAAAAATCCTTTTACACAAATTATGAAACAGGGCCCTGTTTTGTGTTTATTTTTTCACAATTTGCTAAAAAGGATTTTGTCATGTTCAAAAAATACATTTCCAAGTGAGTTATCAAAAAACTAACAGCAGGATCTAATAGCCTGGATGCCGATAAGCGAAACACATATGTTGATTACTTCAGAAAACATAATTTTTTTCAGTTTTTTTATTTTATTTGCCTCACTAAGAAAAAACAAGATGGCAGCAGCATGAAAAAAGATTCCCCATTTGCGACAAAGAATCCTTTGTTGAGGCTTACATCTAACTAGAAAGTTAATGTAAATAATGGGAAACTTTACAATATTATAACTTTGGAACAGATTAATATTTTTTCACCAAACCTTCAAAAGGCACATGTGGCCAGAAAAGGCCAGGGATTCAGAAGGAGCTGTGAGGGTTCACAAACATGAATGGGGCTGATTGACTCTCTTGACAGTCAGGCTTAGGGCTGGGTGGGTCAATCAGGGGAGGCAGAAAGAGCATGAAAGGTGAACAAAGGGGATAGGGGCTGTTCAATACCTGTGGCCTAGCCCCTACCCACATAGTCAGAGTGAAGCCATGAGAGAAGGATGGGATGGAATGCTGCCCTAGTGGCTTGGGGTGATTTAAGCAACCATTTGAATTGTCAGTGATGCAGGGAGTGGGCATAGATTCAACCACACAGCCACTGTCCCAGGTGTCCTGTCAGTGGAGAGGTGCTGCTGATGCTGCAGCCATGAAAGGACAGGAGAGACAGCAGAGGGAGAATGGAGCAGAGAGGACCACACTGAGGGAAGTGATGTACCATACTTTTAGAGTGGTGTGCTGTGCAGTGTGATATTAACTCACCTTTTTGGAGCAAAGGGGAATTGTGTATGCTGTTACAATCAAGCTTTTCAATAATGTTTTAGAACACGGTAATCGTAGCAGTACCTGTGTTGAGCAGGGAAGCAGTTTCTCTGCTGTGTACATTTGCACATTTTAATTATCTTTAGTCCAGCACTGTGCTCCTTAATTGGAGCTCAGTTATTGGAGCTTTACTGTGCTGAATAAAAGGGGAGTGTCTCTGCAGTTGCCTCAGGCATTTTACTAACTTTCTGTCCTGTTAGGGGCTCAAATCATAGTGTAGTGGGCTCAGAGGTAATGTTATCCGCAGTGTGTATCAGCTCTGAAAACACAAAAAAGAGAAGAATAGAGTTTGTGACCAAAAAGTGCCGAGTGTAGGAGAGGGCTATGAGGGTTCACTAATGTGAATGGGGCTGGCTGATTCTTTCGAGAGTCAGGCTTAGGCCCAACCCACCGCCCCATCCCATTCACTCAAAACCTATCCACTTTTATAAGGAAGGTGCTGTATTTGTGTTGGTGGATTACAAAACCAGGTGTATCCTCTTGGTCGGACTGGTTGTAGCTGACCGTCTCAAGGGGAAAACAATATAAATTTATAGAGAAAAGAAAAGAGAAAAAAATTGGTGACAGAAGATATTGGGGAAGATGGGATGTTTCAGGTAGGGTAAGAGGATGTGTTTCAGAGGGGGAATGGATATCCCAGGTGTAAATTCCCAGGGGTTAGGTCAGGCAAACTGCAGTGGGGGGAGCAGGGTTGGGCTGGACATGTGGTAGGGATATGGGGAGGTGCATGGGGAGAGTAGTATGATGCAACAGCTGTGGCACAGCTATCTTTTTAGGGGTTGCATGGATGGTGGGTGGATGCTTGGTGTCCAGACAGCTTGAGCAGCTTAGGAACAAGATTAGTTGGTTAGGGTCAGAGCTAAGATGAGGGATTGGGGCAGAGTGGTGTAACCACCAAGGATCTTGGCCACATAGGAGTGCCCCAGAGGTTGTCAGACAACCCAGACCCATGGGGGAGAGGGAGGAAGGGGTACATGGACAAGAATTGTCACCTCCACAGGAACCTACGAGTACAGATCCAGGAGAGTGGAGGATGACTGGGAATAGGAACAGTAATGGCCCAAGAGTTGGTAGCAAATGGAAGTCTCCTGACAGTTTGCCAGGGGAGGCTCGGGGTGGGGTGGAATGGTCAAACAATAGGTTCTCACTACTGGTTAATCCAGAGGATGAAGGGGAGTCATAGAAGGGGCAGGAGGTAAGGAGTCTAACAGCAATCCAGGAGGTAGCAGTAAGCCAGATGGTGGAGACAGGGCATTAATGGGTAATGGTAAGGGGGTGAAAGCTTGGGAACTGGGTAGGGGGACTAAAGCTAAGGAGGGTTAGGGGGAATGAGGTTGTAGTGTTGGGGGAGTGATGGTGCTGATATGGGGAGAGCATCAGAGGGAATGGATGAGGGGTCAGTTATGGGAACTAGACTGGCGGGACATAGGATGGGGGTATGAGCACAGGAGGAAGCTGATGGGGCAGGAGGCATCATGAAATTACAAGGTAGAGTAAAAGATCAGGATGGGGGACAAGATAAAGGGAATCATCAGTAGCTGAAACATAAGAAAGGGAGTGGAGTCTTAGTACTGGGAGACTTAATACTAAAAGGAGTGAGATGGGGTAGCAGTGGTGAACAGCATAGTTGCATTTGGGAGGAGTGCATGCCAGGAATGACAGCGAGAAGGGTGGGGCAGTTTATTCTTAAGTATGCTAAAAAGGTAGAGGGATAAACCTCATATCATGGTGCATTTGGGCACAAATTACTTTGAGAGACACATGGTTAAGGAGATACAGGAGAGATTCATGGAGCTTGGGAAGCTATGTGAGGAGGCAGAGAGTTCAGTGGCTTTCTCTCTGAAGTCCTCCAAGTACCCAGAGCAAGTGCTGCAAGAAAACTGAGAATAGAGGAGTTTAACAAATGGCTGGGGACATGGTGTCATACCAAATGGAATGGTCTGTTGGGTGGATGGGATACAATTTGGGATAGCAACACCCTGTATTCCCAGGACAGGTTTCACTTGAGCAGTTAAGGCTCTGGGGTCATAAAACAGAGACTGGGAGAATACATAGCAACCAGGGTAGATTTAAACTAGGTGTGGGGGAGGCAAGTGGGTGGAAATCAAACAACGCATCCAGGCTTGTAAGCCAGATGAGCGTACCTTCAATGTAAGTAGGAAAAGAGCAAGGAAGTGGTCAAACAGTGTTGCTGATACTGGGGTTCAGAAAGGGAAGGCTGGCAAGGGCACATATTGGAGGGCAGTCTCCTTAAATTCGAGGAGCCTGGGGAACAAAGCAGCCAAGTTGCAGGCTCTGATGGCAGCAGGGGAGGTGGATGTAGCGGCCATCATGGAAATATAGGCCACTTAATACCAGGACTGGGACCTACTGATCCCAGAGTACAGGCTATACCACAGGG
The DNA here is from genome assembly GCA_016271365.2 of Neoceratodus forsteri. Taxonomy (NCBI): domain Eukaryota; kingdom Metazoa; phylum Chordata; order Ceratodontiformes; family Ceratodontidae; genus Neoceratodus; species Neoceratodus forsteri. Next base: position 402,384,282 of record CM057455.1, on the reverse strand, counting down.
ATAGGCTGAAAAGGAAGGGAGGTGGATAGGCTATTTATGTGAGGCAGGGGATAAGGTATGCCAGGGGGAAGGGGAAGAGAGTAAGGCAGAGGCATTATGGATACACTTCCAGGATTCTAGGAACTGGACATTTAGGATAGGGGTGGTGTATTGACACCCTCTCATGCGGAGGACTTACTTATTTACTACTTTCCAGCAGAAACAGGCCATACAGTTCATCAAGTCTGATCAGGTGTGCAGCTAGCACCCCACTTGCAGCTGCCCTTCCCCCTTGACCACCCCACACATATGAGTGCCAACTGACCTTGAACCAGATTAAGCTGTTGGTGGTATTTCCAGTGAATGGGGGAAATTTGGACAGGACACCAGGGAAGTTTCCCTACTGTTTCGGTAGGGGGCACTGTCCCATAGGTGTGTGTGATGGGGGAGCTCAGTATTGCACCTGAGGTGCTGGAGAGAGATCATCTGGATGAGTCCTCGGCGGGTGTGTCTATCACTACTATTGAGGCTCAGCAGACTTTGGATATCTTACAGCATAGCTCAGAAATGGTAACAGAATCTGAGGACAAACAGGATCGAGTACTGCAAGATGCCTTGGCAGAACAGATTCGGAAAGCAGAATCGGAATTCATGGCAGCTAAGATGAAACTGCAAGAAGACAAAAAGAAAAGAAATCATTTGCAAGGTACTTATCCCTCACCAGAGTCATCTGTCTCTAAAGTGTTTTTGATGGGGGGGCGTAAACTGAGATCAATAGTGCAACTGAGAGGGAAAATGTAGAATACAGTTCAGTGACCTGTCTGAATCAAATGCTGGGAGGCTGGGCCTGGTCAGTAGATGATGCACTTAGAAGAGCAGGATGGAAATGCACTAATGAGGGTAAGTGAGAAGCAGATCCAGATTTTGACCAGCAAAATGAACTTTCTGTTTCAACAGCTCCGAAACTATTGAAGGCACAAGCCCCAGCACATTGGGAAGCATCTATGCAACCCAGTGCTGACTCTGGAGCAAAAGCTACTACTATTTCAGGTACTATTTCCTTTTCACCCTTGGACACCCTTTCACCACAAGACATATATTTTGATGCACAATTGGGGACTGCTGATTTGACTTATACAAACATGGAATGGAATCAAGGGGGAGTTGAACATGAAGAAGAAGGAGCTTCAGGTCTTTCATTGGAGAAGGCCCAACAAAAACTTTCTTATGCAGGACTTTTCCGCAAACCAGTGGAGCAGGCAAAACAGCATAAAGCTATTCAACTCAGATACTGTATTTAGGAGGAATGAATGAACTTCCTGACAGATTTTATGTGGGGCGTATCCTATTAAAACAATCATTGAGCTTTTCCCCTGGCAAAGTTTACACCCTAATTCACACTCCTGGGGAGCAAACATTCAACATCAGCTTTAGAACACTGAGTATCTTGGAGATATTTTGGACAAAATATTCTGTCTTAAAAAACTTATCCCCTGAGGTCCCCATTCCAGGTTATCCCCCATTTCACATAGTGACTGTATTATTTCATAATGAAGGGGTTAATATTACAAATATTTTATACTGGCTTGACAAGAGGGTGGGATGTGTGAGGTTCACCTGAGCCCATTTTAGACAGCAAGGGTTTTTGGAATGGGGCTGGCACATCAAAGTTGAGCTTTTTCAGTTTGACACTGTTTTTCAGCATTTACCCAACTGCTTTTTTATTGGGAGGGACAAGGGTTTCATATTCTACCCTGGTCAAACTAGGAAATGTCATAAGTGTGGGTCCCCCCATCATATCAGTACTAGCTGTGACAAAATAATATGTTTTTGCTGTGGGGAATTGGGTCACTCAGGGATGGAGTGTAATGATGCTCCAAACTCTAACTTCTGTGATGAGGCCAGACATACGTTCATGGATTGTCTGTGGGCATCGCATAATAGAGAAGAGTCAGATTTTGCTATGCAGGATTTTTATATTAATACAACAGCAAGGTCAGCAAGATATTTTCAGGACCCCAGGCCACCTCAAAGCCCTCACTCTGCTTCAAAATCTACTCCAGAACCCCCCACAGTATACTACTGCAAATGACACACCTAGATCTACACATGAAACCCGAATGACAACAGCATCGCCTCTCTCTGGTGAGTCAATGTCCAGGTACTGGTAACCTAGCAGAGTCCAGTGACCACACAGATTCAGTTGTAATGCCTGCACCACCTTCCCCCCTTGCCTGTACTAGTGGATAGTGATTGTAAGGAGATAAACAGTTTGGGGCTACCACACCCAACAGAAGTCCCTCTTCGTTCTTCAACCGAAGGCTTGACCCTATCAGACAAACATGACGTATTGCTTATAGATCTGGATGTCGATGAGCAGGACTCTGATATTGCTTCTAGAACATCCTCTCAAATGGATCCCATTTCATACACTGATACTCAAAAAATCCCTGAATGTAAGAAGAAATCGAAAAAGAAAGTGGGTCTTAGAATAGGGCTCTGAAAAAGCTCTAGGGAAAAAAACAATCTCCTACTTGATTTTCTATGCTTAACCTACTACTTCTTCCTATGACTTTAAAAGTGCTAGTCTGAATATGAATAGCATTCGGTCAGAGAGAAAAAAATTGGCTTCTTTTGATCTCTTTACAGGTACTAATCTTGATATGTTTTTTCTACAGGACATGAGGTTATATACTGCTAATGAGTTTGAAGAAGCCTCTAATGCTTGGTTATGGGGAACATGTTATCGGTCTGAGGGGGAGTTTTCTGTTCAGGAATAGGCATTTGTTTTTTTAATCCCCTCTATTAAAGTGACCAACATGGTCGATATTGAGGTGGGTAGGTGTCTTTTGTTCGATGTTTCCATACAAAACTCAGATTTCCATCTCATAAATATTTATGCACCCCAGGGTAAATTAGAGAAGATTACACTACTGCAAAAAATCCAACCATATCATTTTACCAGAAAGAATATTATCTTTGGAGGGGACTTTAATATAAATAGGACAGTGTCAGACAGAGGGGCCAGAACTGCAAAATTATATTGTTATTCAACCTTTTAAAATGATCTGATTCATCTTACAGGGCTACCTGAAATATTTTACACTGTAAGCCAAGACATGGCATACACACATTTTTCAGGGAATAGAAGATCACATATTCATTACTGGTTTAATTCCCCTACTCTACAATACAGATCTCCTATCATCACACTGGTAGCTGCCTCAGATCATGTTTTACTAGAGGTTACTATTTCTAATTACTTAGCTACCTCTAAGGATCCTGGGTATTGGAAACTGAATCTATCTTTACCAAACTACCCAGAAGTGGTAGAAGGTTTCCACTCCTTATTGGAAGGCAGCACATTGGTGTATTTTTTTATGACTCCATACAGCAGTGGTGGGAAGACATCAAATAATATGTTCAGCATATTGGTACATTGCTGGGTAAATCTAAAAATAATTCTTATACAGATCTTAGAACCAAATTACTGCTAGCATATTCTAGATTAAATAAAGGAGAACCTGTAGACACATCTGAAATAGCAAGTATTAAACAACAATTAATTCAGGCACAATATGATAGACATAAATCCTTGGAAACTGAGCAAAGAATTGGGATGCCAGGGGAGACAGGATACTATAAACCATTTTGAAAGCTGTGCAAAAGAGAGACAAAAAAAGAGATAAGGAAACTAATGTCATCATCTGGGGAAATAGTGACCTTACTACAATATATTTTATCTGAAATAGACAAATATATTCAAAACGTGTTTGGAGATGATCCTTTGCTTAAGGAAGGCAAGATAGACACATGGTGAAACTCATGTGACCTACCTAAAAATCCAGAATGTTTTTTTTCTTACATGATTAAGGACCATTGCCCCTATGGAACTGGATTCTGTTATTAAGAACTTGTAACATGGAAGGGCTCCAGGTAGCGATGGACTTCCAAATGAAATCTACTCTAAGATTTATCAAACGTTAGGGCAGGAACATTTACAGATGTATACCATTAGTTTGGAACAAAGTATCTTGCCCAATAGTTTAAATCAAGGGTTACTAACCTTATTACATAAATCAGGTGATAAAGAAGATATTAAAAATTGGAGGATGATTACCCTCCTAAATAGATACAGCAAAATTCTAATGAAGATTCTATGTAATGGGATTTCTGCAGTTTTAAGCCAAATTTCTCACTATTCTCAATTTTGCTCTGACCCTGATAGGACTATTACAGATGGCCTTATACTACAGCTAAAGGTTATGGAAAGAAGTAGAACAGGAGAGATTACTGGATTTGTACTCAGCTTAGATTAGATGAAGGCCTTTGATAGGGTATCTCACCTTTATCTATGTAAGTGCCATAAACATTTTGGTTTTCCAGATCCATTTATACGTTGGGTACAGGTATACTATAAAAAATGCAGTAATAGCCCCATATGTTAATGGGTGGTTAGGTAACTATAGAAAGATTACTAGAGGGGTTCAGCAGAACTGCCCTCTAAATCCTATTGTATACATCCTTACCCTAGATCCACTGTTATTACAGCTTAATCAGTTTGATGCAATTAGAGGTTTATCTATTAATAGTGATACTCCTGAACTGAAAATTATTGCCTATGCTGACGATGTTTGCATTTTGTTTGCAGATTTTCTATCCAGGGATGCTACACAAGCGGTGACTGTAGCATTCATGAAAGGTATAGGTGCTCATATTAATCTTCAGAAAAGTAAGTGCCTCTTTCTTGGCAGGGGGGGGATTATCCATATGATACTGTTATGGGTATACCAGTTGTGCATTCAGGATGTAAGATGTTAGGCATACATTTTAGTATGGAGGAGGTAGACATTTTTAATTGGGAAAATCTTATTAAGGAAGCAAGATCTAGAATTTGTGTTTAGAACAAATGGAAAATGTCTAAACAAAAAAGAACATATATGGTCAAAACTTTTCTGATAAGGGTTTTTTTTTTTTACATCTGACCGCTATTTATTTTATCCCCAAACAACTAGAAACCACACCGCTGAACATTGTTTCCCATGTTATCTGGGGAAGCTGCCTCAATCTCATCAAGAGAGGTATTTTGTATTTGAAGACCGAACAAGGGAGTTTAAACATGGTTAATCCTATTTCCTTTTTATTTTGTATTTTTCTCTATGTTAACCTAAGTCCTTCAATTCTTAACACACATAATATTTGGACACCTTGGGAAGGGGATATTATTTCTCCCTGGATGTTGGATTGGGGCTGGGATACTGTACTACTTAGATAAAAACATATTTCAGGGCTTCCTGGTTATCATTATCAATTTTTTGGAAAACTAAAACTGTGGAAACTTACAAAAAACATGGTGATCCAGAACAAGAGAAGGAAGCTTTATCAATATATTCAACAAAAATATTTTTATGCACTACTGGATTTTTCCGCTAGACCACAACCAGATCTACTCCAAATGCAAGCTATGCTAACCCAATCCCAGATACCACCCTTTATGTGGGATGTCACTTGGCTGGGAGCACATGGTAAACTTAATGTAAAAGGGAATTTGAAACATAAGAGTATGGAAGAGCGAGCATGTCCTCAAACAAATCTCTGTAATCCTTCCATAGAAATAGTGGAACACCTATATTTTCTTTGTCCCTTTATAATACAGTTTTGGTCTTTTCTGTCTAACGGGATTCCTCACCATTTACTCGGCTTACTATGGATATACTATTGTTAGGAATTTTACCCAAACCATGGGAAAATGTTGACACTGATGTTAGGCATGCTGTACTAGGATGTTTCAAATATCATATCTGTCCAGTGGGATTCCTCATTGTTTACTCGGCTTAACATGGATATATTATTGTTAGGAATTTTACCCAAAACATGGGAAAAATGTGATACCGGTGTTATGCATAGTATACTTGGATGTTTCAAATATCATATCTGTCCAATGGGATTTTTCACCATTTACTCAGCTTAATATGGATATATTATTGTTAGGAATTTTACCTTAAACATGAGAAAAATGTAGTACTAGTGTTATGCACAGTATAGTAGGATATTTCAAATATCATATCTGGCATACTTGATGCAGATGGTCAGTGCAACAAAACTTTATAACTCCTAAACAATTGTTTTGGACTTTATGAGACTCTATCTTGCTTATAAGAAACAGAGATAAATTACAGTTGTCTGTGGATTTGTTCAACAGAAAATGGAAGCTTCTTAACTGGCTAGACACTGGGTTATTCCATTCAGTGAGACAGCTATACTCTAAGTTGCTTATATAACCATGGCATAACACTAGACATTCCCCATGACTTTTTTTACATTATGTTACAATATATGTTAGTATATTTGCTGATGGAAATATTTTCCTTGATTCTTTTACCTTATAGGATACAGATATTATTAATGAGAAACTAAACACTCCGGGTGGGATATTCAAAAGGGTTGCACATGGCGCAACACTATTGCACCATGTGCAACCCACTGATGCACCCCGGCGTGATATTCAAAAGGGGAAAATGCATGGCACACATTCTGATGCCCCGGGGTGCATCAGTAATGTATGCAGTGCAAGTGAGGGGGGCGTGCCTATGCATACTCCCTACAGCCCGATATTCAGCCCAGGATGTGCTGAGCTCATGCAGGTGCAACCCCAACTTGTGCCGCACACAGTTGAGTGAGAAAAAAAAGGAGCAACAGCTGGCCACCCACAGGTGAGCTGCCATATTGCAGGGTGCAACATGGCAGCTGCCAGTTGTGGGTGGCCACCAGAGCTCCAGTGGCATGGTCCATCATGGTAGCACCCTCCCATACCCGATCATGGGCATAATTATTGAAATAGACAGTCCAATATCCCTGGTGGTCCAGTGGACCGCTTCCAGCCCGATTGCGGGCATAAGTATTAAAATAAAACATCCCAAAGCATCCCTGGTGGTCCAGTGAACCACTTCCAGCCTGATTGCGGGCATAAGTATTAAGATAAAATATCCCAAAGCATCCCTGGCGGTCCAGTGGAACGAGTCCTGCCCAATTGCGGGCACGAGTACAATAAAAGAAATCCCTAGATCCCTGGTGGTCAAGTGGTACCCCCCACCCCACCCATCCACTGAGCCACACCAACCCACTCCCTCTCAGTCAGCAGCAGGCAGCTGCTCCCCACCCACAAGCCACTCAGCCACCCGCCGACTGACTGCATACAGTAGGGCTGTACGCCCATTGGTCCACAGCATGGGTCAATGGGCATGCAGACTGTACCATACTACACAGTCCAGATATGTGAATGGTTAGAGTGAGGGACACTAGGGGACTTGATCTGAGATTGAAGGGAAGAAGTTTCAGGAGAGAAATAAGGAGGCACTTTTTCATGGAAAGAGTGGTGTCTAGGTGGAACATGATGCCTGAAGAGGTGGTTTCCAGTGGGTAGTTTTAAGAGGGGGTGGGACAAAGTGAGAGGGAGGGTCAGAGTTATGCAGGCTGGGGAGGGAAGGGCAGCTAATGTGTAAGGGGATGGCTAGCTGCACACTAAAGCAAACTTGATAGACCATATGGCCTTTATCTGCAGGCAGTTTAGTATGTTAGTATGTTCATACTGTATCTGTGCCACAAGACCTATACACACTAACAATTTCAGACCCAAATCCCATGCCATTTTTTGCACTGCGGCATGACAAAGAAATGAAAAAAAGATAATTATTACATTTTTTCACACTCCATGTCTCTGCACTCATGCATTCAACTGGAACAAAACTTGGCATATCAAGAGATCTTTTTTCCCTGAAGGAACATGCAAAAATTCTTGCAAATTGATTGAATGGGTGTGAAGCTTTTAAAGAGCAAAAGTTTGAGTTTAACCTAGAAGTGACAGTTGAACCCTAACTATAGGGGCATAAGGGTGCCCCTATAATATGTGTAAGGGATATGCAATGAGGGGCTGTCATATATATGACTTATTTTCATGAGTCCCCAGTGACCTTGGGAAACTTCACAAGTGGCAGAGCATAGCAGAGCCACGAGTGATTTGCCCGAGATCACTGGGAACAAGTGAAAATAAATCATGTATATGACAGCCTCCCCAATGCATATTCAATTTATGTATTAGGGATGGAGTTTTTTCTATGCTTTTTTATTTATTTTTATTAGTCTTACTTCTATTTTTTGTGAAGTTACTGGGATTACTTTCTGAATTTGTGCTTCATATAGGGCTGTTTTTTTTTTGATCACTAGTATAGTTGCCCTAGACCTGACATCTCGACATAAAGATGATGATTTCATTGGTTGCTTTCATTTTGTGGGTGGGCTGAAAAGTTTTAACAATGTGGCTGCTCTGCTTCTCTCTTACCAAGAGTTGCAGAGAGATCCGCCATTTGTAATTTTTTTTGGTAGCTCTTCTTTTTTTTACTGTAAATTATTTATCTAGTTGATCCTGCCTTATCTGGTTAGTCCAGCCATAACTGTCCAGGAAGCAGAGAAGCTTGATGTGTGTGGGTGAAATCAGAGTGGAGGAATGAGCACAACAAGGAGCAGACAGTGTTTTTTTTTTCTCTCTAAGGTCAGTGGCTGGCTGTGGCTTTGTTTTGTTACAGCTTCGCCTGCAGTCTGGCTGTTATGGAGCGGACTTTTTTTCCTGAGGTCAATGGCTGGCTGTAGCTTTGTTTACTGACAGGGAGTAATTTCTAATTGGTTGTTTTGTCAACAGCAGTGGAGTGTCTTAAGATGTTGAAAACTCTGAGAGCGAGTGAGCGGGCAGGGGGGCAGTAAAAGAATGCAGTGTGCTCTTTAAATTTCTATGCAAACAAAGATAGAGCAATGTGGAAAAAATCAACTGTGTGGGAAAAATTATGCTTAAATCTGTGTAGATTACTGTGTGTGCTTTCTGAGTATGATACTGTCATTGAAAGGAGGCAGCTGGAGCTCGGGGGAATACAAGAATAAAGAAATTGCAGAAGATGTTCCAGCAGGTGTGGCAATTATTGATGGCAAGGTGTTGAATAAATGATTGTTGATTGACATTAGGGTGTTGAATAAATCTTAGAACCACCATTTATTCAATACCAGTGAGAATAAATGAATTTATGAAAAAAGCAAAATCTCTCCCAGCTGATAGATCTTCACGGACTTTTGCACTAATTGCACTAAAAACAGGATCTTGTAAATACAGAAGAATACAGACTCTAACCTCCTCCACTACGTCTGTAAAAATGCCAGTACCCAGTAATTGGAACAAAGATCACATATTGCAATCAATTCTTTGTTACAGTCCATTGAATTATTTTATTTTTTATATAGAAATATCTTTAGTAAAAATCACAGGTTATTATCATATTCCTCTAACAGTCAGCAGTTGAAAAAAATTTGCAAAGTATCACAGAATTCATAAAAACTTGTTCCAATGCTCAGTGTAATGTTTCCAGAAGAGAAAAAAGTGCTAGCCCGTAATAAAGTGCTGAGTGCCAAAATGTATAGGGCAAATAGGCTGACAAAAAGAGAAACTGCCTGAGAAATAAAATGTCTGTGGCCAGAGTCAAACCATAGATTTCAGACTTCAAAATGCAGACAACAAATCTAGGAAACACTTCACTTTCCAATTGGCCCATATAAAAAGATGTGGCCCTTTAAGATATTTAGAGAATTTGGTCAGGTTATGTGGGCAACAAGCTTAGACTAAAGACTAATATGTGTTGAAATGGAGTTCCCTCTACTCAAATATTATTCACATACACAACATAACTTATTATTTTTTGCTTGTCTTTCTTAAAGGAGGAAATATGAACAAACCCAGCACCAAAGCAGAATTCAGTTATTATACTCCCCTATGCCAAAAGGCTATAAAGGCAGAGTCCTTAAAATGAAAACCACATCATTCTGTAACTGCTAGTTTAATGCCCCCAATAAGGATGCTCAAAAAATTAAACTGTAACAGCCTTCACTTGGAATTAGCTTTACTGGGATATATACTGCAAACCTAGCAACAAACAGCCTGAGCTGTGAACTGACTAGCATACCTCAACTTACCCAGTTCAAGCATCTCCTGCATCAGCACATCTCAAAGGAAAGTGAGTGTACCTGCTTTAATTAGTAGTGAGACCTGCACCTCATCTGGCACCCTGCTTTCTCCTACCTCCTCGACAAAACCCATGGCTGCATCATTCCTCCTTTGCTCAATCACCTCTCCCACCCTCTCCCTCTCCCTCTGCTTTTCACGTCCTGACCCTCCCACTCTGTACTACCAACCTGACCACTATGCCCCTCACTGACTCTTTTCCTCACCTTTCTTCCCCCTCCACCCTTCTTCCCTCCCTCTCTGCCCCCACACCTCACCATCCCCTCCCTCCTATTCACCCTCTCCTCTTGTGTCTGCCTCCCTCCATCCTCTATCCCTTCCTGTCTCACTCAATCTGCTTGACAATTGCTGCCCTGCTGCATCTTCCACCCCTTTCTCTCTTCTGCTGCTACTCTTCATCTCTGCACTCCTCCATCCCTCACTATTTCCAGCTGGGATTAACCATTCATGTTTTGTCTATAGTCTCCTCAGAGTGCCTGCTATGTATCTAATTGCAATCATCTATTTTTCTTTTACTATTTATTGTGCTGTTACTGCTCTTCTCTGTATTTGATGTTATTCTGTACATGATATTGTGTTTCATCCTTTGTCCGTCTTGTAACCCTTCCCCCCAATATTGATGTGGAACCTTTGTAAACGAGCTGCACTGTGCTCAAATGTATTCTCTAATCATAGATTGAAATAAATAAAAATGAATAAATAGTATATAAGTGTTTTATAGCCTTGTGGCATTGGTGAGTATAATAACTGAATTCTGCTTTGGTGCTGGGTTAATTCCTATTTGCTCCTTCAGTCTGAGTTAGCTGCCCATGTAAACAAATTCTCTAAATAACATAAATGGCCACATCTTATTCTATGGGGTACTTGGACTGTGATTAAAGGGGAACTGTCATCAACAGTGTTTCTTAATGTCTCAAAGTCCATAAAAAGCTAATTTGAGTGAGCCATTGTATTTATGTGTGAGTCTTTGTAGTCCAGTTATTCCTATGTAAATCAGCCTGTAATTAAAAGCTGGGGGGAACCATATGTTTTAGGCTTCTGACAGGAAATGATGTTGCCGAGGAACTTAGCCTTCCATTTACTGCAGGTTAAATAGGAAATCATCTGTTTTAATCAGTGTGTTCTGAAGTGTTATTACAACACTTTCTACATTTATAATAATTGTTTTGTATGTGCATTGAAACTAGTAAGTTATCTCCTTTATCTCCTTTATATGTCAAATTGTTAGCAGTAATAATCAATCTTTAGGATTGCTTTAACCTCCAGGCTATACTGCCAGCTGATAATTAAAAACTACACATACAGTATCTCAAGACTTGCTCTGTGGTGCCAACAGCTATTTGGGTCCCGTACTGTATAAGGATTTCTAAACCCTGGCTGTGTTCATGTCAGTACAGATTTATAGGGCTGCCACAGAACCAACTTCTGTCTTATTCCATCACTCTTATAGTCTTTTCTCTTACAATTTTGGTTGTGAGCTCAGGTCTACAAGATATAAATGTTGCTACTTACCTACTGGCCTGGTATCATGGGGCCAGCCTTGAAATGTGTAGTTTTTGACTTATAGCTGGCAGTACAGCCTAGAGGTTAAAACCAAGAGCTGTGAACAAATGTCTTTCACCCAATAGAATGGGTTTTTATTCCAACATGCTCTTCTTGTCTATTGTGTGACCAGAACAGGTCACTTAACCTCCATGTGGTCCCAAAACACACCCAGAAATAAGCTGTAGTTGTGTGCCTTTCCTGGACAAAGTCAATTAAAACTAGCTGAGCATGTGTTATGATTCTGAAAATATTATGCTCTTTCTATCCAGATTTGACTTGAAAAAAAAATGGGACACCAGTAATCATTCATGAATTGCAAAAACTCATAGATGGATAACATTGTTAAAACATGCATAATCAGAACTGCATTATTGAAATATAGCATAATATATGGGTGGGTGTGGGTAACCAGAATTTTACACACACACACACACACACACACACACACACATGGCATGGGATGCTATGTTAACCCCAAGGTCAAAGTCTAAGGGGCTTATAAAAACATCCCACACCAAGGGTGTGTGCAAAATTCTGTTTTTTACACCCACCCACCCACTCATATATTATTTTATTTAATTAATGGTGATAATTTTTTTTCTCTTTCAGCAAAGTTCAGTTAGTGCTGCACTTCTCTCAGAGATAGACGCACACATGCACACACGTGCACACTCATACATGAGTACATGCACGCACACACACACAGCCTATCTCTCCATTTTTTACTTTCTTTTTTTACCTTACAATGGGAATGGCATTCTGGAAAGTTGTGGTCCTTGGGCAGAGTTTCAGCATATAAGACATGCTCGAAGGGCATGAGTGGCAGGATCAACCAGATTCATTTGTTTCTTTTATAGTAGAAAATCCCATTACATCCAAAGTATTTCAGTAAGAAACTGTCATACTTTTAACTTCACCAAAAAAAAGTAAAATACTCTTTTAATAAGGCATTTCAGGTTATGCATGTTTTAACAATGTTGTCTGTCTATGTGTTTTTGCAATTAATGGTGTCCTAATGTTTTTCCTTTCAAGTCAACATGCTCATATTGTTTTCACAGTCACACAACTATACTATAGCTTGTTTCTGGGTATGTTTTGGGACACAAGGAGGATAAGTGTACGTAAAATAATCTTACTGCTAAATCAACCCCCCCCACGGCACCCTCTCCCCTAAAAATTCAAATTCGATAAGTCCACTACTGTAAATAATGTAAATACATGCATTTGAAATTTTAAGGTAATAAATGGTCTAGAAATGAAATGAACAATTTTTTTTCCACTCTGCTGCTCATACAAAAGTGTAACCTCACAAACAAACTTCATGTAATGTACTATACTGTATTATTTCGTCTGTTACTTGATATTTGCTGTATTTGTATATCTCTGTCTCCCACCTTGTACTACTTACCTGGGTCACACCTGGAAACGAGCCTCAGCTCAGCGTGCTTTTCCCGGTCACCAAATTTAAATAAATAAAATAAATAAAGTGACTTGCTCTGGTCACACAATATACAAGTAGAGCCTGTTGGAATCAAACCCCATTCTGCTGGATGAACAAGCCTTGTTCACAGCTCTTTGCTTTAACATTTAAGCTATGCTGCCAGCTGTTAATCAAAAACTATACATTTCAGGGCTAGCCACATGATGCCAGGCCAGTAAGTATGTAGCCACATTTGCATTTTGTAGACCTGAGTTCACATCTGAAATCATAAGAGAGAGAATGGAATAAGACAGAAATCGGTGCTGTGGCAGCCCCACAAATCTGCACTGACATGAACACAGCCAGGGTTTAGACAGCCTGATACAGTATGGTGCCCCAATATCTATTGACACCAGAGAATCAGCATTGAGATGTGTAGTTTTTAATGATCAGCTGGCAGTATAGAGTACAGGTTAAAGCAATCCTAAAGATGGATTATTTTTACTAAAAGTTTGAAATATAAAGGTGCTAACTCATTAGTTTCAAAGCACACACAAAACAATTATTATAAATATAGAAACTGTTGTAATAACGCCTTAAAACACTCTTAATAAAACAGATGATTTCCTATTTAACCTTCACTAAATGGAGGGCCAAGTTCCTCTGCAACATCATTTCCTGTCAGGAGCCTAAAACTAGAGATGGGCGAAGTGGCCTCAATTCGCTCCTCAAAGTGATTCACGGAGTGAAGGTGAATTTGTGGAGTGCTCCGCAATGTGATGCAGAGTACTTCACATTATAATGGGTAATGTGAAGTGCATTGAAAACAATGACTTTGCATTACTCCACCTTCCCAAACCACTACTCCACCAATTCTTAAGGTGAAGTACATTAAAAACAATGTACTTCACCTCACTTCACCTTGTTTTTAAGATCCAAAGGCAAATTTTGCAGTGATTCATGGGATTTCAATACACATGGGCTCTGCTCTGCACAGATTCAGTTTGGGGTAGTGAGTGTAGGAAGCTGTAGGAGACAGTCTGCTATGAGAGCTCTCTGTGATTCAAACCTTTTAAAAGCTGTTAAAAAGCCTTTTTGAGTATTTTTTTTTGCGGAAACTTCAGCTCATCAATTATAGGAAACCCTCCTGTGCTCATATCATCAAGTGTTTATTGTTTGTGTATGGATTTTGAATGTTAGTGTATGACGTTCAGTCTGTGTACTGAGAGACAGTGGAAGTGTGCTTTGGAGGAGCGGCGTATCTGTGGTGTAGGTAGATTAACTTGGAAAAAAAGACACTCCTTTCTGTTTTGGTGATATTTTTCTTGTATAACTGTGTTAATGTACACACAGTAATATTTTCAATATTTCTTGCCATTTTTTTGCTGATTGTTGTGATGCAGTACTGCATAATTTTAGTTTGCTTAAAATACGTGGTTGTATTACTGAAGTTTTCAATTTTCTATGCATTACTTAGTGTGTGTGTATGTGTGTGGTATGTGTCATCAAATCATACACCTTTTATTGAGCCACATAGTAATTTCAGCAATGTGAACCTGCTGTCCACTACAGCTGTGTGACTTTTTGTACTTCTTTGTGGTTTCTTTACTGGTACTAGTACAAGTGACTGTTACTGCAGCAGTGCAGTACACTGCACCCTTCCCCCACGGCACGCCCCAACTGGCAAAGGTATTCTTTTCCAGATTTGAATGTCTGATGGTGAGCACTGGTTAGGTGTTGTGCCTTTGCATCTGCATCTCTTCAGTGTGCAGCACAATCTTAATCTGTCTGTGCATTTGCATCTCTTTAGGGCCCAATCTCCATCTGTAACTTAAGTCACAGTTGTTTCTTTGGCTTCCCTTCAGAGTACTGGACTGGTGTGGTGCATAATTCTGCATGAACATTGTACTCATTAATATGCATTTTAAGTCAGGACCATCATCATGAGTCACTCGTGATACAAATCATGTTCTTCATCATCACGGTCACAAATACAGTCGTAAATCATGATTCACGATCACGTCACGAATCACAACATTAATTTTTTTACTAGTTACTTGGATGTATTGTAAGCCTGTTTTGTAACATCTCTCCAGGCTTCACCACCCCACCACTGTACTCATTAATAAGAGTTTTTAAATTGGGGAGTTTTATGATACAGGCTCAGCTCATCAGGGAAGTACAGCCTTAGGCATTTGCATTTCTTCCTGTACAGCATGTGAGTTACAGTACTGTAAATAGTGGTGGGATAAGTGGCCCCAATTCGCTCCACAAAGTGATTCATGGAGTAACATGGAATCTGCAGAGTACTCCACAATGTGAAGTAGAGTACTTCGCTTCATAATGAGGAACGCAAAGTCCATTGAAACCAATGACTTTGTGTTATTCTGCCTTCCCCAAACCACTTCTCCACCAATTTTAAGGTGATGCACATTGAAATCAACATAATTTGCCTCACTTTGCCTTGTAATTGAGTTCCAAATGAAATTCTGCAGTGATTCATGGGATTACAGATCACATGGGCTCTAGATTGTTCTGCACAGCCTCAGTTCTGGCCTGGGTAGTGTGTGCGTAGTGATAGCGGGAGACAGTTTGCTCTCAGAGCTCTGCAATTCAAAGCCTCTAAAAGCTGTTTAAAATGCCTTATTGAGTCATTTTTTTGCTCAACATTTAGTACAGTGATTGTAGTAAACCCTTCTGTGCTCATATCATTGAGTGTTTATTGTTGTGTGTGGATTTTGAATGTTAATTTAGAACAGTCAGTTTGTGTACTGTGATGTGGGCTTTGGGGAAGGGGTGTATTTGTGGTGCAGGTACATTAACTGGGAGAAAAGGCAGTCTTTCTGTATTGGTTATATTTTTCTAGGTTAACTGTGTTAATGTACACACAGTAATATTTTCAGTAATTCTTGACATTTTTTGGCTGATTGTTGTGGTGCAGCAGTGTATAATTTGTATGTTTAAAACTTTTGGTTATATTACTAAAGGTTTCAATTTGCTATGCATTACTTGTAGTGTGTGTCTGTGAATGTGTGCACGATGCGTGCCATTAAATCAGACATCTTTTATTGTGCCACAGAGTAATTGCAGCAGTGTGAACCTGCTATCCACCACACCTGCATGAATTTTTTATACTGCTTTGTGGTATCTTTACTGGTAGTGGACTGTTACTGCCATGCACTAATCCCCCAACTGGCAAAATATCCAGATTTGGATTTGTGACTTGAGAGCACTGGTTAGGTGTTATGCCTTTTCATATGCATCCCTTGAGTGTGCAGCACAACATTAATCTGTCTGTGCATTTGCAGTGCACCATAAATTCTGACAGACTGCATTTCTTGTTATACTCTCATTTCACTTTGTCAGCACAAGGGAATTTTCTGGACACAAGGCAGTAGCATTTTGAGGATGCACAACAAGTCTGGTGACTCTGTGTGTGACCACTGTGTGCATGGCTGAGTGAGCCATTAATTCTGAAAGACTTTGCATTTCTTGTTACGCTCTCATTTCACTTCGTCAGCACTGGGGAGTTTTTCTGGACACAAGACAGTAGCACTTTGGGGATGCACATTAATTCTGGTGACTGTGAGGGTGGGGTGCTGCCAATATTGTTGTCACTCCACCTTACTTTGCATTTAAGTTGGAATGACAATGTGAAGTAATAATAACAAGGTGAAGTGAACCTTTCCCATGGGGCACTCCACATAGAGAAGTGCCACTGCGAAGTGACCACTTCGCGTTCACTTCACCGGCGGATTTTAAATTTGCTGCATCTCTACCTAAAACACATAGCTGCCCCCAGCCCTTAATTACACGCTGATTTACATCTGAATACTTCTGGACTGCAAAGACTCACACATAAATAAAATGAATCAATGAAATTAGCTTTTTATGGACTTTCAGACATTAAGAAACCCTGTTGATGATAATTCCCCTTTAAGCATTTCCCAGATATTTTTTCTGCATTTTGAAGTCTGAAATCTAAGGTTTGACTCTGGCCACAGACATTGTATTTCTTAGGCAATTTATCTTTTTGTCAGCCTATTCACACTATACATTTTGACGCGCAGCACTTTATTATTGGCTAGCACATTTTTCAGTTCTTAAAACATTGCACAGACAATTGGAGCAGGTTTATATAAATTATGTGATACTTCGCACATTTTTTCAACTGTCGACTGTTAAATGAATATGAAAATAACCTGTGATTTTTACTGAAAATATTTCTAAATAAAAAATAAAATAATTCCAGGGACTGTAGCAAAGAATCAACTGCAGTATGTGATCTTTGTTCCACTTACTGGGTGCTGGCATTTGTGCAGATGTAGTGGAGGAAGTTAGAGTCTGTATTCTTCCATAAATAAATTAATTTATTCAATGGCTTTGGAGCCCACTCCTATTATATAAATATATATATATATATATATATATATATATATATATATATATATATATATGTATATTATAGTGGCATGGTTGTGCTCCTATAGTTAGGGTTCAAGGGTCACTTCTATGTTAAACCCAAATTTTGCACTTTAATAACTTTTCTACTGAGTCACATGAAATGTTACATGAGCCATTGGGAACCAATGATCTATTGATGTGATACGTTTTGTTCTGGTTGGATTTCTGGGTGCTGATATGTGGGGTGTCAAAAAATTTGAAAATTACCATTTTTGCATAAATTACTTGTCACACCATTTCTCAAAAATGGCTTGGGGATTTGATCTGAAATTGTTAGGATATATCAGGCTTGAATCACAGATTTGCCTTTTGAAGGTTTGATAAAAAAATATTAATCCATTCAAACATTATTAAAATGTAATGTTTCCCATTATTTCCTATGGGAAAAGTTAGATGTGCCATGCGAAAGAGGACTTCTTGATCTCAAAAGTGGTATTCTCTTTGTCAAATGAACAATTCTCTTTAGTGCTGCTGCCATCTTGTTTTCAGTTACTGAGGCTAGGAAACTTAAATATTTAAAAAAATGGTGGCAGTTGGTAAACACCAACATTTGTGTTTACATAATCGAGTCCCGAGGGATCGGATTCTGGGGTCACTTTTCTACAAACCTGTGCAGAAATATGTTTATTTTTAACAAGAAAATTATTTTGCTGCATCTTGAAAAAATGTGTTTGTGCAAAACAAAGGGCTTGTGCCACAAATTGAGGGAAAAGATATCTGTGATTCATTAACACTCCACCCCCACCCTCCACGCACCAGCAGGTGTTGGTAGTGTGCCTTGAGGTCATCAGCCTTAATACTCACCCCATTCTCCTATACTGTAGAAATCTCAGCTTATTTATTTATGGAATGGGGTTAGAGTTAGGGCTGAAGACCCCAAGGCACACCCCTGATGCCTGTTGATTTATGGAGAGTAGGGAGTTAGTGCTTTGAAACCATAATGCCACATTTCTCTAATTTTGTTGCTTTAACCTTAATGGATGCATTGTTTGAGAGTTTTGCAACTAACATAATGTAGATATATTATAATGGCACCATAGTGCCACAATAGTAAGGGTTGAGTATCCTGTTTAATGTTAAACCTAAAATTCTGAACATTAATATGTTAGTCTCCCTTTGATAAATTGAACTGAAATTTCCCTTGTGTAGTCTAGGAGGCAAGGTCTTACTGTGTGAAAATGTTTATTATGGCAGCTTGTGCAATTTATGAGATACAGCTGTGTTATTTCTAGAAAAAAAAATTTTTTCCTTTACTTAACATTGTTTTTTTTTGCTCTCATCTAGAGCCTACATTGAAATTAATTTTTGCCCCACACTTGCATGGAACATGTATCATATCTCAAGGAAGTGCCTTTGACAGGTCCAGTGAAACAATACTAAGCTGCTCCAGAGTTATAAGGCTTTACATTTTAGTGTTTTCTTAATTTTTTTTTCTGTGTCACAATTCTTTTGCTATTGAGGCATCAGAAAAAGGTATTGTGGCATCAAAAAAGGTCCCACAGCATTATTTATGATTTTGGAGTAGAATAAATAATGCCACGCCACTAAATTAATTTGAGGCGTTACTTTTCCAGATATGTCTGTTTCTATGTCATTGCAAACAAACAGTTTGCAGTTATGGGCTGAAATTTTCAGGATACAGGGGCTTGCCCCACAGATATGCCTTTTGCTGGTTTGCTGTGAACATTTTCATCTGTTGCATAGTTATAAGATTTTGAAATTTTGTGATTTCCAATAGGATAACAATGCAATGGGTTGGGGTATCTTTCAGAAGTCATATCTTGAAAACTCTTTGAGATACAGACTCACTGTGATGCACAGCTTAGTACACCTTTAGGTGTACTAAGCTGTTATGCATGTTTCCCGGCCTTGTCTACAGGTAACTGGGACATTTTTATGAATGGGCCTACAGTGATTCTGATACTGTGTCATGCAATCACAATGTGACATCTCTACTGGTTTGCCTACATGAAATTGAGGGCCACTTACAATATTCATGCATGGTAACACATGGACATACTGTATAACATTATTGACAGATGGCACTGCAGGGCCCCAATGGCCCATGGTTCCACAGGAAATGAGAATTTATTATAATCTCTCTAAATAAATGGGAGTGAAGGACCCCCACACCCAAATGAGGGACACTACAATGTGCATGGCTTGGGAGAACAGGGCCTGCAGGGTACACATAGATACCATTATGGACTTATGGAAGTGCACAGTAAAATAAAGATACTATTATACTATCTCAAAAAGTAAGGAAATAAATAGCAATAAAACTGTTCATGCTATAGTTAGAGTCAAAGCCACAAAAGTAGGGAAATGTGCCATTAGGGTATTCAAAGTTAATACCCTATACCCAGCCTGCACACACCAACAGGTGTCAAGGGGCGCCTTGAGGTTGACCATCACTAATGCTCACCCCATTCTCCTATACTGTAGCCATCTCAGCTTATTTACTTATGAAATGGGTAAGCATTAGTTCCAATGACTCTGAAGCACCCCCCAATGCCTGCTGATATGTGCAGGGTAGGTGTGGGGTATTTAAAAAAGAGCTAGGACCAGTTACATCCTGGAAATCAAGGGGGGAACATGTAGGGTAGCCAGCCCCATGAAGAAAGCAAGGTTCATGAACCTGTACTCCAAAGCAAACTCCATGACAGTTATATCTTGTATTTTGTGACAACAGCTGCAGTAGCTGGCTAATTTTCTAGCCCCAGCACTTCAACCCTATCCAGGTCTTTTTCAGGGGGCAAATCTAGTTACTGTCAGATAAGACCACTACTTATAGGTGCATACATTACAGATCACCATATTAAATTATTTCAGTCACATACATGTGTATCTAATTAACATAGAATTTTTTTGCTTAACTTATTTTGTATTTGACTTCCATGTTTGCCAGTAGCATTTATTATGCAATATTCTTTCCATTATGTTTCATTTCATTAATGCCAGTAAACTTACACATAAAAACATAGATCTTACAATATATTAGCCCTTCATGAATGAAGTCAACTAAATGCTGCAAGTGGTGCACTAATTTTTGGAACAGAAGTACAAGTTCCACAGTATCTCAAGGCTTTGATTGAGGTGCTACTAAACTTGCACAATCCTGAGGGCATGCCATGTGTACTGAAGTTGGTCATAATGAAAATGTAAAAATAATTTGGGAAAAAGGGAAAGGGTTCCATTATTTCATTATAATGTATGTTTAAAACAAAAAGAAACCTATAGCATAAAGGGGTTGGGGAGTAGTGGACATTGTGTACCTGGATTTCAGCAAAGCCTTTTGCACTGACCCCCACAGAAGGCTAGCTAACATATTAGAACATACAGGAGTTGATTATAGAAACATAGAAACATAGAGTTTGATGGCAGATAAGGACCACTTGGCCCACCCAGTCTGCCCATTTCCCTACCTATTGGATAAGCTGCAGATTCTAGTTAACCAACAGCCTACTTCCTGCAACCCCCCACTATAATTGCCTTATGTCAGTCCCATGCATGTTTGAATTCCCCCACTGTTTTAGACCCCACAACCTCTCCAGGAAGGCGGTTCCTTTCCATTATTGTTGTCGTTAGTACCTCCCCTGATATTGTCTACTCTTCTCCTGGATTTTTATTTTCCAGGTGCATTACTTTGCACTTCTTTGCATTGAATCTAAGTTGCCATATGTCTGACCATTCCTCCAACCTTGCCAAGTCCCTTCTTATCCTTTCTACCCCCCCTTGTGTATCAACTCTGTTATAGATCTTTGTGTCATCTGCAAAGAGGCATACCTTTCCTTCTAGACCCTTTGTAATGTCACCTATAAAGATGTTAAAGAGGACTGGACCTAGTACAGAGCCCTGAGGTACTCCACTAGTAACCCCCCTTTCTTCAGAATGTGTTTCATTCACTATTACCTTCTGTGTCCTGTTGTGCAGCCAGTTTGCTACCCAGGCTACCACCCTGGGACCCAGTCCCAGGCTGGTTAACTTGATTATTAATCTTTTGTGCGGGACTGTGTCAAATGCCTTGCTAAAGTCTAAGTAGGACATCCACAGCCCCTCCCTGGTCTATTACTTTGGTCACCCAGTCAAAGAAATCGATCAGATTTGTCTGACATGATCTTCCTGCTGTGAATCCATGCGGCTTTGGGTCCTGTGCCCCTCTGGCCTCTAGGTACTCAACAATTCTTTCTTTCAGAAGTGATTCCATCATTTTCCCCCACTGAGGTCAAACTAACAGGTCTGTAGTTTCCTGCTTCTGCCTTGCTCCCACTTTTGTGAAGGGGAATCACACCTGCCATCCTCCAGTCCTCAGGTTCCACCCCATTTTCCCATGATTTGTTAAAAAGTGTGGTTAGTGGTGTCACTAGGTCCTCCCTTAGCTCTTTTAGGATTCTATGTGAATCCCGTCAGACCCCATTGCTTTGTCCACCTTGAGTTTTATGAGTACTTTCAGGACTCTTTCTTCTGTAAATAGACTGGTGTCAACCCCCCTACCCAGAGTGCTTCTACTGTTTGGTTTAGGTAACTCCTCCTCATCTTCTTTTGTGAATACTGAGCAAAAGTATTCATTCAGTATCTCTGCCTTTTCACTGTCTCCCTCTGCCCACCTCCCCTCTCCTTTATTAATCTTCACTATCCCTCCCTTAAAATTTCTATGCTCCCTAATGTACCTATAAAAGGTTTTATCCCCCTTCTTAACTGAGTTGGCTATCTTTTCCTTGGTTTGGGCCTTTGCTTTTCTGACTGCCTTCCCCACTTCTTTCTGCTTTAATTGATACAGTTCCCTGTTGTGCTCCGTCTGTGATTCCTTATACTTTTTGAATGCAGCCTTTTTCTCCTTAACCTTCCCTGACACCTCTTTTGAGAACCATAATGTTTTTTTTTCCGCTTTGTTTTTTTTATTTGTTTCACACAAAGGCTTGTTGCCTCCAAGATGGCAGTCTTGATTTTTCTCCATTGTTCTTCCACCCCTCCTTTCTGGCCATTTTCTAATGCATTCCTCATGTATTCACCCATTATGCCAAAGTCAGCCCTTCTAAAGTCCAGTATCCTTGTCTTTGTATGGCTTGTCTCCATGGTTGTGTTTATTGTGAAGCACACTGTGCAGTGGTCGCTTGTTCACAGATGTCTACTGACTTCTAAATTTGTGATCCTCTCTCCATTTGAGAGTACCAGGTCTAATATTGCTCCATCCCGAGTGGGTTTCACCACTAGTTGTCTAAGGCATGCCCCCTGTAGGGCATTGAGAATGACCCTGTTCTTGGATGTGGCTGCAATCCATGTAGCCCAGTTAACATCTGGCATATTCAGGTCACCCATCAACAGTATCATAAGATAGTGAACTGGATCACCAATTGACTGCAAGATAGGATGCAGAGAATGCTTGTCAATGGATCATTATCAAGGGAAGATAAAGTGACCAGTGGCGTTCCACAGGGAACTGTGCTGGCACCTATCCTCTTCAACATATTTGTCAGGGATATTGCAAACAACTTGAAGGGGAAGGTTTGCTTGTTTGCAGATGACATAAAACTCTGCAACAGTGTAGACATGCAGGAGGGAGCAAAAGGTGTGAAGCAAACATGAAAAATCTCGAGGAATGGTCCAGGGATTGGCAGTTGAAGTTTAATGCCAAGAACTGCAAGGTTATGCATATAGGAAAAAAAAACAGGGATGAAGTACACACTGGGAGAGCATCAGTTACAGGAGACAAAGACAGAAAGAGACCTTGGAGTAGTCATTGTGGATAACTTAAAGGTTGTAAAACAGTGTGAAAAGACAACACAGAAGGTGAGTGGCATCCTTGGATGAATTGGTAGGGGAATTACAAGTAGAAAGAGTGAGGTTATCATTCCTCTCTACAGGCCCTTGGTGAGACCACATTTAGAGTACTGCAGTCAGTTTTGGAGGCCACACCTCAAAAAAGACATAGACCACCAAGAGACAATACAGAGAAGAGCTACAAAGATGGTGCATGGATTGAATTGACACATATGAGACAAGACTCAGGGAACTAAATCCATACACCCTTGTGCAGAGAAGAAACAGAGGGGAAATGATAAAACCTTTTAAGTACGTTAAGGAAATCAACACAACACAAGCAGGAAACCTCTTCCAGCAAAACAGGGATGTATGTACAAGGGGGCACAACTTACGTCTAGTGGGAGGCAGGTTCAAAAGCAACCTCAGGAAGTACGTCTTTACAGAAAGGGTCATAGACCCATGGAACAGCCTACTTCAGGAGGTGGTGGAATCCAAGACAGTACAAGAGTTCAAACTCATATGGGACAGACATTGTGGACACATCAGGGTACAGTCTAAATAGGGAGGGGGACAGAAACATGGGCATACTAGATGGATCATGCTGTTCCTATCTGCTGACACAATTTCTATAGTCCTATGTGAAATAAATGGATTAAAATGACTTTCAAGGCCAAAGCCCCAGAGGTAGCATAGAGAAACAAGAATGTTATTTTATTTTAAACTTGAACTGGAACAGAGAATAATCTCTGACTAATTCATTACAATGAGGGAATGGGGGGTGAAGAAGACAAAGTTAAGTTGAATTTTAACTTTAAAGATAACGTGGGAAAGTTACTTTATTATGGAGCGTATTAATGACTTAGAGAAACAAAGAATGTGACATCTGCAGGACATTAAAGATGATTTTAAATTGATAAATTTATTTTTTATTTAAGGGTACATAAAATAATTTGCACTTTATTTCTTAATGTGCTGTAATACGCATTCAATATCAGTGTCATAAAGCAAAAAGTCATAGAGAAAAAAATTGACTGTGTACATTTTTGTTTCAATCATTAAAATTATGAAGAAACTTGTAGAAATGCTTTTTGCATAAGGAAAGGAGAAATAAAATTTAAAAATGAAAATTGGAAAATGAAAAGAGAGAGAAAGAGGAAGGGGAGGCAAACATCTTTAATGTAATATTAGATAGTTCATAAGCGGAAAGACCCCCATATATGGACCCCCAAATCAAGGAGATAGAGGAGACAAAGACCTAATAAAGGAAATCCACAAAATGTCTGATAAAGGTGAAGTAATACTGGTGGGGGACCTCAACCTACCAGATATTAACTGTAGCACACTAACAGCAGCAACAACGAAAATTAGAGACTTCTTATTGTCACTACAAGGTGTATAACTGTGAAAGCTATTTAAAACCCCAACAAGGGGAGATGCCATTCTCGATCTAGTCCTCACAAACTCAGAAACATAGAAACATATAAGATGACGGCAAATAAGGACCACAAGGCTCATCCAGTCTGCCCATTTCTTTTTCTACCTTATAAATGTGCCATTGACCTTTGCTCTGTGAATGGCCTATGTATTCATACTCAACTGTATTGCTCCCTTATGCCTATCCCATGCGTGTTTGAAGCCCTGCAATGTATTCATATCCACCACTTCCTGAGGTAGGCCGTTCCATGCATCCACCACCCTTTCTGTGAAAAAGAACTTCCTCACATTACCCCTTAATTGGCCTGCCTCTAATCTCATGCTGTGTACTCTTGTCCTGCTATTTTTCTTACGTAAGCAATAATACCCTCCAGGGTGGGTGGTATTGGGAAATACCGGACCGCCCGGGGTGTGATGAGGCCCGACGCAGCAGGCGGAGGGCCTTATCGCCCCTGGAAAGTCCGGTATTTCCCAATATCGCCCACCCTGGAGGGTATTATTGCGCTTAGAAAATGGGCACGTAAAAAAAATAAAATAAAATAAAATAGCTTGATAAAATTATTCATAAATAACTAATTTTAAATAAGTTTTGCAGATAAATAGTTCCTCCACCTTCTTTTGTCCTACTGCAGAGCCCATAGTTACAAAGTCAGTTGTATGCAGTTACCACCACTCATACAGCAAGCTTTTTGTGCCCCCCCAATCATTATCATGCAAGAGTTTTATTCATTTCAGGCATTATTTGTTTCATTTGAGATGCTATGTGTGTGTTTCTGCTTTGCTGCATTTTTTTAACACTGGGGCCAGGAGATATTGATGATTGGGAGAAGGAAGCGCATTTGGGAGTGTGAGCTTGGTCGGATTCGGGAGCCAGTGTTCAGCTCTGCATTTTTTTAAAAGTCTCCTGGTCCTTCCTGCCTGTGGTGACCGAATTATTTCTGTTTTGTTTTCGCGTTATCTTTTTTATGAGTTCCCGGTACTGGTTGCATTGCATGAAGAGCGGGAGTGTGTAAAGGAGCACCCGCTTTTGGCGACTGAACCTGCGCGAGATACCACGCTGGAGGAGTACAGCTAAAGCTAGTCAGTGGACCAGAACCCTTAGGTTCTACCTGCCTGTGGTGACCGAGTTATTTCTGTTTTATTTTCGCGTTATCTTTTTTATGAGTTACCGGTACTGGTTGCATTGCATGAAGAGTGGGAGTGTGTAAAGGAGCAGCCGTTTTCTGCGACTGAACCTGCGCTGAGATACTACGCCGGAGGAGTACAGCTAAAGGTAGTCAGTGGACCAGAACCCTTAGATACTGTTGATTAGGGATACTGTACATCAGGAAATGTGCTGAATGTATATTAGGGGCTCATTATGCTGTGGATATGGTTTTTTATCTTTATTTTTTTTAATAGTTGGGGACAATACCAGTACAGAAGAGTGGTAAAGGTCTATTGCAGGGAGCTGGGATGCCCAGTCATTCACTCCGTAAACGAATTAAAAAAAAATATATATATTTTTATTTCAGTCTGTGTGACTCTTAAGTTCTGTCCGCAAGATAACTGTAGTGCTTTTTCTAATTTTGTTTTTTTAAGAGACAGCGGAGCGGCAGTTGGTAATGGGAAAAGAGTGTTTGGGTTGGGGAGACCACAAGCTGTCGCTAAGTGAGAGAAAAACATGGCGGGCATTTCAAATTTTCTTGGGTGCTTTCAGCCAATTACAAAGCAGGCTGGGCACCACTGTAGACTGGTACAGGGTGAAGTGGCACTTGGACTGGCACTTATTTTTAGCTGGGCATCTATTGAAAAATAGATGCCCAGGTTGGAGCTGGTTTTAGCCAATCAGGAGACAGAATATATTCTTGCCATTTTCTAAATTGAAATAAGTTAGAATCTTTCACCTTGTTAATGCCCTTAAGGTCTTTGAATGTTTTGATCATATCACGTCTCTCCCTGCTTTGCTCTAGGGTATACATATTGAGCTCTGTTAATCTGTCCTCATATGTTTTCTGATGCAGTCCCTGCACCATTTTGGTTGCCCTTCTCTGGTCTGCCTCAATTTGGTTAATGTCCTTGTGAAGGTGTGGCCTCCAGTACTGCATGCAGTACTCCAGATGGGGCCTAACCAGTGTCTTGTAAAGAGGTATTATTACCTCCCTCTTCTGGCTAGTGATACCCCTACTAATACACCCTAACATCCCCCTAGCCTTACCTGCTGCTTTGGTGGTCTGCTTGGATGATTTCAGGTCATTGATGATGATGATGCCCAAGTCTGTTTCTTCCGTTGTGACAGCCAGCAACTCCCCTCACAGCCTATAGATGGTTTCAGGGTTTCTCTTCCCTATGTGCATGATCTTGCACTTCTTTGCATTAAACCCCATTTGCCACTCTTCTGACCATTTTGCTAGTTTATCCAGATCTTTTCTAATTCTGCCCACCACATCTGGATCATCTACTCTGTTGCAAATCATGGTGTCATCTGCAAACAGACAAACCTTACCCTACAGTCCATTTGCAATGTCACTGATGAAGACATTGAAGCGGACTGGCCCCAGGACTGATCTTTGAGGTACCCCACTTGTGACTTGCATCTCTTCTGACTGTATACCATTTACCACCACTCTTTTTCTGCCCGCCAACCAGTTTGCCACCTAGCTGATCAACTTCTGACCCACCCTGAGCTTACCCAGCTTATTAATCAATTTTCTGTGTGGCACAGTATTGAATGCTTTGCTGAAGTCAAGGTAGGCGACATCAACTGCTCCCTCTAGGTCCACCATTCTGGTTACCCAGTCAAAACAATCTATGAGATTAGTTTGACAGGACCTTCCATTTGTAAACCCATGCTGTCTTGGATCCTGTGCTCCTATGGAGTCCAGGTGTTGCACTATCCTTTGCTTAAGGAGTGCCTCCATAATCTTGCCCACTAGTGAGGTAAGACTGACTGGTCTGTAGTTCCCTGCCTCCTCCCTACTACTACTCTTGTGGAGCGGGATCACATGAGCCCTTCTCCAGTCTTCTGAGACCTTTCCTGTGCTCAGAGACTCACTAAACAGTTCTGATAATGGCTCTGCGAGTTCCACCCTTAGCTCCTTTAGTACCCAGGGATGTATGCCATCAGGTCCCATTGCCTTGTCCACCCTGAGATTATTAAGCTCTTGTAGGACAATTTCTTTTGTGAAGGGACTAGTGCTCACCTCCCTCCCCCCCCCACGTGTCCATGGTGCTGAGCTTTAGGCCCTGTCCTGCCTTCTCTTTACTAAACACTGATCAGAAGTATCTGTTTAGGATAGATGCTTTTATATGGTCCTCCTCCTCACAGGCCCCCTTATCTCTTGGATCTTAGCAATATTCCCTCTGGACTTTCTCATTTCACTAATGTATCTATAGAAAGTCTTGTCAGCTTCTTTTACTGTTCGTGCTACTGTTTCCTCGGTTTGGGCCTTTGCCTGCCTTACTGTGTTCCCTACTTTCCTTAGGGAAGTTTGGTATGCCTCCATTTCTTCATCCCGCTGTGTTCCCTTATATTTCCTGAAGGTCAGCATTTTGTCTCTGACCTTTTCTGCTACTGTTTTTGAGAACCAAAGTGGTTTCCTTCTTCTTTTGCACTTCCTTTTCTCTGTAACACAATGGGGTGTTGCTTGAAGTATTGCATCCTTTATGCTTGCCCACTTCGCCTGTATCCCCTTACCTGTATTTCTTTTTGCCAGGGCTAGCTTAACTCTTTTGGCCATTTTATCAAAGTCAGCTCCTCTGAAGTCCCATATTTTTGCCTTGGAATGGGATGATTTAGTTGTAGTGGCCAAATTGAACCATACCATGTGATGGTCACTGGCCCCCAGGTGACCTTCTACCTGTCAGAGCTTTGATCCTTTCCCTGGTAGTCAGCAATACATCTAGGATAGCCCTGTCTCTTGTGGGTTGTTGTATCAGCTGTTTGAGGCCCTTCCCCTGCAGGGAATCCAACCATGTGTCTATTTCTGGCAGATGTTCCTGCTGTTATTGACCAGTCTGTATCTGGCATGTCGAAGCCTCCCATTATCAGAACCTCCTCTTTAGCTGTCATGTTTTGTACCCCTTCTAACAGTAATATGTCTATGTCCTCCCCCTGGTCTGGGGGCCAGCAGACAATCCCAGTTCTTATGGCTTTCCCATTTCCTGTTTCCAGGGTAACCCACAGTTCTTCTGGCTCCTTATGTGTATTCTGAATTTTTGTAGCTTTGATATTTTCAATGACATTCAGGCCACTCCACCCACCCTTTTTGTACCCCGGTCTCTTCTGAAATGTACATAGCCAGGTACTGAAGTCTCCCAAGTGTGGTTACTGGTAAACCACATCTCGCTAATTGCTACTATGTCCAGTTTAGCCTCTGTCATTATTGCCTGCAGGTATGGGATCTTGTTTCCCAGACTGTGAGCATTTGTGTACATGATTATCCATTGGCCAGATTTCGGTGTGTTAGTTGTTGGGTGAGGTCTGGAATTTCCCCTGTGCATCGTATGGGGAGCTGGACCTTTTTCCTTACCTGGTTATGCATATGAACAGCAAACATGCTGAACTCCTGGTTAACCACTAGCTGAGGTGGGAGGGGTGTTCTTCCCATTTGACAGATGGGGTGCAGCACCCCTTTCCTCATTTGCTAGTTTAAATATTCTGCAAAGACGTCAAACTTCTGCCTCAATGCACTGACTCCCTCATTAGTCAGATGCAGTCCATCAAATTTAAAGAACATTTGCTCCCAAAACTATTGCCAGTTCCCTACAATGTGAGTCCTTTTTTCTGCACCAGCCCTTGAGCCATATGTTTAGCTCCCTTATCTCCTCTTCTATGACCTTCCGTCCAACTTCATTGACAACATAATTCGTATGGCCACTCCTGCCTCTCTTGCCCTCCCCCTTAAACATGCCTCCCCGTCTACCACCTCAGGTCTTGCATGTCCCAGACCCGCCTGGTCCCCAAGACCCGTACTCTCTCAGGTGATCGGGCATTTACCACCCATGCCCCCAAACTGTGGAACTCCCTTCCTTTACAATTTGTGCATCCCCCTCTCATTCCACCTTCAAAACCTCCCTCTGGAACTTCCTGAAGCCTGCTGTGCCCTGCCTGTGTGCCACTTAATGCCCAGTCTGACAGCTCCCCCTCCTTCAATGGTACCCCAGCTAGACTCTTTCTGCCCCGCCACCTTGGTGAGGCACCTTACCTGAGGTTATGCTATGTATTGTCTATTATCAACCTGGGGGGGTCCCTATACCTTTGCTGCCCCTAGGCCTGTATGTATCCTATGATATTTGACCCACTGGTGTAGCATATATGCCTATCCGTATACTATGTACTACTGCTTTAATAACCCTTGTTGTTTCACTCCTGTGTTGGAGCATGCCGCTCCAGGTTTGTACTGTGACTATGTATTTCTCTCATGTATACCTTGTAACTCTCCAGGGTCGCACCTGAAAATAAGCACCAGCTGTCTAGTGTGCTTACCTGGTTACCAAAAGCAAATAAATAAAAAATCTGCCCCCCTCTCCCAGACTAGCAGGATCTCAGAGAAGGAGATGCAGGATGAAATGGATGATAGTTTGTCACCCAGTCTGGTCAGGTGTTCCTTGGTCTCCACAACTGACTGGCTAGTTAGATCATTACTAACTATGTGTACCAGGATGTCAATGTTTTCTCCTGCTTCTTGAACAATTTTAGCAATGCTGTCAGTGTCTTCTCCATGCTGACGTACCTTGGAGACTTCTGACCATTACCCCGAGCTGGAGATAGGTATCAACTCCCCGAATCATAGACTCTCCTATGATGAGAAGTTTTATTGATTTCCTTTTTGCTTTTTTTGTTTTGGTTCCTGCTTTGGGCGAGTTTTGTTGTGCTAGCTCCTGTGCTGGAGTGTCCTGCTCTGCAGTGTCCTCTGCCCCTTTGTTTGATTTCTGAGATAAAGGCAGATACCTGCTTGTAGTTTTTATATGGTTTTTGGAGGTAATATGCTGGAGAGCACCGAGTGATGTGGCACCCAATTTACCCATCCTAACCACCTTCCAACCTCCCAGACCAACTACCCTCTGCGGTCGAGGTGCTTCTGTTGGATGTTGGGGAAATGGCAGGTGGTTCTTATAATATATTTCCTCTTGAATATGAAATTTGAGGTGTGCAATCTCTACCCATGCTGCTTGGAGCTGAGCCCAATGATCTCCAATGGCCCATCATGTAGGACAGTGTCCTAAATCCTGTAAAACTGCCCTTCTGAAAAGTGTTCCACAGTACCTGCAGTTAATGATATCCATTCCAGATAAGTTGCTGGATTTATAACCTGGTCAGAGTAATTAGAAGGAAGAAAATGAAAGCAAAAGTTTGATTTTGTGTTTTGTTTGTTTGTTTTTGTATAACTTGTTATAACAATGACTTCAAAGTGGGATGCCATATGGGCAATAGTGACCATAGCATGGTAAACCTTCAGGTAAATATAACACAGGACACCACCCACTTAAAGATAAAGATGCTAGATTACAGAAAGGCTGACTTTCAGAAAATGAGGAACAACATAAGTAGCCAGTTAATGGAAACAGAAGCTGAGGAGGTGGAGGTCATGTGGGGGGGGGGGGACTCAAGACAGCAATAAAGACTGCCACAGATTAATGTGCCAGATGGGTCAGCAACGCAAAAAGTAAAAGAGATCCTCTATAGTTTTCCAAAGAAGTGGTTACCACAGTCAATCAAAAAAAGAAGGCACGTAACATAAACCGGGAAACAAAAACTGAGAAAGACTGGGAGTCATACAAAAAAATGAGATAGTCTAACAAGCAAATTAGAAAGGCAAAAGCACTGACAGAGGAAAATACAGTAGAAGGGACAAAGAGAGGAGACAAATCATTGTTTAGATACATTAGGGAATGTAGGAAGGCAAAAGGGTAAATAGTAAAGATTGCCACTGAATAAGGGAAATGCACCAGACATGACCCATAGAAAGCCGAAATCTTCAACAAATACTTCTGCTCAGTGTTTACCAAAGAGGATCCAGGGGATGGCCCAGCCCTAAACAAACAGAACACCCCAGGACCAGGAATAGACACTAGTTCCTATACAGAAGCTGAAGTATGGAAGGTCCTAAATAAACTAAAAAGCAGACAAAGACATGGGACCAGACGGGATGCAACCCAGAATCCTTAAGGAACTAGGGGCAGAATTAGCAGCCCCTCTGACACTTCTATTCACAAAATCCTTGAAGAAAAGTAAGGTACCTGAAAACTGGAAAAAGGCAATAGTGGTTCCACTTCATAAATCAGGCAGTTGTGAAGAGGCTAGTAATTACATACTAGTGAGCCTCACATCTATAGTAGGGAAACTAATGGAGACACTAGTCAAACAGAGGATCACAGCATTCCTAGAAACCAGCAGCTAACAAGACCCTAAACTGCACGGTTTCACAAGTAGGTCATGCCAGACAAATCTGCTTGAGTTTTTGACAACACTCCAAAAATAGTGGTCGACGGTGGGGCAGTAGATGTGGTCTACTTAGACTTTAGTAAGACCTTCATCTTGGTTCCACACAGAATGCTGGTAAAGAAGCTTGACCACACAGCGATTGGTCCAGGCGTAGCCTGATGGGTAAAAAACTGGTTACAAGGCAGAACCCAGAGGGTACAGGTAAATGGAACACAATCAATGGTAGGCATGATGACCAGTGGGGTGCCCCAGGGCTCAGTGTTGGGGTCTCTGCTCTTCAATGTTTTTATAGCAGTCATCACTGACAGACTGGAAGGGAAGTTTGTTTCTGTTCTCAGATGACATCAAGATATGTAACAGGATGGACACCTCAGAAAGAGTGAGCAAGATGGAAGCTGACCTCAAGAAACTAGAAGAATGGTCTGGAGTGTGGCAACTGAGATTTAATGCCAAAAAGTGCAAGATCATGCACATAGGAAAGAAAAATCCAAGAAAGGAGTATTACCTTGGAGGCAATAGGCTGGCAGCCTCAAACCGGGAACGAGATCTGGGAATTATAATCTCAGATGACTTGAAGCTTAGTAAGCAGTGTGAGAAGGCAACATTGAAAGCCAACAGACTGCAGGGCTGCATTGGGAGGGGAATCATGAGCAGGAGGAGGGAGGTGATACTACTACTGTATAGATCACTTGTCAGGCCTCATCTGGAATACATAATCCAGTTCTGGAGGCCTCACCTCAGGAAGGACATTGACTGGATGGAAGCAGTACAGAGAAAGGCAACTAAAATGATTCAGGGTCTACGGTACATGTCCTATGAGGAGAGACTTAGGGAACTGAATATGTACTCCCTGGAGCAGAGAAGAAAGAGGGAGGATATGATTGAAACATTCAAGTACATAAAAGGCATCACCAAGGTACAGGCACAAGAACTTTTTCACTTTAAGAAGGGCTACAGAACCAGGGGACATAACCTCAGGCTGCAAGGAGGAAGATTATCTACCAATACCAGGATGTTTTTCTTCACAGAAAGAGTGGTGGATGCCTGAAACAGCCTGCCCCAAGAGGTTGTAGGGGTCAACACTGTGGACAGATTCAAGAATGCATGGGATAGACACAAGGGAGCCCTGACTACAAAGGGTAACTAGAGTGTCAAAATAGGTTTAAAACAAATAGGCAGACTAGCAGGACCTAGCAGTCGCCTTCTGCCATCATCTTCTATGTTTCTATGTTTCTCTGTAATTCCTCAGATTAGAAAAGAGCAGTGATAATCCATAATAACTTTGATTTTGAGGAAATGGTAAAGTAGGAGTAATGCAGAGCCAATTTAGAGGTTGTGATGAAATCCAGAAAGTTTCCAAGTATCCAGTACTCAGTGCTGAAAACGGAGACCTGGAGGTTGGATTTCCTAGTCTATGTGACTTCCTTATGCAATGATCTGGGGACTGTATATAAAGATATAAATAAATTCAGTTATACTGTTAGAAGTAACATCTAAACAAACAGCTTTAGCAAAGTTCAATCTGTTAACTTTTCAAGACCTCACTCATAGTTTGCAACAAGGAAGAACACTTATCAGATTTTGCTTTACAAGTATGAGGAATAATCTACCTCTTCATTTAGCCCAGTTGGTGTTGCTGTGTTTAAGGTTACAATCAGTCTTGTCTTCCTTTTGGACAATTTACTGACTCTGTCACCTATCCTTTCATGCCTGTGTACATGCTCTAGGCCCATATATTGGAGCTCAGCTGGGTTGCAATTATGCTTTCCCATAAAATGTGCTCTCTGTGCATTGTAATCATTCCCATTGACAATAGCCCTGACATGTTCTTGTACACTTATTTTTAAATGTCTAGTCGTCATTCCCACATAATGTAAGTTACACTGACACCAACAGATATAAAAAAGATAAGGTGTTGTAGATGTGATCAATTGGTTATTCTCGATTGCATGGTTGTCTTTTGTAAATTAATTTCCTGTTCTCACATATTTGCAGATATTACATCTTCTGCATTAAAAAATACTGTTTTTCTTTTCCTTAGCCATTTACTTCCTTCCCCACCATAGATGTTCTAATAAAGTGGCTTTGTGTTAGTCAGTCTCCTAGGTTCTTATCCTTACTAAAGGTCACCCTTGTTTTTTTTCTGAAATGCTTCTCTTTAAGGAAGGATAAGTAAGAAGTAAAAGCCACAAACTGTGCTCATATTGTTTAACTGTCCTGCCAGTGAATTAAATTCAGTGATAAAGTTCACTGTTTGGGGAATTGTTTCTGGAAAAGCTGTTCTGCTGGACTGTGTTCCTTTCCTTTCTCTTAGGCTTTTTACATATGCAAATCTTCTGTGTTCAAACTCTTAACCCTAAATAGTTCTTTTTCTAATACTGTATTGCTATACCCTCTACATCTAAACCTATCCATTGTTTCCATGGCTGGTTTATCAAAAGTTTTATCGTTAGAACAATTTTATTTTAATCCTCAGTAATTCTCCATAAGGGATAGATGAGGATAAGTCTCCTGGGGTGTACTCTTTTTGTGTTTCGTATCATGTTAGCTGCAGTCACTTTTCTATATTTAGCAAACTGCACTATTTCTCCTGGAATTTCTATAAATTCCTAGTCTAGGAATTTGATACATGTGGCATTGTAGTTGTATGTAAAGGCAAGATTTACACTGTTTGTATTGATGAATTACATGAATTTTTCCATTGAATCTTGTGTTTCTTCCCATAAAACCACAATGTCATCTATAAAGCGCAGCCATAATGTGATGTTTTGCCAAAAGATATTATTTTCCCCAAAGATGTTCCTTTCCTCCCATAATCCCATGAAAAGGTTTGCATATGAGGGTGCAATTGCTACTCCATAGCAGTACTGCATTTTTGAATAAGGAATACTTTGTTGAACACAAAGTAATTTTGTGTTAGA
The DNA here is from genome assembly GCA_016271365.2 of Neoceratodus forsteri. Taxonomy (NCBI): domain Eukaryota; kingdom Metazoa; phylum Chordata; order Ceratodontiformes; family Ceratodontidae; genus Neoceratodus; species Neoceratodus forsteri. Next base: position 402,349,270 of record CM057455.1, on the reverse strand, counting down.
CAAAATGCAATACTTCTTAACAGAAATGTGGGGAAATCTCAGTACTGTCCTTAAAGAAATGTTCAACTGCTTTGATACCATTTTCATGCATTATATAGGCTAGTGACATCAATTGTTAATCAGGTATAACTTCTGTCCCACTTGAAGTCCCTCATTTTCTCCATCAAATCTCGACTGTCCCTTAGGTGTGATTTTAAATCAAATACATTGGGTTGTAAAAAAATCATCAATAAATAGGGATACTGTAGGTTTTGGGTCAGGGATCCAATGCCTGAAATAACAGGGTATCCTGGTGGATTGAACAAATCTTTGTGGGTTTTAGGCAGAATATAAATAGTTGCAATAGCAGGGTTTTTAGTATTCAACAATTCTGCTTCTTTCGTATTAACCCACTCACAGCATAATAACAGTTCTAAAAATTCTGCTAGTTAATTTTGAAATTTAACTGTCTGATCCTTAGATAACATAGTGTAATTTTCAATTACTGTGAGTAGATCCATCTACTTTACTGATATAATTTCCCTCCTTCATTACAACAATGTTGCTTCCCTTGTCTGATTTTTTAAGCACAATGCCCTTCATTTCTTCCAGCTCTTGAAGAACTTTCCATTTCGTTTTACTTAAACTAGTACCCCATTTTTTGTTCATAGCTTTTTCAAACAATTTTCTGTTTCACTAAGCATCAATCTTTCAAATGTTGTAATAGCTGGACTAAAAACATTAGGAGTGAAAATATGTTTTGGCTTGAACTTACTTCTGCTAACTGATAAAGCCTTTTCACTATTGTGATCAAAAGATTTTTCCACCTCCTCTAATAATTCCCATTCAGTTAATATTGTCCAGTACTGCTTCTGATGTCCAGAAATCATGAATGAAGTCACCAGTAGCTGCTATTAATGTAAGGGCAAGTATTCCCTTGGCCTGTGCTATTAGTAAAGTTCCTTGTTTACTCTGGTGTCCCACATCAGGTTCTGCATGGATTAGTTCACCAGTTCCCTCTGGCTTCTAGCCAATATTTATATGCTAATTTAGTCCCATCTCAATATTTGTTTCTTCATTTCTAGAAATGAAATGTCCAAGTTTGATTTTGCAGACAAGTTTAAAAATGTCTATCTTGATGTTGAATTAGTCTGGTTTGGGGGTGGTGATGAAAGACAAGCCCTTCATTAAAAGTTTGAGCAAGTTATATCAATCAAGTTTATGATTTAATTTTGTTCTGCTTTCTCAATGCTCCCTGATTCAGTAATCCCTCTGCGCCTTTCTCAACTCCCTCTACTTGTTTATTTCCAGTGTTTTTTGACTTTGTTGTTGGATTATCTTTGTTTTTTAAGGTCAGTTTCCTGTGTTCTAAAAAAATATTCAGGATCAATCAAGACAGTGGTGCAGTGGTTCCGGGTGTTAATATCACCCACATAATAAAGTGGGACAAAATATTGTAGGCATCACATCGTGGGCATAAAGAATGCCTGGGACAAACATCGCGGACAATAATAACCATGAGCCACCAGCCTGGTGGGCTACCAGACCCCAGGGACATGGGAGGAGGGAAGTAGACACCCAGATATGAAGCACAGGGCGGGCACAGCAGGAACACTACAATGGCCAACAGAACAGATCCTGGTGCCTGCACCCACTACTACAAGTGCTGCTGGCACTCCTGCACACCCCAGGCCCCCAAACACTACCACCAACTCTGACCAACATACAGCCTGCCACATCTAGCCACAGAAAATACTGCTCATTGCCATGGTTCCCTTGCCTCAAGGAGGACACCTACCATGTGCCGGTCTGTGTGACATAAAGGTATCCAGGGTCAGACCTGTGTCGAGCGGCATACCCAGGTATTGAGTGCTGGCACACATGCTGTGACACAGACAGAGGAGCAACAGAGTGGGCCACAATGCCACCATGGACAGCACTGCATAGATGGCATTGGAGAGACTGGCAGAGTGTGGCACTGCGGGGGGGTGGGTATGTTGAACCAGGGACTGCGACAGACTACACTAGCTATGCACCTGCAGTTAGGGGCCCCTCCATGTCCACTGTAGACAGGACACGGACATGGTGACTGAGGTGCAACAACACGCTGCAAGCAACAGTGGTGGTTGGCTGGAAGCCCATCATGGGCATGCACACAAGTCCCCCCCCCTGTCCAGCCAGAGGTGTGATGGGCTGCTAGCTAGAGCTGGTGTGTGTGGTAGGGGTAGTCAAAATGGCACAATAGGGAGCCATGTGGGTGTGCATGCAGGGATCCCAGCACCTGGCAGCACTACACCACGGAAATGGGAACATTGTGGGAATGCACAGCCCCCCCCACACACTTGGATCTAGGCGTGCAACTAGCCCCCCTCCACAGGTGCGTCCAGTGCCACTTAGTGGGGCGGTACAAACGGGAGGCACACAGTCATTGCAGCCTGTCCTGACTGCAGAAACTCACTACCTGTGCTGCCACAGACCGAACCGAGTACAACTGTGTGTGCACAGGTGTGCCAGTACCTGCCATGGCACTGCATTATGCAATTGCCAGAGGGGAAGGCTCTCCTTCAACATGTTGGCCACTTATTTTACTGGAAGGGGGAGGTCTGCTGAGAAGACCTCCTGGACATGTGCAGAGTACACTTCTTCAGCCCCCTCCATGTCTGCACAGGTCTGTCCAATGATATATTGTCACTCACTTTATTTTGTTTCGCTTTGGTTTGCCAGCGATCTTTTTTACCACAGTATTTTGTTCTAAGATATTAACACATGGAACCGGTGTGGTAGCTTCCTGCTTAGTTTCTGTTAATTCAATGTTATCTTCTGAGATTTGTTGAAAAGTTACTTTTTTGTTGGGGATATTATTTTGTTTCTTATTTTTGAACATCTGATGTGCTTGCCTTCCCCAAGATCTGGATCTGGAATGGCCTCTGTTTGCAAACCTGTCTCTCAGCTCCCACATAAATACCTCTCCCCTTTTGTAGTCACCTGCATGCCTCATGACTTTAGTCCTTTTTCTGGCAATGAGTCTTTCTCAGTTCCTTTTTTGTGTTGTTTGTTGAAATGGACAAAGTCAGTGTTCTCTTTTTAAATACTTGTTGCTGTATTTCTATCTCTGCGTTCACACTTTCCTGTTTCCTAGTCTCATACCTCTCAACCTTTTATCACCCAAATGTGTGACAAGATGTGTGACAACTGGACACAATGTGTGACACATCATCAAACATGACATTGCAAGTTTAGAATACTGTGGAAATGAGTGCACTAATATTTATAATGTTTGCTGATAACCTAGCATATTATATTATTATACATTTCTGTTTAAAAGTCTCAGTGGTCAGTGTGGAATGTCACCTTCTCAATGTGGGACAGAGGGTTTCTGAGGGATAAAATGAGTGACATACCTCGTAATGTGTGACAGTTGAGAGGTATGCCTAGTCGCTCTCCTAATTAAAGTTCCCATTAACTCATTGGTGCAGTTTGTTAAACAGCTTCAAATTCAGTTTTTAGGGTATCATCTTCAAAGCCAAAGGTTGGCATTTTATCAGTTCTTAACCCCCAAAGGGATAGTCTGTCTGTTAGACAGTGTTCCAAAGTTATTTTGTAGTAAAGATTAAGTTCCTGTATTAGTAGTTTCTTGAATTTATGAAATAACATTTTAAGCTGCTCACCTTCTGGTGCAGGTACACCTTCCGAGAAAAGCAAATTCCTTTGTTGTTCACAATGGCGTTAAATTGTTTTGGCATCCTCTAAGAGTCAAAGTTGGGATCCTCATTGGTGGATTCATTCTCCATGGGTAAAACTGGTGTAGCACTCAAATTGGACATGCTGCTGTTCTGTTGATTTTATGGTGTCCATAGGATGGATTCCCCAAAGTTTGAAATGTTGCCACAAAATGCCTTGTTGAATGATTGCCTCTGGCTGCGTGCTGAGGCAAAAAAGTATATGAAAAAGAGCAAGTACCAGTCACATCCTGGAAATTGTGTGTGTGTGTGTGTGTGTGTGTGTGTGTGTGTGTGGTGGGGAGATGCAGTGAAGGGCAGGCAGTTCAGTGAAGAAATCAAGGTTTGTTAAACTGCACTCCAAAGCAAACTCCAAGGCAGATGTTTTTGTTTGTTTGTTTGTTGAATTTTGTTGACCTGATAAGCACACTGGGCCTAGAAGTCCCTTTTTCAGGGGCGAGCAGGGGGGTGGGGGGTTACAGATGGTAAGCAACTGAAATTGAACCAGATTAAGCTGTTGGCGGTATTTTTAGTGAATGAGGGAAATTTGTCCAGGACACCTGGGAAATTCCCCTACTCTGCTAGCAGGAGGTTTGACTTCCTGCAGAGTGGGGGACTCGGTTTGGAGATGGACAGCAGAAGAGGAGAAAGTGCTGATGTGGCAGTGCTGTGGACCAAGATGGCTGACAATGTGTGTGCGGGAGAGGAGAGTGAAGGTATGGAGCTGAAGGAGATGATGTGAACTCAGAAAGTATTGTAACTAAGGATTTTTCAACCAAGGAGACTGTGGAAACAAATGTGCAAATACAGGACATTCCTGAATTACCCTCTGAAGGTATGTCAGATTTAAGTAATAATAAAGAACTAGATTTTTCTGAAATGTTAACTGCAAGTTCTGATGCCTCAAAGATGCAATTGTAACTAGAAAAGGAGGAACACTGCTACCAAGTAAAGAAAATGCAGCTTGAAAAAAATTGAGGGAACTACAGAATGACAAACAGAAAGTCTGTGTCATTTGCACTCAGCTAGGTAATTATGAAGCAGCAGCAGCATCAAAGGCTCCATCTGAGAGCTGGACTGCAGCTGTAGAGTGGGTGAAAGAAAGTGAACTGGAGAAAGTGGTAACAGTAATTGCATCTGGAATGGCACATACAGGAGATTCATCTCCTGGCCTAAGACATGCTGAAAACAGTAATCTGACCGAGAAACAGCTATGGTCTGTTGAAAATGCTTTGGAAGCAGCTGGCTGGGATTGAGATGTTGCTACAGGGAGCTGGGTCTATGGCTCCAAACCTCTGCAAATGCCTCAGCCACCCCGCAGCGCTGTGCATCGGTGACAGCTGACACCTACGACTTCTGTGGATATTGATACCCTCTGAGCTTTCCTTGACATAAAACCTGAAATTACATTTCAAACAACTGCACTCTGTAGATTCTGCATTGCAATTGCCTGGGGGATGCCCTGAGGCTAATATAGACATTCCACAACTGCCTTTAAACAGAATTAATAATGAAGCTTCTAAATCCTACTCCTCTTTGTTTAAAATCCCAATCTTGCCGGCTGAAAGGCATAATGTGGTTAAACTCACATACACAGGGGGGTTAACTGAGCCTCCAGACCGTGTTTTTGTGGCAAGAACCATGCTGAAAAACACAATGAAATTCTTCTCCAATGAGATATATGCATCATACATATATCAGGAGAGTCGACTTTTGATGTGGGCTTTAAAACTATGGGTGGCTTAGAGTGATTCTGGATTTAAGTATAATCATTTGAAAAATTCGCACTCTGGTCTTCCTTTTTGGCTACTCCTTTAACCAGGTCTGCACATAAAACACTGACTGTTCTGTTTAGGAATGAAAGTGTCTGTGTGTATGAACAGGAAACATTGTTTAACCAGGAGTAGCACACTAAACAAAGCTTTTTTCCAGATGCGACCTGGGAGCACAAGGAAGTTAAGTGACTTGCTCAGGATCACACAGTATGCACCTAGGTGGCTGTGGAATTCAAACCCAGGTCTCCAGATCTGCAGCTCAGAGCCTTAACCCACTGCACTATACTGCCTCCAACAATGCTGTACAATAATTGAGGACCCTGAAGCAATAATGGACACAGAGAACATATGGACTGGGGGGGTGGAAAGTTAAAGTTATGTTAAAAACAACAGATACTGGTGTGGTGCAACTTCCTAATTCTTTTTTCTTGGGAGGGATAGAGGTATTTTGTTTTACCCAGGCAAGCCGAAGATGCGCTATAAATGTGGGTCAGTTGCACATCTGAGTAGCATATGTGATCAGCAATGCTTTACTGTATGTGGGGAATTGCGTCATATAGGCTCACAATGTCTAAATGAACATAAGTGCAGCCTTTGTGATCAGAAGGGGCACACTTTTCAGAATTGTAAATGGGCGGCCCATAACATCAAAGATCAGGCAGATGGGGGGGGGAGGGAGCAGAGGCTACGAATCACTCTCACACAAAAGAAAAAGCTAGCTAGTCACAGACTATAGGAAAATCAGAGACCCAGCAACACAGACATTTCTGCTGCTCCAGAAGGTGTAGTAGCACCATAGGCTGTTCCTTCACGAAAGCCAGTCTTAGACCCCACAGAAGCAGCTACCACAAGTGCCTCAATCACCCCTGCTAGTAGTGCAGTGCTTTCTTCTGTAGCAGAGGAAGGGAACATCTCCCTGATAGTGAAGGAGGGACTTACTGAAGCAACAGATGAGAATGAGATTGCAGCTATGATGCCCCCCCAACCCAGTGGGAGAAGAAGTTAGAAGGAGCACTAGACAAACTTCTAAGGTAGAAAGTAAATTAGGTGCCAATTTCCAATAGGTATGATGTGTTGCATTCAGGGAACTCAGAGGGTAACTCTGATGATTCATCTGTAGCTTCATCACTTCCAGAAAGGACTACAGATACAGAGAGACAGGAAAGGCCAAAGGGTCCACTAAAAAGGAAAGCTAAGATGAAAACAAAACATAAACAATTGAGAAAAGGGAGATATAACTAATGGAAAGTAGACATTTCTCTCTTTGATGTTTGTATCTTTTTCAGTTCACACATCAAATGTGAGCAGCATTCAGAAGCCAGGGAAAAGGAATACTGTATTTTCTGTACTGACATACTTACAGTTTGGGATTTTTTTCTACAAGATGTTAGCCTACATTCCCTGAGAGATATTCAAACTGCTGCAAGGGTTTGGATGGGGGCCCTCATATTGCTTTAAGGGGAATAATTTATGTTCACATGTTAGCATTCTCTTTCATAGAAACATAGAAACATAGACTTTGACAGCAGACAAGGACCACTTGGCCCATCTAGTCTGCCCATTTCCTTACCTACAGGATAGGCCGCAGATCCTAGTTAACCAACAGCCTATTTCTTCCTACCCCCCACAAGAATTGCCTTACGTCTGTCCCATGCATTCTTGAATTCTCCCACAGTTTTAGACCCCACAACCTCCTCAGGAAGGATGTTCCATGTATCCACTACCCTCTCTGTGAAAAATACTTCCTCACATTGCCCTTGACCGTCCCCCTCTATCTTTAAATTGTGTCCCTTGTTCTTGCATGTCTCTTTTTCTGAAAGATGCTACCCTCTTGGACTTTGTTGATTCCACTGAGGTACTTAAACATTTCTATCATGTCCCCCCTCTCCCTTCTTTCCTCAAGGGTATACATATTAAGCTCCTTTAGTCTCTCCTTGTATGGCCTCTCTTGCAGACCCTGCACCATTTTAGTTGCCCTCCTCTGGACTGCCTCTATCCTGTCTATGTCCTTGCGGAGATGGGGTCTCCAGAACTGGACGCAGTACTCCAGATGGGGTCTCACCAACTGTCTGTACAGAGGGATAACAACTTCTTGTTTTCTGCTGGTGATGCCTCTCTCTATGCATTCCAGTATACCCTACTGCCTTCTCACATTGCTTGCAAACCTTAAGGTCATCTGATATGATTATCCCCAGGTCCCTTTCCTTTTCTGTTGTTGTTACTACCTGCCCCCCATTGTGTAATCTTCCTCTGGGTTCTTGTTTCCCAGGTGCATTATTTTTCACTTCTTTGCATTGAATCCTAGCTGCCATACTTCTGACCATTCCTCCAACCTTGCCATGTCCCTTCTCATCCTTTCCGCCTCCTTGTGTATCAACCCTGTTGCAGATCTTTGTGTCATCTGCAAAGAGGAATACTTTTCCTTCCAGTCCCTCTGCAATGTCACTTATAAAGACATTAAAAAGGACTGGACCCAGTACTGAACCCTGCGGTACCCCACTAGTAACCCCTCTTTCTTCAGAGTGGACTCCATTTACAATTACCTTCTGTGTCCTGTTGTCCAGCCAATGTTTTACCCAGGCTACCACCCTGGGACCCACTCCCAGGCTGGTTAGTTTGACTATTAATCTTTTGTGTGGGACTGTGTCAAATGCCTTGCTAAAGTCTAGGTAGGCCATGTCCACAGCCCCTCCCTGGTCTACTACTTTGGTCACCTAGTCAAAGAAATCTATTAGATTCTTCTGACATGACCTTCCTGCTGTGAACCCATGCTGCCTTGCATCCTGTGCCCCACTGGCCTCTAGGTACTCAACAATTCTTTCCTTCAGAAGTGACTCCATCACTTTCCCTACCACAGAGTTCAAACTGACAGGTCTGCAGTTTCCTGCCTCTGTCTTGGTCCCACTTTTGTGAAGGGGAATCACTTCCACCTTCCTCCAGTCCTTGGGTACCACACCATCCTCCCATGATTTATTAAAAAGAGTAGCCAGTGGTTTCACTAGTTCCCTCCTTAATTCATTTAGAATTCTGGGGTGAATTCCATCAGGCCCCGTTGCTTTGTCCACCTTCAGTTTTAGGAGTTCTTGCAGAACCCTTTCTTCTGTGAAAGGACTGGGATCGACCCCCCTATCAAGATTGCTTCTGTTAATTGGATTAGACCCTTCCCCCTCCTCTTTTGTGAATACTGACCAGAAATATTCATTCAGTATCCCTGCTTTTTCACTGTCCCCCTCTGCCCACCCACCATTCATTCTATTCAGCCTCACTATCCCTCCCTTTGTCTTTCTACACTCTGTGATGTACCTATAAAAGGTTTTATCCCCCTGCTTAACCAAGTTGGCTATCTTTTCCTCAGTTTGGGCCTTTGCTATTCTGACTTCCCTCCCTGCTTCCTTCTGCCTTAACTGGTACAGATCTCTGTCTTGCTCCTTCTGTGTTTCCTTATACTTTCAGTATGCTATCTTTTTCTCCATGACTTTCCCAGCTACCTCTTTTGAGAACCATAGTGGCTTTTTCTTTCATTTTGATTTGTTTATTTGCTTCATGCAAAGGCTTGTTGCCTCTGTGATGGCAGTTTTGATGATTCCCCATTGTTGCTCCGCCCCTCCTTCTAGCCTGTTTGCTAGTGCTTTTCTGAGGCACTCTTCCATCTTGCCAGCCTCCCATCAGCCCTCCTGAAGTCCAGTACCCTCACTTTCATATAGCTTGACTCTGTAGCTGAGTTTAACATGAACCACACTGTTTGATGGTCACTTGTTCCCAGATGGCAACCCACTTCTAGATCTGAGATCCTCTCACTGCCCCCATTTGAGAGTACGAGGTCTAAGATTGCTCCTTCATGAGTGGGTTCTGAAACTAGCTGTCTGAGGCCTGCCACCTGTAGGGCATCGAGAATGACCCTGCTCATGGATGTGGCTGCAGCAAAGGTGCTCCAGTTAACATCTGGCATATTCAGGTCTCCCATCAACAGTATCTCCCCTTTCTCTGCCATCCTAAGAATGCTTTCTATCATATCCTTGTCCATTCCCTCCCCCTGACATGGGGGTCTGTACACAACCCCTGTGCAGATTGTGATGCCATTTCCAGTCTCCAAGGTGACCCACAGTGCCTCCTCTCCTCCCTGTTTACTCTTTTGTTCAGTTGGTTTTATCCTTTCCTTTCCTTTACATAGAGAGCTACTCCTCCCCCTCTTCTCCCCTGCCTGTCTCTCCTGTAGGTTATGTAACCTGGTATTTTAATATCCCAGTCATGGTTCTCTGTCTACCATGTTTCTGTGACTGCTACAATATCCAGGCATCCCTCTTCCATCAAGGCCACCAGCTCAGGGAGTTTGTTGCCCAGACTATGGGCATTGGTACTCATTACCCTCCATTTCATGATGGCCTTACTCCTTTTTGCCCCATACCCATCCTTCTTGCCTTTGTCACTTTCCCCATTTACCCCTGCCCTTCTCCCTATTGACACCTCTATGTTGGTGTTTACCACACTTACTACTGTGATTTTTTTGTGGGGGGCTGGGATTTCCCTGCTCCTTTCCAGTGCCTCCCCCCTTGGCTAGTTTAAATGCTTGCCAATTATGCATTTAAACCTATCACCTAGGATCCTGGTTCCTCTCCTGGACAGATGCAGCCCATCATGCCAGTATAGGCTTGCATCCATCCAGGTGGACCCCCAGTCCCCAATGAAGCCAAATCCCTGAGCTCCACACCAGTTTTTCAGCCACTGATTGAATCCATGGTGTGGAACACTAGCCTCTCCCTACACCATAGATGGGCAGCACCTCTGAGAAGGTTACCGTGCGTGCTACTTGTCTATGGCCCTCCCCAATTCCACTCTTCCTGCACTTCTCTAATCCTTTTCTTAGCCAGGTCATTTGTCTCTAGGTGGACAATGACATCCAGCTCCCTCCCTGTGCAGCTGCTCGGCAATCCTGATTCGCTCCTTCCCTCAAGCCATGGCGCCAGGCAGGCACCTTACCACTGTCTCCTCTTCCTCCCCCAGTTCTACCTTCCTAACAATGGAGTCCCCCACCAGGAGTTGTTTCCTTCCCCTGTGGGTGCCCATTCCACCCTTCTGTGGGTCTCCTTTGTGGAGGTTCCCAGCATCCTCCTTGGTCTCCACTGTGGGTGCCTCCATAGAGGAACCACACTTTGCCAGAATGGCATAGGAATTGTGGAGAGGTAAAACTGGAGGGATGCACCTCTGTTCCACCACCCTCACCCTCCCTGAGCCCACTGTGGTCCAACCACTCCTCTTTCTTGGCAACCTCTGAGGCAACGGCAGTGGCACTGGTGGTCCCTGGATGGAAGAGTAGGTCCTACAAATTCTGGCCAACTCAGCCTGGAGATGAGCAACCTCCTCCCTCAGCCCAGAGAGGTGCCTGCAGATGGGACAACATCGCATCCTCCAGAACGTCTCCCAGAAGACTGCTGCTCCACAGCCACTGCACTGCACCACTCCCATCATGTCTTATTTTTGGCCCCTTAACTGTTTGCAATCCTTACTCTTTCCTCTGTTTTTTTTTTCTCTTCTCTCTCTACTTACTTTCTGCCTGTGTGCCCTTTAAGCTCCTGATTGTCCAGTTCTGAGACAAGAATATCATATATTTCTCAGTAGACCCGTTACTTGCTCAGAGGCCGACCTCCTGCAGCTAGAGGGGGCCGGAGAGCTACTCTTGCCCTTCTAGGATGGTGGGTCTTTGGTGGCTCTGTGATCACTCACTTCCTGCTCCCAGACAGGAAGTTCCTGTTGTCAGTCAAATTCTGTGCCTATAAAAGTAGAACTAGCTTTTGGTGGGAGGATGGAGGGGAGAGAAGGAGGGCAATATAGTTCCAGTAGAGAAGTCCAGTCACAAAGCAGTCCTTCCTCCTGGTGTCTTCTGCCAAGCTACTCTTTTGACTTCCAAAATTGAAAGTGGTTAAAATATATGATGTTTACCTAGGGAGGATATTGATTATGGATTTGATGATACATAGAGAATAATGTATGGTTCCGTGTGTATTAACGGTCAGTAATGCCATCGAGAGGTTCTGGACATGTAGGAACCTCGAGAGTGAAGCTCGAGAGGTTCCTACATGTCCAGAACTGCGAGATGGTATTGCTGATCGGAAATACACACGGAACCATACTTTATTTTTTTTAATATATGGATCCGAGTGTGTTCAGACAAGTGGTTTGCCAGTTCAGTTAAGGAGTGTGGTTCATTGCGAACCGCTGCATTGTCTCGCGCTGTGTCTTCAGCTGTCTGCTCGCGCCTGACGGTTGCCGGCATCTTCCTCTTTTTTTTTCAAATTAGTGAGATTTTACCTGCTCTTCACCACTGGAATGGCAGGATCAACCAGATATTTTAATTTTCTGATCAGGGAAAATAAAAACGGAGAACCGAGTTCACCCTCGCTAAGCGACAGAATGGCCGCCATGTTTTTTCAACTGTTCAGCCCGCCCACACAGGAAAACCGGCAAATGAGGAGGCACACTTACGACGTGGGGCAGGAGGTATCAGCACAAAGCAATAGTATTACCAGTGATTGACAATACTATTACCATTGATTGACAACAGTATTATCACTAAACCTTTGAGACTATTACCGGAATTTTTTTATATGCTTTACAGACATATTAAATTCAATATCCATATATTAAAAAATGTTAACTTTAGATTAGTAAATCATTATGCCCCTCAGACAAAAGCAGCTAGATGTGAACTGTTTAGTTTGATACAACCCTTCTTGTATACAGCACAGTAAGTGCTTTTGGCAGGAGATTTCAATTGTCCTGTAAAGGCCAGGATGGCCAAGCAATATTGTGAATCTAATTTCCTTGCACAAATGATACAGAAGGCCCAGCTACAGGATGCTTTTTTTATACATGCTAAACATGATGTACATACTTTTCAGAATGGGCCTTTAGTGTCTAAAATAGACTATATTTTTACTTCAAAAGCAGTAAACACATTATCTGAAGATGTAATTCTAGATGAATACTCTGACCACTGTGTAGTCTCTGTCAGGATAGGGATATCATCTGACATACAGAGGGGACCTGGCTTTTGGAAATTTAATGTGTCGATCTTGATGGACAGACATGTTGCAAGCATAATTCAGGATTTTTTAGAAGCTAGAAAATCAGTTTTTGTATGCTTTGACAATCTGGTATCTTGATGGGAGGACACAAAACAAGATATAGTTTACATGTGTAAAATGATTAGTAAATTTCAGAGCAGAAAATCATATTTTAAATATATACAGAATAGATAATTATTGCAACATTTAATGTCCACCTCGTATGAAACTGGACAGAATTTGACCAAGCAGATTAAGGCAGTGAAAGCAGATATGATGGGCTATCATTCTTCCAAAAGTAAACAGCTCATCACCAGCAACAATATGGGATGGGGGAAGGGCAGACTTGATTTGCCCTTTTGAAGCATGTATTACAAAGGTCAAAGCAAAGGATATGTCCACACTGGTGGATGAGGCAGGGAATACCTTGGTGGAAAAAAACGTAATCTTAAAGCTACTATCAGAGAACATGCATCAAATATTTGCTCCCTTACAAAGTGAGGGTGGAAGCATGCAGAATTTTTCTCATTGCATACAGATACCTGGACCAGAACAGTTGGCTATAGATGCTCTAGCACAACCCATAACTGAAACTGAGGTCAAAGAAGTGTTATCAACTTTAATGGGGGGAAAGACCCCAGGGCTGGATGGCTTACAAAATAAAGTTATAAAACTTATTGGCACTGTACTTTCACCTGAATTGACTGTAGCTTTTAATCATATCTTGGACACCAATCAGGTGCCACTGTACATGAACATGGGTGTGCTGCCATATGTACATAAGAAAGGGGTAAGATACAATATCAGAAAATGGAGGCCTTGGAGCCTCTTAAATTCAGTTTTTAAAGTTTTAACCAAGATACTGGCTAAGATGTTGGTTTCTGCAGCTAATACAGTTATTTCACAAGCAAACACTGATGCAATTCCAGGCAGGTATATTCAAAACCATATCATATTGCTTAGAGAACTGGTAGAACTGGGGAAGATTGAGGAAGTGGATGGGTATCTGCTCTCACTTGATCATGAGAAGGCGTTCGACAGAGTTAGTCATACATATTTATGGGACATCTTGGAACAGTATCATAGTCCAGAGACAGTAATAAAATGGTTGAAGTGTATATATCATAAAGCAACAGTGGTACTGGTTATATGTGGGTGGAAGAGTCCTATAATCAGGCTACAAAAAGGGTTCCAGCAGGGCTGCCCCTTGAACCCAATTCTGTACAATTTTTTTATAGACCCGTTATTAAGAAAAATTAATTTTAATGAGAAAATTGTAGCAATCAACATAAGGGGACAACCACTTCCGTTCAAAGCTCTTGCTTACGTGGATGACATGAATTTTATAGTAAGCACACAGTCCTCAGTAGCAGAATTACTAGTAACTTGCAAGAATTTTGGGAAGGTATCTGGCTCGGCTTTGAGTGTACACAAGTGTAAAGGTCAAAGGTTAAATTACATGTTGAATTTCAAAGATACGGTGGCAGGGATATTAATACAGCCTTATCTGATAAAAGTACTAGGTACTGAATTTGGTCCAGGAGAACTGGATGTTATAAACTGGACAAATAAGATAGAGATTGGGAAGGTAAAAGTGTCCCAATGTAATAGGTGGAAGATGAAAAAGAAAAAGAAGAATATATCTGATAAAGACATACCTTATTTCTGTGTTTTTATATATTAGTTATATTTTCCCACCTCCAAAGATGTTAGAAACTGTTTTGCTAGGTATTTTTTTTCAAGCATGCTGGGGAAGTCATTTGAATCCTTTGAAAAGAAATATATGGTATCTCCCTCTCAAACAGGGTGGTTTGAATATGCCAAATCCAATTTTGTTTTTTAATAGTTTATTTTTTCATTATAATATCAAGCCAGTACTATTACAGCAAACAATAGGATGGGAGGTCTTACTAAGAGGGAAATGTAGCACCTGGATTGATCAATGGGAACGGCAGACCTTACAATATTTAAAAAAACTGTTACAGTTCCTGACTATATAAGATGCACTTTTCTTAGGTTAAAACAGTTGGGTTTACTTACACAGCAGGTGATCACATTGCCTAGAAAGAGGTTATATCACTATCTATTATCTACAATATGTCAGGAAGATGCTGCATTTGTAAAATGTCCTGTGGAACATAAGGAGACCTTAAAAGTGCTTTTGAACAACAAAAGGATACTGGAAAAAATGTGGGATGTGCACTGGTTAATGTGTCATGAGAAGCTTACACAGAAACATAGAAACATAGAAGTTGATGGCAGATAAGGACCGCAAGGCCCATCCAGTCTGCCCACTTCTTTTTCTACCTTATAAATGTGCCATCGGCCTTTGCTCTGTCAGTGACCTATCTATTCATAGTCATTTGTATTGCTCCCTTATGCCTATCCCATGCCTGTTTGAAGACCTGCACTGTATTCATAGCCACCACTTCTTGTGGTAAGCCATTCCATGCATCTACCACCCTTTCTGTGAAAAAAATTTCCTCACATTCCCCTTAATCGGCCTCCCTCTAATCTCATGCTGTGTCCTCTTGTCCTGCTATTTTTCTTATATTTAAACATGTTAGACTCTTTCACCTTGTTTATGCCCTTAAGGTGTTTAAATGTCTCGATCATATCACCTCTCTCCCTCCTTTGCTCAAGGGTATACATATTGAGCTCCGTTAATCTGTCCTCATATGTCTTCTGATGCAGTCCCTGCACCATTTTGGTTGCCCTTCTCTGGACTGCCTCAATTTGGTTAATGTCCTTGTGAAGGTGTGGGCCTCCAATACTGCACGCAGTACTCCAGATGGGCCTAACCAATGTCTTGTACAGAGGATTATTACCTCCCTCTTACGACTTGTGATACCCTACTAATACACCCTAACACCCCCTAGCCTTACCTACTGCTTTAGAGGTCTGCTTGGATGATTTTAGGTCATCAGTGATGATGATGCCCAAGTCTCTTTCTTCCTTTGTGACTGTAGCAACTCCTCCCAGCCTATAAGTGGCTTCAGGGTTTCTCTTCCCTATGTGCATGATTTTGCACTTCTTTGCATTAAATCCCAGTTGCCACTCTTCTGACCATTCTGCTAGTTTATCCAGATCTCTTCTCATTCTGCCCACCCATCTGGATCATCTACTCTGTTGCAGATCTTGGTGTCATCTGCAAACAGACAAACCTTACCCTCTAGTCCATCTGCGAGGTCACTAATGAAGATGTTGAATAGGACTGGCCCCAGGACTGATCCCTGAGGTACCCCACTTGTGACTTGCATCTCTTCTGACTGTATACCATTTACCACCACTCTGTTTTCTGCCAGTCAACCAGTTTGCCACCCAGTTGACCAACTTCTGACCCACCCCAAGCCTACCTAGCTTATTTATCAATCTTCTATGTGGAACAGTGTCAGCTTTGCTGAAGTCAAGGTGGCGACATCAACTGCTCCCCTTGGTCCACCACTCTGGTTACCCAGTCAAAGAAATCTATGAGATTAGTTTGACAGGACCTTCCTTTGTAAACCCATGCTGTCTTGGATCCTGTGCCCTATGGTTCAGGTGTTGCACTATCCTTTCCTTAAAAGTGCCTCCATAATCTTGCCCACTACTGAGGTAAGACTGACCGGTCTGTAGTTCCCGCCTCCTCCTGCTACCACTCTTGTGGAGTGGGATCACATGAAGCCCTTCTCCAGTCTTCTGGGACCTCTCCTGTGCTCAGAGACTCACTAAACAATTCTGCTAATGGCTCTGCTAGTTCCTCCTTTAGCTCCTTAAGTACCCTGGGATGTATGCCATCAGGTCCCATTGCCTTATCCACCTGAGCAGCAAGCTCTTGTAGGACCCTTTCTTTTGTGAGGGTAGTGCTCACCTCCCTCCCCCTGTTCCATGATGCTGAGCTGTGGGCCCCGCCTACCTTCTCTTCAGTAAATACTGAGCAAAAGTATCTATTTAGGATAGATGCCTTTACAGGTCCTCCTCCTCACATGCTCCCTTTTCTCCATTAAGCTTAGCAATACCCCTCTGGACTTTCTCCTTTCACTAATGTATCTATAGAAAGTCTTGTCACCTTCTTTTACTGTTCGTGCTAGTGTTTCCTCAGTTTGGGACTTTGCCTGCCTTACTGCCTTACCTGCTTCCCTTAGGACAGTTTGGTATGCCTCCTATCTTCATCCCGCTGTGTTCCTTATATTTTCTGAAGGCCAGCCTTTTGGCTCTGACCTTTTCTGCTACTGTATTTGAGAACCAAAGTGGTTTCCTTCTTCTTTTGCACTTCCTTTTCTGTCTAACACAATGGGATGTTGCTTCAAGTATTGTATCATAATGCTTGCCCACTTTGCCTGTACCTCCTCACCTGTGTTCTTTTTTGCCAGGGCTAGCTTAACTCTGTTGGCCATCTTATCAAAGTCAGCTCCTCTGAAGTCCCATATTTTTGCTTTGAATGGGATGATTTAGATGTAGTAGCCAAATTGAACCATACCATGTGATGGTCACTGGCCCCAGGTGACCTTCTACCTGGAGATCTGTGATCCCTTCTTTGTTAGTCAGTACTAGATCTAGGATAGCCCTGTCTCTTGTGGGTTGCTGTACCAGTTGTTTGAGGCCCTCTCCTGCAGAATCCACTATGAGTCTAGTTCTGGCAGATGTTCCTGCTGGTATTGACCAATCTGTATCTGGCATGTTGAAGTCTCCATTATCAGAACCTCCCTTTAGCTGTCATGTTTTGTATATCTTCTAACAGTAATGTGTCTATGTCCTCCCTCTGGTCTGGGGGCCTGTAGACAACCCCAGTTCTTATGGCTGTCCCATTTCCTGTTTCAGGGTGACCCACAGTTCTTCTGGCTCCTTATGTGTATTCTGAATTTCTGTAGCTTTGATATTTTCATTAACATACAGGGCCACCCCTCCCCTTTTTGCACTCGGTCTCTTCTGAACAATACATAGCCAGGTACTGAAGTCTCCCAAGTGTGGTTACTGGTAAACCCGTCTCACTAATTGCTACTATGTCAGTTTAGCCTCTGACATTATTGCCTGCAGGTCTGGGATCTTATTTCCCAGGCTGTGAGCATTGTGTACATGATTTTCCATTGGCCAGATTTTGGTGTGTTAGTTGTTGGGTGAAGTTTGGCATTACCCTGTGCATCGTATGGGAGACAAACCTTTTTCTTACCTGGTGATGCAAATGAGCAGCAAACACGCTGAATTCCTGTTTGACCACTAGCTGAGGGGAGGGTGTTCTTCCCATTCGCGTATGGGGTGCTGCACCCCTCCCCATTGCTAGTTTAAATATTCTGCAAAGACGTCAAACTTCTGCCCCAATGCACTGACTCCTCTTTAGTCAGATGCAGTCCATCAAATTTAAAGAACTTTCGCTCCCAGAACTGTTGCCAGTTCCCTACAAATCTGTGTCCTTTTCCTGGCACCAGTCCTTGAGCCACGTGTTTAGCTCCCTATCTCCCCTTCTCTGACCTTCCATCCATCTGCTCCCTTCTCCCAGACTGGCAGGATCTCAGAGAAGGAGATGCCAGATGAAATAGATGATAGTTTGTCACCAGCCTAGTCAGGTGTTCCTTGGTCTCCACAACTGACCGGCTGGCGAGATCGATAGTCCCTATGTGTACTAGGACATCAATGTTTTCTCCTGCTTTGTGAACAATTTTGTAATGCGGTCAGTGTCTCTCCATGCTGATGTACCTGGAGACATCTGACCATCACCCTAGCTGGAGATGGGTATCAACTCCCGAATCATGGAGTCTCCTATGATGAAGTTTTTTGATTTCCTTTGTGCTTGTTTAGTTTTGGTTCCTGATTTGGGTGAGTATTGTTGTGCTAGCTCCTGTGCATGATGTCCTGCTCTGCAGTGTCTTCTGCCTCTTTATTTGATTTCAGAGATAGAGGCAGATACCTGTTGTAGTGTTTATATGGTTTTGGAGGTAATGTGTTGGAGAGCAGAGTGATGGGGCACCTGATTTGCTCCTCTAACCACCTGCCAACCTCGCGGACCAACTACCCTCTGCAGTCGAGGTTTTTCTGTTGGATGCTGGGGAAATGGCGGGTGGTTCTTATAATGTATTTCCTCTTCAATATGAAATTTGAGGCGTGCAATCTCTGCCCATGCTGCCTGGAGCTGAGACCTAAGATCTCCAAAGGCCCAGCATGTAGGACAGTGTCCTAAATCCTGTAAGACTGTCCTTCTGAAAATTGTTCCACAGTACCTGCAGTTAATGAAGTCCATTCCAAATAAGTTGCTGGGTTTGTAACCTAGTCAGAGTAATTAGAAGGAAAAAAAAATGCAAGTAATGGTTTAATTGTGCTTTGTTTAACTTGTTATAACAAGTTAAATTACTAGTGCCCTTAAATGAGATCACCTTGTGGAGGCCCCACTGATCCGCCCCTTCCTGCTCTGCCACAGGAAATGTCACAACTGTGGTACCCTATAAAAGGAGTGTAGCGTGGGGTGGTTGGGGATGGGGGTGGGGTGGCTGGGCCCTTCCCCTGCCTAAAAAGAAGAACCACGGACAAAAGAACAAGGAGGTAAGAGCAGAAACAATCAGTCAACAACAAATGCAGTAACCCTGAAAGCTTATCCTAATGTTAGATAAAACTGTAAAACCTGTAAAGCACCACCTGTAATAATTTCAGAGAAGATATACCCTGTAAGAAACACTTTGCTCCAGAGAAAAATAAAGCAGTAACAGAAGATATACCTTGCAAAAGACAATTTGAATCAGAAGATTACAGCAGTAATCTGTTAGCACCTGTAGGCACACCTTGTAATAATGCAGAAGAAGGTATACCAGCAACAACGATTTGAATCAGAAAAAAATAAAGCAATGAAATGTTAGCAACAAACAGTAGCAATCCCTGTGAGTAAAAATAAAACACCACCACACAGTAAATCTGTTAGCCAAACTAAGTCTTAATCCTTCTCCCTTGCTCTGGTAAGTTTCTCTACTCTGCCTTTCAAGCAGTCTTAGAAGGAAAGAGCTCAGGTGAAGCTAGGTGCCTTGGCCAGCAAACCAAGTCTTCTACCTCCAAGATATCAACTAACCTGACTTTTTAACCCTTCTTTCTGTTGAAATTACTGACAGTTTGCCAGCTCCACCCCACATACACCCTAATCCTTTGGAAGAGCTGTGGGAGGAAAAGCAATTAGCTCCTTCAATGTGAGAAGGAGACTGAAACACCTCTGAGACAACAAACCTTTTCAACAAACAAGAATAAAACAAAACACAGTGTCAAACAGTAATTTTGCTTAGCCCAATGATAAAAAGTCACAAAAATGTAAGCTCCACCTGTAATACAGTAATTTCAGAGAAGATATACCCTGTAAGAAACACTTTGCTCCAGAGAAAAATAAAGCAGTAACAGAAGATATACCTTGCAAAAGACAATTTGAATCAGAAGATTACAGCAGTAATCTGTTAGTACACACCTGTAGGCACACCTTGTAATAATGCAGAAGAAGGTATACCAGCAACAACAATTTGAATCAGAGAAAAATAAAGCAATGAAATGTTAGCAACAAACAGTAGCAATCCCTGTGAGTAAAAATAAAAAACACCACACACAGTAAATCTGCTTAGCCAAACTAAGTCTTAATCCTTCTCCCTTGCTCTGGTAAGTTTCTCTCTTGCCTTTCAAGCAGTCTTAGAAGGAAAGAGCTCAGGTGAAGCTAGGTGCCTAGCCAGCAAACCAAGTCTTCTACCTCCAAGATATCAACTAACCTGACTTTTTAACCCTTCTTTCTGTTGGAAATTACTGACAGTTTGCCAGCTCCACCCCACATACACACCTAATCCTTTGGAAGAGCTGTGGGAGGAAAGCAATTAGCTCCTTCAATGTGAGAAGGAGACTGAAACACCTCTGAGACAACAAACCTTTTCAACAAACAAGAATAAAATAAAACACAGTGTCAAACAGTAATTTTGCTTAGCCCAATGATAAAAAAGTCACAAAATGTAAGCTCCACCTGTAATACAGTAATTTCAGAAAGATATACCCTGTAAAACACTTTGCTCCAGAGAAAAATAAAGCAGTAACAGAAGATATACCTTGCAAAGACAATTTGAATCAGAAGATTACAGCAGTAATCTGTTAGCACAACCTGTAGGCACACCTTGTAATAATGCAGAAGAAGGTATACCAGCAACAACAATTTGAATCAGAGAAAAATAAAGCAATGAAATGTTAGCAACAAACAGTAGCAATCCTGTGAGTAAAAAATAAAAACACCACCACAGTAAATCTGCTTAGCCAAACTAAGTCTTAATCCTTCTCCCTCACTCTGGTAAGTTTCTCTACTCTGCCTTTCAAGCAGTCTTAGAAGGAAAGAGCTCAGGTGAAGCTAGGTGCCTTGGCCAGCAAACCAAGTCTTCTACCTCCAAGATATCAACTAACCTGACTTTTTAACCCTTCTTTCTGTTGGAGAGTACTGACAGTTTGCCAGCTCCACCCCACATACACACTAATCCTTTGGAAGAGCCTGTGGGAGGAAAAGCAATTAGCTCCTTCAATGTGAGAAGGAGACTGAAACACCTCTGAGACAACAAACCTTTTCTACAAACAAGAATAAAATAAAACACAGTGTCAAACAGTAATTTTGCTTAGCCCAATGATAAAAAGTCACAAAATGTAAGCTCCACCTGTAATACAGTAATTTCAGAGAAGATATACCCTGTAAGAAACACTTTGCTCCAGAGAAAAATAAAGCAGTAACAGAAGATATACCTTGCAAAGACAATTTGAATCAGAAGATTACAGCAGTAATCTGTTAGCACACCTGTAGGCACACCTTGTAATAATGCAGAAGAAGGTATACCAGCAACAAAAATTTGAATCAGAGAAAAAATAAAGCAATGAAATGTTAGCAACAAACAGTAGCAATCCCTGTGAGTAAAAAATAAAAACACCACCACACAGTAAATCTGCTTAGCCAAACTAAGTCTTAATCCTTCTCCCTTGCTCTGGTAAGTTTCTCTACTCTGCCTTTCAAGCAGTCTTAGAAGGAAAGAGCTCAGGTGAAGCTAGGTGCCTAGCCAGCAAACCAAGTCTTCTACCTCCAAGATATCAACTAACCTGACTTTTTAACCCTTCTTTCTGTTGGAAGTACTGACAGTTTGCCAGCTCCACCCCACATACACACCAATCCTTTGGAAGAGCTGTGGGAGGAAAAGCAATTAGCTCCTTCAATGTGAGAAGGAGACTGAAACCTCTGAGACAACAAACCTTTTCAACAAACAAGAATAAAATAAAACACAGTGTCAAACAGTAATTTTGCTTAGCCCAATGATAAAAAAGTCACAAAAATGTAAGCTCCACCTGTAATACAGTAATTTCAGAGAAGATATACGCTGTAAGAAACACTTTGCTCCAGAGAAAAATAAAGCAGTAACAGAAGATATACCTTGCAAAGACAATTTGAATCAGAAGATTACAGCAGTAATCTGTTAGCACACCTGTAGGCACACCTTGTAATAATGCAGAAGAAGGTATACCAGCAACAACAATTTGAATCAGAGAAAAAATAAAGCAATGAAATGTTAGCAACAAACAGTAGCAATCCCTGTGAGTAAAAATAAAAACACCACCACACAGTAAATCTGTTAGCCAAACTAAGTCTTAATCCTTCTCCCTTGCTCTGGTAAGTTTCTCTACTCTGCCTTTCAAGCTGTCTTAGAAGGAAAGAGCTCAGGTGAAGCTAGGTGTCTTGGCCAGCAAACCAAGTCTTCTACCTCCAAGATATCAACTAACCTGACTTTTAACCTCCTTCTCTTCTGTTGGAAATTACTGACAGTTTGCCAGCTCATACACACACTAATCCTTTGGAAGAGCTGTGGGAGGAAAAGCAATTAGCTCCTTCAATGTGAGAAGGAGACTGAAACACCTCTGAGACAACAAACCTTTTCTACAAACAAGAATAAATAAAACACAGTGTCAAACAGTAATTTTGCTTAGCCCAATGATAAAAAGTCACAAAATGTAAGCTCCACCTGTAAAACAGTAATTTCAGAGAAGATATACCCTGTAAGAAACACTTTGCTCCAGAGAAAATAAAGCAGTAACAGAAGATATACCTTGCAAAGACAATTTGAATCAGAAGATTACAGCAGTAATCTGTTAGCACACACCTGTAGGCACACCTTGTAATAATGCAGAAGAAGGTATACCAGCAACAACAATTTGAATCAGAGAAAAAATAAAGCAATGAAATGTTAGCAACAAACAGTAGCAATCCCTGTGAGTAAAAAATAAAAACACCACCACACAGTAAATCTGCTTAGCCAAACTAAGTTTTAATCCTTCTCCCTTGCTCTGGTAAGTTTCTCTACTCTGCCTTTCAAGCAGTCTTAGAAGGAAAGAGCTCAGGTGAAGCTAGGTGCCTTGGCCAGCAAACCAAGTCTTCTTGTTAAAGCCAATCAGAAACATAAACCCCTACAAGAGAGGATATGCAGCAGGTTAAGATGTGTGCAGCAGGAAGAAACGATACGGCATCTTTTTTTTTTGAATGCTCATTTATATCAGGCTTTTGGGATTATTTAGCACAATGGTGGGGTGATAATATATTTAGTGCACTTACACACATTAATCTTATGTATGGGGTGTTTGACAGGAGATGGGGAAAGTGGCATTTAAGCACTGCACACTGTATTATCACAATCATTAAATGGAACATTTGGATTATGAGATGTGGGTATACCCTACAGCAAAAGGCAAGAAGCCATGAAGAACGTTATAATAAAATTATGCAAGATTTAATGTAATTCTATAAACTGGAAAAAAGCTCATTGTCAAATGTAGTAATGCTGGAACGATGGAAAAGTATGCCATGGGTCACTGATACAGATGCTCCTATAACATAACTTGTTGTTTTTCTTTTACTATTTTGAGATGAGTTAAATCTCTTTTTTGGTTTATTGTTAGACCCTGATTAGATGTCTGTTTGTTTTTTTCTGGAATTGTTCAGTCTTTTGTTTTATTTAATATGTATACCTTTTTTTTGTTGTTTAATTTCTCTGATGTATTGAATAAAAAATTCCCCTACCCTGCCTGCAGGAGACCTTGTTACCTGTGATCAGAGGGGACTCTTTTGTATGCGGTACCAAGATGGTGGACAAGAGTCCGGGAGGAAGACATGTTGATGTGGAGGAGAAGGAGATTGTCTCCTTCCACACCTCAACACAGTTAGAGACTGAAGAAATGACTAATCAACTAGATGGAGAACAAAATATGGAAGTGGTAGAACTAAATGAGAACAAAGAAACCAATGGGAAAACATCTGGAACCTTTAAAGCACAAGAGAAGATACAGGAAGAGGGAATGGAAGTGGATTGTAATGTTGATGGTCCTGAAGAAAATGGCACTGGTACAGGACTAGGCTTGGAATCAAATGAAACACTTGAATTGCAGAAAATCCTGGACTTAGAAGAAAGTAATTTCTTAGCTATGAAATGTTTCCTTATGCAGAAGATGCGGCGGTGTAAAGCTGACAGTAAAACTGATGCTGTCAGTACCCAACAGCTAGATAGCATTTTAAATGCTCTTAAAGATATGCCGACTGCTCAAAGTAGCATGGAGACTTCAAGTGTCTCGGGGACCAGGAAAATACCTCCTCCTGTAAGTACTAACCTGAATAAGGACAATTTAACTGCACAAAATGGAATGTTGTTTAAAAAACAAAATAAAAGCAAACCAGATGCAAAGCCCTGGTCAGTAGAGCCTGCTCTCTAGGCAGCAGGTTGGGAAAAGCAGTCTTAATCAGGGAAATGGGTCTCAGGCAGCTCACCAACTAGAATGCCATCACTGGAAGATTTTGTCTCTCTTACCCCTTAGGCTGAAACAGAGGCTCAAACATGCACAACGGAGCACATAAATTAAAACAGTGACCCTCTGGTGATTCCAGAAGACTTGGCTTTAACCCAAAATCCAATTTTGAACCTACCTTCCACAGAGACAGCTACAAGAATACAAGAAACCCCACATATTAAGATTGAGGCACCACTGAACGCTATCCCAGGCAGACAGAAAAAAACATTTTCTTCTTTATTTTGACAGCCTATTCCACCTGCAAAGTGCCACACACCATTAGACTCTCCTATGTTGGGGGCATACCTGAACCTCCAGACTGAGTTTATGTAGCTAGGAATCTTCTTAAGGACTCCATGACATTTTTCTCCCACGAGGTGCATGCTTTAATCCACATCTTGGGGGAAATGACATTTAATGTTAGTTTTAAAACAACCAAAGGTCTAAAGAGATTCTGGGTGATATACCACTCCCTGAAGTGTACAGCACTGCAGACCCCATTCCTAGCTATTCTCCTGACTAAGCAAGCATACAAAACTATCACCATTCTATTTACTGTAGGAATGAAGGAGTGGACTTATCAAATGTACTTTATTGGCTGAAAATGAGATGCACTGTGATCTGAGAGACTGAGGCTATTTTGGACACTGAGCACATTTGGACTGGGGACTGGAGGGTTAAAGTATTGTTAAAATCATATGATAATGGTGTGCTTCACCTCCCAAACTCTTTCTTTTTAGGTCACGACAGAGGGGTGCTGTTCTATGCAGGACAGCCTAAGGTCTGCAATAGGTGTGGGGATCCATCCCACTGAAGCAGTATGTGTGAGATGCTGTAAAATGCAATCTAAATGCAAATGTAATTTATGTGACAAACTTGGGCACACATTCCAGAATTGCACCTGGGCACACATAACCAGGAACACCATGATGGGGGGGGGGGTAGACCAGCAGTTTATCATCTCCCAGACTCAGATAGCAAAACTTAGGTCCAGAATGATTCCTACCCCTCAGACTCTTGAACCAGAAGAACCGTTTACATCATCAGCATCCCTCCCCTTGCAGGAAAGAACCCAGGGTCAGCAAAGGGACCCCCCAGGTACAGGAAACAAATAAAGAAAATACAGCTGACCATGTCTTGGCAATAGCAGAAATGCTCCCCCCGAACCTGTAGAAAAAAGTTTTTGAAGATCTACCAGGTCTAAACTAAAAGCAGCTCCCCCAAAAAAACAGTCAGGACTTCTCCTATACCAATTTCAAACAGTTATGAGATCTTACTGGAATCGTCAGATGGATCAGGGGAAGACTCTGACACCTCTTCAGTCCCTTCTTTGCATCCAGATGGGATGACTGACACTGAGTTGAGTTCAAAAGGCAGGGGACCCCAAAAGAGGAAAGCAAGGAAGAACATAAAAGGTTCTCAGGGATCAGGGAGAAGAAAAATAGTGGTAAATCAGGGGTGGTAACATAAAAATATTTGGTGCCTCCTTCCAAATAAGTAATCATGTCCCACACTAATTTTGAATACCATACAATTAATGTAAATAGCATAAAAAGAGTCAACAAAAGAAATACTGTGTTTGCATTTCTTGCTTCACTGCCTTTTGGATATAATCTTCTTGCAGGATGTGAGATTTTATACTCTGTCTGAAATAAAACAGGCTCAAAGACATTAGCTAAAGGGACCAATGTTTTGGTCTATTGGCCAAGACACCCGCACAGAGGTAGGCATTCTGGTACACTTTAAAAAGTTTAAGCTCCAATAAAACCATATCATGTTGTCCCTGGTAGAGTGCTAATACTAGATGTCCTAATTGACTAGACCCCATACTGTCTATATATATATATATATATATATATAAATATGGACCCCAGATGAAAATAGGAAGAATAGAGCTAATTTCACTCATCCAGCCCTAGTTGCATACATCAAAGCAAGTTATATTTACTGGAGACTTTAACTCTAGCTTGAGTAACCAGGATAAAAGTTTGTATGCCACTACAAAAAAAAATATATTGTGACTCCTGCTCCTTAAATATGGCCATTCGGACAGTCAAACTGAAGGATGCATACTTGGAATTCACCAGAAAATATACACCCACTTTCCAGACAGTGGTCCTGGCCACCAGGATTGATTATGTTTTTTTGTGCCCAAACTGGCATATTGTAAACACTGCTGTTTCTCCTTTGGAATTCACAGACTATAGGAGGGTCTCCACAAAAATAGGTAGTGCTCCCCTGAACCTTAAGGGTCCAGGAATATGGAAGCTCAATACCTCATTATTAAAAGATAGAGAGGTTCTCTAATGCAATAGAACAGTTCTTCTTAGCAAGAATGTCTGTGTGGATATGCTATGATGACCCCATAAGATGGTGGGAGGACACAACATTAGATTTAATATCATTACTAAAGCAATACAGCAAGAAGAAATGTAACCTCAGTTACCTGCAACATTTACATCAGAGGCACCATCTCCAAAACTTATTAACCATTTCACATACAACAGGACAGAACCTTAGTTCCCAGATCCAGTTAGTACAAAAGAAAATGAGTTTTTTACAGCAAAAAGCTGAGAAGTTATATAAACAGTACAAACTTGGGACCCAGGGAACTGCACAAGTGATAAACCCATTTGAATATAAAGGCAGCCAGGTGGACAAAAAGATTATGCATAGTTTAATAGATGCAGGAATCCATTCACAGCAATCACAGAAGAACATAATGCAGGTGGTCATTGACTACTCTATAAAACTTTTTGACGAGATCTCCACTAACCCTCAGAAAATTTGAGACTACTTAGAAACTATACAGGTCCAAGATGTCCCCCTCCATGTATTAAACATGGCAGAACAGCCAATAACACAAGAGGAAGTTTTAGAAAATATCAAACAGTTAAAAAACAACATCTCACCTTGCCCAGATGGGCTTCACAATAAATTATATAAAATTATAGGAGAGCATCTAAGTGATGAACTTATAGCAGTCCTAAACACAATGTTAGACTCTGGCAATATCTCTCTAAATTTTAACAGAGGAAGTCTGATTTTTCTACTTAAAAAGAGGGATGAGTCTAATTTAAACAATTGGAGGCCTATCTGCATGCTGCAAACTTTTAACAAAAATCTTAACAAAAAATTACTATCCATAGCTGACATTGTAATTTCCCCAGAACAGGCTTGTGCTGTTCCAAACCAGACAATACAAAATCACCTCATCTTTCTGAGAGAAATATTTGCAACAGGCTATTCAAACATATGTCCTGGACATGTAGTTTCCTTGGACCAAAGAAAGGCTTTTGATTCAATTTGCCACTCTTTTTGGTGGGAAACTCTATATCACTATAGGGTGCCGCTGAAGGTGGTAGGTTGGATCAAATCCCCGTATAATACTGATACAGTCATACCTATAGTAAATGGGAGAAGAGGGTCAATGATACCTATTAAAAGGGGGTTTAGGCAAGGTTGCCACATGAGCCTCTTATTATATACCTTTTACATAGACCCTTTGTTAAAAAAGATGAACAGGTCAAATTCCATCTTCCCAATAGTGAGTCTAAGTATTCAAGCCCCTTTTAGAGCCATATCATATGCTTGTGATGTGTGCATACTGGCTGCAGACCAACCTTCAGTCCTTTCTCTATGTATGGCTTTTGGAACAACATCAGGGGCTTCTTTAAACGTGTAGAAATGCCTTTGGAAGGTGCTAGGAAATAGTATGCAGCAGGATGACACTATAGGCCCTTTGTAATTTACAATTGCACCTATACCGATCTGAGGTATAACATTTGGGGCCATATATATGGATGTTTTAAACTGGGATGAGAAACTGGAGATAGGAAGAAAGAAAACAGCACACCAGAATGGAAATAAGATTGGGAAAAAGAAAAGGGTATTTTTAATAAAAACCTTCCTGATACCAGTTGTTTTGTATCTCAACTATGTCTTCCCAATCCCTAAAAAGCTTAAACTTCATTAATAAGCATATTCTTTAAGGCATGTGGGGAAGTAGACTTAACCCCATAAAAATGAATATTTTACATCTATCTGTCAGAGAGGGAAGATTGAATATGATCAATCCCATTTTATTTTTCAACAGTATTTTTTTTATGTATAATTTAAAACCTGTATTAATCAATGCTGGCAAGGGATGGGAGCCCTAGTTGTATGAGAATTGTAAAACATGGTTTCACTCATGGGAACAGAATACCCTAAGGAACTTGAAAGGACCTGAGTGTTTACAGTATCCTTTCCTTAGGTTAAAACAATGGAGGGTGTCTACCCAACAGATTATCTCCGCCTCTTCACATAAAGTCCTATACAAAACTCTAGTAAATACACTATGTGGGGTCCCAGTACCATTTGAGAAATGCCCAGATCAATTTTGAAACTCATTACAAACCCTTTTACATAACCCAAGGATTCCAGTTCATATATGGGATTTTCACTGGCTCTCATGCCACAAAAAGATAAATATCAAAATAATATTCAAAAACATAAACAGCTCCAGGAAAGAATATGCAGTAGACTACGGTGCATTAACATTTTAGAAACAATTGAGCACCTTTTTTTCCAGTGCTCCTTCATTAAAGGGTTTTGGGAATACATAGCTGAGGCCTGGGGTGAGCCCTTGTTTAAGAAGATAACATATGAAAACATATTGTATGGTTATGTCTCCCCAGATTGAGGGAAGTGGAAGTTAAGTACACTTCACCTATTATTTGTTATCATTAAATGGAACATTTAGATGGTAAGGTGTTTGTTCACACTCCAACAGAAAGAGAGCTCCTACATGGAATTATTTGGGAAAATTGTAAAGGATGTACATAATGTGTATATTACAGAATGTAGTAACCTATTCCAGAGGACTGTATTAGAGTTATGGGGAAATATAACCTGGATCACCAGCTTAGGCACAACTGAGACGTGATTGAATGTCATAGTGAAATAATTCTAAAACAAACTGCGTGAGCTAGATATAAAGAGAACCGAGGTGACCTGTTTGGAGCCCTTGAGGATAAGGAGACATATTCAGAGTTTGTTGTTATAATTTGTATTGTTCTTCAAGCTTGTGATGTTATTTTTTTTGTCTGTATGCCTTCACTAGTTTATTTTTTGTATTCTTTCTTATAATTCTTTGGAAGTATTGCATGGATTGGGGAAAGGGCCTTATTACTGTGGATGTATGATGCATATATATATCACGATTCTTGTTTTGAATAAAATTTACCCGTACTCTTTTTGATAAGTGCCATGGGATCTTTAACATTCACCTGAACTACCACCAATCCAGGCAGATGAGACCTCTGTTTAACGTCTCATCTGAAAGACAGCACCTCAAAAGTGCAGCACCCCTTTCATGCTGCACTACAGTGTCAGTATTGGGATATTAACCCTAGTGCCAGATGTGGGAACTGAACCCACAGCCCTCTGATCTCCCAGCCTCATTTTTAAGTAAAACAGCTTTTTTATTGTGACAACAGCTGCAGTAGTTGACTACTTTCTTATCCCCAGCACTTCATCCCTATCTGGGTCATTGTCAGGGGCAGATCTAGTTAATGTTAGGTAAGGCCACCATTTATAGGTGGATACATTACAGATCCACATATTAAATTATTACAATTACATGCAGGTGTATCTAATTAACATAGTATTTTTTCACTTAACTTACTTTGTATTCAACTTCTATTTTACCTGTGGCATTTATTATACAAAGATATTCTTTTTATTATGTTCCATTTTGATAATGCCAGTAAAGTCAAACATGAAACATCTGAATTACAATATATTAGCCCTTCATGAACAAAGTCAGTTAAATGCTGCAAGTGGTGCACTAATTTGTGGGACTGAAGTACAAGTCCCACAGTCTCTCATAACTTTGATTGAGGTGCTACTAAACTTGCACGAGATGTCACATTGTGAATGCATGACCCAGTATCGCAGTCACGGTAGGGCAACACATAAAAAGCTCCCCCGCACCTATAAACAAGGCCTGGAAACATGCATAACAGCTTAGTACACTTAACGGTGTACTAAGCTGTCCATCACAGTAAGCCTGTATCTCAAAACATTTTCGAGATATGCAGTAGCTTTTGAATGGTACCAAAACAATTGCAATGTTATCCTATGGAAAATCACAAAACTTCAAAATCTTATAACTATGTAACAGATGAAAATTTTCTTAGCAAACCAGCAAAAGTCACATATGTGGGTCAAGCCCTTTGTTCCCTGAACATGTCACCCCATAAGTGCAAACCATGTGTTTGCAATGAAGTGACAAAGAAATAGACATATCTGGAAAAGTAGTGTCTCAAGTTTATTTAGTGGTGTGACATTATTTATTCTACTGTGAAACCAGAAATGAGGCTGTGAGATCTTTATTAATGCTGCGATAGCAAAAAAGTGTGACAGAAAAAAAAGTTCTGAAAACATAAAGCCTTATAATACTGGAACCCTATCATATTGTTTCATAGGACCTGTGAAAGGTACTACCTTAGGACATGACACATGTCCCCTGCAAGACTGGGGCAAAAATCCTTTTCCATGTTGGCTGTAGACAAGAACGAACAAAAAAAAATGTTAAGTATAGGAACATTTTTTTTCTAGAAATGACACAGCTGTATCTCAGAAACCTCACGATCTGCTATCACAAAAATGTTCACACCTCAAGACCTTGCCTCAAAGACCACACATAGAAAAGTTCTGCTCATCTCATTAAAGGGAGACAAATATATTAATGTTCAAAGTTTTAGGTTTATAATTAAGTAAGCTACTCAACCCTAACTATAGTGGTGCTATCACACCACTATAATATATTTATTTATTTAATTAGGTAGTTTTTGTTTACTGGGTGGGTGTACTAGCCATAAAATAACTACAGGTATTTTCAGGCATGACCCAGGAGAGTACAACATTAGACAATACATCAAAATCACAAATCACAGTGTCAAGAAGATTGTTTGCAAAGGAAAATCTCAGTTAATGAGTAGTTACTATACAGTGTATAATACATACATGACATGCTATAATTTACATAGGAACACAACTAAGCCTTATCACAGTGTGCTAGATATAGAAATACTGATTCAGATAACATTAACAGGATAGCATTAGTTCAAGGCTTCAGTAACAGCGAGTAGCTTAAGACAGTTGTAGTGTGAAATTTATTCATGCAGGTAGTGGGAAATAGTATACCACAGGCTAAGGAGGACTGAAGCAGCTACAGGGGTCAGATGTTATTAGGAAATGGTGCTGCCCCTTTTTAAAGCTAGCATGAGAGCTGGACTGATGTAACAACAAGGGAAAGGAGTTCCAAAGCTTCAGGGCGTAATGAGAGAAGGCACAAGTCCCTTTAGTGGTCTTACATCTATGCACTTGAAGAAGGGATTTATCCACCGAGCAGAAGCCATAAGAGGAGGATTGGGGGAGATGCATAGTGGCAATAGAAGAGGGAGTTTGAGACCTGACAGCAACATCAACCAAAGAACCAAGTAAGTAACATCTAACAGGAGATGGAGAGAGCCAGTTCAGATCAATATAAAGCTGACAGTGGTGTTTGAGTCAAGGGGATGAAAAGGCGTAATGGCAGATGTTATTATATGTGATAATCCATTTGTGAAGGATGGTCTTCTGTGTTGTGACATACTGTAAGTGGGAGCACCATAAGTAAGGACAGGGAGAAGAATGCCATGGGCAATGGCCTGCTTAGCCAAAGGAGTTAACATGTAACTGGTCTTGTAAGCAATTCCTAATTTGGTGTTTACTGATTTACAAGTGGCCTGGATATGGAGATCAAAGTCCAGAGACTGATCCAGAAGAACATAAAGGTATTTAAAGGATGCAACATTGTCTAGAAGGGGGACAACCACACCTTGTACCAGAAGAACATCTTGGAAGGCCCTTAGCTTAGGGACAGAGCCAAACAGCATACCTTGGATTTCCATAACACTGAGTATAAGTTTATGAGCAGCAAGCCAGCACTGAACATTAGTAAAATCAGATGAAAGATGTGAATTAAGGTTTCCTAAGGTATTAGAAGTAGTGTAAAGTACCATATCATCTGCATAGAGGAGGGATGAGCATGAAGAGATCTACATTAGTTACAAAAAACTCTGTTAATGTATCATTTAGGAGAAAAGTGGCATTAGGGTTTCCAACACTAACACTCCACCCACACCCTCCATGCACCAACAAGCATTGGGGATGTGTTTTGTGGTCATCAGCCCTAACGTTAACCCTATTCCTTAAGTAAATAAGCTGATATTTTTACAGTATAGGAGGTGGGTAAGCATTGGGGCTGATGACCTAGCACCACCCTCCCCATGCCTGTTGATGTGTGCATGGTGAGTGTGGAGTAACAACACTAATTCTATTTCTCTACATTTGTGGCTTTGACCTAACTATAACATTAATGCAGTTTTGTAAAATATATATATATATATATATATATATTCATGGCAAAAACACCATTTAATTCATCAGTTAGGGTTGTTCCACAGCAACAAAAGTGATGAAATTCAATGTTAGGATTGCCACCTTGCACTCCATGCCCACCCTGTCCCCACCAACAGGCATTGGGGTGTGCGTTGGGGTAATTGGCCCCAACTCTTACCCCATTCCATGTGTAAATAAGCTGAGGTGGTGCAGTATAGGAGAATGGGGTGAGAGTTAGGACTGATGACCCCAATGCACACCCCGATGCCTGTTGGTGGGGACGGGTGGGCTTGGGGTTCAAGGGGTGGCAACCCTAACACCAAATTTCATAGCTTTTGTTGCTGTGGAACAACCCTAAATGATGCATTAATGGAGTTTTTTGCCATGAATTTCACTTCTTTTTGAGAATGTGCACTATAAATAGTGAAGGGCCCCGGGCTCCCACCATGTGATTTTTTTTGTCACTTTGCTGCATAAAAACTGTATGACTGACTGAAATGAAAATTGGTAAATGAAGACATGTACCATGGCACACAGTGTGTCCATAATTGTGTGTACGTCCTTTCAATGGTCACAGAGCACCACAAGCAAACAACTTAACATGCACAAGTCAGCAACCGTAAGAGCCAATGACCCTAAAAATGTCACAGTCAAAAATGCATTATAAATCTTTGTACATTCCAAATGCCAGGCAATTCGGACACATGGTTCAGAAGTTATGGAAGCATAATGAACCAAATTTTCATTATTCAGAGTGGCATAATTCTGCACCTGTTAATGTTTTTCACACCAAACCACTGCAAGGCACCTCCATACCACTAGGTCTACCTATGCTAAAAATGTCAAGCCAGTAGCACTATGAAGAATGCTATGAGCAAAATGTTAACTGCATCACACAGTATCTCTTTAGTGAATAATATTTCCAACATGTAAACAACATTATTCACATCCCCAGGACATCCACACAACACCCTCCAAATTTTATGTGAAAAGACCAAACTGTTCCAGAGATACTAAATTTTTACATTTCTGCACCTTTAAGAAGCCTTCCACCACAAAATGGCAGAAATTGCGGCTGAAAATGTGCTGAAATGGTGGACCTGGCAGACGAAAAATCTGTAACTGTGAGTGGAGTCAACTTCAAATGGCAATAACTCTGGAACGGCACAACATTTTTTCACCAAACACTGGTATATTCCTTGAACACAGGTCATTCTACGTGGCAAGTTTCAGATCAATCAACGACACACTGGCTGCACTATGAAACTGTGCACGAGTGCCACAAATAACATTTTTGCCACTTCGCTACACAAGAACCATATATCCGATGGAACCAAAAATTGTTAAAAGAAGACATGTACCATAGCACACCGTGTGTCCACAGTTGTGTGTGCATCCGTCCAACGGTTGCACAGCACCACAAGCAAACAATGTAACATGCACAATTCAGCAACTGTAAGTGCCAGTGACCCGAATATTGTCTCAGTCAAAGATGTAATAAAAATCTTTGTACATTCCAAATGTCAGGTGAATCAGACACACAGTTCAGAAGTTATTGAAGCATAATGAACCAAATTTTCATTTGTCAGAGTGGCATAATTCCACACTTGTTAATGTTTTACACACCAAACCACTGCAAGGCACCTCTGTACCACTAGGGTTACCTACGCTATAAATTTCAAGCCAGTAGCTCTATGCAGAACGCTATGCCCAAAATGTTAATTGCATCATGCAGTATCTCTGCAGTGAATTATTTATCCAACATGTAACCAGCATTATTCACATCCCCGGGACATTCACTCCACACCCTCCACATATCATGTGAAAAGACCAAACCGTTCCAGAGATATTCAATTTTTATGTTTCTGCACCTTTAAGAAGTCTTCCACCACAAAATGATGAAAATCGCTGCTGAAAATGTGCTAAAATGGTGGACCTGGTGGATGAAAAATCTGTAACTGTTAGGGGGGCCAACTTCAAATGGCAGTAACTCTAGAATGGAACAACATTTTTTCACCAAACAAAAACTGGCATGTTCCTTGAACACAGGTCTTTCTACCTGGCAAGTTTCAGATCAATCAACCACACTGGCTGTGCTATATGTTGCGAAGACAGTGCAGACAAATAGCAGAAACATAATGTTTTGCACTGCACAAATACAAAAACACAAATGGTAATGTTAACGCAAACGATGATGGCAACAGTGAGGTAAAAGAAAGTAGTAATGCTAATGATAACGCAAATGGTAATGCACATGGTGATGCAAATGGAAACAATAACTCAAACAGTAAGAGAAATGCAAGTGCAAACGTAAATGAAAAAAGAAATGGTAATGTAAATGGTTATGTTAACGGCACCAGAAACACAAACGGTAATGAAAACAGTAACGAAAATGCAAACAGTAACAGAAATGCAAACAGAAACACAAATGGCAATTGCAGCGGTGACACAGATGGAAGCAGTTACGTATGCAACAACAGAATTGCTACTGATAATGCAAATGCTAAGGCCAATGGAAACGAAAACAAAAACAGTAATGAACATGCAAACAGTAACGGTAATGCAATTGGAAATGCAAATGGTTACAGTAACACCAACGATGACACCAAAGGAAACAGTAATGCAAACGGAAACGCAAATGCAAGCACGTATGCAAACACAAATGGTAACACACACGGTGACACAAAAGTAAACATAAGCAAAAATGTTAATGAAAATGCAGACGGTAACAATAACGCAAGCGCAAACGCAAATGTAAAGGGTAACGCACAAGGTGACGTAAACGTAAACACTAACGCAAACGGTTACGGAAACGCAACTGGAAACCCTAACAGTAACATTAATGCAAATGCACACACTTTTTTTTCCCAAAAAGGTGCATTCAGAAGCACAGTGAATACAAAGAATGTATGCATAATAATGGCCCTCAGAGCAGAAAATGACCATATGGAATACTAAATTCCTTATAACTCAGTATGACATAGAAAAAAATTTAAATCTCATATTATTTGTGACTTTCGAGGCTAGTTTTGCACTTTGCCCCCAGTAGGGGACTAAGCATTCGTCTGATGAAAAGTCAGTATCTCTAACCATTTTCGAGATACGGGCCCCAAAAGATCCGGCGGATGCTGTAATGTTATCCTATGGGAAAAATCGTCAATTTCAGAGTACCGTAACATTGCAGCCCTCTAGTATTTTTTTACCAAACTACAAAAAGGCACATCTGTGGGATTTTGGTTTTCTTCCCTCCAAATCTCAGCCCAAAAGACCAAACCGTTCTTTTGCAGCAGGGTGCAAAGATTCCCTATTGCAGTGTCACAAAGTACTTTCGCATATCACGACACTTTCACAAACGAAATTATGAAAGTTTCACATATGTGAAAGCACTTTTTATAAAAATTTAAAAAACATATTTCTGGGGTGTTTAACCCCCAAAAAAGACATGGCTAGCATCCTCAAGGCTCGACTAGGTGAACACAACAAGAATTGTGTCCCTACAGGGCCCCATATTTAAATGCCAAGCAGTTCTGTGACCACCAACTGAAAACAAGATGGCTGATTTGCAACACTACAAAGGTCATTTGTGAAAGTAAAAAAGTGCATTTGTGACACTTTCGCATATTTTAACTTTTCCCATTGACTATGATAGGAAACTTGTATTTTGAATAACTTTTGAACCATTTAATATTTTTCAGAAAATCTTTGAAAGGCACATCGGGGACGCTAGCTGCATGTTCCCCAGAGGTTTCAGACTGGTCGCACAAACTGTGCCAGCTGTAGAAGTGAGCAAAGAATGTGCAAAAATGCATAATTTGTGCGTTTTTGTGGTACTCTGTAGCTCTGCAACTGTACATCTGACCATAACAAGGCTTGGAAGGTCCAGAGATCTATGCTACCAGACTGTGTATGACAAATTTCAGGCAAATCAGGTGTACAGTGGCAAAGTTATTAAGCTGCAAAATTTCAGATTTAACCTTAAATGGGTACTCAACCCTAACTATAGTGGCACTACCGTTGCCACTATATCTCGTCATATATATATATATATATATATATATATATATATATATATATATACACATAACGCATTGCCAGCAGAAACAGGCCACATGACCTATCAAGTCTGCTCAAATGTGCAGCTATCACCCTTGCCCCTTCCCCCCTCAAATTTACCCCATCCTCTCACCTTTTCCCATCCCCTTTTGAAACAGTCCACTGTCTTACAAGATACCACATCCTCTGGCAGAGTGTTCCATTGTGCCACAACCCTCTCTGTGAAAAGTGTCTCCTCATCTCCCTCTTACATCTCCCCCCTTCAAACTGAGACCGTGTCCTCTCGTGTCCCTCCCCTCCTTAGCTTAAATATCCCTTCAGTGCTTGTCTTAATTATCCCCTTTACATACTTAAAGGTCTCAATTATATCCCTCGATCCCTCCTATCATCCAAGGAATACAGATTCAACTTTCTTAAGTCGCTCCTTGTAAGATTTGTCTTCCAACCCCTGGATTAACTTTGTTGCTCTGCACTGTACCCCCTCCAGCAATCTGATATCCTTCTTTAGATATGGGCACCAGTACTGTGCACAATAGTAGTAGTAGTAGTAAATATTTTTATTCATATAATATGAACAAGGATAAAACTCTGCTGAGTAGAAGTCTCATTTTCAGAGAGGTCCCTTGGTTACAATGTTGCATGTTCCTCACAAAGACAAACAAAAACTTGGGACATAAATTATATCAACATTACAAACACTGTCAAGACCATCATGATAAAACAATTTCAATATATAATAAATAACATGGTAAATAATAAAAGACATTTTACAAAATACATACAATTGGGCAAGGCATCAGTACCACTATAGCAATCAGGTTATTTTAAACAGCATGGCTTTTGTGAATCAATATGTCTTAGAAATCAGCTCCTTATATTTCCCAAGCAAATAGATGCTTGTGTCCCCCTTGAGTCTAGGTGGAGTGTATTCCATAATGATGGACCTCTACTGAGAAGTGAAGATCTACCTATCCACAGGATACACTTAGGGACAATGAATTCATCACTCTGTGAAGATCTTAAACCCAGTCTTATCTACCTTACTCCAAACAGGTCCAACAAGTAACTCGGTAATCTCTGCTTTCTAATATTCACAATGAAAGCAGCCAAATGCCAGTTTCTTCTATCCTCTAGACTCCACCAATTTAAGGCTTTGTGCAACTCACAATGGTGTCTTCTCCTAGGACAGCCTAGGATGAAGTGGGCAAGTCTGTTATACATAACTTCCAGTACTCCAGGTGTGGTCTGACCAGTGACCTGTAGAGAGGCAGGATCACCTCCCTGCTCCTTGAGGAGATACCTCTCACAATACATCCCAGCATCCTATTGGCCTTTGAGGCTGCCTTCCTGCACTGCTCTGTTTTGTCCATTTTCCATGTTACAACCACCCCCAGATCCTTTTCCTCCTTGTTGGTACCTAGCTGCACTCCCCTCAGCAGATAACTCCTCCCAGTGTTCTTTGCCCCCAAGTGCAGTATCTTGCACTTTTTAGCATTGAACCCTATCTGCCACTTTTCCAACCACTCCTCCAGTCTGCTCAAGTCATTCTGTAGCCCCTGCCACCCTGCTATGTCATCCACCACTGCCCCCAACTTGGTGACATCAGCAAATAGACTGATCTTGTTCCTGATGTCATGTGAGATGTCCTCTATAAATATCCCAAACAGCACAGGCCCTTGTACTGATTCCTGAGGCACCCCACTAGTCACCACCATTGGAGGTTAGAGATCCCCCACCACCACCACCCTCTGCTGTCTCCCCTACAGCCAGTTCTCAATCCAGTTGACCATTTTAGTCCCTTCCCCCACATATCTCAACTTCCCCACACAGATTCCCATGTTGCACTGAATCAAAGGCCTTGCTGAAATCCAAATAAATGACATCCACTGCATGGCCCTTGTCCAGTTCCCTCATTACCCAGTCATAATAATTCACTAGGTTGGACTGACAGGATCTTCCTGAGACAACCCCGTGGTGATGATCGTCCAGGAGCCCATTGTCCTCCAGGAAGGTCAGCAGCCTCTCCTTCAGAATTGTCTCCATTAGCTTTTCCACAATGGATGTTAGGCTTACTGGTCTGTAATTGCCCGGTTCATCCTTTCAGCCTCTTTTATGGAGGGGTGCAATGTGAGCCATCCTCCAGTCCTGTGGTATGCACCCTGTGTCCAAGGAGGTATTGAATAGGTCTGTCAGTGGCCCAACCAGGCCCTCCACCATTTTCTTCAGCACTCTGGGATGTATGCCATCAGGTCTTGGTGTCTTATCCACCGTCAGAGACCTTAGATCTTCCAAAAATCTGCCCATGTGTTTACTCTGTTAGTCAACCTCTCCCCATGCCCACCCTCCCAAACCCCTGCAGTAGTTGCTCTCCCTTCTCCCTCATGAATACAGAAGAGAAGTACTCATTTAGTATTTCTACCTCTTCCACCCTTTCTCTGCCCACCCCCCGTACCTCCTAATCCTCACTATCTACTACTTGCAGCTCCTTATCTCCTGCATATATTTGAAGAAGTTTGTTTCCCCATCCTTGATGCCCTCTGCCAACCTCAGTTCCCTGGAAGCCTTGGCCACTCTGACTCCCCTTGCAACCTCTTTGGACTTCTTCAAGTACTCCTCCCAATCCTCCCCCCTCCTGTACCTTCTGTATCTCCTAAATGCTGCTTTTTTCACCTTCATTTTTTCTAGGACTTCCCTACTCATCCAGCTTAGTTCTGGCCCTTCCCTTTTTGCTCTATGGTTTGGTACAGGTCTCAGTGGTCTCCATCATCCCTAATTTGATTTTTTCCCATTTCTGGTTCACATCCCAGTGAGACTGAATTCCTTTCAGGTGCCCCTCTAAGATTTCACCCATCCTTCAGAAATCAACCCTTCTGAAGTTGACCACCCTCGTCCTTGTCCCCAAAGCATCTCTGCTCATGTTGAGTGTGAACCACACCGAGTTGTGGTCACTTCCTTCCAGCCAGTTTTCAGCTCCCTAACAACCTCACCGTTGGACAGTATCAGGTCCAGTGTATTTTCCACCTTGTTGGTGCAGTAACCATCTATATTAGGAAGCTGTCCTGAAAGTCTTCCAGGAGTACCCATTCCCTAGCACTTGAGATGGCTGGGGTTCTCCAATCCACTCCTGATAGCTTGAAGTCCCCCACGATTACTGTGTTACCTTTCCTGTACACCCTACTAACCTGCTCTACAAGCTTCCTGTCCAAGTCCTCCTCTTGAGTCTGTGGCCTGTAAACCACCCCCATCCTGAGGGTCCTATTTTTCATGTTGTGGAATTGCATCCAAAAGGACTCTGTTCTACCCTCTTCCCCCTCTTCCCTTGCACACTTTATCCCTTCCCTCACATCGATTGTCACTCCACGCCCTTTCCATTTGCCTCTATCCCGCCTGTAAATCCTT
This sequence comes from Neoceratodus forsteri, assembly GCA_016271365.2. NCBI lineage: Eukaryota > Metazoa > Chordata > Ceratodontiformes > Ceratodontidae > Neoceratodus > Neoceratodus forsteri. Next base: position 402,309,070 of record CM057455.1, on the reverse strand, counting down.
ACCCTGGGAATATCAAATCCCAGTCCTGGTACTGATTGACCCATGTTTCAGTTTCTTTGTTCACCCCCCTTCTGCCATTAGAGTCTGTAGTTCTGCAGATTTGTTCCTGAGGTTCTTGCATTCAAGAAGACAACCTGTCATGCTGTACTCTTACCCTCCTTATCACATTTCCCATTCCCCTTTACTCTCCCACAACCTTTTCCTGGTACCATGCCTGTTCCTGTGGGGGTAAGCTCATTTGGCTCCCCTCTCTGGAGACCCTGCCTACCAGCTGTCCATTACAGATGCAGCAAAGTAAAATTTTGCCCACAAAGTGGGCACCAAGTAACCACTTCACGTTAGTATTCCGCTACATGACGTGCCCATTTTAAACCCTTACTTTGACACTTGGCATTGTAATTATGACTTTGTGTTGTGCACTCTGCCTTATTCCACTTTAAGGCAAAGTGAGAATTCTCAGGTAGCCCACACACATCACATGGCTTACACAGTGTAGATCACATGCTTTAGGTAGGCAGGCAGAAGGTTATGGGCAAAAACACTCTGCAACATAGGCTGGCTTACATATTTTGCATGGGCTGTGACAAATGGCTCTGCTCTGCGAATGGCGGGGGGTTAGGTGTGGATGTGTGATGAAGAGAGATGCACAGGTGACAAGTCCTGAATGAAGTTATTTTCCCCATTTTATGTACAGAGGTTGATGCACTACTTGTATTAGACATACTGCATTGACCACCACCACCACCACTGCTACTCTGACTACGACTTGAAAGATTTCTAAATCATAATCCTCCCACTCATCATGTCTATAGTAATCCTCTGGTATTATTTCATCACTCCTGCAGACATTTCTACTTGGTCTTACACTCATGGAAGGGGATAACATGCTCAGTAAGGTTGACAACGAGGGTGAATGCCCCACTATGGCATTAGCTGCCATCTGATGCTATGTCCACAGTGCCATGTGCCTGTTATTAAGATGTGTATGCTGCCCCAACCCTCTGCCCAGATGACTCCCCTTTTTACCTTGACTCACACACACATAGCAAAGCTGGCAAATTGCAACTGACTCATTTGCATCTTGGTCAAAAAAATCCAAAATAAGGGATTGTGAGCCCCTACTTTTAACTTGTCCCTGATGCTGCTTATTGGACTCCGTTTTTTTAACCCCTGAAATGTGGGATGTGCTACATGATTTTTCAGGCTGGACACACTTGGACTTCAACTGATCACCATGACTACTAATGATTATTACTGGGTCATCATCACTATCATCAACAGGAATCGCTAAATCAAAACTTTTTGGGGGTAGCACCAACAGACCCAGACACAGCCACCTTGATTTTCTTTTTCTCTCGTTCCTCACAGGGATCGCTGACATCATCATCATATTCATCAACATCATCCACATCCATATTTTCAGCTTGGATGCTGTCATGTGGAGAACATGTTACAACCACAGCATCGCCATCATCATCATCACCTGATATTTTTGTGCCACACTTAGAATCACTGGATGGCAAAGGCATGACCTCAACAGTGCTGGAAGAAATGTGACATTGTGAGTTATTGTCACCAGAATCAGAATCATGTTCAGCTACCATGGTGATGTTAATGGGGAGTATAACATTATCTACACTGTCAGTCTCAGCTTTAGACTCAACTATATTTTTAAAATGGTTAACTGGTCATAAGTGGAACTTGAGGCAACAATACTCATGCCAGCAGAAACTGCACTAACACCACCAGCTGGTACAACATCATCTTCTCCAATTATGAGTGAAGCTACAGATTGTGCAGTAAAAAACATTGATGGAGAAATCCCTTTACTGACATCAGCTATGCACTTTTGCATACTACCACACCCACAGACAATCTTGCCACTGGCAGCAGTGCCATGGCCAGAAACAGCTTTGCTTGCATGTCTCTTTGCAGGTATTTGGAGGGATCACCAAGAAAATTCTAAAGAAATTTAGATTTCTGAACTTTCAGTATGGGCCAGTGGATGTGAAGCCAAAAAAAAAAAAAACAACTGTGGCTTGCAGATGGAGATTGGGTACTAAACAGATGCAAAAGCACAGACAGATAAAGATTACACTGTGCAATCAAGAAGAGATGCAAATGCAAAGTCACAACACCTTAACCAGTGCTCACAAATCACAATTCAATCTGGAAAAGAATACCTTTACTGGTTGAAGTGTGTATGTGTGTGTGTGTGGGGCAGTGCACTGATGTAACAGTCCAAAACCAAGATACCACAAAGCAGTAGAAAATCACACAGGTGCAGTGGATAGCAGGTTCACACTGCTGCAATTACTCTGTGGCACAATATAAGGTGTCTGGTTTAATGGCATGCAGCACACACACACTCACACACTCACACACTCACTACAAGTAATTTGTAGCAAATTGAAAACTTCAGTAATATAACCACATCTTTTAAACAAACTGAAATTATGCACTGCTGCACCACAACAATCAGCAAAAAAATTTCAAAAATGATTGAAAATATTACTGTGTGTACATTAACACAGTTATACAAGAAAAATATAACTAAAACAGAAAGTCTGCCTTTTTCTCCGAGTTAATCTACATACACCACAGATACGTCCCTCTCCAAAGTACACTTCAAGTGTCTGTCAGTACACAGACTGAATGTTCAAAATTAACATTCAAAATCCACACACAAACAATAAACACTCGATAATATGAGCACAGGAGGGTTTCCTACAACCTATGTACTAAATTTTGAGAACAAAAAGAATCAAAAAGGCTTTTTTAACAGCTTTTAGAGGATTTGAATCATAGAGTCTCTGAGAGCAAACTGTCTCCAACAACCACTACACACACTACCCAGAACTGAGACTGTGCAGAACAATCTAGAGCCTATGTGGAGCCCATGTGACCTTCAATCCCATGAATCACTGCAAAATTTGCCTTGGAGCTCAATTACAAGGTGAAGTGATGAGAAGTACATTGATTTCTATGTACTTCTCATTAAAATTGGAGCAGAAGTGGTAGGGGGAAGGTGGAGTAATGTGAAGTCATTGGTTTCAATGGACTTTGCATGCCTCATTATGACACGAAGTACCCCGCTTCGCATTGCAGATTACTTTGTGGATTCCGCATTACTCCATGAATCACATTGTGGAGCAAATTTTGGCCACTTCGTCCACTTCTACTGTCCACTTGCCAGCCCCCTCCTAGTTTAAATCCACCTTTGTTGCTATGTACTCCTCTATCCTCTGCTTTAATACCCCTGTCCCTCCCTGCTCATATGTAAACTGTCCCATGCATACAGATCATTATTGTCCCAGACCCAGTTCCCAGCCTCCCACTATCCCATACCCCATGGACTGACACCATTCCCCCAGCAAAGTGTTGAACTCCACTATACTTCCTTTCCTCACTGTACTTGCACAGGTTACTGGGAGTACTTCAGAGAAGGCTATTGATCCCGCCATCTCTTCACATAGCCTTCCTGTTTCCTCAGAGCTCTCCCTTACCACTCTACCATCTCCCCCACCAAGTCATTTGTACCCACAAGCACCACAACATGAGGTTTCATCCTTCCCCTTCTGCGCATTTGAGAATCGACTGTCCTGCCTTGCTTGCTGTCAACCCAGATATGGACTCGACCAAGATGTGACTATGTCTTTCCCCCTTACTGCTCCATCTTACCCCTTTTAGTATGGAATCTCCCAGAACTAGTACACCCCCCTCTTCAAGTGTCATCCCTCCCCAATTCTTTTATCTTTGTACCTGTTATTAGATTCCACCAAACCTTGCACATTTGTAACTCTATCCTTTCCCCATGCGATTCCCCCAATCTCTACCCCTGAAATGCCCCTTTCCCCCCCCAAAGATCTCCCACTATCTTCAACTTTCCTCCCTTCTGCACTGGGCCCCCTCCACCCTTCTGCTCTGTCCTCCTCATCCAGCCTTACAGCAATGCCCCTCTCCTTTACCGTTTACCCCTTCGTCTGCCCTTTCAGCTGTGCCCATCTCTCCCTTATCCCTGACTCCTCCTCTGACAAAATGTTGTCCCTTGGACATTCACTACCCTTTCCACCTCCAGTCCCCTCACCAAGATCCCCTACCTCCTCATCCACCATTATAGCTAATACTGCAAACCTATTACCTGCCACCGCTGTACTGGTGTGCATTGATTACTTCCTACTGTCCCTTGTTGCTTGCCCCCTGTACTTTTTGACCCTGCATCCCATCTTCTTCCCCTCTCTCAATTTAGAACGTATGTTACTCCTATGTTCTGTCCTCATGTTACTCCTTGAAGGAGGCCATCCTGCTCAGTTCCCCCACCCTAACTCTCTACCAAGCCACTGAACTTCTTCCTTCAGTCTCCTCAGCCTGTGACAAATTGGGAACCCCCCCAGCTTCCATAATATGTTCATCTAAACAGCCACCCCATATCCACTGCAGTCCACTATTCTATTAATGTCAGCCCCCCAGCATCCTGCTGCCCCCTGTACCACACATCTTTCCACTGCCACCAACCACCCTTATGATGGCCTCTCCACCCCTATTGTATCCTTCTCTATCACGGTCCATTTTCATACCTCTAAAAACATCCTGTCAATCCTAAACCTTTTTAATTCTAAGGAAACGGTACCTCTTAACCTTCCTTAAGTTTCCTTTAAATCCTTAGACATATGTTCATTAAAAGTGTACCTCCTTCTGTTCTATAGTGTACCTCCTTCAGTTCTATAGTGTTCTCTCTAGAGTGTTAAATTCATAAGTACTCACCTTCACTAATTATCCCTTACCACTCCCTAAATGGTCCCATCCCAGTTGTGGACAGTCTGACCAAAATTTATACCTAATGGAACTAATGGAAGATCTAAATGCAATATTCTCTTAAAGCTTCTAAAAGTATTTTAATCTCCCTAATCCCCTAATAGTATCTTAATCAGTATAGACACACCATAAAAAAAATCCTAAAAATGCCATTCCACATGTAAATGCAATATTCCCCTAAAGCTCCTAAAAGTATCTTAAATTCCCTAAAGTTCCTAATAGTATTGTAATCAGTATAGAAGGAAAAAAAAAAGAAAAAGCATCATAAAAAGCCCCTTCCACACTGATCAATGATCCCCTCCCAAATAACCCCCCACACTAGTTAGCCCAAGCATTTTTCTCAAATAACTCTTGAGAGAAAGAACATTTATTTTTTTTTTCCAATTGTTTAACCAGGTGAGACACACTGAGCTGAAAGCTTTTTTACAGGTGCAACCTGGAAGCACAGGGAAGTTAAGTGACTTGCTCATGGTCACACAGTATATGCAAGTGGGGGCTGTGGGTTTCAAACCCAGGCCTCCAGATTTGCAGCTCAAAGCCTTAAATCACTGCACTATACTGCCTCCCGACATTTAGTCTATAGAAAGCCATTTCTATCAGAACCTTTAGTGATTTCACCTTTCAATCTTAGTATACAATGTGTTCACCCCCAGGAGTTACAGAACCCATAACATCTACATGATGCCCCCATAATTGGCACAGCACCTTTGCTTTTGATTTAATGTCCCATAGTATCACAGTACCTTTGGTTATGATGCAATGTTCCATAATATCACAGTACTTGTGTTTTGCAATGCCACAGCACCTCAGTTTGTGATGCAATGCCCCCTCCAGCAGATGAAGCCTCTGCCTCTAAGTTCCCCTTGTGGCCACCCCCTCAGCTTTACCCCACCTCCTGCCTCCACCAGATAGGTGAGATCACTACTTTGAGTGGTTTTGCCAGTCAATTTAATATGGAGGTGGTGTTTGGCAGGTGAGTGGGAGAAAACATTCCTAAAAATTCCTGCAGCTCTGTACTTTCTGCATCTGGTCCTGGGCTTAAATAGCTCAGCCACAAGTTCAAACTTCATGCCTTTTGTGCTGATTGGTTGAATGGCTCTGGAGGGAGTCTCCTGTAGTGCAGCTATGGCTGCAGATCTCAAGGCTCTGGAGGGAGCCATTCTGATATGGCAATGGCCACTGAACAATTCCTGGGTAGTTACAGCCACCGGTCTCCCCCACCGTGGCTGTGGCCCTTCTCTACCACTATGGATGTGGCCCTTCTGGGTGTGGCTGAGGCTGCTGACAGAATTTTTGCAGCAATATAATATAGTAGCATCATAGTGCTACTATAGTTAGGGTTGAGTAGGCACTTTAATGTTAAATCCAAAACTATGCACTTTAATAATTTTGCAACCATTTGACCGATTTGCCCCCGAAATTCTGCATGCACAGTCTGGTACCACAGATAGCTGGATCTGGCAAGTTTTATTCCAGTCAGATGTGTGGTTGTGGAGCTGTGGAGTGTCAAAAAGTGTGAAAATCCTCACATTTTTGCAAATTCTTTGCTCGTCTCTACAGCCTGAAAGTTTTGTGTTTCTTGTCTGAAATTTTCAGGGTGTATGGGGAATGGGTCAATTATATGCTTTTTTAAGATTTGGTGAAACAATATTAATCCATTCAAAAGTTATTAAACTTTTTAGTTTCCCATTATAGCCTCTGAAAAAAATATATGTGCAGCATGAAAACTTTCACAAAAGCCCCTTTTAGTGTTGTGCTAGGGTTTTTTACTTTTGTGCTCCTGCCATCTTGCTTTCAGTTAGTGATGCAGAAAAAAAACAACGTAGCTTAAAAAATACTGCCCCTTGGTAAACACCAACAGTTGGGTTCATGTAATTGTGGCCCTAGGAACACAGTATGGATATTACTTTTTCGATAGTATGTCTGGAAATATGATTTCTAAAATTTCCTTAATTTTAGCAGTGGAACTTTCATGAAAGTTACATGGACTTTCATGAAAGGTCCGTGGTACTTTTGTAAAAGTCTGTGGTACTTTCACAAACGTTCCACAGGTAAACTGCCCCCAAAAACAGTTTCTTTGTCACTTCATAGGAAAAATTGGTTAGGAATTTTGTGTTGAAATTTGCAAGGTAGAATGGGCTTGTACCACAGATGTGCCTGTCTCTGGATTGGTGAAGAAATATACACTGGTTCTGTAGTGACAGCACTCCAAAGTTATGAATTTTCCCATACAATAACGCTGTGGTGACTGTGGTGCCTTTTGGTGCCTATATCTCAAAAACAATTTGAGATACAGATTTTTTGCTAAGCATGCATGGAGGTGGACAGGTCATGAATAAAACTGTGGTGGAGTTTTTTCCAAAGTTGATATGGTTACTGAGATATTGCCACATTTGCAATACTAGGATTACTTGAAATGTCTCTATGCCTGTGCTATGTGTCTGTACTTATGAGTAGGTGGGAGCACAGGGCTCAGAGGGCCCATGCTCCCACTTATGCATACCATTTATGCTAAACTGGGAGCACAGGGCCATTCTGCGCTATGTCTCTACACTTGTGGGTGGATGGGAGTGCAGGACCCAGATGGCCCATGCTCCCTCAAATAGATCCCATCATGCAAAACTGGGAGCAGATGGTCCTCCTGTGCTATGCCTTTATACTTGTTGGTGGGTGAGAGTGTAGGGCTTGGAGGGCCTGCGCTCCCACCTGTGGATACTATTTTGCAAACCTGGGAGCATAAGTCCCTCCTGCACTATGTCTCTATACTTATGGGGTGGGTGGAAGCACAGAATCCAGAGGGACTGTGCTCCCACATATGGATGCCATTATACAAAACTGGGAGAACAGGGCCATATTGCACTATGTCTCTAAGCTTATGGATGGGTGGAAGTGTTGGGACCTGAGGGCCCACACTCCCACCTATGGATACCATTTTGCAAAACTGGCAGCATAGAACCATCCTGCACTATGTCTTTATGCTTATAGGTTGGTGGGAGGATAGAGCGAAGAGGGCCTGCACTCCCACATACAGTATGGATATCAGTAACATTACACTTTCTCAAAAAGAAGGGAAATTCATTGTAAAAAAAAACTGTGTTAATGCATCCGTTAGTGTTGATTTCACACTGACAAAAGTCTGAAATTAATGTTACAGCTAATAATCTCCTACCACCCTACCCCTCATACTGACACACCAACAGGTGTCATGGGTGTGTCTTGGGGTCACCAGGGCTAACTCTTACCCCAATCTTCTATACAGTACCATCTCAGCTGGTTTACACTTGGAATGGGTTGAGAGTTTGGCTGATGACCCCAAGGCACACCCTGATGCCTGTTGGTGTGTGAAGGAAGGAGGTGGGTTGGTACAGTTGGTAACCCTAACATCGAATTTTAAGACTTTTGTCAGTGTGAAATCAACCCTAACTGAGGCCTGCTACATTAATGGATTTATTTTCAATGAATATATATATATATATATATCTATATATATATATATATATATATATATATATCTATCTATATATATATATATATATATATATATATATATATATATATATATATATATATATATATTTTAAAACTGGTTTGTGTAATGGCATTCAATTCAGTGGGGGTTTTGGGGTGGTGCATGGGGTGGGCAGAGTTATGGTTCAAAAAGCCCTAACATTGCATTTCCTTACTTTTGTCATTTTATTAACAAGCCTCATTTTTCCCCTATGAATACATATACCAGAGCAGTGCAAATACATTTTGCAAATGAAACATGCTGTATTGACTCAGAATACCAAAATAAATGAAGCAGGTTTCTAAGCATGCACAGCAATTTCTCTTTCTTATTGTGGCCACACTGAGCATACACAGAAATGTACTCACTCATGTGATCTGCACGAACATCATTGAACTGCAGGAACTTCTAACAGAGAATCACACTAAAAAGTGGAGCTGTGTGGAATATAAAATTCTACCAGTGGAATGATCATGGATTTACTATTCTAATTATGGGGAGTTTTGGGGAATTTGTGTGAAATTTCTATGGAATTTTGCCAAATTTCACATTTAGGTTATTTTGCTCTAATTGTAAAAGTGCACACCCAAATGACACCACATTTGGTATGTTGACAGTTAGTTATGGCATGCATGAGTGTACCTCAATTCAGAGTAATAGGTGGAAAGGTGGAGGAGTTATAGGTGACCAAACATGTGATTAAAATTTCATTTTAGTTTTTTGATCTGCTTTTAACATTTCTTATATATATATATTTCCCCATAATTTCAGGATTTAGAGAAATGGGTATGTGCACCGATGTTTAAGTCTCAAGCTTCAAAGGGGTTGAGTTATAGGTAGCCAAACATTTTGCCAAAATATTGATTTTGCTATTTTAGTAAAATTTTGGTAGTATTCATTGAAATATTATAAACTTTTACAGGTATGCAGGTTACCACTACATTTATATATGTACATAGTTCCAGAGTTTTTGCTTCAACTGAGAATGAGTTATAGCCTGCCAAACATGTTGCCAAATTTAAATTTCAGTTATTTTCCTTTAATTGTAAAACAACAAATCCAAATTTTACTAGATTTGAAACATTTAAACTACTGTATCACATGGCCATTTTTGACATAGTACGTATTTACAACTTTAAATTGTATTGAATTAAAAGTAGTCAGACTTTCACCACATTTTAAAATTAATGTTTGTGAGAATGTAAATTGCAAATTTATAAACCACTAAAACTTTAAAACTAGAGATTACAATGCCATATAATTTCTACAGGTTCTTAGACCTTCAAAGGGGAATGTTTGTCAGTTTTATTAATTGATTGCTGCTAAAACTTGCAAAATAACATCTATTCGTAACGTCAAATTCCATAAGTCTTTGTGAAAATTGTGGAATTTCATGAAAATCCCATAAAATTTGCATTTGCTAATGTCACACAACATTTATCTGGGAGGATTCAAATTAGAGAATAGGGGTATGAGAAGCAGGTAGTGTAGGGGGTCACCAGTTGTAGGAGATGACTTACATGCACGTCTAGGACAAATAAGTACTCAAAAAGATGTAGTGGGGGAACACAATGTCTGGGTTACAAGGAAGGAAGAATTCTGGCTATTCCAACATGATAGGTTGATAGGAATAAGGATTAGAGGGCTCTCATTTTAAGGGATTTTGTCAGTGTAAAGAACAAAGAGGATATCAGTGGGATCAGTAGTTCTATTGAGTCTATCTGGCTATGCTAAGTGAGAGAAGGGGGAACAAAGTAGTCACCCAAAGAGGAACATCAGGACTGCAAAAAGTTCAGAACAGCTTTTCAAATGAAGTAGTGATATGTGATTTGTGAATGTTAAATTCCACAAGAAGAATTCTGAATGCTTCTCCTATATGCTGCCATAAATATTTGAAAATATTTTACCAATATTTTTATGTTTTTTCCACTGTATATTTAAAACTGCTAAACTAATTTATCTAGCTGTGTTAGACAGCAGGATACACTGACATTGGATATGCATGTCAAATGTTAAATTTATTCCTGCAAGAGCAGCAAAGTAATAAAAATCCACATTTTTGAGAGTTTTCACAAAATATTGCAAATATTTACATAGTAAACTTTTGAACCCTTGTAACTTAAAATTTCTAATTCAATTTTCTTTATATTTATAAGATTGTATAATCATAATGAAAAAGGTTATTTGTGCTATTTTACACCTCTAGCTCCAAATGTGCCAGGGTTATATGCAGATAAAATGTTTCATGAAATTTCCTGTAAGAAATAAAATGACTGATTTTAAGCACATATAATTTTGAGATGATGCATTCTAATGTCATGAAATTTAGCACATTTTTAGAACACCTACCATCCAGTGGCCATGCCAAATTTAAGATCTCTGGCCTAATAAATGGCTAAGGTATATGCATATACAAAGTTTCATGAAATTTCCTACAAGAAAATAAAATGACAGATTTTGAACACCTATAATTTTGAGACAATCTATCCTAATGCCATGGAATCTGGCACTTTGTTAGGACAACAATCAGCAAGTAACCATGCCAAATTTAAGATAGCTGACCCAATATACAGCACAGGCATATGCAGATAAAAAGTTTCATGAATGTCCCACAAAAAAATAAAATGACAGATTTTGAGCACCTATAACTTTGTGACACTCTATCCTAGTTTCATGAGATATGGCACATCTTTAAAGCTCCTCACAGATAATAAGCATTACAATTTACAGATTTCTAGTTCAATAGACAACCAAGTTATTACTGCATTGATAAATGTTAAAAAATATTTGGAAATTTGTGGAATTTTGTCAAAATTATGTGAATTCAAATTTTTTTGTTGGGCACAGCTGTCCTAACCAAGACTCCTAAAAACATAAGCGATTAAGAACATCTTAAAATTCCATAGTATGCATATGGGATATGCAATGGACTGACTCAAAACATGCAGTTTATTTTCAAGTGTGAGTTGGCAGAATCATAACTCATGGGTGTCTGAGCCAAAAGTGAGTCATGACAGTTCTGCCCCCTCACACATGATGATAAATTGCCTGTTTTGAATCAGGATATTGCATATTTGATGTCTGCAACAGAAGTTTAATAGTTATAGGTTTTAAATCTGCCATTTGAAGATTTTGCTGTTTTTCTTTCATTTTAATAGCTAGATTCAGTGCTACACTAGGCACTGTGATATCATCAGCATTGTGAAAGCTGCTCTCTGATTGGTTCAGTATTCCACTGTGATGATAGTAATCTTAAATCTATCTATTGTGACAACAGTAGCAGTAACATATTTTTGATGTTACTGTTACTAATGTCACTAGGTAAGTAAGTAGAAATTGAATTTGTTTGACTAAGAAGTCTTTACAAAATATTTAACAAGAAAAGAATTAAAATTTCTATTACAGATTAAATTAGTATAATATAATTCAGTACAAAATTATTTCTACAGTATCATAAATACATAAATATCTCATTACAAATGAGTAATTCTTAAAAAATTGACAAGGGATGACTATACATTCCTATCACTTGTATTAAACAAGAAGATAATTAGTTGATTGGAAGGGAGACTAAGGGTGGCCAATATCAGGGCCAACCATTTCTTTCTAGCAGTCTCAAACTGTGGACAATGCAAAACTATGTGTTTAAGATCATCCTGGAAACCTGATAAACAATTACATTCAGGGGTCATTATTCCAGGATGTTTTTGATAATGAAATATATAATTAGCTGCATATAACTCAAACCTAAACCTAGTAAAGAGTCTTCTCTCCCTTGGGTCAGTCAAAGCAGTTAGATAAAATTCCAGATTATGTTTTATTTTCAGTTTCTTAAACCACTGAAATGTCTTAAGTCATCAGTCCTTGTATGATCTATTGCTAAAAAGTGATCTCTGATTCTTTTCTTAATTTGTTCCACTATCTTAGGAAATGGGCTAATATAAATCTCATACAATAAATTTCCTAAACCCCACTTTAGTATATTTTTCTTAATGGTTTTTATTATTCAAGAGGTACAATTTATATTGTGATATCTTATCTGGTTATCCAAACACAATTTAGGAAGTCTAAAATCTGGAAGTAGAAACAACTGCAATATGAAGGTAATTCTTCGTTCCATTGCTAAAGTTAATAGGGAAAATTGACGCAGTTCTTTTCTCAATATCTCAGCTGGGACAAATTGTTGAACTTTTAATATGAAACAGTACATTTTGTTTATTAATATCTCCAATGGTTTTATATCAGCAGGTGTCCATATTTCTATAGCGTATAAAATACTTGTTTGAATTTTTATGTAAATGATTTTTAATAGTCCTATAATAGAGCTTTGACCCATTTTTCTACTGACTCGCTTAAAAGATCCAAATGCTGTTTTTAATTTTTGTATCATAATTTTGATGTGTGAATTCCAAGAATGATTTGATGAGAGTCTTAAGCCTAGATAATCATAATAAGCAATTGTTTCCACTTTATTTTTCCCTATAAATAATGAAGGAACCACTTTTCTTTTTTGATCAAAAACAACCATTTTAGTTTTTTGAAGATTAATGTTTAATCCGTCCTTTTTACACATATCGGAGAACACATTAACCTTTTGTTGTAAACCTAACAAAGATGTGGAAAATAAGACTATATCATCCACATACGCTAAAAGAGGAATTTTCTCGGCAAGGACAGCAGGAGAATGAAAATCCAGACTATTAAGACTCTGAAAAAATGGAGTTAATGTATACATTAACAAGAAGGGGAGTCAACAAACATCCTTGTCATACTCCCACATTGCTGTATATTTTGTTTGTTAGTTCCCCTTGTTGATTATACTTTAAGCCAGGTGGTATTATATAATCTTATAAGGATATCTAAAACAGCTGGGTCTATATTGTAATTTTCTAATTTTGACCATAATATTTTTCTACTTATAGAATCAAATGCAGTTTTAAGATCTATAAAACAGCAGTATACTTTGCCATTTTTTATGATTACATATTTCCAAATGATATGCTGTAACACAAAACAATGCTATATTGTTGAACATTTTGCTCTAAAACCATTTTATCATTTTATGCTTTTCTACCCATTGTTGCAATCTGTTCAATATTATTCTGGAGAATATTTTCTGCAAGGCATCTATTAAACTAATAGGTAGATACATTGTAGGGTTATTAGTATCCCCTTTTTTTGTGAATTGAGCAAATTATGCTGCACTTCCATGAATCTGGATATCAGTCCCATTGAATACAATATTTAAATAAGATCTGTAAGACCCGAGTCTTCCATTCTTTAAAGGATCAGTACCAATCTGCCAAGATTTGATCTGGACCAGGGGCTTTATTTACCAATATCTAATCTAAGGCCCCAATAATTTCAAGATCTGTTACCTATATTGAGTTAGGGAAAACTATTGTATTGATTTTGCTATTGGAATTATATGCAACTTCTATATGTGAGAAACATAGGTCTGCATAATATTGCTCCCAAATTTGGGGGGTTATTCCAGCTTCAATACAAACAGTACATTTATTATAGCCATTGCTAATCAGAGTCCAGAAATGTTTAATATCCTTCTCAATAATGGAGATTCTAAGTTTTTCACACATATTCTTTTGGTACCTTAACCTCTCTTTGGATAATATTTCATTATAATATTTCCTTTCTTTGTTTATGATGTTATCTGTTATTTCAAGATTCCCTTTTTTATATTGTCGAATCATTTTATTTAATTTTTGTTTACCCTTATTACATTCCATATTAAACCAGGTTTTGTGTTTCTCCCTTAAATCAAATTGAAAAAAGAAGGGTCTCAAATAAAGAGAGATATTTTCACACACTACCATTAAATTTGTAGTGGGAGTGACTTTCAGTAATTCAGACCTATATTTTTCCATACAAAAGACATCCAACATTTCTAGAAATTGTATAATACTTGATTGTTACAATCTTATTCTCTTTTTGTTCAAAATTTCTATACGAGGCTGAATCTATTTTTTCTTTATTATATGTATCTCTTTTCCTAACTGCCATTTCATCATAACAGGTAAATGTCCAGATTCAGGTCTAAAAATGTATTATTTTACCAATTGCATCTATATTTCCGCATATCTGGTCAATTACCAAAGACCCTTTAGGGCCTATAAATGTGTATTCACCTTGTTGGTCACTTTTTATTCTTCCATTAAAGATTACATAATCTAGTTCAGCCATAATGCTAAACAAATATCCACCATTTTTATTACAAATTTTATCCTCTGAAGAACATTGCCAAAAAATGTTTTTATTTTTTACACTAACTCCATCTATCAATTCTGTGTTTATTGTCCCCTTTTCCTTTGTTCTTGCATTAAAGTCCCCAACACAACTATTGTACTATATTCATTTTCATCCGTTAATTGCTCCAATGTTGTTTTAAAGATCTTCCTGTAATTCTCTTGAACTTTTCCCTAGTTTAGGGGGACATACATATTACAAATTAACAAAGCAACCTCAATACCTTCCAGTTTTAAAACCTGACAATTCCATTGGTCTGTCATTTGCTGTGATATTTTGAAATCCAAACTAGTTTTAACATAACTTGCTACTCCAGCCTTTGGTCTACCATTCTCTTTGACTTTTATTGCTGGGAGCATAAATCCTGTATATCCTGGGATCAATGGTAGATTCTCACACAGGAACCATGTTTCCTGAAAGCAGATGAGGTTCATATTATTCAAAAAGTTCTGAAAATCATTGTTTGCTTATCTGTTTTATATCCCTTCTATATTCCAAGTAAGTATTTTCAGCTCTTTAGAATCATTACCCTCATCTTGGCTATTCATCTCATTAAAGTATGTTTGTCAATGTGTACTTCTATCTCTTAAAGGGGAAAATGGGTTTGTTGTTATTAATGGTGTTTGATTATCTCCAGTTATTAATTTCCCTATTTGATTTAAAGTCTCAGTATCTACAAGAAATATGCCATGAATGTCCAACACTTTAGACATATGTAAAACCAGAGCTGCCAGGTTACTAGACTGAAATGTGATATCAATTTGAGGTATCTTTGAATCTGAATCATGTACACACACACACACACACACATATATATTATGGTTATCCTGCTAATATTCAAACCTAAGGCACAAGTAAGGAAAATTCCTATTTCTCTTTTTAAGGCTTTTTTTTTACATTATAGTTAGAAATAGTACTGTTAACTTCAATAAGCCACTGAGAATGTTCCAAGGTTTCTTTCTTTTTAACTGGGGATTGGTCACTATATAAAAATTGAAACAGCTTGTGGTGGAAGTGTATATATATGGAAGTTTGAAGTAATTTTAAAACCCACTTAGTTAATAGCTGTGAAGTCTCATTACTCAATTTGCCAATCCCATACATCTCTATCAGATATTCTTCCAAATTAGGATGAAAGGATTCAATAGACTGACTCCCATGCTGTGACATATTAAATTGCTGGGACCCTTTATTATCTCCCTTGCTGTCCCCTCTGACACCTTGCAACACTTTATTAGTAAAATAATTTGATTCAGCATTAAGTTCTATATCAATTAGTGATTCCTCTACAAGAATTTGCTTTTTGTTTTCAAAGTTGAATCTAATAAAGCATTTCTAATAGATTTGCTCTGAATAGTTTGACTGTTATCACCAGTCATTTTGACCACAGACGTATTTAACCATTTTTTTATTTCCCTAACCTTTTTCTTGTTTCATTCTCTTAAATGACTCTTTGAATGATTTTTATAATCCAAATGTAGCTTGTTTGTTGATTTTTCCCCTTTAGAACAACCTGTTTTTTGATAATGAACCTGAGTTTCTCTGGTTACTAACTTAAGTATAACTTCTCTACCCTTATGAAATGATGGTGGTACATTTGCTTGTATTGCCTTATTACTCTGGGCAGTAGGAACCAGAATAGGATAATTCTGAATTTCTGTTAGGTAATCTGTACTGTTGTTAACTCTAGGTTCTAATATCCGATCCAACATTGCTCTATTATAAGCAACATCACCTCTTAAATTATCAAATTCTTGTTTAACTGTCCACATATTTTCCAATATTAGGATGTTTGCACACTATTGGTTCTTAATCATTTCCAGTATTTGTGGAGATAGTGGAAAATTAGATGTAAAATCTCCTCTATTAGCAAAAAAAATATTTATACTAATCAATTTCCTCTGCTTGAGGATCTATTTTATATTTCTGTTTTGACTGCATCTAAAAGAGGATGAAAAAGAAGGGAAAAATCTAAGAGAAGGAGAACCTGAGCTATAGTTACCTATGCTGCCTATGTTTATTTGATCCTGACTTGATTCTAACTGTTTAAGCTTATGCAGGGTATGGTTCAAATCCTTTAACATTTGGGGCAGCAGGTAATCCTTATGTTTACAACCCTTTGAGGACATAGCTCTTTCATTATCTGACCTGACAGAAAGCAACTCCAAGGTGGGGTCAGTATTCAACAGCAAAGGTGAATGCTGGGCCACCAGATGATTTACAGTTAAGTTAGTCAGAGCCTCGTTCATCACTAAGGAAGAGTATCTATCATAAGAGACAAGAGGTGTAGTCTCCCAAGATGACATTGAATGTGGGTCTAGACCATCACCCTTGGCTGCATTCTGACATGAAATATATCCAGACCTGGATCTAGATCTAGATTATTCTCTCCAACTGCTATTAGTATAGTTATCCACTGAGATAATGTCCTCATTATTTAAATCAAATGAGTTGGTGCATTTGCCATTAGAATTACACACCAACCCACCTTTTCCAAAGCATTCTACAGGCCCCTTATTTTTTAACAGAAAAGGAAAACAAGGGGTCTCCTTCTCAAGGAGGAAAAGATAGCCAACTCGGTTAAGAAGGGGGATAAAACCTTTTAAAGGTACATCAGGGAGCATAGAAAGACAAAGGGAGGAATAGTGAGGCTGAATAGAATGGACAGTGGGAGGGCAGAGAGGGACAGTGAAAAGGCAGGGATGCTGAATGAATACTTCTGCTCAGTATTCACAGAAGAGGAGGGGGGTGGTACCTAATCCAATTAACAGAAGCAATCTGGATTGGGAGGTCAATCCCAGTCCTTTCACAGAAAAAAGGGTTCTGAAAGAACTCCTAAAAATGAAGGTGGACAAAGCATGAGGCCTGATGGGATTCACCCCATAATTCTAAAATAATTAAGGGGAGAGCTAGTGACACCACTGAGTACACTTTTTAAAAAATCATGGGGGGATGGTATGGTACCTGAGGACTGGAGGAAGGTGGATGTGATTCCCCTTCACAAAAGTGGGATCAAGACAGAGGTAGGAAACTACATACTTGTCAGTTTGATCTCTGTGGTAGAGAAAGTGATGGAATCACTCCTTAAGGAAATAATTGTTGAGTACCAAGAGGCCAGTGGGGCACAGGACCCAAGGCAGCATGGATTCACAGTGGGAAGGTCATGTCAGATGAATCTAATTGATTTCTTTGACTGGTTGACTAAAGTAGTAGATCAGGGAGGGGCAGTGAACATGGCCTACCTAGACTTTAGCAAGGCATTTGACACAGTCCCACACCAAAGATTAATTGTCAAATTAACCAGCCTTGGAGTGGGTCCCATGGTGGTGGACTGGTTAAAACATTGGCTGGACAACAGGACACAGAAGGTAATTGCAAACGGAGTCCACTCTGAAGAAAAGGGGGTTACTAGTGGGATACCACAGGGTTCAATACTGGGTCCATCCGTTTGAATGTCTTTATAAGTGACATTGCAGAGGGACTGGAAGGAAAACTATGCCTCTTTGCAGATGACACAAAGATGTGTAACAGGATTGATACATAAGGAGGAGTGGAAAGGCTGAGAAGGGACTTGGCAAGGTTGGAGGAATTGTCAGAAGTAAGGCAGCTTGGATTCAATGCAAAGAAGTGAAAAATAATGCACCTGGGAAACCCAGGGGAAGATTACACAATGAGGGAGGGGGGTAGTAACAACAACAAAAATGGAAAGGGACCTGGGGATAATCATATCAGATGACCTTAAGGTTGGCAAGCAATGTGAGAAGGCAGTAGGGAGGGCTGGGAGGATACTGGGATCTATAGGAAGAGGCATCACCAGCAGAAAACAGAAAGTTGTTATCCCTCTGTGCAGACAGTTGGTGAGACCCCATCTGGAGTACTGCATCGAGTTCTGGAGACCCCATCTCTGCAAGGACATAGACAGGATAGAGGCAGTCCAGAGGAGGGTAACTAAAATGGTGCAGGGTCTGCAAGAGAAGCCATATGAGGAGAGACTAAAGGAGCTTAATATGTATACCCTTGAGGAAAGAAGGAAGAGGGGGGACATGATAGAAACTTTAGGTATCTCAGTGGAATCAACAAAATCCAAGAGGGTAGCATCTTTCAGAAAAAGAGATGTGCATGAAAAAAGGGACACAATTTGAAGATAGAGGGGGGATGGCTCAGGGGCAACGTGAGGAAGTATTTTTTCATAGAGGGGGTGGTGGGCATGTGGAAAAGCTTTCCTGAGGAGGTTGTGGAGTCTAAAACTGTGGGAGAATTCAAGAATACTTCTGACAGACATAAGGCAATTCTTGTTGGGGGTAGGAAGAAATAGGCTGTTGGTTAACTAGGACCTGCAGCTTATCTTGTAGGTAGGGAAATGGGCAGACTAGGTGGGCCAACCGGTCCTTATCTGCCATCAAAGTCTGTTTCTATTTTTCAGATTTTGGTGTTGAAGTATCAGGTTCAACAATTTTGAAAAAGGGAGTTATTTGGGGTTGATTCTCAAATTGTGTCCTTTTATCCTGCATTACCTTACCTTTTGAAATGTCTAATTGGCTTGTCAGTATTGATTTGTTAGATTCTCCTTTATCTTTTTTCTCTCACATTTTTTTACTCTTTTGGACTGCCTGAGGAATTCCAGATCTCCCCCTCCTAGTAATAACCATTATTTTCAGAGCTCTGATAAATTCACTTTCTTTACCCTAATTACCTTAAATGATACTCCTAATTATCTATTCACTTATATCAATGATATCAAATGTCTATTTATTACCTTACCAATTCAATAAACCAATGATCCAATAATCAGGTAGTATATTATAAGAAATAACCTTAAATAGCTTTCATTTATAAAAACCCTTGGGTAAAACTCGTAGGTAAAAATAGGAATAAATTAATATGCCCCTATATCTTTATAATACTTTCAGATATAAAATCTCAATATCGACCTTCAACATCAAAAAACAAGAAAGAGGATAGGAAAGGGTCATACAGAATGTCCACAAATCCTATTAAACTATCGATATAGCTAGGTTTTTAGTCCAACACTTCATAGAAGTCCAGGTACTTTATGGAAGGTTTTTGAAAATTTGTTACCACAATTGCCTTGTTTTACTTTGCTAACTTCGTTATTCCACAGCAATGCCTTCAGTGGACACTTGAAATTATCTTCCCAGGTTTTCAAACAATTTCTGTGGTCCAGATATTAGGGAATCCAGCTCCAAACCCCTTTAAAAGACCTTTAAAGGACTGAGAAGAACATTATCCAAGTTCAGAATGTAATACTGAGGCTGCTAAGATTTTCAAGTACTTATCCCTCTACTGGACCTTTAAATCTTTAAGATCCTTTTCCACTATAGAAAAGAATAAAGGAAAACAGTTTGTAATATCGTAATCAGCTAAAAGTACTTAATGCAACAATAAAACCACTCAATGCCAGGCGCTTTACAAATACTACAAAAAGCTTAATAATACAGGCTCAAGGTGCTCAAGGCGTTCAGATGCACAAGGTGCAATTAAAATAAATACTGCTAAGTGCACTCTTAAATACTACACAAGCTAATGGTATATGATTATTAAAACACCTCAAATCATAAAACTTTAAAACACCACCAGTATTAGGATTACGATTATAATATAGCTTACTTTTCCAGGGGTAGATTGTTAGTGCAAAAGCGCTTCTTTTAAAAAAAAAATGGATGCAAATTTCACAGAAGGAAGAAGCTGTTTTTCCATTTTTTTTCCAAACCTGATACGCCAGCCTGCTACTTTTAATTCTCAGTTTTGGAGCCTCATGCACCAGCTTACACTGCACACACAACTAGCTCGGCCTCCAGTTATGCCGCAATTACTCGAGTGAACTACCAAACTTAAAAGGAAAAAAGTTCATCGGAGCACAGCAGTATGGACAATTAGGGAGACTATGGCAAAAAGATTAAGTGCAAAGTCCCAGCTAAAAGGTGACCAGTGCACTTAAACAAAACTCCACTCCACTCTGCTCCAAACAGTTCCAGAGCCTGTAACAGTTTGGCTACAGGGAATTGTACATGAGCTTTAAAGTGATGAGCAGGTGATATGCATTTGCATATGGCACGAAAAACAAATACCCCAGAAAAGATTCAAAAAGTTTTCTGACAAAAAAACATAAAAATATATAAAATTTAAAAAGAATCCTCAGCTAGGGTAACAATTGCCAAAACACTAAAATACTGTGGGTTGACCAAATAATGAAAAATTAACATAAAATTATTCTAACTAATACAATTCCAAATGCTCTAAGTAGCGAGTTGTCAGTTTAGAGAATCTAAGCTGAACTCCCCTGAATCTGTACAGGAGACACTTCTGCTTCTTCTTTCAGGTGCAACCTTCTCACTCTGAAGCCATTCCGAAGGCTCCCTCTCAACACACACAATCTGTCTCTACAGCGGGGTAGCTGTCCTGGGGCACCGGCAAGGCCTTCACCTGTGAAGTGGGAGAAAGGAAGAGCAGGAGAGATGCACAACAGGGACTGACAATAAGATGGTCTGGTAAAGAGATACAGCTAGGCAGGCAAAGGTGGCATACCTGTAAGTAAAACTTTTGAAGCTAAATCTCCCTACTTCTCTACTCTTCTCCACAGAGTAGAGAGCGCATAGTCGGCAGCCATTCCATCAGTCTGGTAATCCCCCTTCTGATGTGCTCAGGTATCACAACACCTGGAATCCATCGAGTTTGAAAGATGATGAACCCTAATGTCAGTAGCCAAGATATCTTTTTTATCTTGACATTTTTACCCCCACTCCTGCTGTACTGTAGATATAGGAAATATCCCATGAAATAGCACAAAACAAGATTGTTATTTGGTGTGAAATGTTGGCATTATGATTCTCTTGCACTATTTGCCACTCGTGCAAGGAAACAATAACACTAACATTCCACAGCAAATAACAATCACTTTTTGACCTCACTTATGGGATAGTCCCTATTAATACCATGAGATGCATTAATAACATGAGTGAATAAGTTAATCTTCCTTGGAACGTGTTCATTCTCCCTTAGAACCATGGTGTTTTCACTTGTTCTGCTGCACTTTTTTAAACAAGGCAATGTACATATACCTAGCAAACTCACCGTCAATAAAAATGATAATTATATGAATGACACATCATTTGTAGGCCATGACCAAAGCTATCCTTTTGTAAAATGTTGGACATTCCTTACATTTAAAAAACAAAAGCAGAAGTAAAACCACATATGGGTTTGGACATCAGTCACTTGTCCCATAGTACTGAAAAACAAAAAAGGGTCCACACACCCACAGGTTAGAAGGCAAAATTTATTTATTAAGAAATCTTCTCCAGCACTGCAGACACCCCTAAAAAAAAAAAGTGGTCTGCCATTTGTCAGCAGGGGTTCAACATTAAAAAGTGCAAAGCTGTGCACTTGGGGGCAAAGAATCAGGGGACCAAATACAGGTTAGGTAGAGTGCTGGTAACCAGGTCACAGAAGAAAAGGACAATGGAGTAATATTCATAAGAGAATTAAATGCTCTGCACACTGCAAGAGAGCAGCAGCCAAGGCAAATCACATGCTATACTGCATAGCCAGGTGAATTACCTCCAGAAAAGTGAAGGTCATTCTGCTGCTGTACAGGTCACTGGTAAGATCACACCTGGAGTGCAGTTTGCAATTTTGGTTCCCGTATCTTAAGAAGAATGTCAACTTGCTGTAAAAATTCCAGTGACAGGCGACCAACATGATCCAGGGCCAGCATGGCAACACCTCTGAGGAGAGGCTCAGGGAGCTCAACATGTACTGTCTTGGGGAAAGAAGGAAAAGGGTGGACATGACTGAGACCTTCAAGAACCTTAAGGGTATTAACAAGGTCAGCACTGAGGGTCTTTTCAGCCTTAGTGGGAACAAGACCACTAAGGGGCACAGCCTAAAGCTGGCTGGGGGAAGGTTTAGAAAAGAGATGAGGAGGCACTTTTTCACCAAGAGGGTGGTGGCCAAGTCGAATGAGCTGCCACAAGAGGTGGTGTCCCTAAAATGGTGGACAGCTTGATGAGGGGTTGGGACAGACTGAGAGGCAAAATTGCAGATAGAAAGGGGGCTAGTGAGGGGATAGAGGGGGAAGTTGAGGTAGGTCAAAAGGGAAATGGGGAGGGGGCACTTCCCTTTGTAAATACATAAGAAGCAGCACACTGGAGCAGGAAAGATAGATAACAAGGCCTTTATCTACTAGCATGTATGCATGTTCATGTTTTCCTCTAATTGTTTTTTTCTCAGGTCTGTTACTGGTGCACTCACATTTGTGTGCAGATCTGGAAGCATGTAAATACTGTAGAGTCCTACAGCACCTCCTACTACAGTCGCTCACATCCAGAACTGCCACAGGCTTCCCACCGGGTACTGTTATTTGGCAAAGTCAGCAGTCCACCCTCCCCAGGAAAGGAGATCAGTCCCGGAGACACTTGATCCTCTCCCTCCATGGTCAAATCCTGGCATCCCGTGTTCATTCTTGAACACAGGTCACTGGCATGGAGCAAGATGTAGTATCCAGTGCCACTGGGTTGGCTGTCTCATATACTTTCTTTATTAGCTATGTGGTTACAACAAGAAGGTAACATTGAATTCTGCTCTATACATCACACCTTGTGCTGTCAGGCAGAAAAATCCTTTAACAAGCATAAGACAAAGTGCTTCAGACAGAAAAACAAGTCCAACTGGCTACTTTTAATAATAAATAATATTTTATTCATTATATTTAAGGATATCACTTTATTTGCATATTAAAGGAATGGACAAGAGAGACCAGACAGAGAAGATACTCAGACATCACTGTTGTAGCTCTCCAGGGCTCCATACTAGGCCCATTACTCTTTTCAATATTTATTAATGATATTGAAAAACACTGTGGTAATTGGAATATGCTGTTATACATGGATGGTACTGTGCTGTATTGGAGTGATGTAGGACACCAGCTCAATGCTTCCAGGCTCTCTGCTAGTTTATATATACTAGAAAATGGTTTTATTTCAATATGTTAGTGATGAATGATAGGAAAACTAAAGCAGTCTTATTTGGGCCTAAACACCTAGGCACAAACAGGCAAAACATGCTCACTCTAGTCTCTGTGTCTGGGTCTCTGATGGAGGTGGTTGACAGGATAAAATATCTTAGTGTTTACCTTGATCAAGAGCTTACATTTAAATCCCATGTGGACCACATTACTTAAACAATTCACCCGAAACCTGGCCTTCTCTGCAGGTTGGGAAACTCTCTGACTGCTGAATCCAGGATTGCCATAGCAAGTGGTACCTTACTTCCAACTTTGGTTTATGGTGCCCCTGTATTACAGTTCCTTAGGAACTCAGAAACCTGCAAGCCGGTTGTCTTGAATAACAAGATTAGTCACTTTGCATCTGTGTCTCCCCCAAGGAGGCCTCACTGTGAGGTTTTCTCTGGCTGAACTGGCCTACCCTGGAAGACAGATTCACTTCCTCTCTCCTTTGCCTCACCTTCAAATTTATCAGGATCTATACCCCCAGTAGCCCACTTGGCTAACTGATACCCAAGTTTCTGAGGTGAACACAGCATTCCATGAACAGCAACCTAACTGAAATCTCCAGGGTGTGGATAAACCTTGGCAAATGGTCTTTTACACACTCTACCCCATATTACTAGAACTTCCTTCCTGAAAAGCTACTTAATTCCACCTCTTTAGAAGGATTCAAATCAGGACTTAAAGTCCACTTATTAGAGCACTGCCAATGCAGCTGCTATTGCTGAGCCTTCTTTACCTCCCTTATTCCAATTGATTAATACATTGCTGTATCCTTACACTGTCAACTGGGTGTATGGTGTATTGACTGTAGGTAACTCAGTGTATATATTTTTGCCTGTTGGTGAATCTCTGTATATATTTATCATTGAGTGTATTCTTATATACTGTCATATCTGTCTTTCATACTGTGCAATTTAATATTTGTAACAAAACTTCACTGTCCCTGAATACTATTTCTATTGCAGTATTGCCAATGTCTTGAAGTTATTTATGCAATTTGTACTACTGCCAATGTCTTGATGTTATGTATTTTTTGAAAACATTGCTTGTAACTAATTTTGAGTCACCCCTGAAAAAGAAGTCATTGGCCTCAGTGAGCTTACCCTGTTACCAAAATGCCATAACTAAATAAATAATAAATCTGATCTTGTGATCTCCCAACAGAACACAGAGACACACTCTAAAGCTCAGAGGTGGTAGCTTCAGGAGGTAATGTCAGGGAAAAAACATTTTGTACATGATAATAAAACTGAGGAAGAACCTACAAGTGCAGAAAGTGGACAGAAATACAGCACAGACCTTCATGGTTAGCCTGCACAAATTTCTGTGTACATGGGGAATCACAGGGTTTCCTTGGTAGTATGGTGGATAGGAAGCCCTTTCTAATTAATACGTTTAAACAGCATACTTATTCATACCTTCTGATGAAGCTGGAGAGAAGGCTTGATTGAACTTTTCTTTTAGCCTTAAATTACCATGTTACTATGTTTCTGTGGTTTTACTCTGCTACAGAGTACAATACATGAGGGTGTACTAGCTCTATGATTACTGTAGTGATCACCTAAAGTGGCAGGCCTGCTCGTTCAGTAACTTGTGCTTTCTTTTTGCTAATGTGAGACATCTAAACACATCCAAAATGCACCACTCCACTTAGTTCTGCTCTGCATTCTGTGCCATGACATGATTTCCACAAACAGAGCAAACATTTAATTACAGTTGCTACCTTACCCTCATATTAATCAGAAACAGAGCAACCTGGGGATTTTGTGTGACATCTTCCCCACAGTGAGATACAGCCACTGTCAGAGAGCATTCTCCATTAAATATAGTTTACAACAGCAAAGCATACACAGTCCCAAATGACTGCCAGACTCATGTGCTCAGTAAATTACTGGCTTTACAGACTAGATTAAAATAAACCCCAGAGGTGGGAAAGATATCATTGAAACTCACTGAAATCTTACATTACAGGGATCATATGTTTAAGCTCAATGCTTCCAAAGACAAGTGAGACAGTTTCTGCTACTGAAACCGATATCCCTAAACAGATTTTTTTTCAAATGTCTTACACTCTGAAATTGTAAGTGTAACAGTGATATGTGATTCTGTAATAAATTATTTGTAAAACTGGGATTATTCAGTAAAAACTGGGCACTGTGGTTCCCCTGGGAAAGGCAACAGACCATCAGCAAACACATTTTCTGAAAAATTTAGCATCCATACTTCATTAAGATCTCCCAAGGGAACACTTTGCATGATGGCTGCAGGTTACTACAGAGACTCAACCGTTTGCTAGTGAAATGCAAAATTAATCTATGCTGATCCAAATGGGGATTTGTTTGCCTCATTTGCTTTGGTGATTGTTAATTTTTTTTCTGCATTTTCTGGACTTCACATTTTTCTGAAGAAACTACACAAGCAAAATGATGGCTTTGCTCCTGGGTGGACTTCGCTGTACTGTTACTTTAGGGATGCTTCATGCCAATGTGGGAGAATTAAATGGATTCCTTGCATGAAAAGAAAATACATTTTTGAAGTTCAGCTGAGTTTAGTGAGGCAAAATTGAACATTCCCAAATATAACATCCTTCAGTTTTTGTAAATCCCACCTACTGTGTTTATTCCCAAGTATTTTTGTTCTCTTAAGGGGGGGGGTTGTTTAACTAGGAACGGCACACTAAGCCAGAGCTTGTTTTCAAGTGTGACCTGGGAGCACAAGGAAGTTAAGTGACTTGCTCAGGGTCACACAGTATGCAAGTTGGGGCTGACAGGATTCAAACCCAGGTCTCTAGGTTTGTAGCACAGTGTCCTTAACCACTATGCTATACTGCCTCTTAAACATACAACATATCAACTTGAGGCTTGCTAATTAGTGTTACAGTTCTTCTAATAACAATTACAGAATGTTAAATTTACTTGTCTGCTGTACTTGCAGTTCTAGTTCTGTGCAGTCTATAAAGAATGTTTTTAGGGTTATTCAGTAAGCTGATCAGTGCCACTTGTTATGCAATAGAGGAGTGGGGAGTACATTTTGCCATAGAAAATGCATTGTGGTTAGCCTGTTGATGTAGCAGTATCCCTGCCTCTCATGACACTAATGACACATGGCCAGGAAGGAGTGTTGGACATGGGAGGCTGGCCAGAGGAACAGAATCAAGCATCTCAGTTACCACTCTCCTCCTCTTGTGAGGAACAGCTACATTCTCTGGCACCACAATGCCACCTGGGTGACCACAGGTGGCAAGATAGCTGGAGAGTGCTGTGAGGAAATGTGACCTGGTGCCATAATATGGGCACACATCCACATGCACTTGTGCAAATTGAAACTCTAGCTTGGCAGCGACAAAAAAAAAACAGTAAAAAAATCCAATTCATGTCAAACCGGCACTGGCACTTTTGGGCCCCACCACTCCCAACTGCCCTCCAGGCCCTAAATACGATAGGCCCAAGGTAAGCTATGGCATTATCTCTCCCAAGAGAGCACACTACATATGAAATGCCCTCAAGTGAGGAAATTACACCAATGGATCCCCTTTAAGTGACAGCCATGGAATGCAGACAGTGCTGAGTCACCTGGCAGGGAAGGTCAGCATTGCGGACAGGGGGATAAGCAAAATGAAAATACATTGAAGGGGGGTGTTGCCCTTTGTCAGGTTAGCTTCACACAAATGAGTGAGTGCTTTGACTTTTCATTTGTCAGCTTTCTCGTCTCTAATAGTGTAAAGCAAGATCATTGGTTACCGGACTGAATGTGCATGAGAGAGTGTACACAAGTGTTGCAGACTGTTCCAGGATGTGCATTAAACTTGACTCCAATTGTAAGAATGACTGAACACGTTTTCATATTCAATACATGCACTGCAGCAGAAAAGCCTGTTTGAAGCAGATGTGCATGTTCCACAAATTTATTTTCATACCTGGGGCCAGGTATTCAAAGCTTTGCCAGGGAGGGTCCAGAGCTGCCTGCCAAACCCACCAGGGATAAAAATCTTAAAAAAAAAAAAAAACTTTGCCTGGTGGGCAATGTGATTGCTCCCTGTTTGCCTGGGGTTTGCACCTGTGGACAGTATTCAAAGGGGGCTGTGGTGCACACTAAAAACATTAGTGCACAAACAGCAAAATAATGTATGTGCTGGGCAAAGGGAGAGGTGGGGGTCTGCACACAGCTGGTTGGAAACTGGTGACTTTGGTTATTGAAAAAGTTAAATCATGAAGTACTACTCTAAAACTAGTTATTTTAGTTGTTAAGTAATTTCACTATTTTGATGCAGTGTTGACTGAATGGAAATACAGTGGTGTTAATTGGTCCAAATTGTGTATTTTAATTGCTCATGAATTAGGCACTAATTGCAAAGTCATATTTACATTTACACAATTTACTTTGAGCAAAAAATAAATAGTTTTACATTATTTCAGATCTTTTTTTTTATTTGCAGCATTTTGTGATACAATTTGGGAGGTAACTACTTTATTTCTCTTTGATCTGCACTATTATTATTCTGGCATTAATGCATTGGAAATATTGGTAAGCTCCTTAATTTGTTTGTGTGTTGAATTAATAACCCTTCTTCTGACATTAGCCTGTTCCTATTCTATGACATGCACTCACTGATACTTATTGTCACCACCTCTCTGTGTTCCCCTCCCATTCGACTGGTGTCCTATATACTCTTATGTTATTCTAATCATGGCAACTCTCAAAATTTGTGTTAAAAAAGGGTGACTAACTCATTCCTCCACTCACCTCTTTGACTGGCCAGTATCTACTGTAAATACAAATGTTGCGTTACTGAACTGCAGCGTTTGTTGTTAGATGGCAGTTGACCAAGGAGGTAAGAGGAAGGCTGAGCTTATTGCTGCCATAATTACAGCATACTGAGGGATGCAATGAGTAAAATAACACAAGGGTACACAAGACTTCAGAAATCATGTTGATGGGATCAGTGGGAGATATGTTGTGTGAAATGCTGAGAAACTTCACATCTCAGGTATATACACAGTATTTTTGCATTTTGCTCAGTTCTTCGTTGTGCCTATAACTATTTTCACTGCTGATTTCTTCTAATGTCTCTTTGTATCTTATTGTTTGTTGATTGCTTTGCACTCTCCCAGGTCGTGCCTAAAAAAAACAGTAGGCATATTTCATAGCTAGTGCACTTACCTAGTTACTAAAAACAAACAAATAAATATAGTGAAGCCCAAAGCACAGCCAAGTGGCTGTAGCTACCTGAGAAGTGATGTTTACTTAACATAATACATGCCTTGGAGTAGTTCCAAAATGGATCCAGTTGAATTAAACAAATGCTTTTCATATACTGTAGGTGTTTCTTTAAACTAATTTTATACCATTATTGTGTACTGAAGCAGCATGGCATGAACTGCCTTGCAAGTATTATGACCCAGTTTATTATCCAAACCCAAACATGACAGCCAAATGTGTGGGAAGCAACGTGATTTACTTTGTAACAGCCCAAGAGTAAATCTTAATCCCAGTGTATGTGCTTCACATAAATCCTGCAATGTTGTGAGTTCCACAGCACAAGAAGATAAAAAGAAACCAATACCCTGCCATTCAGTAGTTTTATTTTAAGCAACAGGCTTAAAGAGAAAAAGATAACATATAAGCAATTAGCAAGTATTTAAGCAACAGTCTCTTTCAAAGACTTCTGTACCACTGCACTCTTGTTAGAAGACATGGCAATGCTGACAGCTTTTTGGTCCCCCTGTATGTGTGTGGGGAGGAGTTGCTACAAACAGTTCCTTTTTAGTTGATACCATCAGTACAACAGTCCCAATTTCAGCTTACCATATAACCAGTCCAAATGATACAGCTTATACTGTTCTTATGAAAACATGCACACACATTAGCCACCCCTCAGCCCCCAATGTAAAATCTCACTTCCAGCCCTTTAAGTCTCTTGCTGAAGATGAGATGTTAGCTAGGAAGATTATTTAGCAAGGGGCTGCAGTCACTGACAAACTCTTGTGTTTACCTGATTCGTAGGAGAGTGATGTTTAATGGCATTCTCTCCCTTGATAGTCTGATCTGGTGTAGATATTTGGAGCTGGTGGGAGTAATTTCTGATTACTATGATTCTGAGTTGTTGCAGATGGCACATGATTCTACATGTTGTCATCTTTCTCCTGACTGAGCTGCTGCACTAACAGTTTGTTGCTTACAGATGTCATCATGATGGTACCAGATGTTGAGAAATACCACATCTCTTTATGGCAATGGATGTTGAAATACCATCTTGATGGTATTGTCATTCAGACATTGTTGGATGTTAAGCAATGCCATCATAGTTCCTTAAAATGTCAGCCTGGCCAAAGCAGAATATAAAAGGAAGTTGAAATAATAATACTTCCATTAAGAGAACAGGCCTATAATCAAGCTCAAACTTGACCAGAAAGTATGTTATTTATTTATTTATTTATTTATTTGAACATGCCAGAATTACAAGCTATGAGTCAAGACTCCTTTACAGAGGCTCCACATGAGAATGATACAGAATACAGACATAGATAAACAAAACAGATAAGCAGGGCAAATAGAGATATGCAAAGCAAATAGGCAAGGCAAGGCAATATTTATTTAAAAGATGCACAATCCCAGAGGCTCTGGGCGCCATACAAAATAGATAAAACAGCATCAAAATAAAATAAAACATCACAAATTATTAAACAAAATAAAAAAATAAAATAAATAACTCAGCACATAATATCAGGTTCTTACTAGAGTTCATGATTTTATCCCATAAAAGCTTGGGAAAATAGGAGGGCCTTCAGGAGAGCCTTAAATATATCTACAGTGGGAGCTCCCCTGACCTCAGCCAACAAAGAATTCCAGAGAACCGGAGCTGTGACACTGAAAGCTCTGTTGCCAGCAGATTTTAGCCTCGTTCTAGGAATGGCCAGGAGGCCCCCACTAGATAAACGGAGAGGGCGGGTAGAGACAGCAGGTACCAGAAGGTTCAACAGATAACCAGGGCCCTGCCCATGTAGGGCCTTATAGGTGAGAAGGCCCATCTTAAAGAGGATTCTCCACCTGACTGGCAGCCAGTGCAATTCACACAGTACCGGTGTAATGTGGCAAAATTTATGCTGCCCAGTAAGTAACTGGGCAGCTGCGTTTTGCACCAGCTGCAGCCTGTGGAGAGATCCCCCAGTGACCCAGAGGTAGAGCGCATTGCAGTAGTCAAGCCTAGATGTGACTAAGGCATGTATCAAGGTAGGCAGGTCCAGAGGCAGAACGAGGGGCTTAATCCTGGCAATATTTCTGAGATGGAAAAAACAAGAAAGAACCGTGGAGGATATTTGTGCCTCCATAGTTAAATTCCTGTCCAGAATCACTCCAAGATTTCACACCCAAGAGGAGGCCTTCAATGACACAGCTCCTAGAGCAAGTCCAGTTGCTGTGTCAGAGGCCATCCTATCATGCGCTCTGTTTGACTCCACTACCAATACCTCCATCTTATCAGGGTTCAGTCGCAACCACCTGGAGGCCATCCAGTCATTGATCTCCACCAGGCAGATGTTTAGTACATCCACTGCTTTGGATGTTCCTGGGGCAAAGGACAGATATAGCTGGGTATCATTGGCATAACAATGGAAACCCAAGCTATACTTCCTAATGATCCCCCACAGGGGCAGCATATACACTGAACAACATTGGGGTCAGTACCGATCCTTGAGGAACTCCGCAAGAAAGGAAGCTGGATATAGATGATGAATTCCTCATCACAACCCATTGATTCCTGTTGGTAAAAAAGGACTCAAACCAGTGGATGACAGTACAGGTTGGTCCGCAGAGCTCCCCAAGGCGGTCAAGCAACACATGATGGTCCACAGTGTCAAATGCTGAAGAGAGATCAAGGAGAACAAGAATTGTCTTATCCCCCTGATCTCTTGCCCTGAGGAGGTCATTCTGCACCCGAACAAGCGCAGTTTCTGTACTATGCCTAGCCCAAAATCCCAACTGGTAGGGTTCATACAACTCATGAGTCATGAGGTGCTCTTCCAACTGAAGCGCCACCACCTTCTCCAACACTTTCGCCAAAAAGGGAAGATTGGATATAGGACGGTAATTTGACCTGACCTCCAGGTCCAAAGATGGTTTCTTTAAGAGGGGTCTTACTAGTGCCTTCTTCAAGACATCCAGAAAGACCCCCTCGGATAAGGAGCAATGAAAAATAAGGGTAAACACCAGGCCTAGAGCGTCAACACATCTCATCACGAAATGTGTCGGCACTGGGTCCAGCTCACAAAAGGTGTGCTTCAGATTGACTGCCACCTCAATGACCTCACTAACCTCCTCTGGTCTAAACTCCCCCCAACTAGGTGGAGTGCAGTCAGAACACATAAGGCGACCACTGACAGCTATGACATTGCTGGCTGAAGAAGCCACCTGCCAGATCGTGGATGCTCTGTCCAGGAAGAACCGAGCAAACTCTTCACACTCTGTATTAGAAAAAACCTTCCCGGGCTGCAGACAAGCAGGATGGAGTAGCCTGTCTACAGCTCAGAAAAGTGTAGCTGGTCGGTTCTTCCTGGTGGCAATCTCCTTGGACAGGAACACTGACTTCTTATGGTTGATTGCCTCCTGGTATGCACTATAATGCTTATGCAGGACCAGTTTGTTCCCCTCCATGCCAGACCTCCTCCAGCAGTGCTCTAACCTCTGACCCATCCTCTTCATCTCCCTGAGATCTCCATCAAACCATGGGGACCTCAGGTATGAAGTTCTGGGTTTTACACGGACAGGTGCGAGGGAGTTAATGGTGCCAGAAAACACCCTATTATAGGTGTCAACCCCAGCACAAACAACTCCAATGCATGCAACACCCACACTGGATAATTTAGCTACCACCAGAAAACCCTCAGTGGTCAAACCCCTTAAAGGGTGACAGCTCATCATCTCAGCAGGGGAAGGGCTTCTGGTGGGAGCTCCGAGCATGAACTGCACCGTGCAGTGATCGGACCAAGGTAATCGATCAATCCTGAGATTAGCAATCTCAAGACCCAGTGAGAACACCAGGTCCAACACTGGCCATCCTGATGAGTTGCTGCAGTAACAGCTAATGTCAGGCCCAGGGAGGACATAGTTTGAAGAAAGTCATGACTATACCTTTGATACCCGTCGTCAACCTAAATATTGAAATCCCCCAAAAAAACACATCTGGGGGTTCCAGCATTCCATCGGCGATGAATTCAGTGACCTCCTGCAGGAAATTCCCCATCAGCCCAGAGGGGCACTAGATAAGGAAGATCCTGCAGCCCACACCTGGTCCACCATGAACAGCCACACATTCAAATGAACCTGGAGTTCCCACTGGGTGCACAGTGAAGGCCAGACTGGATCTAAAACAGATAGCTACAGCGCCACCCCTGCATTCCACTCTGAGGCAGTGCACCACGGTATACCCAGGAGGGACTGCAGCCTCAAAAACTGGGCTCGCATCATCCCCAACCCAAGTCTTCATAATGCAAGTCAGATCAACTGAAGAAATCAAGTCAGCAATAATTGCTGTCTTATTTCTAATCGATCTGGCATTGCATAGCACTGCCCTCAGAGGACTGGTGGGTGAAACAGCCCCTCAAGTTACCTGACCACTCAGACTGGTGGATTCTATGGAGATGATCACCAACCACGTCTGGCCTCTCCCAGGTGCTCGTTGAAACCCAGGGAGCCTTCTGGACCCGACAATCTCTATCCTGCCACCATCTGATATGCATGGGGCGCCCCACTGCCCATGATTAACTCGATTACTTCTAATTCCCACTTCCCGACAGCATCTTGCCATTATATCTGAAACTGGGAAGGGGATAAAAGGATGCAGATCGTGCAGCAGGGAGCTCCCATACATAATCCTGGCCCCCCTAGGCCCTCCCATATAACCCTTACACATCACTAAATATTAAACTCAAGATACAATAGCTAACTTTATCACAATTAAATAACAACTAAAAAGCCTGCCTAGCTCATATAAAACAAACAAATATACTAATACAGATAATAAATCTCATGTGCAAGACAAAGCTACTTCACAATAATACTGAACCAGCTGCGCTATCTCCACACCAGAAATAAGTTCAAATACTAAACAGTGAGGCATAAGGACACTAAGGTCTCTTTCAGTACTTATAAACTTATGGGGAATAACTTACCCTCCACAGCGTTTTCAACACCGAGTGGCGCTCGCGCCACTCACATGCTCACGCTATGCTAGCACTTGCGAGCAGCACTGCAATTAAGTAGCTCACAAATCCCCACCCCTCCAGCTGACAAATATCAGCTGCCCCCAAGACTCCAACAAGCAAGATGGAAATAAAGCAACATACAGTCTGTCACACTGCAGAAGTCAGAATAACAGGGTATACAGTGATTACAAGACAAAGATCAGTATATTACATTGACAATATATCACATTGTCATGAAGAGAGTGGTGTAACCTCATATTGCCCACGGCCTCTAGACCAGTCAGTGTTCAGGATCTTTTTTCTATCAGTTTTATAATTATTAATGCAGAACTTCAAAATAACAAGGAGTGCTACTATAAAGGAAATAGGGATAGTATGGGTGGTACCACTGAACAGTACTGGGGATGGAATGCAACACAGTGGGAGATGGATGTGTGTTTCACTTGACATCATGGAGTGCATATTGCAGGATAGTGAAACAGGGGTATACCATCATAAAAGTGACTCAAGGTGAGCCACTCGAATATGAGCAACTCACTTTCAGCAGTTTCACATCAATACATTGACGGTGTCGATGTCGACACCCCCGACAGCAATGGGAACAATGCCGACAGTCAGCATTGTTCCTGTGAGGACAAAGTGTTTCTCTGTGGGGGGTTTTGCCTCCTGCACCAGCCATACAGGGGGCTGTTCCCCCACACCCCCTCTCTAAATAACCAACTCCAAGTCAGAGTTGGCTCGGAGTGGGGATACAACACTGGGCTTCGCTGCATCAGCAGACAGCGGGCCACCACAGCAGCCAATCTCAACTTGGTAAGATTTGTCACTGTGGTGATGTTTGCTGTAAAAAAAGTAATTGTGGTGGTGTGCTACACACTTTCAGTTCCTGTTATGTGGGCTACCCTGCAAGGGTAACGATGGCTATGTGGTCTACCCTGCAATGGTAGTGACAGTTACAGCAGGGTGATATTAAGAAGGGAAGGGGGACAGGAAGAGGAGGAATGTATCTAAGGGGTAGTGCAGCAGGAGGCTGCTGAGCTGGTGTCTTGATATACTGGTGAGGGTGGCTGGCTATAGTGGGGAGGATGCAGGGTTCGGGGTTGGGGAGGGCTACAGATTTTTAGTTTTTTTTTCTGGTACTTTGTTTTTTAATTTTTCCAGACTTTCACCCCCTCCTAGACATGGACCCCCCCTGGAGTTAGTAATCCATATTTAGGGGGTGCTGGGGCCACAGTCCCCCTCAGAAAAACCTTTTGGTTGTCAGCCATTTTCATCTCTGTGAGTGTATCTCTCCTTTTTTTTTTTGGCAATGTACCTCACTGTAACAGTGGTTGCTTTTCCATGATCACCATTATGAGATAGAACCGTAAATAGGTATGTTTGGTGTACCACTGGACACTAGGACCTGTAATACAGAGCATATGTTTTGCAGGGTACTAGTAAACTCATAGGAGTATATGAAGATCATTCGAGTTAGTGGGAACTTATTTAGCTGGTAATAAAGAAGATCATTATAAGTAAGAATTAATGCCACGATAAGCACGCAGGCAGCTTCTACACAACACATCATCTCAACTATGAATAAAAAAAAAATTGCAATTACTATAGCATGCATGCATGCCCCAAGTGTCTTTTGGATACACTCATTTCCTTGCCTGCAGCTACACGATTGACTAGTTTTTGCCTCCTTCTTTACTGTCTGCATTCCTTCTACCTTATGTGCCAGAGGGTTGCTGCTATGGACATAACTACTTTGGTGATCTGTACCCCACTGCTTCTTGCTTTTCTGGCTGCCTTCCTCTGGTAGCCTTCTTGTGTTTTATCCCTGTTGCTGCTCCCCAGCAATGGCTGGTGGCCCCTTGAATTTTCATGTTTCCCTATCTCCACTGTCCTTTCTTGCCACCAGTGTTTCTACTCTAGCATTTGTCCTGCTGCTTCTGTGTGGCATTAGCATTCTTTCTCTAGGGTCTGGATGCTGCCTCATTTACTCCCCTCATCTGCTTCTGGCTCTGGTCCTTCATCTTTTTTCATTTCTCTGCAGTCCCATCTCTGCCCTGCTGGAATTACAAGTCAGCTGGCTCTTAAACCCTCCTGCTTCCTGCACTGGTTTCCTGGAGACTTATCTCAACCTCTGTCATCAGCATGCCCTACTACTGCAGGACCTGCCTGCCCATGGTTTGCCTGCCTGCCTCAGGGATCATCTTGGCCATGGCCATTCTCTGCTCCCTGTGTTTTTGTGCTATTGATCTAGTGCTCCTAACACTTCCCATCAGCCTGGCCAGGTAGGTTTCCAGTCCTCTCCTTTAGGCTGAACATTCTCTACTCCTACCACCCTACTCTCTCAAACCTACCTATCAGCTATATCTCCTCTACCATGCCTACCATTTTTAATTTACATTTAGCTCTCAAGCAGGGGCCTCCTCTATCAGACACATGCACCTACTACAATCAGGTGCATACCCCAATGGCAATTGATCACATGGCCCCATGACAAATGAGCACACATGCAATGACAATCAGGCTTCCACCCAACAGCAAATGGGCACACACCCAATGGGAATCAGAATTATATCCCAATAAAAGCTGAGCACACACCCCAATAACAGCCCCTTACATTATCAGTACACTTCACCCTCTATGGCTCTGTAATGCACTGGACCATGCAACTCAAGGGCTGACCTTCTGCTTCATCTCCTTCTTCTTCTTAAATCAATGAGCCTTATTTTGAAGAGAGAATTAGGAGTACCAGACCTCTAGCAGTCTTTTCAGTTTTCTCCGTTTCCCTGGGTTTTATTTCATAACTCCAGCATTTCTTTGATGCACAGGTTCATTCCAAATGCACACTGAAAGACACATGCACCTCAGAAGTGAAACCTGCAGCACCATATTGTGCGTTAGTGATTGTGGCCCCCATATTCAAAAGTCCCCTGCAAAGTCATGCAAGTGCCTATGCCGCGCATCTCAGATGAGCTGACCCAAAATAATGGAATATTCAGAAGATGCTCCATGAGATGTGCTTGCCCATGTCTGGCTGAATATCCTGATGATCCCAATCACACAGCTGGAGATGCACGGCGCGCAAGTGACCTGAGCCCAATGCAGATCACGGGAAATACTGATGCAAAGAGTTGCGTGGTGCAAAGTTACAGTAGTCAGCCTGGATATGCAGATGGCCTCATTGCACATTCCAAGTCCATATCCCTCATGCACAGCTCATTACTGGAATGTATTCAGGCCATTTGCATACCCCGGGCATGCTCAGTTCCAGCTGTGCAGGACTGCCCCACCACTCCACAATGGTGAACAGGAGGTACTGCAGCCTATCAGGCAGGTGTGATGGACTGTTTGTATGTGGGTTGGTGGACTGCATTGGCCTGGGTTCAGTGCTATTACCCATAGCCTTGTTTAAGGTCAGAATGGGGTACAGAGATGTCACCTGAACAGTGGCCACATGGGTCCACCTGGATATGCAACAGGGGCGATTACAGGGTAACACAGTCCGATTAGTATACCACATACATGTGATACACCACCTCCTATGCAGTGTACAATCACCTGCAGTGCCCCACACACCCCATATGAGTGGAACATGGTGATGACTGCAAGAAATGGCAGCATGGAGAGGGTGATCAGGTACAGTAGTGGGGAGGATCCCACTTGTGTGCAGATATGGTGTACCACCATGGGTATGTGCCACATGTCAGTCCTTGGCCTGTGCTAGGCTGCCACCCATCCACAAGGCTACCTCATCATTGCCACAGATGGCACGTTGGGGCATGCCACCACCAAGTAGCACCTGCAGGCTGCATGGGTGAAGGCCATGGCTCCTGGTACATTTGCTGCATTGTGGCTGTCTGCTCCACTGGTGTGTCTGGGGAGCACCCGACAGCACTGGCATTTGGCTGCTGGGTGTCTATCCAGGGTGCGGTGAGGAGGGTTCTCCCGGATGGTGCCGGTATTGGCACGGCACCTGTGGCTCAGGATTCATCCATCTTGGCTTGACTGCTGTGTGTGGGTACCTGGAGCATGTCCTGATGCACCTCCAAGGACTGTCTTTGGAGGGTTTGCTAGCAGTTCTGCAGCCTGCCTATGGGTGGCGGGCCATTTAGGCATGCTTTTTCCACTTTGGGCAGCTCATTTCTGAGATGCACAGCTGATGCGCCACACATTTTGGCTGAATATAGGGATGTGCAGCATGTAGCTTCACCTGAGCTCTTTTCTTCTAGGTTGCTTATAAGTACAGAGCAAGGAAAATGATTAAGGCTTATTTTGGCTAGGCAGATTTACTGTGTGTTATTATTATCTTTTTTTTTTGTACTCACAGGGGTTGTTACTGTTTGTTGCTAACATTTTCTTGCTTTATTTTTCTCTGATTCAGATTGTTGTTGCTGGGTATACTTTCTGCTGCATTATTACAGGGTGTGCCTACAGGTTTGTGCTTACAAATTACTGTTGTAATCTTCTGATTCAAATTGTCTTTTGCAAGGTATATCTTCTGTTACTGCTTTATTTTTCTCTGTAGCAAAGTGTTTCTTACAGGGCATATCTTCTGTGAAATTATTGCAGGTGGTGCTTTACAGGTTTTACCGTTGTATCTATCATTAGGATAAGCTTTCAGGGCTACTGCATTTGTTTTTGGTTGATTGTCTATGCTCTTACCTCCTTGTTTCTTTCATCCATGGTTCTTCTTTTTCAGCAGGGGGAAGTGCCCAAGCCACCCACCCCCATCCACAACCATACCACAGTACACTTCTTTTATAGGGTAGCACATTCAGGATATTTCCTGTAGCAAAGCAGGAAGGGGCAGATCTGAAGGGTATCCACACAGTGACCTCATTTACAGGGGCACAAGTAATTTAACTCATTATAACAAGTTATGCAAAAACAAACACACAAAACACATAATCAAACTTTTGCTTTCATTTGCCTCCTTCTAATTACTCTGACCAAGTTATAAACCCAGCAACTTATCTGGAATGAATATTATTATCTGCATGTACTGCGGGACACTTTTCAAAAGGGCAGTTATATATGATTTAGGACAGTGGCCTACATGCTGGGCCATTGGAGATCTAAGTGCTCAGCTCCAGGCAGCATGGGCAGAGATTGCGCGCCTCAAATTGCATATTCGGGAGGAAATATTTTATGAGAACCACCCATCATTTCCCCAACATCCAACAGAAGCACCTCGACAGCAGAGGGTAGTTGGTCCAAGAGGTTGGCAGGTGGTTAGGAGGGGCATATCGGGTGCTCCATCACTCGGTGCTTTCCAACATATCACCTCCACAAACCATATAAAAACTGCAAACAGCTATCTACTTCTATCTCCAAAATCAAACAAAGGAGCAAAGGACACTGCAGAGCAGGACACTGCAGCACAGGTGCTAGCACAGCAAAACTCACCCAAAACAGGAATCAAGACAAAAAAAGCAAAAAGAAAATCCAAAACACTTCTGATCATAGGAGACTCCATGATTTGGGGAGCTGATACCTATCTCTGTGGTAGGGTTGGTAGGGTTCATGGGGTAGGGTAATTAAAGCATACATGGTACTCAGAGATTTGTTCAACACACAAATTCTGTGTGATGTTTATTTTGTAAAAATGATATAGAGCAAATCATACTATACAAAATAAAACAATCAATAATACAGTAATACTGTCTGAAACTTCATACTGTAAACAAAAGAAAACAATAAAGAGAGAAGTAAGCTTTCCTCAGCTTCAGAATCACTTCCTCCAGTGATTCTGCTACAGTGTAAAATACTTTAACCAGTACACTTTAACTTCTGTGCTCTCAGATCAATCTCTCAGGACACTCTCCCCTGATGATCTGAATAACCTTAGCTCAGTGGCATCTTTATAGTGCAGTCTTCCTATGACACTAGTGACAGCTGATTCACCCCTTTTCTAATACAGGGGAATATTCTGGCTGGTACAAATATATGTGGGATTAGACTGACTGTATATATAGAGGAAAACATACACTCATAAGGAATTATTTCATTCTGCCTTTAGCACTTTGTCACTGAATCTGTTGAGAAAGACTTCTAATTACTTGTAAGCAAAAACTCCACACCTTTTCAGCTGAGTGACAGCTGGGAGTTTCTTATATAACAGCCTCATCATGGGGCTGCTGGCTCTAGTAGTACAATTATTTTTCCAAGAAGGCTTAGCTCAGATAAGAGCACTCTCTGCATAGAATACTAAAGGAAACACTCCTATATTTAGTTTCTGCACATTAGTTATGCCTTCTTTAGT
This sequence comes from Neoceratodus forsteri, assembly GCA_016271365.2. NCBI lineage: Eukaryota > Metazoa > Chordata > Ceratodontiformes > Ceratodontidae > Neoceratodus > Neoceratodus forsteri. The sequence continues at coordinate 402,268,997 of CM057455.1, read as the reverse complement.
GTGCTTGTATATAAAATGCTTTAAAAAGACAAATCCCACATCTGTATTCAACACACCCAACAGCTGCAATTTCAGGCTGTCAGAAACAACTTTTATTCGCTGCTTTCGTGTTTCTGCAGGATACACAAGTTTATTTAATCAGTTCAGCCTGCAGTGAACATGAGGTTCCTTGCCACTGAAACATCTCTCTCGCTGCATTTCCTGTTGGGAGGCGTGAGTCAGGGAAAGTGACAACTTTCAATTTTACAGCTTGAATGCACCACGCTGCATACTCGACTATAAAATCAGTCGCTCTACCTCCTACACTGCTGCTAGGAAGTGAGACCACAGTGCTCCCTAAATGCACTATTTGCAGACCAAAAAGGACTTAAAAATGATCAGCTGCTACAAACATTTCTTGAAGCTAAGTGCAGCTTTCCATTGGGGACAATTGCTTACTGCCTTTCACTCCAGGGCAATTTCATATCACTGGCGATTTCAACATAAACTGGATCGGTCCTGATAAAGCACTTTTAAAGACTAACATTAAGGCACTATCTCTATCTCAGCTCATAACAGAACCCACCAGGCTAAACCACAAATCCCTAAATCACACCTTACTGGACTGGGCACTCACCTCCCACCCACATAGAATAGTAAGTGCTGGCCTCCTACCTGATTCCATAAGTGACCATCATATGATCTATTTGATCAGGAAGGTTCACTGTCCCCCCGCCCCACCCCCAAAAACATTAGTCACCACATCTTATAACTCCCTTAACCTAGCCACCCTCCTGTCTGACCTAAGACATATAAACTGGTCCTTCATCCCTATGGTGCCCACCATCGACATCGACAAGGCTTTCAAAACAACCTTCCTAAAAGTCTGGGATAAACACGCCCCTCTACAAATGAAAAGAGTCTGCGGTGCGCATCTCCCCTGGATCTCGGCTGACATCATCAAATTATGCCACACCAGGGACCACGCCTGGAAATTATACAAAAAGAGGGGCACACAGGCCTCCCTCATTACCTACAGATCCCTTCGAAACAAGTGTACAAATAGCATAAGACTAGCGAAAAATAACTACTTCCAATCGTCCTTTAACAAAAATTTAAATCACCCAATGGATTTCTGGAAATCTCTTAAAACCCTGTTCTCCCCCCCTCACCCAACTGGCCGCACCAACTTTACTAGACCAAGGTTCCCTTATCTCTGACCCTATCCAAGTAGCTGAAGTTTTAAACACTCACTTCGCCAGCTGCGCAAATAAGCTCCTATCCTCCCTACCCCACACGGCGCCTCCCCTCAACACATGTGCCCCACGCTCTACTTCCTCTACCATACCATTCTCCTTCCGCACAGTTACCCAAACCGGATAGTTCATTGTTCCTTCGGTCGCTAAATCAAAACAAAGGGAAATGCCCCACTTTCATGGATATAAAAATGCTCAACCTCTCCACCCCAGCTATTGCTGCCCCTTTAGCCGACCTCTTCAATCTATCCTTCTCCCTGGGCAAATTACCTACAGACTGGAAGCTGGCCACTGTTATACCTCTGCCAAAAGGAGGTGACACCTCTTCCCCAGGCAATTACCGACCCATCTCCCTACTTCCTATCCAAACTCCAGGAATGTTTGGTCCTGCCCCAACTCACCCCGCACCTAGCAGCCTCCTCCTTTTTCACACCTTTCCAATTGGGTTTCCATAAATCCCACTCTACCACCACCTCCCTACTTCGGGTCACAGGTGACATCCTCACAAGTATGGACAAAGGTCACATCACCTCTGCCATTTTCATAGACCTAGCCGAGGTCTTCGACACAGTCTCCCACTCCCTACTACTCTCCAAACTCACCGCTGCTGGGCTCTCTACCTCGGCCACAAACTGGTTCCACGACTACCTAGTAGGCAGGAGTCAGGTAGTCAAAATAGCATCTCACACCTCCCACCCTTTGCCTATCCCAACTGGTGTCCTGCAAGGCTCAGTCCTGGGTCCCCTTCTCTTCTCCATTTTTCTGAATGACCTCCCAGCAGCATGCTCACACTCATCTATACAGATGTACGCAGATGACACTGTCCTCTATTCCTCTGGTCCCACAGCCCTTAGCGTAGCTTCCCAACTCCAGGAAGATTTCAACGCTATCCAGAACTGGTTTCGGACTAACCAGCTATTTCTTAACTCCAAAAAATCCGTATTTTTAACCTTTGGCACCCCTCAAAGACTCTCCCGACAAGATCCCTCCCCCCCTTTCAAAACCCTGGACAGAACTCCCCTGGAAAACTGCACGAGCTTCAGATACCTGGGTGTATGGCTAGACCAACACCTTGATTTCTTTGCTCACATCACCTCTCTTCATAAGCTGTTACTCCCTAAACTTGGTGCACTGTTCCGTAACAAAAGCTGCCTCCCCGCACAAACAAGGCATGCCATTGTACAAAAATTGATCCTCCCAGTAATCGACTACGGTGACATAATTTACTCCACTGCCCCCGTGTCAGCTTTGGCCAGCCTAGACACCCTGTTCCACTCATTCTGCCACTTCATCCTCGGCTGCCACAAATCAACCCATCACTGAGATCTCTATAGCTCACTAACTCTACTATCCCTACATGACCATAGACAAACCAACTGTGCCAGATTCGCAGCCAAATTCTGGTCAAACTCCCTCCCCCCCACCTGACCTCTGCTCTCTCCCAGCAACTGGCACCTACGTACTCCCTTAGACAGGATGACCATAAACTGCTCCATGTCCCATTTATGCACACATCCAAGGGACAGGCCACTTTTAAACACCGAATACCTCAGACCTGGAACGCCCTACCAGCCCCCATCTGCCACGCATCAAATACCTCCCTACAAAACAAGTTACTCCGTACACATTTCACCTCCAGTTGCTCATGTATCAGATAAGAACTCGTACTTAAATGTCTTGCTGCTATATTGGCATATGTACTGTACTGTAATCTTCCCTCTGCTTTTCTCTAAATTGTTTGTAAGTATCCTACCCCTGACTGTAATCCTGCCCCAGCTATGTAATTTTTCCCACACAAATGTATTGTAACAATCCTTGTTTCAACTCTGTACTGTCCAAACATTGCTAGTATGTAAGTGGGTCCCGGCCCCCAGGTCGCATCTGGAATCGAGCATGTTGCTCAGTATGCTTTCCTGGCAAAACGCGTAAATAAATAAATAAATAAATAAATTAGAGCAAACGCGCATTGGAGCACATTTTAAACAGCAATCTACACAACAGTGCCCAAAAAGACATCACCCTGTCTCTGACTAAGCATTTATTAACCCTTTAAAGGGGCATAACATAATAAACAACTCTGTGCAGATACATCTGCTATTTATTTGTTTAGTCTTTATTCTTTATGTCAGTTTACTGTTCTAGTGCTCATTTTCATAAGGGCATATGGCAGAGGATGAAAAGGAATACATAGAGGGAATAGTCAAGGGATAAAAGGTGTCAGTGTGGCTCAGTTGGTAGCACATCCTCCTCTGGACCAGAAGGTTGTGGGTTCTCATCGCACACCTGAATTGGACTTGCACCTAAAAATCGCTGGCATCCGAGTGCAGTATTGGGTGTGCTGTACTGCTGGAGTGTGCCGTCCTTCGGATGGGACATTAAACTGAGGTCCCTTCTGCCCATCCTGGTGTTGTCCAGGTGGAAGTAAAAGAACCCAGGGCACTCTTTGCAAAGAGCAGGGAACATTTCCGGTGTCCTGGCCAACATTTACCTTCCCATAAATTGGTTCGTGCAATTATCCAGGCTGTGTGTGGGTGATGATGTTCCATATGGCCGCCACCACACATTCAGTCACTTCACTACCAGTCTAGCATTGCTTGTAAAGCGCTTTGGGATACTGTGTATGAAAAGTGCTATATAAATGCTGATTCTTCTTCTTCTTCTTCAAGATACTATTGTGGGTGGCCTACCCATAGTAGTAGAAAAATGAAAATTAGTTATTCGGAGAAGTTTAGAAATGCTTCTGCAGTAGACTGTAGGGATACAAAGAAAAATGACATAGCCTTAATTCTAATGGGGCAATCCAAGCTATCACAATCTCCAGCCAGGGGGTAATGTTCAGATGTCTCCCAAGTACATCAGCATGGAGAGACACTCACCACGTTGCTAAAATTGTCCAGTAAGCAGGAGAAAACATTGACATCCTGGTACACATAGGGACTAACAATTTCACCAGCTGGTCAGTTGTGGAGACCAAGGAACACCTGACCAGACTGGGTGACAAACTATTATCCACTTCATCCAGCATCTCCTTCTCTGAGATCCTGCTAGTCTGGGATGGGAGGAAGATGGACAGAAGGTCAGAGAAGGGGAGATAGGGGACCCAAACATGTGGCTCAAGGGCTGGTGCCAGGAAAAAGGACACAAATTTGTAGGCAACTGGCAACAATTTTGGGAGCGAAAGTTCTTTAAATTTGATGGACTGCATCTAACTAAGGAGGGGAGTCAGTGCATTGGGGCAGAAGTTTGATGTCTTTGCAGAATATTTAAACTAGCAAATGGGGAGAGGGGTGCAGCACCTGATATATCAAATGGGAAGAACACCCTTCCCCCTCAGCTAGTGATCAAACAGAAGTTCAGCATGCTATTAGTTCATTTGCATCATCAGGTAAGGAGAAAGGTCCGGCTCCCCATGCGACACAGAGGGGAAATGCCAGACCTCGTCAACAAGTAACACACCCATATAATGTACAGGGGAAATGCCAGACCTCGCCCAGCAACTAATACACTGAAATCTGGCCAATGGAAAACCCATGTACACAAATGTTCACAGTCTGGGAAACAAGATCCCAGACCTGCAGGCAACAATGACAGAGGCTAAATTGGACATAGTAGCCATTAGCGAGACATGGTTCACCAGTAACCACACTTGGAAGTCTTCAGAACCTGGCTATGTACAGCTCAGAAGAGACTGAGGTGCAAAAAAGTGGGGGGGGGAGTTGCCCTTTATGTCAATAAAATATCAAAGCTACAGAAATTCAGAATACACATAAGGAGCCAGAAGAATTGTGGGTCACCCTGGAAACAGGAAATGGGACAACCATACAAACTGGGGTTGTCTACAGGCCTCCAGACAAGGGGGAGAACATAGACATATTACTGTTAGAAGTTACACAAAACATGACAGCTAAAGGGGAGGTTCTGATAATGGGAGACTTCAACATGCCAGATACAGATTGGTCAATACTAGCAGGAACATCTGCCAGAACTAGACACATAGTGGATTCCCTGCAGGGGGAGGGCCTCAAATAACTGATACAACAAACCACAAGTGAGAGGGCTATCCTAGATCTAGTACTGACAAACAAGGAAAGGATTACAGATCCCAGGTAGAAGGTCACCTAGTGGCTAGTGACCATCACATGGTATGGTTCAATTTGGCCACTGGAACTAAATCATCCCATTCCAAGGCAAAAATATGGCACTTCAGAGGAGCTGACTTTGATAAGATGGCCAACAGAGTTAAGCTAGCCCTGGCAAGAAGAAATACAGGTGAGGGAGTATAGGCAAAGTGGGCAAGCATTAAGGATGCAATACTTGAAACAACATCCCATTGCGTTAGAGTGAAAAGGAAATGAAAAAGAAGAAGGAAACCACTTTTGTTCTCAAAAACAGCAGAAAAGGTCAGAGCCAAAAGGCTGGCTTTCAGGAAATATAAGGGAACGCAGCAGGACGAAGAAAGGGAGGCATACCAAACTTGCTTAAGGGAAGCCGGGAAGGCAGTAAGGCAGGCAAAGGCCCAAACAGAGGAAACACTAGAACGGACAGTAATAGAAGGGAACAAGACCTTTGATAGATACATTAGTGAAAGGAGAAAGTCCAGAGGGGGTATTTCTAAGATCAAAGGGGATAAGAGGGAATGTGAGGAGGAGGACCATGGAAAGGAATCTCTCCTAAATAGGTACTACTGCTCAGTATTTACTGAGAAGAAGGTGTGGCAGGGCACACAGCTCAGCACCATGGACACAGGGGACAGGAAGGTGTGCACTAGTCCCTTCACAAAAAAAAAGGTCCTACACGAGCTCGATGAGCTCAGGGTGGACAAGGCAATGGGACCTGATGGCATACATCCCAAGTTACTAAAGGAGGTAAAGGTGGAACTAGCAAAGCCATTATCATAACTGTTTAGTGAGTCTCTGAGCACAGGAGAGGTCCTAGAAGACTGGAGAAGGGCTCTAGTCATCCAGCTACACAAGAGTGGTAGCAGGGAGGAGGCAGATAACTACAGACCAGTCAGTCTTACCTCAGTAGTGGACACAATTATGGAAGCACTCCTTAAGGAAAGGATAGTGCAACACCTGGAATCTATAGAAGCACAGGATCCAAGACAGCCTGGGTTTACAACAGGAAGGTCCTGTCAAACTAAACTCATAGATTTCTTTGACTGGTAACCAGAGTGGTGGACCAAGGGGGAGCAGTTGATGTTGCCTTGACTTCAGCAAAGCTTTCAATACTGTTCCACACAGAAGATTGATTAACAAGCTGGGTAGGCTTGGGTAGGCTTGGCGTGGGTCAGAAGTTGGTCAACTGGGAGGCAAACTGGTTGACGGGCAGAAAACAGAGAGTGGTGGTAAACAGTATTCAGTCAGAAGAGATGCAAGTCACAAGTGGGGTACCTCAGGGATCAGTCCTGGGGCCAGTCCTCTTCAATATCTTAATCAGTGACATTGCAGATGGACTGCAGGGTAAGGTTTGTCTGTTTGCAGATGACACCAAGATCTGCAACAGAGCAGAATGATCCAGATGGGGTGGGCAGACTGAGAAGAGATCTGGATAAACTGGCAAAATGGTCAGAAGAGTGGCAAATGGGGTTTAATGCAAAGAAGTGCAAGATGATGCACATAGGGAAGAGAAACCATGAAGCCACCTATGGGCTAGGAGGGGAGTTGCTGGCAATCACAAGGGAAGAAAGAGAAATGGGCATCATCATCACAGATTACCTGAAATCACCAGGCAGACCACTAAAGCAGTAGGTAAGGCTAGGGGGATGTTGGGGTGTATTAGTAGGGTTATCACAAGTCATTAGAGGGAGGTAATAATCCCTCTTTACAAGACACTGGTTAGGCCCCATCTGGAGTATTGCATGCAGTACTGGAGGTCACATCTTCACAAGGACATTAACAAAAGGAGCCAGTCCAGAGAAGGGTAAGCAAAATGGTGCAAGGACTGCATCAGAAAACATATGAGAACAGGTTAATAGAGCTCAGTAGGTATACCCTACAGCAAAGCAGGGAAAGAGGTGATATGATTAAAACATTCAAACATCTTAAGGGCATTAACAAGGTGAAATAGTCTAACATGTTTCAATATAAGAAAAACAGCAGGACAAGAGGACACAGCATGAGATTAGAGGGAGGCTGACTAAGGGGTAATGTGAAAGGGTGGTGGATGCATGGAACGGCCTACTTCAGGAAGTGGTGGATATAAAAACAGTATAGGGCTTCAAACAGGCATGGGATAGGCATAAGGGAGCAATACAGATGAGTATGAATATATATGCCATTGACAGAGTAAAGGCCTATGGCACATTCATAAGGTAGAAAAAGAAATGGGCAGACTAGATTGGCCTTGCGGTCCTTATCTGCTGTCAATGTCTATGTTTCTATGTCTCTACATGTGCCACATACTGTACATTATAGATGCACGATGGCACAACCAGAGATGTGTGACTCATCTCTCCCTTTTGAATATCGCAGTTCTGCTCATTTTCTGGGATGAACAGCACATCTCCACTTTGCGCTGTGCATCTCCTTTGAAAATGTGGGCCTGTGTTGCTATGTTATGGGACCAGTCCTCTTTAATGTTTTGGTAAAGTGACATTGCAGAGGAGCTGGAAGGGAAGGTCTGCCTCTTGGCGGATGACACAAAAATCTGCAATGTGGTGGACACACCATGGAGGGTTGAAAGGGTGAGCAGGGACCTGAGAAAACTAGAGGAGTGGTTAAGGGAATGGCAGCTGGGTTTCAATTTGAAAAAGTGCAAAATAATGCACTTAGGGCACAAAAACATAGGGCAGAGGTGGAGAAGAAAATGGATGGAGTGTTATTGATGACCACCGAGCAGGAAATTGACCAGGGGAGTAATCATATCAGATGACCTACAGGTGGCCAGGCAGTGTGACAAGCCAGAAGGAAAGGCAAGTAGGATACTAGGTTGATAGAGAAGGGTATCACCAGCAGAAAGAGGGAGGCAGTATTGTCTCTGCATAGATCGCTGCTAAGACCCCACCTAGAATATTATGTCCAGTTCTGGAGACCACATCTCTGGAAGGACATAGACACTGAGAAGGGCAACTAAAATAGTGCAGGGTTTGCATCAATAGCCCTATGATGTGCGACTAAAGGACCTCAATATGTACAACCTGGAACAGAGGAGGGAGAGCGGAGATAAGCAAGAGACATTTACATACCTCACAGGGGTAAATAAGATATAGGAGGGGAATATTTTTCAGAAGAAAAGATGTTCAAGAATAAGAGGGAATGCTATGAAGCTGGAGAGGGGTAGATTCAGCAGACATCTGAGGAAGTACTTATTCACAGAAAGAGTAGTGGATTCCTGCAACAGCCTTCTAGTGGATGTGGTGGAGGTTAAAACAGTGGTGGGGTTCAAGAATGCATGGGATAATAAAGTAATCATAGCGGAAGGGAAGCAGGGAGGGAAAAAGAGCTGTAGATTGGGCATGGTCTGATGTAATAGTTGAGGTAGGGAGAAATGTGCACACTGGATGGACCAAGTGGTCCTTATCTGGTGCCAAATTCTATGTTTATATGTTTATGTTTCCTACAAATTGATCCTCACTGTTTACCTTGTTAAAACACTGAGAAACTTATATGTTTCAATCATGTTCCCCATCTCCCACCTGGACTCAAGTGAATACAAGCTTAGGGCCTCCAGTATCTCATCAGAGGATCTGCCCTGCTGGATCTGGATCATCTTGATGACCCTTCACCATACCAGCTGTAAACTATTTATTCCTTTCTCAGGTGAGGGCTTCAGAACTGGGCACACTACTCTTTCACGCAACTTGTTGGCTTGAGGAAGTCTCTGATTATGACCCCCAGATCTCTTTCCCTTCTTGAAGTGACCAGTCTATCTCCTCCCAACCAGTATTTTGTGCATGGATTCTGTCTACCTAAATGCATTACTTTGCACTTCTTGGCATTGAACCTTTGCTGCCAGAGCATAGACCATTTCTGTAATTTCTCTATGTCCTTCCTGAGCTCCGTCTTCCTCATGTCTTCCTCATGACCTGGCCTGCCACAAAGTTTTCTGTCATCAGCAGGGACAAAGTTTCCCTTGGATGCTGTCCTCTATGTCACTTTTGAACATATTAAAGAGGACAAGTCCCAGAACCAATCTCTAAGGCTCTTCACTTGTGTCCTTTCTGTTCCCTGATTTAGCCCATTAACCACTACTGTAAGTTGCATCCCCATTAGCCAATTTCCTACCAACATAACTAAATCTGGCTCCACTCCCAAGTCCACCAACTTCTTCAGCAAAGGTTAGCAATGATGGCATCTCAGTGAACACGCCACTGAGCACTGTTGTGCCTTACCAGTTTAAGACCTAATGGTGCCCAAGGAAGATATGCCTATGACACCACAATCACCACTCCCACCACCTCTTCACCTCCATGCTGCACCACATCACAGTCAAAATGTGGTGTACATTCTATGAATACAAGGCTAATGACAACAACAATATTATTTTTTTTATATTCACACTGTTGCATTTCAAGCTGATCTCTGCATATGCAGTATATTTTATTTAGTGTGCCTCCTCTGTGCTGGCACCTCAGTTGACACTTGGATCCCTTGTGTCATGTGACACATTACAGGCTGCAACTATGATGCTTTTGTATGCAGCTTGGCAGGGTCATAATATACAGGGGAATGAGACATGTACTTAGCTATGAGCCATCCATCCTGTATCTTTCCATGTTCAAATGCTTGCTCAAACTATTGTGTACATATATATGCACTGTGGCATGATCCAGAATACTGTGATACTACATCTAGGATGTGATGTTGGCTCCTTGTCAGCTCGCAGAGCTTTTATGGCAATATGCATACAGTCTATTGCACCTAGTATACATAAAAGGTGTGAACTGATGTAGAACCAAAAGTTCATCTCCTGCTGCTATGTACATCCTGTAAGAATGTGATATACAGTACCTATGTGTTCTGCATAGAAGTACCTCCAGAAATTATTTTAGGCACATTGGGTGGAAAGGATGAAAAGGGACTTGGCAAGGTTGGAAGAATGGTCAAATGTATGGCAGCTTAGATTCAACACAAAAAAGTGCAAAGTAATGCACCTGGGAAACAAAAACCCAGGGGAAGAGTACATAATGGACGGTGAGATACTGACAACAACAAAAATCGAAAGAGACCTTGGGTAGTCATATCAGATGACTAAAGGTGGGCCAGCAATGTGAGAAGGCAGTAAGTAGGGCTGGGGGGATATTGGGATGCATAGGGAGAGGCATCACCAGTAGAAAACAGGAAGTTGTTGTCCCTCTGTACAGTCAGTTGGTAAGACTACATCTGGAATACTGTGTACAGTTCTGGAGACCCCATCTCTGCAAAGATATAGACAGGGTGGAGGCTGTCCAGATGATGGCAACCAAAATGGTGCAGGGTTTGCACCAGAAGACATAGGAAGAACAACTAAAGGAGCTTAAGGTGTATAGCCTCGAGGAAAGGAGGGAGAGGGAGGACATGGTAGAAAAGTTCAAATACGTCAAGGGAATCAACAAAGTCCAAGAGGGTAGCATCTTTTAGAAAAAGAGAAAAATTGAAAATAGAGGGGGGCAGCTCAGAGGTAATGTGAGGAAGTATTTCTTTACAGAGAGGGTTGTAGTTGCATGGAACAGCCTTCCTGAGGAGGTAGTAGAGTCAAAAACAGTGGAGGAATTCAAGAATGCATGGGACAGACATAAGGCAATTCTAATGGGGGGGTAGGAGGAAGTAGGCTGTTGGTTAACTATAATCTGCAGCTTATCCGCTAGGTAGGGAAATGGGAGACTAGGTGGGCCAAGTGGTCCTTATCTGTCATCAGATTCTATGTTTCTATGTTATTCCCAAGGCATCCTAGACAGACTGAAAAAAAATGAGCAACTCGCCCAATACTTAGACTATCTGTTTATTTAAAATTCTACACAATATTAGCCACCAGCCATCAAGTTTGCCACCAAGGAGTCACCAAGTCTGCCACCATTGCCTCAGAAGCTGCCAGGGAGGAGAAACAGAAGGACTGTGGTGGGCTTGGGAGGGGTAGGGGTGCTAGATCAAAGGCACATTCCTCAACTGGTACCTCTACGTAAGTGCTGTACTGCTCTGGTGAGGTGGGACTGCCAGTAAGAGGCACCCGTGGTACAGGCTAGAAAGGATGATGGGGTCCTCCACTGTTGAGACCCAAAGGAGGGTGAAAGAGGACTCCAGATGAGCAGGAAGCAACTTCTAGTGGGGGACTTGATTGTTAGTGGGACAGATTTGGTAATGGGAAAGTGAGGTGAGAGGGAGGTTAGGTGCCTATATGGCATTATGGCCCGGAGTGCTGGGAAGTTGACTCTAAGGATTACTATGACAGGAGGATGAAGAGGATGGTAGGCAGAGCTGGATGTCATTGTCCACCTCGGAACTAATGACTTGGCTAGGCACAGGGCTTGAATAGTGCAGGTGAAGTCTGTGAGCTGGGTAGGGGTGTTAGGTAGTGCACTCAGTGGCTTTCTCTGAAGTGCTGCCTGTCTATGACAGGGTAGAGGCGAGGGATCTCCACACCAGGAGCTTCAACTCATGACTGAAGAAATGGTGAAGAGAGGAGGGTTCAGCTACATTGGACATTGGGGACTGGAGACCCATCTAGGAGGATAAGGGCATATACTGGTGTGATGGCATGCATCCATCCAGGAGGGGAACCACAGTCCTCAGTGTACAGTTTAAATGTTGCTTTGATGAACATTTAAAGTAGCTGAGGTGGTGGCAGAAGAGATCAGGGCAGCAGAAACTGCCACTCCCCACAGGCTGAAGTAGAGAGTAGGGGGTCCAGGCCAATACAGTGTGGAGAAAAATATATGGTCAATTCTCAGGCAGACAAAATGGTGAAAACACAAACTATGCATTCACAAGACAGTGTGAACGGATGACTGCACATCCCTTGGGCATCGCAACTCTGGGGGAAGTTGGTGTATGGGGATTTACTATTCCAAACTCTGGAGGGATGCAACTCAGGGGGGAGAAAGTCAGGGGTAATTACCATTGCTAACCCCAGGATGGTCACAGTTGGGGGGGCATGATAGTTGCGGTGGAGGCATTTACTAGTACCAACCCCAAGAGGGTAACAGTCAGGGGGTGGGGACGATAACATCCTGATGCTCTTTTGTCCCATTTGCTGTTTTTCCCGATGCTATCTACATGGCACAGTTTTTGATGCACCATTATTCCCACACTAAGTTGACTGGATACCTGAGTAGGGAGACACCGAGAGGAGTGGAATACACTGAGATACAAATTAATACAGGAAGTAGAGTGGAAGATATTAAGTGGATGGGAGTAGGTGCATTAAAAAGAATTGGGGGGAAAGACAGAAAGAAAAAGGAAAACAGGGGGCTCACAATCAGAGTGGTAACAAAACCTGGAAAGCTATGTGTGTGAATACTAGAAGTGTAGGAAATAAGATTCCAGGCCAAGAGGCCACATTGGCAAAGACAGACCTCAATACTGTGGCCATTACCAAGTCATGGTGCACTGAAAACTATGACTGGGACATGGCCATACCAGGCTATACTCTGTTCAGGAGGGATGGGATAGGAAGGAAAGAAGGAGGTGTGGCACTTTCTCTGAAGGAGGGCATTAAAGCAATAGAGATACAGGAATTATGGGGGACAGAGGTACTCTGGGTCATCTTAAACATAGAAACATAGAAACATAGACTTTGACAGCAGAAAAGGACCACTTGGCCCACCCAGTCTGCCCATTTCCCTACCTACTGGATAAGCTGCAGATTCTAGTTAACCAACAGCCTGCTTCCTGCAACCCCGCACTATAATTGCTTTGTGTCTGTCCCAAGCATGTTTGAATTCCCCCACTGTTTTAGACCCAACGACCTCCTCAGGAAGGCTGTTCCATGTATCCACCACTCTCTCCGTGAAAAAGAATTTCCTCACATTACCCCTGAGCCATCCCCCTCTATCTCTAAACTGTGCCCCTTGTTCTTACACATCTCTTTTTCTGAAAGATTCTACCCTCCTGGACTTTGTTGATTCCCTTGAGGTACTTGAACATTTCTATCATGTCCCCCCTGTCCCTCCTTTCATCAAGGGTATACATATTAAGTTCTCTCAGTCTCTCTTCATATGGTTTCTGATGTAGACCCTGCACCATTTTAGTTGCCCTCCTTAGGACTGCTTCCATCCTGTCTATGTCCTTGCGTAGATGAGGTCTCCAAAACTGCACACAGTACTCCAGATGGGGTCTCACCAACTGTCTGTATAGAGAGATAATCACTTCCCTTTTTCTATTTGTGATGCCCTTCCTATGCATCCCAGTATCCCCCTGGCTCTCCTTACTGACTTCTCACATTGCTTACCCACCTTTAGGTCATCTGATATGACTACTTAGGTCCCTTTCCATTTGTTGTTGTTAGTACCTCCCTGCTATTGTGTACTCTTCTCCTGGGTTTTGTTTCCCAGGTGCATTACTTGCACTTCTTGCATTGAATCTAAGTTGCTATAGTCTGACCATTCCTCCAACCTTGCTAAGTCCCTTCTCATCTTTTTCTACCCTCTGTGTATCAACTCTGTTACAGATCTTTGTGTCATCTGCAAAGAGGTATACCTTTCCCTCCAGACCCTCTGCAATGTCACTTATAAAGATGTTAAAGAGGATTGGACCCAGTAAAGACGAGGAATGGAGCCTCTATTCACACTGGTGTGATCTACAGAAGTACAGCACATGGGTAGAGTTAGATAAGGTACAGATGGAAGTCATTGGCAAGATGGCAGAAAAGGGAGGGGAACTTCAGCCAACAATATGTAGATTAGAGCCTTCTAGCTGTGGCTTCAGTTCGAAGCATGGGAATCTTGAACTCTCTGCAAGGGGCATCCCTTAGGTAAGTAGTCAGTGAACCCACCCATGATGGGGCAATAATGGACTTGGTACTCACCAACAGGGACAGTGTTGCAGATGTCAAGAGGTGGGGGCCACCTGGGGACCAGAGACGACTGTACAGTGTGGTTCAATATAAGGACAGCTGCAGAATTGAACCACACAAAGAAGAAGGTCCTGAACTTCAGGAGGGCAGATTTTAAAAAGATGGGTGAAAGCCTCAGTGATGTCCTATTAGGGGGGATGAGCTGGGTGTGGTGGAGGAATGGTAGGGGGAAACTAAAAAGGGCCATAGCAAATGCAACAAACCTCTGCATCAAGCAACAGAACAAAAGTAAAGGGGAAAAAGAGACTGCTATGGTTCTCAAAAGAGATGGTGGAAAAGAGAAAAGTGAAGAGGGTAGCAGCAAGGAGATGCAGAGGAAGGGGACAGAGAAGTTATCAGGGGAAGCAGGGAGAGCATGTAAGGTGCACAATGGCACAAACTGATGAGAGAGAATAGCTAAGGTAGAAACAAAAGGGGGCAAGACATTTTTTGGTATATAAGCAACAAATGGAAGACCAGAGGTGGGATTGTAAGTTTAAGAAGGGAAGGAGGAGACTGTTCAGAGATGGAACAGGAAAAGAAGGCATCCTGAGCAAACACTTTTGTTCAGTGTTCACAGAGGAAAGAAACAGGGAGGAGCCACAAAAATGAAATGGAGCATTGGAGGGAGGGAGGTGGACATTAGTCCATTTTTGGAGGAGAGAGTTCTGAAGGGACTTGCAAATCTGAAAGTTGACAAAGCAGTGGGGCCACCATATGAGGCCACCCAGGGTATTGAGGGAACTGGCTGCACTTCTGATTGCCCCATTTAACAGTTCATTGGAAACAGGAGTAGTCCTGGAGGACTGGAGAAGGCCAAATGTACTACCACTTCACAAAAGTGGTAGCAGGGAAGAGGCTAGCAATTATAGGACAGTTTGTCTGACTTCAGTAGTGGGAAAGTTAATGGAATCACTGCTGAAAGAAAGGATTATGGAATATCTTGATTCCAGTGGGTTACAAGACCAAGGCAGCATGGATTCGGGGGCAGGAGAGTCATGTCAAATGAATCTGATAGAGTTCTTTGACTGGGTTTGACTGGGCGACCCAGGAACTAGATGAGGGTGGAGCAGCGAACATAGCCTACCTAGATTTCAGAAAGGGGTTCAACCCCATTTTACAGAGGAGACAAGTACAGTAAGCAAGCTGGATAGCAAAAGTGGTAAACTAGGTAAGAAATTGATTAAGGGATAGGCTGCAGATGGTGGTGGTATTGTAAATGGATTTCACTTAGAGGAAGGGTGGGTGACAGGCAAGGTGCCTCAGGGATCAGTGCTGGGACCAGTCCTCTTTAATATCCTTATAAGTGATATTGCAGAGGAGCTGGAAGGGAAGGCAGCTTCATTGCTGATAACACCTAACTCTGTAATTGGGTGTACACTCCAGGGGAGGTGGAAAGGATGAGCAACGACATGAGAAAACTTGAGGAGTTGTCAAGGGAATGGTAGCTGGGATTCACTGCAAAAAATGTGCATACTAATGTACTAGGGGCATAGAAAGACCCAGGGAAGAGTACAAAATGGAGGGAGGGTTGTAATGACCACCAAGGAAGCAAGCAAGGTTGGGTTATCATATCAGATGACCTAGAGGTGGCCAGGTAGTGCAAATAGGTAGTTTGGAGGGAAAGTTGGATGCTGGGGTGCATAGGGAGCGGTATCATCAACAGATAGAGTGCCCTTGTATAGATAACTGGTAAGACTACACCTCCAGTGCTGTGTCCAGTTCTGGAGACCACACTTCAGAAAGAACACAGACAGAGTGGAAGCTGTCCAGAGGAATGCAACTGAAATGGTGCAGTGTCTGCAGCAGAAGCCCCATGAGGAGAGGTTAAAGGACCTAAATATGTACTCCTTAGAAGAGAGGAAAGAGATGAGGGATATGACTGAGAGCTTTAACTATCTTGTGGAGGCAAACAAGATATAAAAGGGAAGTATTTTTCAGAAAAAAAAAGTGATCAAGAACAAGAGGGCATGATAAGAACCTGAGGCTGTAGATTCAGGAGAGGTGCGAGAAGTACTTCTTCATAGGGAGAGTGGTGGATTCTTGGAAGAGTCATCTAATGGACGTTTTGGGGCAAAAACAGAGATGGGGGTTAACAATTCATGGAATAGGCATGAGGGAATCGTAGGAAAAGGGGAGGAAACTAACATAGAAAAGTAGAATTTGACAGCAGATAGGGACTGCTTGAACCATCCAGTCTGCTCATTTCTTCCTACCTGCACTTTTTCCACAGACTATGCCCAAGCTACAGCTCATTTTCCATCCCACCAGAAGAGAGGTTCAAGTACCTGGTCAGATCTGAACAACCTGATCCTTTGTCTGCTAGACAAACAAGCAAGTAGTGTGCCACTGATCTACTGGGGGGGGGGGGTTGAGCTGAAGATCAAGTAGGATGAAAAAATGTTTTTTTACTGAGACCAGAATGGGTCTGTTTCTGTAGTAGGACATATATACTGTATGTGGTAACTGATTCTGACAGATGTACTGATTTATACAACAGGGATATAACAACAAAAATAACTCAGAAGGATTGAAGACAAATCCCAAAGGTGTGTGTATACATACACACACACATATATATATATGTAGATATATATATATATATTAGAAAAATCATCCAAATCCAGTGTTCTGATTAGATAAAACACATCACATGACTATGCGTATATCAGAGCACGACAGCACAACTGCATCCCCCCCCCCGCCAAAACAATTTTGCCATTTTATAAGATAGAAAACCCACTCTTAGGTGTGCTGCCACACTCTATTATACACACACCTTGGATGGTTGATGCACACCAAGGTGTGAGTGTATCAGAGCGCAACCACACACCTAAGAGTGGAGTATCTATTACATATATATATATGATAAACAATGGAGAGCTGTCAGATGATTTATCTACACAAGTGCTGTTTGATCTCAAGTGGCATAATGCTACTCGTGAGGTTACCCGAGGTCAAACAGCACTTGTTATAAATCATTTATCTGACAGCTCACCAATGTATATCATATGTATATATATATATTTAATTCATTGCAAAAAGCGATGTTAATGTAGACATTAGGGATGTAGAACGCAAAGCGTACAAAGAAGAGAAATGACAAATATTAGGGATTTGTGTCTCTGGAGTATTGGCGAATCAGTGGTGGGTCTTACTTGGGGTTATCAACCCTAATGTCTACCCCCTCACCCAACCCCATAGCCTCCTGTCTGAAGCACACAATGCAGCTCCAACCTAGTGCCTCATAACCTAGTGCCTCATAATGATACAGTATGTCCAACAAAATCTGTTGGAGCTTCCTTCATCACATTTTGACTCATTTGATCAGGAGAGGGGGTGGGCATTAGGGTTGACAACCCCAAGTAAGACCACACCACTGATTTACCAATACTCCGGAGACCCAAAACTCTAATGTTTTTCATTTCCCTTCTTTGTGCGTTTTGCATTCTACAACCCTAATATCTGCATTAGCCTAGAATTTTTTGCAATGAATTTCTCTTCGTCTGACATCGGAATTGTACAGTACAAGCTGCTCAAGTGGGATGGCTTATTTTCAGCCAGAACGTACTGCTTAAGTGGCCGTTTCTTCTAGCCGAAGGCACATTTTCAACAATTTTTTTGCATCGAAGCCATGTTGATGTAGCTACAGTGTTAACTTATGCACATAATAATTCAGCTTATGTGCAGGGGGCTACTGTATTGTAGTGGCAGAAGGAAGGGGAAGTGACTGTGATTAGTTTTTATTATCCATGTGCTCAATGAATTTTTATACTGTAGAGTACCGTAGTGCTTGCGTGCTTGTGTGCTTGTGTTGTGCTTTGTACTGTTTATAGAATGGTGTATACTTTTTCATCAAGGTATTGGTACAATTTGCCATTGTATTCATCATTGAACAAATAGTATGAAAGCAGTTCTGCAGTCTGGGTCACGAGAAGAAGGATGAGGAAGTAAATGGCTATTCTTGTGCAAGTACGATTGAATTCACATATGGGGCTAAGTGGGCAGATTGTTATGTTGCTTGAAGCGATGAGGAGGTATACGGCTGTTCTTCTTCCACAACAGGATTCACTTTGGGGCCAAAAAAATGATCCTTCACTCTGGTTCACCACGAAGATGAATGAGGAGATAAACGGCTGTTCATCTTCTTCCACAACAGGGTTCACTTCATGGGCAAAATGCAATGCTGCTGTAATACGAAATAAGTCAGTTATACTCCTCTGTTTTTTTCTCTGAATGCATGAACCTGTATGCTCCACTCGGCATTGAACAAAGCATCCCATATTGCATTTTGACCACGCCATTGACAGCACATTAGAGCTGACCATAGTCCCGAAAGCACATTCACAATAGAAACTGGATTCTCATCTTCAGTGTTGTTCCCCTTTGTTGTGTCATCAGTGACAGTCCCTTTTGCAATTGCACTCAAAACCTCTGCATCTGACAGGTCTCCAACTGTTGGCTTGTTGTTATCCATTTCCACTAGATTAGTGAATGCAGCTGCATCCATAAAGGCAGGGATGCTTACATCCTCCAACCCAGTCATGGCAGGCATTTGTTCTCTTCACTCACTGGCATCTGTGGCAACAGTGGCGCTTGTGCCAAATCCAGCTTTGCTAAAACAATTTTCAGTTGTCTGTGCCTTCACAGTCTGCCAAGCTCGATGCAGCATGTAAATTGCATTGGACAGATTTACCATTCTGGCTATCTCTGCTGCATGTGCTGTCTCACCCTTATCAATGGACTGTATGATTTATGCTGCAACAAAGGATCTGTAGTGTCCTTTTAAGTTTTTAGTTTCACCAATATCCATGGGATGGATGATTCAGGTGGTGCTGGAGAGAAAATAATACTAGATTTAAGGATTTTGGATGTCTGGCAAGGTCCTGTGTGTGCACCGAGCAGTTGTCAATGAACAGGATGATTTTTCTTCTATGTCTCTGAAGTTCTGCATCCCAAGCCATAAGCCAATCCTGAAAAATCAAACCAGTCATCCAGGCATTTGCTGAACTGGTATAGCTGATAGGCAAAAGTTTAAGATCCCGAGGTAAACATCATGGGTGTTTACTTTTGCCAGTGATGATCAGTGTACATTTCTCTGTGCTGCTCTGATTAGCACAGTATAAAACCAAAATGTGGTCTTTGGATTTTTTCCCCCAATCAAGTCATCTTGATATAATCTGTGGCCACGATCTGAATAGCCACAGTAGAATCGACCCATTTCATCATCATTCCATACATCAACTGGTTGATAACCTTCCAGGAGACCAGGCAGCACTTATGTCTCCAGGTGTGAGCAGCACTGGCATCTGTGTCTTGTTTTTCCCCATGTTTCTGCTTGAAAATGATTTAATGCTGCTGCTTCCATCGGGGTAACCATCCATCGGTAGCATCAAATGTTTCATCAGATCCTTTGGCATTGGCATTAAGCATAGGTCCAAAGATGCAAGCACACTTTTTCAAAGCTTGGATAAACCACAGCAGGAGAGCATCATCTACCTTGCTGTCTTTTCCCTCCCTTTTCCTTTTGCGGCTCGGGTTAGAGTTGGTCCACCACATGCTGGAGTCCCCATCTCCACAAGGACAGAGACAGGATAGAGGCAGTCCAGAGGAGGGCAACTAAAATGGTGCAGAGTCTGCTGGGATGTATAGGGAGAGGCATTACCAGCAGAAAACAGGAAGTTGCTATCCCTTTGTACAGACAGTTGGTGAGACCCCATCTGGAGTACAGCATCCAGTTCTGGAGACCCCATCTCCACAAAGACACAGACAGGATGGAGGCAGTCCAAAGGAGGGCAACTAAAATGGTGCAGGGTCTGCAACAGAAATCATATGAGGAGAGACTAAAGGAGCTTAATATGTATACCCTTGAGGAAAGGAGGGAGAAGGGGACATGATAGAAACTTTTAAGTACCTCAGTGCAATCAACAAAGTCCAAGAGGGTAGCATCTTTCAGAAAAAGAGATGTTCAAGAACAAGGGGACATAATTTAAAGATGGGGGGGGCGGTTCAGGGGCAATGTGAGGAAGTATTTTTTCACAGAAAGGGTGTTGGACGCATGGAACAGCCTTCCTGAGGAGGTCGTGAGGTCTAAAACTGTGGGAGAATTCAAGAATACATGGGACAGACGTAAGACAATTCTTGTTGGGGGTAAGAAGAAATAGGCTGTTGGTTAACTTGGATCTGCAGCTTATTCTGTAGGTAGGGAAATTGTCAGGTTAGGTGGGCCAAGCGGTCCTTATCTGCCGTCAAAGTCTATGTTTCTATGTTTCTTTGCTCAGGATGGACTCACAGTTCTTACTCATGCGCTTAGCTTGGCTTTTTGAGATTTTGAATTCAGCGGCAATAGAAGTGAACTGGTTGAATTATTTAGTGCTTCAAGCACTCGTACATGCTCAGCTAATGTGAGCTTGTTCCTGGATAGAGACATGACAATGCAACTAGCAGCACACGGTGAAGCTCAGATAAGGATATGCACAGTTTTATATGCTTCTTACCTGACTACACTTAATGAATGTTTGTTGAAAGGTTAGAATACTTGTGAAAAGGGGTACCAAATAGCTGAAAAGCATCTTGTTAAAGAGGCACACACTATTTTTTGACAGTTCCACTTAAACATTACCATTACTCTATGTTAATCACTGCCATAAATCGGTATCTCAAGAGATGTCCCGCTTAAGTGGCCATCCCGCCTAAGCATGTCTCAGTTAAATAGACTGTACCATATCCTCATTTGCACAGGTCCCTATAGGACCTGCACAAAATGAGATAAATATAATATTGGAAACCTTCCTGACCCAGTGCATGGACCCAGCAGGCCCCCACATGCATGTCAATACCTTGTGGATGAGGTTCCCTGTCTCACAATGAGGTGTGGCATCTGCACCAAAACACTGATCCATCCCTACCTAGGCCAGGGATGGTGCTGCATGCTGCAGTACCTTTCCCCTCAGCTTTGTCAAATTAAACCAGCTCACTGAGTTCACACCTGAATTCAGCTCACTGGTAAGGTAAGGTAAGGTAAGGTAAGGCAGAATGTTCCAAGTGGTGCAACAGACATCTCTGCAAACAACATTACTTAATAAATTCATTGTTTTTTTTTAATATTTTGACCCAGACTTTCAACATAGTTTTCTTATGACCCCACCTCATGAAGCCGATAGGTGAAAATATTCAAATCCATGCCAAAAAGCCATTCCTTGCCACAGGTGCAAAAACACATTTCGGCCAGGATTTTAAAAATGGCAGCTGTCATGTTAATGAAGTGGTGTGAAAAAAATGGCTATGTAGATAATGTGGGGTCAAAATATTAAAAATTAGCAAAGTTATGAGGGTGCACATAAAAATTTCAATGTATGCTCATAGCGCTCATAACCAAAGTTTCAAAATGACCTTTTTGGGACTCCACCTCATGAACACTGCCAGCGAAACCAGGTCATATGAGTGCTGCAATAACAGTGTGGTATTAGGAGAACGCTGAAACCTTTGACAGCGACAGGGGTTGAATAGCGTAAGGGAATTACCAATACCCCTGTCGCTGTCTGCTCCAAGGAGGATGGGATCAATTTGCCATTGGTGTGGTGCCTGGTTAAGCTGCTCCCATGATGGACTGGCTAAGGCACCAGCACACAGTAGTGTAAGAGATCTAGGGTCAATGGTTCATTCCCTGTCTCCTGGTATTTATTTATTTTTTTTATAATTCCGTCCTCCTGAGTTTCTCCCCATCCCCAAAGTCAACACCTCCTCTGAGTTGATTATATTAAGTCCCAAAAAGGTTATGCTGAAAATTTGTTGAAAAAATTCCTAAAAATGGTGAAGTTTTGACCATAAGTTCTAAATGTCATTGAAATACATTGTACAGCACTTACCTGCAGACATGTCTAGGTCCACAGAGGTTGACAGCATTTGACCTCTGGTGGTAAGTATAGGGTAAGTGGCATGTGTGGTGTGTGGGGTGCTGGGTGCTCAGTGTGAGGGTCAAGATGAGGGAAGGGGGATGGCAGGGATGATGAGGGATGGTTATCTTTCTTTCAGGTCCCCCCAAAAAAATACTTGGAAGGATGGTTTTCATTTTACAGGAACAAAGTAAATTAATAAACTATTTTCAGACACTGGGGGTGGGCTCCCTTGTATCTCACACTACTGGAAGGGAGTCTTGTAATTGCCAATATAATGATTGGGCTCCACAATGTTGGCAACAATGAATAAAACAACGGGCTATGGGAGGGAATCTGACACCAGGATTGGGCATCCCAGTGCTGGGTTATAGGAAAAAATAAATAAATATGCTGCTATCAGGGATTGGGGCCCCCGGTGTACAGATACAGTTTATTCAGGAACAGCACAGTCTGGATGGCTGGGCCATAATGAAAGTAGCCCTGTTCCTTAGATATGAGTCACAAATCAGTAGAGGTTGCTATGCAACACAGCTGTCATTTGTTAGTAAACAATGGCTATGTTGTTTATTGCAACCAGTTGTTGCAAAAATGCATCTATCTTTAGGACCTTGATTTTTTAAACTACGCATGTTCACAAATGGAACTATTTTATTAAATAATTTAAAAACTACTTAACAATAAGATAAAAATACAACCAATGCACACACGTTGGACCATCCTCTATCAAACTGAAAAGTTTCAGGTATCAAAACCTCACATTTTTATAGTTATCAGGAGGCAAAAAAAGTCTTTAAAAATAGTGATATGTATGTTCTTTTGAACCTCTGTAACTTTGCCCCCACAAAATCAATCTACATGAAATATTCAAGATCAAGAGAACCTCGCTCAAAGGGTGTGCTTTCCAAATTTTATGTAAATTAGTTGCATGGGATAAAGTTATTAAGGTGCAAAAATTGGGGTTTAACATGAAAGTGTTTACTCAGCTATAATATACAGGAGTGACTGTGCCTGTATAACAGATATATATATATATATATATATATATATAGAGAGAGAGAGAGAGAGAGAGAGAGAGAGAACAGACAGAACACCAGGAGGAAGGAGCTACTGATATAACTAAAACTTCTCTACTGGGACTAAGAACTACAAATCTTGTACTGGGACCTTCAATTTAGGGTAAAAAAGTGTTTGTCAGAGGTAGTTGAAGTAAATTGTTATCTGTTATCTGTGTACTTATCTAGGTGATTGTCACAGGTGTCAGAAGGGAATTGTTATCTGTGAAATTAACTAAGTGTATAAAGATTTGCAAAGTAGGGGGAGTGGCTTAGCTAGAAGGAGCCAGGTTAAAACCAGATTTAAACACTGCCCTAGATAACTTCCGCCATAGAACAGACAGAACACCAGGAGGAAGGAGCTACTGGTATAACTAAAACTTCTCTACTGGGACTATATTGCCCTCTTTCCCTCCATTCCCCCACCCTAAACCAGTTCTACTTTTATAGGCACAGGATTTAACTGACAACAGGAACTTTCTGTTTGGGAGCAGGAAGTGAGTGATCACAAAGCCACCAAAGACTCACCATCCTAGAAGGGCAAGAGTAGCTCTCCGTCCCCCCAGCTGCTGGAGGTCTGACTCTGAGGAAGTAAGGAGACTACTGAGAAATATAGGAACTTCTTGTCTTAGAACAGGAAGATCAGGAGCTAAAAGGGCACAGAGGCAGTAAGTAAGAAGGGGAAGAAAAAAAAAGAAGAATTATAAACAAACAGAGGAAAGAGTAAGTATTCCAAACAACAGTTAGGGGTCCAGAAAAAAGACATGATGGGAGTGGTGCAGTGCAGTGGCTGTGGAGCAGCAATCTTCTGGGAGATGTTCTGGAGGATGCAGTGTTGTCCCATCTGCAGGCACCTTTCTGGGCTGAGGGAGGAGGTTGCTCATCTCCAGGCTGAGTTGGCCAGGATTTGTGGGACCTCCTCTCCCACCCAAGGACCACCAGAGTCACTGCCATTGCCTCAGATGTTGCCAAGAAAGAGGAGTGGTTGGACCACAGTGGGCTCAGGGAGGGTGAGGGTGGTGGAACAGAGGCACATCCCTCCAGTTGCACCTCTCCATAATTTCTATGCTGTTCTGGAAAAGTGTGGTTCTTCTATGGAGGCACCCACAGTGGAGACCAAGGAGGATGCTGGGAACCTCCACAAAGGAGACCCACAGGAGGGTGGCATGGGACCCCACAGGGGAAGGAAACATCTCCTGGTGGGGGACTTCATTGTTAGGAAGGTAGAACTGGGGAAGGAAGGGGAGAGGGAGGTAAGGTGCCTGCCTGGTGCCATGACTTGGAGGGACAGGGAGCGAATCCTCAGGATCACAGGACCAGCTGCACAGGGAAGGGAGCTGGATGTCATTGTCCACCTAGGGACAAATGACCTGGCTAAGAAAGGGATCAGAGCAGTGCAGGAAGCATTTGTGGAGATGGGGAGGGGCCTTAGACAAAAAGCACACACGGTAACCTTCTCAGAGGTGCTGCCTGTCTATGGCATGGATGAGCCTAGGGTGCTCAACACCATGAGATTCAATCAGTGGTTGAAAAACCAGTGCAGAGCTCAGGGCTTTGGCTTCATTGGGGACTGGGGGTCCACCTGGATGGATGCAGGCCTATACTGGTGTAATGGTCTGCATCTGTCCAGGAAGGGAACCAGGATCCTAGGTGATAGGTTAAAATACTTAATTGGCAAGCATTTAAACTAGCCAAGGGGGGAGGCACTGGAAAGGAGCAGGGAACTCCTAGCCCCCCCAAAAAATTAGGGTACTAAGTGAGGTAGACACCAACATAGAGATGTCATTAGAGAGAATCGCAGGGGTAAATGGAGAAAGTGACAAATGCAATAAGGACAGAGATGGGGCAAAAAGGGGTAAGGCCATCAAGAAATAGAGGGTAATGAGTACCAACACTCATAGTCTGGGCAACAAGCTCCCTGAACTGGTGGCCTTGATGGAAGAGGGATGCCTGGATATCGCAGCAGTCACAGAAACATGGTACATAGAGAACCATGACTGGGATGTTAACATACCAGGGTACACAATCTACAGGAGAGACAGGGAGGGCAGAAGGGAGGGAGTAGCTCTCTGTATAAGGGAAGGGATAAAAGCAACGGAACAAAAGAGTAAACAGAGAGGAGAGGAGGCACTGTGGGTCACCTTAGAGACTGGAAATGGCACCATAATCCTCACAGGGGTTATATACAGACCCCCATGTCAGGGGGAGGGAATGGACAAGGATATGATAGAAGGCATACTTAGGATGGCAGAGAAAGGGGAGATACTGTTAATGGGGGGGGACCTTAATATGCCATATGTTAACTGGAGCACCTTTGCTGCAGCCACATTCCAAAGCAGGGCCATTCTTGATGCCCTTCAGGTGGCATGCCTCAGATAGCTAGTTTTGGTACCTAATCATGAAGGAGAAATCTTAGACCTCATACTCTCAAATGGGGACAGTGAGAGGATCTCAGATCTAGAAGTGGGTAGCCATTTGGGAACAAGTGACCACCAAACAGTGTGGTTCATGTTAAACTCAGCTACAGAGTCACGCCATACAAAAGCGAGGGTTCTGGACTTCAGGAGGGCTGACTTTGGCAAGATGGAGAGTGCCTTAGAAAGTACTAGCAAACAGGCTAGAAGGAGGTGTGAAGCAACAATGGGGAATCATCAAACTGCCATCACAGAGGCACAAGCCTGCATGAAGCAAATAAACAAATCAAAATGAAAGAAAAAGCCACTATGGTTCTCAAAAGAGGTGGCTGTGAAAGTCAGGAAGAAAAAGATAGCATTCCGGAAGTATAAGGAAACACAGAAGGAGCAGGACAGAGAGCTGTAACAGTTAAGGCAGAAGGAAGCAGGGAGGGAAGTCAGAATAGCAAAGGCCCAAACTGAGGAAAAGATAGCCAACTCAGTTAAGAAGGGGGATAAAACCTTTTATAGGTACATCAGCGAGCGTAGAAAGACAAAGGGAGGGATAGTGAGGCTGAATAGAATGAACGGTGGGTGGGCAGAGGGGGACAGTGAAAAAGCAGGGATACTGAATGACTATTTCTGCTCAGTATTCATAAAAGAGGAGGGGGAAGTGCCTAATCCAATTAACAGAAGCACTCTTGATAGGGGGGTAGATCCCAGTCCTTTCACAGAAGAAAGCATTCTGCAAGAACTCCTAAAACTGAAGGTGGACAAAGCAATGGGTCCTGATGGAATTCACCCCAGAATTCTAAAAGAATTAAGGGAAGAACTAGTGAAACCACTGGCTACTCTTTTTAATAAATCATGGGAGGATGGTGTGGTACCAAGGACTGGAGGAAGGTGGATGTGATTCCCCTTCTCAAAAGTGGGAGTAAGACAGAGGCAGGAAACCACAGACCTGTCAGTCTGACCTCTGTGGTAGGGAAAGTGATGGAGTCACTTCTGAAGGAAAGAATAGTTGAGTACCTAGAGGCCAGTGGAGCACAGGACCCAAGGCAGCATGGGTTCACAGTGGGAAGGTCATGTCAAACGAATCTAATAGATTTCTTTGACTGGGTGACCAAAGTAGTAGACCAGGGAGGGCTGTGACATGGCCTACCTAGACTTTAGCAAGGCATTTGACACAGTCCCACACAAAAGATTAATAGTCAAATTAACCAGCCTGGGAGTGGGTCCCAGGGTGGTAGCCTGGGTAAAACATTGGCTGCACAACAGGACACAGAAGGTAATTGTAAATGGAGTCCACTCTGAAGAAAGAGGGTTACTAGTGGGGTACCACAGGGTTCAGTATTGGGTCCAGTCCTTTTTAATGTCTTCATCAGTGACATTGCAGAGGGACTGGAAGGAAAAGTATGCCTTTTTGCAGATGACACAAAGATCTGCAACAGGGTTGATACACAAGGAGGCGGAAAGGATGAAAAGGACTTGGCTAGGTTGGAGGAATGGTCGAATTATGGCAGCTAGGATTCAATGCAAAGAAGTGCAAAATAATGCACATAGGAAACAAGAACCCAGGGAAGAATACACAATGGGTGGGGAGGTAGTACAACAACAAAAAGGAAAGGGACCTGGGGTAATCATATCAGATGACCTTAAGGTTAGCAAGCAATGTGAGAAGGCAGTAGGGAGGGCTGGGGTATACTGGGATGTATAGGGAGAGGCATCAGCAGCAGAAAACAGGAAGTTGTTATCCCTCTGTACAGACAGTTGGTGAGACCCCATCTGGAGTACTCTGTCCAGTTCTGGAGACCCCATCTCCGCAAGGACATAGGCAGGATAGAGGTAGTCCAGAGGAGGGCAACTAAAATGGTGCAGGGTCTGCAAGAGAAGCTGTATGAGTAGAGACTAAAGGAGCTTAATATGTATACCCTTGAGGAAAGAAGGGAGAGGGGGGACATGATAGAAACTTTTAAGTACCTCAGTGGAATCAACAAAGTCCAAGAGGGTAGCATCTTTCAGAAAAAGAGACTTGCAAGAACAAGGGGACACAATTTAAAGATAGAAGGAGGGCGGTTCAGGGGCAATGTGAGGAAGTATTATTTCACAGAGAGGGTAGTGGATGGATGGAACAGCCTTCCTGAGGAGGTTGTGGGGTCTAAAACTGTGGGAGAATTCAAGAATGCATGGAACAGACATAAAGCAATTCTTGTGTGGGGTAGGAAGAAATAGGCTGTTGGTTAACTAGAATCTGCGGCCTGTCCTGTAGGTAGGGAAATGGGTAGACTAGATGGGCCTAGCGGTCCTTATCTGCCATCAAAGTCTATGTTTCTATGTTTCTATGTTACTCGACTTCTATACTTCTATACATCTTCCTCTTCTGTGGCCCTCTACTGTAAAGCTGTTTTATTTATTTATATATCGATAACAGGGTAAGGTGGACTGAGGCATTTGTCACTTTTTTCAGCCACGAACGGGGGAAACAGAAAATATAGTACAAGAATCAGTTTAATTGATTTCAGTGCAATACATCAATTTAAACAAACTCAAGGTATATACAAGACATCCATGGCTTTGGAAATGCTCATTTGTTTTATATAGCTGAGTTGAGTTGTCCTTATACCATCTATGATCAATTGTTCTTTTTTCTGCTTACCAGATAACAGTAGTCTTAGCATGAACTATTTTAAGCTCTTGCACCTTATCTGGAGGATTTAACATACCACTATTAGACTCATGGTATGGACTAGGACACATCTACATAGTAATTAACAGAGCAGAGCAGCAGTGGCCTGCATTGTGTTCCAGGATAAAGGGACATCATACAATGGTTTAAAGCAGACCAGCAACTGACTCCCTGCCCACAGTGGCAATAACAGGTGTCACAGTCACACAAACAAGAGAGAGGGAGTGCATGGTTTTATATTTATGAATGAATCATCTGTATCTTGTGTAATGGAACTTTGTACTGTCAGCATTTGAAGGAGGAGGAGGAGGAACACTGGTTGCTTCTGGTTCTGGATTGTTCATAGTGTTATCAGTCTTAGGAGCACTGAAACAGGTGCACTCATGCAATTTACTACAAAGAATTGTGTTGCATAGTTGCTGTCTCCACTCCATAGGGACACAAAATAAGACATGAGTTAATTCAACTGACAGGTACAATACACTAACCATGCACTTGGTGAGGTGAAGTAAGGGTGCCTTCCCTGCTATATGGACTGCTCCACAAACACAGATATCTGGCTCTATGGAGTAGGTTAGTGGGCTGCCCGGACAGAGTACTGAGTGACCGATCATCACTGGGTGGACTAATCAAATAAAATAACTTCATTACTCAAATAAAAGAACTTCACAGGGCAGCATAATCATAAATTAAAAACAGTGCTTCCTCACCAAGCAAACCATACTATAGTGAACTCCCAAATATTATGAGCAGTTCTTACAGTATGGTTTCCTTGTTAGTTGAAGATTGGCTGGTCTCCAGATGGATTGAAATTTCAGCAGGCCCCTCCATCTCCCTTTAACGCTCACCTATTATGAGGTGCTCAGGTTACTCCATCAAGAGTTCAATATGGTTACGGAGCAGCAGTGCTTTTGAGAATGATTTTAAAACTCATTGTGGAAAACTCCATTCATCCTTGGCATTTAAATAGAAAGTTAACCACAACTACTAAGAGAGATGGAGAGTTGTTATTCTGAGCAGAAAGTAACACAAAAGGAATGCGGGCATTTGCAGGAACAAGAAAAGAAAAGGAAGAATCTCAGACCTTCTCCAACAGACTTCCACACTCCTGGAAAAAGGGAATGAACAGAGTACATGGATTAAATCCTGTCTGTGTCTCCACTGTGCAGCTCTGGGGGAGTGCTGGCAACTGTGGTCTGAAGTGCTGCCCCAAATTCCAAAAAGGTTAGCACTGATTCTGGCTATACTAAAGAAGTAGACACTTCAAAATGTTCAGTAACTTCAACTCCTGTTAAAACTGTTGCAAACCCCCTTAATATTCAGTCAGTGTTAGCTGATACCAATACTGCAGTTTCACGATCACCTACAGGTGTAATGGCTTTGACAGGTGATGCATTCTCCACTGCAGCTTAAACTGCTGAGAAAAACCCTCAATAAATTAGGAAGGCTGATTCTGGCACTACAAAAGTCTTTCAAATCCCTGCCTCCAGATTTGGGGGAAAAAAATACAATCTTTTGATGAGGTAAACTACCCATTAAATAATCACATAAAAAATACAAAATATGACTGCAAAGTTTGATATTAAATTTGGAAAATTAGAGAAAAATCTGGATCAAATTTCAACAAAAGTTCTGGGAAACACCTCATAAATCTATGGAACCCATTAGGAAAGAAAAGAAGAACTCAGACCACAAATTGAATCTGTTTTGGCACTTTATACTTTTCTAATGAGAGAGTCTATCATGACTTCTCAAAAACCTGAAACTATTGGAAACAAAAGGCAGGATTTTCAAATGCCCTAGATCACTGCAAACCCTGGTGAACAGACAATATGGTACATGGGGCTTCTGGGAATCTAGCGGGATTTTTGCCTTCCGTGCGGCAATTGCCACAAGTTAGACCAACTTTTTCTGATCTACCTTGCAGCAATCCTGGGGGCCTGTTTTACAGAGCTAGCACCAAATATTTGACACAAA
The DNA here is from genome assembly GCA_016271365.2 of Neoceratodus forsteri. Taxonomy (NCBI): domain Eukaryota; kingdom Metazoa; phylum Chordata; order Ceratodontiformes; family Ceratodontidae; genus Neoceratodus; species Neoceratodus forsteri. The sequence goes on along the minus strand of CM057455.1, from coordinate 402,238,787 downwards.
AGTCGCCGTACTTTGTGAAAACTGCGACAACTGCACCCAAGACTGTAAATTTGGGCACAGTTGCAGGGGAAGGGTGTGATGCAACACTAGAGCTGAAGTGTCACAGTGCAGGGCTGGATGCAAGCGCTGTGCCACATTTTGAAAATCCTGAACAAAAAGACTTACTACATTAAGATGTTTGATCTTGTATGTGTATGACTGATCTCATGATTTGTAAGAATAACAAAATAAAATGTATTTAGTGTCAAAATTAATGTAAGTTCTTTGTACTGTATGACTATGCAAGAATTCTTTCTTGCATGAATAAATGTAAGTTTATTGCAAGTATACACAAGTTTTTATGCAAGATCACCATGTAAGTTCTAACAATAGTTACAAAATATTCTAGTTTAAAACATAGTGTGGTACAAAATAATTGTACTTGAATGTTTCTTGACTTGTATAAGCTCATTATATTTTTATTGCTCTATTCATGTTTGTAAGAATAGTGGAAGAAAAAATATTGTGCTTATACTAGTCAAGAAACATGCAAGTATAAAATATAGCCCTTGAGGATAATTGATGCCTTATAAGAACTGTGTAAGGGACATTGTTGTACTCTTTATACATATAGGTAAAATGCATTTTTTCATAGTGCTGGTGCAAATCTTTTGATACAATCAAAGCTCTAAAAAGCTGCATGCACCTCTGTAATTGTTTTATAAATGTACTATTTAGGTGGTTTAAGCTAATGTTGTATACATTTTTCTTTGATTTCTACTTCCTGTCATTACCAAAGCCATTTGAATGAAAACAGGGTCTTAATCCCTTATAGTTTATCTACCCTTGTGTCTTATTCCCCACTTGAATTTATAGCTCTCTATAGCTACTTCATAATTAGTTACATTATGACAGTTATGCCACAAGTAAGGCAAGGCAAGGCAAATTTGATTTAAAAGACGCCCAATCCCTGGAACTCTGGGTGCCGTACACAAAAAATGAAAACAAAAATACAGTATTTTGACTTCTGTTGTATGCTAAAACTGATGTGGAGACCAATATGAGAGTTGGAAAAGAAGTATTGTGCATTAAAATCAAAAATACTGGGAGCAGAATGAAGGCATTCCCTTTTAAAATGCAAGAAATAAACAAGAAATTATCAAGATGGTTGCTTGCACTGCCAGCCCATAGATGCAGTGGTAGTGCTACCACTCATGATGTTGGCAACACACGTTTGGGAATGAGCCTGGGTTGTCAGGAGCAGGCTCTGGGGAGGAAGACTGAGCATTCCATTGGATGTTCCCTTCCTCTTGGGGTGAGGGAGCCATGCCCAAGAGTACTATTGCCACTTGTAGACATACAGTACAGGTGGCAGAGCACACAGGACACTGGGGGGATGCAGTGCTGCATATCTCATGAGCCTGCTCATGCATGTGCATGTTGGGGACTTCCTTTCAAATGCTGGCATCCCTGCAGTGTCTGGGGACACAAGGAAAAAATATATGGGGGAACTAATAAATGTTTAATTCCCCTCCTCACCTAACTCCATAAAGACTGATAAATCCAGACTGAAGGCAATATGTATAACATGCCAGACTGCAGGGGTGCAAAAACAGAATAATCATAAAAATAACACACACACAAAAAAATGTGTGCTTCCATATCTGTTTAAATACTTTTTTGCAAGACCCTTGAACAGCGTGGTGGCAGTGGCTCACTAGATTTCATGCTCTCTTTTAGAGCCAGAAGGTTGCAGGTTCTAGCCCCACATCAGGATGTAAAACCAATAATGTAGTGTAATGACCCACACACAATTTGTCTTGTATCTCATGATATTGGCAAGGAATTTTTCTTGCATAAAGAAAGACATTTTTCTTGCATGAATTTTTCATGCATGTAACATTATCACACTCCTAAAATATCCCTTGCATATAATTCTATAAAAGGTCACAGATTTCCTCTCTCATTTCTATTCATGATATTCCTTGCATGAAATTCTTGCATAAACTTGCATAAAAAAACATACACGTAGCTTGCATATGCTAGCATATAAGCTATCCTTGTATGTTTACCAGTCAAAATACTGAAAAACATCTTGTCTTTTTTTAGTAAGGGACATGAAAGTCTATGACAAGTGTTGCATCATTCTTCAGAAGTGTTGATATGATGCGCCAAACTTCAACTTCACTTTGCCAGAACAGATATGAATATTTTCACCAGCTCCAACAAAGATCATTTTGATTTCATCTCACTCCTATACTTGAGAGTAACAAATACTCACAGAAAATTACAAAAAGGTACTCATTCATTCCTATTAGTTAAGGTAAAATATTATTCTACCCATCAGTGTGTAAAATTTCCCATCCCCATGTCATTATAAAAATAAATCTCATGCCATCTGACTTAAAACAATTAGTCACTAAATGCTTGTGGTGGCCTGGGCAAGTCCAAGACAGGCACCAAAATGTATTCCTGCTGAGTAACCCAAGTCCATCCACCTATCCGGTGTAATTCCTGTATCTACCCAAAACATCAGCTTGTGTTTCTATCCAAACTATTCACAGCCATGAAGATACTGTGCACATAGCCCTTATCTGGACCCACTTTAGTTTTGTTACTCCTTTTTTTGACTAATTCAACTGGCACTGAAAACAGACTTTCAGTATAAAAATAAAAATGAAATTATATGAAGTATATTAGCTGCGGAATGCTGATCATTGACTTCCTTTAGTGTTGATACTTTTTTCCAATGCTCATTTTTCTACATCTTTTGTCTCTTTCTCTTTACAAGCTGCATTTATTTTTTTATGCCTGCTACAGAGATGCATGAAAATGATAAGCTCTCTACCACATGCTGAGGAAGTATAATACTGTACCCTGCACTATGAATCAATCAATCAAAATATTTATTTATCCAGGCGATCACCATTGGGCAAGCTCATTTACAAGGTGGACCTGCTGTGCTCAAGGACAAATATACATACATACTAATAGGTGCAGTATACAAAATGATAAACAGGATACAAACAAACAAACAAAGAAATAAAAGATAATCTTACAGCAACATGTTAGGCACAATATGTACATTCCAATTGTTCACAGAGAACCTACATGTGTTACATATTATTATTGCAGTATTTACAACCTTCATGTACATAGAAGTTGAGGCATCATGTTTATTATTGCCTACATAGAAGGGTACAAATATTTTCATTTCAGCCCTCAGTAATTGTTTATATACTTGGGGGAGGGTCCTGTGTTACAGAGGGACCCACAGTGAGGACTGTTTCTCCTGCTACAGAGGCTGCAAGATAGTAGAAAAAGAGGTGCTAAGGTTCCGAGGGCCAGTATGGCAGCTGACTAGTGACTAGTGGAATGAGGAAAGATAGAACTAGGTTCATGACTGGGTATTGAGGAACCAGAGAGGTAACCATCCGCAGGGCTGCTAGTGACTATGGAAACACTTGCAGTTTTCGGCAAATACTTTGTCATAAATATTCCTAAAAAGGGTAATACTGACAGGAGAACTAAGTCTCAATGATTTTTGTATCTTATTCCAGAGTGTGGGCAGTGCGTGACTTATGGCAGCCCTACCAAAATGGTTACTGATCCTGGGGATTTTCAAGGAAATTAGTGAGTGTATTCGTAGGTTATAGTTACTCATTGGATTCAAGGGGAGACAGGCAACAATGTAACCTGGGAGCTTGTTGGTGAGGGCTCGAAGTGTCCAGAGGGCTGCATTTCTACACTGCCTGTATTGCAGAGAAGGCCACCCTACTGCTAAATATAGAGAGCAATAATGTGTGGAGGATGGGCGATCGGTTATGAATCTTAAGGCTCTATGGTACAGGACATCCAGTTTTGCAAGGTGTGAGATGGAGCATTGGCTATAGATAATGTCAGCGTAGTCAATTAATGAGAGGAATGTAGATTGAACAAGCTGTCTTTTAACTTCTGTGGGCAGGAGATGTTTAATTCTGAAGAAGAGGCCAAGCCTCTGCCTAAGTTTTTTCATCAGAACTTCTGTGTGCTCCAAAAAGGAGAGCTTATTGTCAAGCCATATGCCCAGATATTTGAATTTGGGTACAAATTCAAGCTTTTCGCCTAGTAAGGTGGTTATGGGAAAAAATCATAGCCTTGGTTTTCTTTGCATTTAGTGGTAGTCTTTTATGGAGAAGCTGGTTCTGCAGTGTATCAAATTCCTTTTGTAATTCTGAGCATGCGACTCCAGGAGAATCATGGCTTAGACAGAGCACTGTATCATTGGCAAACAGATGTATACTGGCTTCCTTGATTCCCACATCCAAGTTGTTAATGTAGATGGCGAACAGTAGAGGGCCCAGTATGGATCCTTGTGGGACTCCTCTTTTTTAATGGCTTGAATGGGGAGCGCTCACCTTCGGCCTTGACTTGCTACCTGTCGGAGAGGTAGTTCTGGAACCAATCCAATGAGATTGAGTCCATACCTATGGATTTTAGGGTTGAGAGAAGTAGGCAGTGGTTGACAGTGTCGAAAGCCTTGATGAGATCTAGAAACACTGTACAAACAAATTTTTTTTTTGGTCAAGATCCCTTTGCCAATCATTAGTGACTTTGGCCAACGCTGTAATAGTGCTCTGCTTTGCTCTAAAGCCGGATTGCATAGGATTAAGCAAGGAGGAGTCGTCTAGGAATGATCTCAACTGTATATCCACAATTTTTTCCATCATTTTGGATAGTATAGGTAAAAGAGAGATAGGCCTATAATTGTTTAGGTCACTTGGGTCTCCTGCTTTAAATAGTGGGATGACATGAGCAGTTTTCCATTCTGCGGGATGAGAGAACCTTGGGCTAGGGACAAGTTGAAAAGGTATGATATAGGTGGAGCAAGTATATGGTATGCAATTTTCAGAAAGTATGGGTCAAAGGAGTCGGCTCCTGCACTTTTTCTAATATCTAGCTGTAGCAGAAGGTCTTCAACCTCCTTAATGGTAGTTGGGGGGGAAAAGGAGAAGATCATATCTTTATTACTCGGTTCAGGCAGCTGGGCTTTGAGCTGTGGATGTAGACTGCTTACTGGTGCATTATCGAATGCCATGCCTGCAGTGGCAAAGTGGTTATTGAAGGCTTGAAGAATCTCAGTTTTGTTAGTAATAAATGCATTGTCAATGGTAATTTTGGAAGGTAATACACTACCTGGTGAATGTCCAGACAGTTCCTTTATGGTAGACCAAAATCAGGCAGGGCTATTGGATGCAGATAGCAATTCCTTTCAATAAAAGTTGGCTTTGGCCTCTCTGACAAGTTTCGTGCAAGCATTCCTAGCTGTCCTAAATAGACACCAGTCTGCTACAGCATGCGATTTCCGGGCCTTTTTCCATAGCTGGTCTCTTTTGAGTAAAGCTTTCTTTAGGTCCAGAGAGAACCAATGGCAGGTTCTGGTTTTTATTCAAGTTATGGTTAATGGACCATGTTTATTCAGGGCACTGGCTATGATTTTGTGGAAAAAATCATATGCATCATTTACCGATTTGGCCAGGTAGAAATTCTGCCAGAGTAGAGAATTTTTTAGGTCGTTGAAGTAGGCCAGAGGGTCAAAGTTTCATCTAGATCTTCTGGTAGAGAACTTTGATGTAGCTAATGATTTAGTGGTCATTCTTATGATAGCTATAAGGCAGTGGTCACTAACATCTGCTAGGAGGATACCCGCGCATGAGAAAAATAGTGCAGTTTATTGACAAGGAGGACATCCAGGAGGGTGCTTCTCATTAGGTTTTTATTGTTAATGCGAGTTGGTTCGGATATAAGTTGGGAGAACCCATGGGAATCACAAAATTGTTTTAGTGGTAGCAATCCGTTAGATAACTAGTTGTAGTTAAGGTTGCCTAGTGCAATTGTTTCCAGAGATGTCTCATCCATTTGTGATGAGGGATGTGTCAGGAGCTGTGGTCCTGCTGCTGGTGGTCTATAGCCGCCTATTATTCGTAGTGCCACTGATTTGGATAGTTCAACCCTAAGAGTCAGGCATTCAAAGCCCCCAGCAATGGAAGTAGCATCTAATACAGATACTGCGTATTTATTTTTAACATAAATGGCTACTCCTCCTCCCCCCCTAGTCTTTCTGTCTGCTCTGAAGAGGAGGTAGTCGGGGATGTTGACCTCACTGTCTGGTGTGGATGCCCGAAGCCAAGATTCCGAGATCACAAGAATGTCTGGGGCAGTATGAATAATCCATGTCGGGACGGAATCCAGCTTCTTCAGGAGGCTGCAGACATTAGCATGCATGAAACTGATACCTTTTAGAGTAGCAATGTCAGATGGTGAGGAAATCAACTTTGTGGGCCAGGATTAAGTTCAATGTCTCTCTGACCATAATAGTAGGAGGAGCAGAATTCTTTTAGGTTGGCAAAGAGATTTTTAAAAGCACAGGTCTTTTGCGTTTATTACAGGCATTGTTGTTTGGATCAGATACTGACACATCCTCTTGTGTTGCCCTAATATTGCATAGCTTAAGGTCCAAGCAGAGTAACACCAGACTGTGCAGTGTTTAGATGTCTGAAGTTTGGGACCATGCATATCCGGGCAAATTGCTGTCCCACATCTAGGTGATTCAGCATAGTTAGAGTGAATCAGAGGCAAGCAGAGGTAGTATGATATGTGCGTATTCTTGTTATGTAGATAAAATGTTGGCCTGGGGCATGCTTCTATGCCTGGATCAGATCTATTTGGAGGCTCATTCATATTAGATAGTAGAAAAAGGTGGACTAGTACGCAAAGCCAGCCGAGACCTCCCATGTTTGTTTTTGCACAGTATTGCATTATACTACCAGGGGAACTGCTAACCAGTGTCTATGTGTCCCCAAGTTTATTCTGGATGTTGTTACTACTGCGAAAATTTTTTGGGGAGTTAGTACACAGTACAGGAGGTGCAGTGTGGCCCTGGCAGTGACATGTGTCAAAACAATGCTAACTTAATGCAGAATGCTTCCTGGGAGGAAGAGACTAAGGAAGGTGGTGAAGAATAAGTAGGTTTCAAGTGATTTGTTGTCTCTTCACTAGAGACTGTGGAGATTCCTGTGCAGAGTGGAAAGGACCAATAGGAATTTGAAGGCATGGCTAATGAAGCTATAAAATAACACTCAGGGAGGGGGATGGGCGGGTGGGTGAAAATTTGCGGCTTTGCCATACCTTGCTGGCTGATAGAGCCCAGGGCAGTGGTCTCGGGCATTGGCTGGAGAAGCACTGACCGCCCGGTGGCCACTCGTCCTGCTGCTGACAAAGTGAAGTCCCTAAGGGAGACAGAAGAGGGGACTATTAGTAGTAGTCCCAGTCAGCTTGAGGCCAGACAGACCTGTGGGGAAGCAAAGCAGAATTTGCAAGACAAAGGAGCGATTTCCTGGGTGCCCCTAGGTCTGGCTGGAGTTTGCAACTGCTTCAAAGGAGGGGCTGTAATTACTGCAATTTGTACCCTTCCCTACAAATCAGGCAACAGATACTTTACAGAAAAAGACATCCTTCATACATTTCTTGTAGTTACAGATTTTAAAAGTCAAGAAAACAGCTCCTTTTTTGCCAAAGTACAATATAATAAATGGGAAGAAAGGTGAGCCAATCGGAGTACGCCTCAGGAAGGCGGTCGTGCTCTGATAGGCTGCGGCTTTGTCGTACCTTGCTGGCTGAGAGAGCCCGGGGCAGTGGTCTATCTCTGATTGACTATCCTCTGGTTGATTACTTGCACATTAAAGGTCACTGTAACATCATATTGTGCAACTATTGGGTAAATGGCTAAAATCAAGATAATACAGACCACCCCTGATGAAGCCTTAATGGTGAAGCACTGGGCTTTGTGGTCCCATGGTGTGTTTGGCAGCACTTGTTCATGTTTTAGCCTTTAAAAAATAAAGTCGTGCGAAACATATTTTCCTTGTGTGGACCATGCTTATTGTGTAGTATTGGAGTGCAGCCACTCTGGGACTTTTCTAATATGCTGGGGTAGCCACCCCTTTCCTGCTGCACCCTTCCAGTAGCCACAGATGTGTGTCGGCTGTGGTGGAATTGTACTACAGAAGTTATCTCTGCTTCATCTTACTTGTCATTATAGTATTTGACATGGGTATGTCATGTCACATTGACACAGTTCAGTAACTGCAGCAACTTCATTGAAGTCAATAATGAATATGCTGGGATAAGCATAAAACTTCATGCAATTCTGCTTAAAGTCGGCACCATGCAATTCTGCTTAAAGTCGGACCAGCATAACATTCTGTGGTGATTTGCATATGCAGCCCATGATGCTTTGCACTGTGGGGGCATGTGTGATTTTGTATTTTCTTGGAACTTCACTATAATTGGAAACATAACATATGTCACTATTGTACTTCAAAATCCTTTCCCTAATTTAGTGGCTCTAAAAGTATCTTCTTATTTCAAAGGATTTACCAGGATAAACATACTGAGTTGAAATATTTCATTTCCAGATGAATCTTGGGGGAGGGGAAGAGAACAGCAATAAGTTACATCAATAGATTATATAGAAATAAAAAAAAACTCTGGCCAGAACTGATAGGGCTGCAAGTGAGGAATTTGGGGTAAAAATATTGAAAATTACCAAAGTAATGAGCCTGCAGTAGCAAAATTCAACATTGTCTCATAACTTTCTTGTTTTTTAATATTTTTACACCATATTTTCAACATAGCCTTCTTATGACCACACCTCATGAACACAGGCAGAGAACATTTCCAGCTCCTGCCTGAAAGATGATTTCATGCAGTGACTGCAAAATCACCATTATAGGATGTGGAAAAAAAACATTTTGGCCAGGATTAGAAAAATGACAGCTGTCACATTCATGAGGTGCTGTAAAGATATGGCTATGTTGTAAATGTGGGGTAAAAATATTGAAAATTACCAAAGTTACGAGCCTGCATTTGCAAAATTCAAGGTAGGCTCATAACTTTTTTTAATATATATTTTTACACCAAATTTTCAACATATCCTTCTTATGTCCTCACCTCATGAACAAAGGCATAGAACATTTTCAGCTCATGCCCAAAAGGTGCTTTCATGCTGGGACTACAAAATCACAATTTGGGAAGTGAAAAAACCTTTTGGCCAGGATTTGAAAAATAACAGCTGTCACATTCATGAGGTGCTGTAACGATACAGCTATGTTGCAAATGTGGGTTAAAAATATTGAAAATTACAAAATTTACAAGCCTGCATTTACAAAATTCAATGTAGGCCATTAACTTTATTTGTTTTATATTTTTGCACCAAATTTTCAGCACAGCCTTTTTATGCCCCCACCTCACGAAGAAGGGCAGAGGATGTTATCAACTCTTGCCCAAAAGGTGATTTCACACAGGGACTGTGAAATCACCTTTCAGGACAGATTTGCCTAATAACAATGCCACTGTTCATGAAATGGGGTCCCAAAAAAGTCATGTTGAAAATTTGGGCCAAAAATATGAAAAAATTGTCTCGTTATGCCAGTAAGTTCAAACCCCATTGAACTACATTGAAGTGCATACCTGTTTCTTCAGTTTACAGTCTGACTTTGAAGAGCGAAGACATGTCTGTGGTTCAGAGAAGATTACAGAGTTGGACCCCTGATGGGTAAGTAAGGGGTTTGGGTGGTGCAGGGTGGTGGGTGCTGAGTGGAAGGGTAACGTGGGGAGGAGTGTAAGGGTAACAAAGATATCGATGGACTGCTATCTACTGTACTGTACAGAGTGCAAGCCCATTAGTTGTGCAGTACAGCAGATCATGGTCTGACAATCAGTGGCTGGCTGTGGCAGTCGCTGGCGCAGGTGATGTGGGGGTGGGGTGGGGGTCATGCCTGATGGGGAGGGGTGTGGGAGGCCACTAAACTATGGAAACAATTGGCAGACATCTTTTATTCACACAGGTGGCTGAATTAGGTATGGAGTAGGGGGAATTTACACGTTGGAGCAGATACAGGGTGGGATTGTTGTGCAAAGGGGGATTGGCGTACCAGAGTGGGGGATAATTCACTACAGGAGAGGGACTTTGGCGACTGTGGATACACGGTTGGGGATTGGGTGAGGAGGGGAGTACACTACAATGTAGAAATGGGGGTTTTCTATTACATTATGGTGATGGGCAATGGACAAGGAGGGGGTTCCTTAATGGCCATTGAGTTGCTGCCACCCGTACATGGGCATTGGGGACCGGGGCTGGGAGGTGCAGGCTGGCCCAGTGCAACTTGCCATTTGCAGCCATGCTAACTAGATGCAAATGGGGCCGTAATGGGCATACAAATGGCCCTTTTGCACCTTGCATGCCTGATTGCACCATTTGCATATTCAGGCTGAATATCAGAAATTTGGGACCTGCGTATCTGGGAAGGCACCAGCATCCCCATTCCCAGTATTCAGCCTATGCCCCTGGATGTGCATGTGCATTGTCAGACACCCCCATTTGTGCCACCAGCACATGTTGCTATATTCAGACATGATGCACAATCCATTGCAATCATGCATCTTGTCTGAATATACAGTTTGGCTTTGCCAGCACAATTTTTTTGGCAGGGCATCTAGATGCACCATGCATCCTGCCCCTTCTGAATATGTGAGTGCCTGTCTTCAGTAGTGGCTGGTTTTTATTGTTTTTGAATAATACCCGTAAAGCCAGGGGAGTCCCCAACCCAGCTCCAGCACTCAAGTGGCAATCAAGTTTGGCTTTACTGAACCTCAGGGTTTGCCTTCCCAGAGGAAGCTGCTCAGAACTTTATGTATTTTATGAAACCAAGTTTGGGGGATGTGGATGGGGAGATGAGACAGTAAGTGCAAGATACTGGAGGCTATAATCATCTAAATGGCATAGACTTTGCCAGCCAAAGATAAGTGTAGTGTTCACCACCTCTGCAGCTCTGTTGTTATGGAGGCCAGCAAGGTCTCTATGTTTTGGGACAGCATTTTGAGAAAGTTCCTATGAAGCTTGATGCAGAAGTATGTGATACTGTTCAGCACCCAAGCAAGACCCTGACTTTCAAAACTGTCAAGTGTGCAGAGGCTATGCAAGGGGAGGGCTTCAGGTTCACCCTGATTCATTTTAATACCACTGATTTTTGTGAATGCCTCCATAGTTTCAGTGATGAGGGAGATATCCTTGGACATTCTGGCCATTGTTATTAGTAAGTCATTAACATAAAGGAATGTGGTGTGTTCCTTGTCTCCTATTGTAATGCCATGAATATGGGGTTGCTGTCTTAATGCAATAGCCAGAGGTTCGATGGTGTGCACGAATGAAAGTGGTGAGAGGGGGCAACCTTGTCTCATCCACTTCTGCAGGGGGAAGGAGGCTGAACAGAGGCAATTTGTGAGGATGGAGGCCTTCAGTGATGTATATAGCAACTGGACCCATTGCAAAGAATTGACCCAAAGCCCAAGGCCTCAAGAGTGGCCTGGAGATAGCTCCAATCGACAGAGTCAAAGGCCTTTTCGAAATCCACTGCAAGGGCCACTGAGGGGGTCTGGATCTGCTGTGCTCTTTGGATGATTGAGGCACGGGTTCATAGGCAATCAGCTCCCAAGTGCCCTATTACAAAGCCCATCAAGGCAGGGTGTACTAGGCCTGGAAGGACATTTTTCAGTCAGGCTTCTAGGATTTTCACCAAAATGTTGGTGTCGGAGTTGAGTGATATGGGTTTGTAACTAGCTGGGGAAGTGGGATCTTTCCCTTTCTTTGGCAAGACTGTAATGGCTGCCTGCCTCATGGGCTGGGGGAGGGTATCTATTGCTATGGATTCTTGGAAGAACCTTAGGAGGTATAGGAGTTGGTGGATACCCATCTTCCCCTGGATTTGTGTAGGTTCAGGACTTTAATGGTTTAAGAAACTTCTTGTAGGGTAATGGGGCTATCGGGAGCCTGCACCTGTGTACAGAGTAGGGATGGTATAGGCAGGGTTTTAAGGAATCCTTCCACCATGGTGGTCAGGGGGGATGGTGAGGCATAAAGGGCCATATGTAAATTTTTCATTATGTCACTGATGTTGTTAGGGTCATGTTTCATGGCCCCAGAAGCATCTTTTAAACATGTGATTAGCTTGTAGGATTGCCTGGATTTCAGGTGGCAGGTGAGAAGCTTGCTAGTTTTTGTGCCTCCCTTCCAGAAAGCATGATGAAGGTAACAAATTCCTAGTTCTGCTTTTCTGGTGAGGAGGTAATCTAGTTTGATTCTGATATTGTTGACTTTAGCAATTGCAGTCCTAAAAAGGTACAAGAGGATGATTTTAGGTCTTACTCAGCCTCCTAGAGTTCCTTCTCCAGTTGTGCTTGTTCTTTTTGTCCATGGCTGCACCTACAAGTGGAATATGCCATCACACTGCCTCTGATGATAGCCTTAAAGACTTCCCATAAAGTGGCCTCTGACACATCCCCAGTGTCATTGTTCTGCCAGTGAGATAACACTTCCAATTTCAGCCAAACCTGAGAATATTTTCATCCAGCAGCAGAGGGTCCAGTTTCCAGCTGGGATATTTATTTGGGGTGGGGCCCCTTAAAATTTTAATTTCCAGGGGGGCATGGTGTGAAATGATCACTAGATGTATAGTAGTCTCAGTAAGTTGAGCCATGATCTGCAGGCTAACCAACCAGAGATCTAGTTGGCTAGCAGACCCTGACACAGTAAATTAGTATGTGTAGTCTGTGCCAGTTGGGCAGTGGGCCTGCCAAGTATCGACTAATCCATGATCATCCATCAGGGTGGTGACTGCTTTTTGGGCTCATACATGAGGTTCCCCTGACTTCCCTTTCCTATCTCTGAGAAAGAATTGAGGGTTACATTCAGATCCTCACACATTACAATGGGGCACCGATATCATTAGGGTCAGACAGGTGATCCCTAATATAGTGAAAGAAGGCAGCATCATCCATATTAGCACCACATACATTACATAAAATCAGATATTTGGATGGGGTGGAAACCATTAACATTACCCATCCATTCTCCTTGTCTGTAAGTCTGGCCTCCACCTCCCACCCCCAGTTAGAGACCCCACATTTGGAGGAAGTGGCCACACTATGAGCTTCATCCCCCCAATCTTTTTTTTAATTTAGGTGCCTCTATAGAGGATAGTTTAACTGCTTGCAGAAAGGCAACATGGGCTTTGAGCTGCTTAATATGGGTTAGTTCTTTCTTTTTCTTGACCATGGAATTGAAACCTCTGACATTCCAGCATGAAATTAGTATATATTGCCAGCCTGGTGGTGCTGGAGGTTGAGGCGCTGGATGCCACACCTTGCGCCACGCCAGAAACCTGAGTTTGGGAATGAGCCAGGGCCGCCACGGGTCAATAGGGGTGAGAGAGGATTAAGCATCTGAAGGACTGCTCTAATCTCTTGAGGAGGGAGGAATTGTCATCCTGCCTGCTGACAGCCCCCTGGTGGGGGCGGGGGGGTAATACAGGTAGGGAGGCATGTAGCCGGTGGCATGGCATGCAGGTGCCCCACATGCATGTGCTTATGCCAGATGCTGGAGGGAAGGGGGAATGGGGAGAAAAGTGAGAAAGGAGCTGGCAGACTCCTTGATGGCCTGGCAGCTCCATGCCAACCCTCCGGAGTCTAGATGTTGGTTTCTGAGGGGGAGGAGGAAGTTGATGCCCTTTGCTCTGGCCCTGGTGGGGGCACCCATGGTGGACCTTCAGGGAGGGTCAGGTGTGGGAGTAGCCAGGGCTGGAAAGTGAGCCCCTCCAAGAGAGGGGTCAAAGCTGCATGCCAGCTCCATCAGAAGGAGCATAAATATCTAATTAAAAAAAAACAACTAGTCTTCATTGCTAACTGTAATAAAGCTTGATAACTTTTCCAGCCTGAAACTTTATTCACTTGTGACATCATCACCTCCCACCCCCCACCCCACACCATTAATTTGGAGAAAGCAGGATAACAACAATGATGCAAGACAGGCAGTAAACTAGCCCATCTCAAACAAGAAGAACATAGTTACAACAGAACAGTTTACATCACAGGTATAACACACCTCAAATTCCCTTCTCAATCTAGGGGACTTGACTGAGTAAAGCATGAGTTTTAAGAAATAATATAGTCATAATCACCTTACAGTAGGGGGGTAAAGATGATGCACAAGACTACAGATGACACCTGTTGCACCCATAATGAACTGAGTTGTTGATCATATTTTTAAGCTTTTTAGTGTGAGCCCAGTGTGTGTGAAATAGATGAGTGAAGGGCATTAAAGATACGGGGTTACCAACGAGTGCAGGAATTGCCTCACCCATTGTGAATGTGGAAGGGCCATGGCTGATTAAAGTAGCCAAGAAACAGAGCATTGATTGTTATCTATCCTGTTAGCGGAAAATGTTAAACAAAAAGAATCTGACATGCATGGAATACCCACGCAGATGCCCCCGCCCCACAGGTTGGTCCAACCCTGGGTGTCCCAAAAGTAGCGAGAATACTAAGAGCCCAGTCTTTTTTTTAGTCCCATGAGAATGTGACAAACAGATGAAAAACTGAACAGTGCCATATAAAAAGCAAGGTATCTGTACACCAACTGCTGAAAGAGCTTGCAGTGCTAGCCAGGGGAAAGGATAAAAAATGCTTGGTATGTGTGATCTGCATGCCTACTGTGCAAGCTGAAGGGTTAGAAAAGGGAAGTTCAAAGAGGGGTCTTCTGGGGAATGACTTAAAAGGGGAGTGATGCATTCCAGGAAAAGGATTACTGATGGGTGTCCACCCAGCTTGCTGTTTGAAAAGACTGCATGCCCCTAATTACTCAGGGGTCCTGATAGGACCAACCCATTGTGAGAAAGAAAACCTGTACCCGCAGTAGCCAATACATTTTTAGAATGAGAACCCTATAAAGGCTTAGGCAACAGTCAGTATATCTAGGATTGTTGGCAGTTCAAGTCTGGAGCAAGTGAAGCAGCTTGGAAGCTCCACCATTAGATTTAGAAACATAGAAGTTGACAGCAGATAAGGACCGCAAGGCCCATCCAGTCTGCCCATTTCTTTTTCTACCTTATGAATGTGCCATTGGCCTTTGCTCTGTCAATGGCCTATCTATTCATACCCATCTGTATTGCTCCCTTATGCCTATCCCATGCCTGTTTGAAGGCCTGCACTGTATTGATATCCACTACTTCCTGAGGTAGGCCATTCCATGCATCCACCACCCTTTCTGTGAAAAAGAACTTCCTCAGATTACCCCTTAATCGGCCTCCCGCTATTTTTCTTATATTGAAACATGTTAGACTCCTTCACCTTGTTAATGCCCTTAAGGTGTTTGAATGTTTCAATCATATCACCGCTCTCCCTCCTTTGCTCTAGGGTATACATATTGAGCTCAGTTAATCTGTCCTCATATGTTTTCTGATGCAGTCCCTGCACCATTTTGGTTGCCCTTCTCTGGACTGCCTCAATTTGGTTAATGTACTTGTGAAGGTGTGGCCTCCAGTACTATATACAGTACTCAGATGGGGCCTAACCAGTGTCTTGTAAAGATGGATTATTACCTCCCTCTTCTGACTTGTGATACCCCTACTAATACACCCCAACATCCCTCTAGCCTTACCTACTACTTTAGTGGTCTGCTTGGATGATTTCAGGTCATCGGTGATGATGACACCCAAGTTTCATTTAATCTCCTCCATGCTGTTAGGGCCGCTAGCGGGTAATGAAGCAGCTGCAGTGGCCTCAGTCCAGGAATGGGATTTAGAAGGTGAGGTGGACACAGTCTTGGCATGTGTTGGGATTTAGGGAAGATCTCCAGAGTCTTCCAGCAAAATCAAGGCTGCATATTTATTAGGTCCTAAGGGTACAGAAGGAGAGCCTAAGGCATATTTTGAATTGACACTGTGTCTGCAACTGCAAGAATGGAGCTGGGGTGATCTGTCTCTTCTTTGGCTAAAGCCCAATCTTTTATTTTCTGCACCTTTTGCTGGGAGGGAACTGCCATTGTTCATACTCACCAACAGAAATCAGCACTGGGGGTTCTGACTTTACTGGGGTGAGCGCAACAGAGGGTTGGAAGTGTTGGCATCTCCATGAGCTGATCTCCCTTTGGTAGCCAGCTTTGAGAAGGACAATAGTAGCAAACCTCTGTTTGGAGGCAGTGGGTAGTAATGAAGTTCTCTGCTCCCTCAAGGCTTTCAAAGAAGTGGGCAACTCCATTTATACCAAGTCGTAATGTGGCCGGCTACCAAAGGGAATAGCATCTGCTCAGGTCCACATAGGACCTACACACTGTCATGAAGACTCTCTGCCGATCTGAATGGACATTGGGGAAGTCAGCAACAATTCAGATCTGATGGCCTTGCCATTGTAGGGGCCCTTTTTCTCTTGCCATGGACATGATCCACTCCTTGTCTTGAAAGTGCAGAAAGCAGGCAAGAATAGGTCGTGGGTTGCCTACTGGGGGTGTCTTTTGGGGCTAGTGAGTGATGATCCTGGTTGATTTTGAGAGGGTCTGCCCATTGATATGCCAAGATCTGTGGCAAGACTCTCTGAAGAAATTGTATTACATTTCCAACTTCACTTCCTTCTTGAAAGCCCACCAGCCTAAGATTGTTGCAGTGATCTCTGTTTTCCATATCTTCTACTCAGTCCCAGAGTTGTCTAAGTTCTTGGTCATGGTCTGTGATATAGGCCAATAGTTTGTCTGTTTTACTGTTTATCCACAATCCGTTGCTCTGTAATGTTGACTCAGTATGATATGCTGATAAGATCAGCACTGATGTGTTGAATGGCAATCTTCAGTTTCAACATTTGGCCCATGAGTTGCTGAAACATCTGTCTTCTTGCAGGTCTTAACTTTGTAAGTCCTTTATGGCTGCTGCCATAATGGGGGATTTCCCACTCTCTTTTCCTCAGACAGCACTGCGAACAGCAGTGGTCAAATAAGTAGCGGCTTTCCGAATGTGGATGGTGCTGTAGGTATTATCAACTTAATCTGCAGTTAAATGACAGTCGACTCAAGTGTAACCCCCAACTGATGGATGCTGCAAGCATGATTTTGAATGGGTATTGAACAGGGCTAGGCAGAGAATAGGGATAAGGTGTCCATCTTTCCATATCAGCATCGATGTGTTGCATGTCAATCTCCAGTTTTGACATTTGGCCCATGAGTTGCTGAAACATCTGTTTTCTTTTTTGCAGGTCTTAACTTTGTGAGGCCCCTGTGGCTGCTGCCTTGATGGGGGATTTCCCACACTCTTTCCTTAGACAGCACTGCGAACAGCAGTGGTCAAATAAGTAGCGGCTTGCCGAATGTGGATGGTGCTGTAGGTATTTTCAACCTGATCTACAGTTAAATGACAGTTGACTCAAGTGTAACCCCCAGCTGAGGGATGCTGCAAGCATGATTTTGAATGGATATTAAAGAGGGCTAGGCAGAGAATAGGGATAAGGTGTCCATCTTTGTAGGTGGCCAAACTACTGCTAGGTCAGCGGCCTCAGCTCTGCCCCCCTTATATGTATGATTCCCTTGTGCATATCCCATGCCCTATGGAATCCTTCAACTGTTCATGCTCCCACTGCCTCTTGAGGCAGGGCATTCCATGAATCCACCACCTTTTCTATAAAAAATAACTTTCTCACATTACCCGTTATGTGACCCCCTCCAATTTCATGTCATGTCCTCTAGTTCTATCGAACTTTTTATACTGAAAGATGCTATCCCCTTTCACCTTATTTATGCCCTTAATATTTTTGAAAATCTCTATCACGTCCCCCCTCTCCCATCTTTGTTCCAATGTGTACATATTGAGGTCCTTAAGTCTATTCCCATATGCCTTGTGGTGCAGATCCTGCATCATCTTAGTTGCCCTATTCTGCACTGTTTTCACACAATCAATATCCTTACACAGGTGTGGCCTCCAGAGCTGCACATGGTACTCAAGGTGAGGCCTAACCAGCATCTTGTACAGTGGGATCACCACCTTCCACTTACAGCTTGTAATATCCCTACCTACACACCCTAACATCCCACTAGCCCTTCCAACTGTTTTTGTGGTCTGTCTGGTGGATTTCAGGTCATCTGATATAATGACCCACAAATCCCTCTCCTCCCTGGTGACCATTAGTGTTGTGTGAAATTAAAAAATTTCACCCCATGAAGCATTTCACAAAATTTGTGCATTTTGTTAAAAATCTTGCTGGGCAAAATGTGAATTTTCACCCCTGGGGCGAGCAACATTTCATAATTTTCACCACTTAAGACTCCCTGGTGTCTAGTGGACCCCTCCCTGCCACTCATCGGCCGAAATGTAGAAAATAATTTCATTTCTCCATGGTGTCTAGTGGCCCCCCCGGCCGCTGGCCAATCACTGGCCCAAACTGAATAAAGCCTCCCATCCTCCCAGTTACCCTCATGTCCTCCTTGTATCCTCCTTGTAAAAAAAATCAAATCCCCACTCCCTGGTGTCTAGTGGACCCCACCCTCTGATCAGTCACACAGCACCCACCCCGCTCCCACACACACGCAATGAATGAGCACATGCTCATTCATTGAAGCACTCAGTCAGGCTGCTGGCCATTGAGATGAGTGGAGGGCTGTGCCAGTGGCCCAATTGGGGTACTGGGGGGGATAGGATGGGTGCTACTGTATGTGACTGATCAGAGGGTGGGGGTGGTGGATCCACTAGACACCAGGAAATGGGGATTGAATTTTTCTTAAGGGAGGATACAAGGCAGACATGAGGGTAACAGGGGGGTGGGGGGCTTTATTCAATTTTGGCTGATGATCGGCCAGGGGTGGTGGGGGATCACTAGACACCAGGGAGAAATAACTTTTTTTTTCAACATTTGAGCTGGTGAGTGGCCAGGGGAGCAGAATCACTAGACACCAGATGCCCATTTGCTGGGGCCAAAATTTCACCGTTCTGTGACACCATTTCACATGGCGAAATTGCTGATTTTGTGGCAATTTCACCAGCTAAATTTAATTTTGCAACATCTCTAGTGAATATCAACAACTCACTCCCAGGTTAGAGGAAGAGCTAGACACTGCATGCTGTTCTGCTGTGGAGTAGCAGGTCGAGCAGGATTTCCAGAATGCTATACTCTTATTTACATATGGTATGCTATCATTGCCTGCATTTTAGCTGTGTTTTAGCTTTGTTATGAGAGGTCTGGCAATCTTACCAGAGTATCTTATGTGTCCATGAAATCTGGTGTGCGTCCCTTTGTTCCTGTTGTCTTTTTCTCCTGCAGGACTTGGAGGGTTTGAGGTGGCCGAATAGCCCATTCTACGGAGGGTGACAGAAGGTTCCGTGGGGGTTGATCAGCATTGGATGCTATACCATTGCTGCAGTTTGCATATGGCTTGGAGGAAGCTCTGAGCAAATTATGTATTCTTTTGCTGCTCCTATTCTCCTCACGAGCATGTTTACTCCCCTTAGGTGATAAGTAATTACTCTGGTCTTGTACTAACATTAGTTTTTGGTGTCTAATTTGTGAATTCTAGATATTTTTTATAGTATTTTCTCTATTACGGGATGTGTCTCCCACCTCCCGTTTACTACACTGTAGTTTCCTTTTAAAATTCAAAATGTTATTAAGTGCAACTGAGACTGAGCTAAAATAGGGTTAATCCTTCCAATTAGGAAAGGTAATCCTGGTGATTTAAAATTTGTGTGGCAGAGCAATTATTCAGCTTCCTAATTAAGCCCCTTGTTAATGTAGGGGCTTAAATGTGCATGCATGGCATTCTGTTCCTTAGATTAGCCATCTTGGAGAACAGGAAGGAACACTTTCATGCACTTGAAGCCAGTTCCAGAGTTCATTTTGATAGTTCCTCAAACTCTGGTTCACTGTGGCTATAAGCTGTAAGTTTGCTGACTTAGAACATCGAAGAAAAGTAGATGAGTTTTTGCGCCAGTTTGAGTTTACTTGAAGAAAAGACAGTCAGCAAGAAAAGACAGTCAGCAAACCTCGCCCTTTAAGTAGTTTTGCCTTCCTTTATTTGCTGAGGACTTTAATCCTTGTTTCTCACAAAATGAGTACAGAGTAGATTAGATTATTAAATATCTGCTTCTAACTATTCAGTTAATTTAAAACTTTGCTTAATTATCTGAGGCAATTATGAGTCCGGTGTGTATATAGTAAGATTTTGGATTTAAAATAAAGCTGAAGTCCAGCTAGAGTCTAAATGAGTATCTTGCTGGAGGGGTCTCATACGTAGAAATTCCCTTACCTTAGTGCAATGGTGGGGTGAAAGTTCTTTTAGTCCTTTGTTCTTTATATACAGTGAGTATTGAGGCTGAGGATTTATAAGGATTAAATTACATTCTTGCATTTTCCTTATTATTAAAGGGTGCATGGACTCTGGATACATATAGAACTTCTAACAGAAAAAAACTGACAAGATTGAAACACCTACAAGATCCTGCATGAGGGCATTCTGTTTGTTTCCTGTATCCTGGACATACATTAACATTTTTATGAACTGAGAATTGTGAACTCCTGCATTTGAAATTGGACTTATATTAGCTATTCAAATCAAATCAAATCAAATCTTTATTTATCTGGGTGATCATCATTGAGCAAGCTCATTTACAAGATGGACCTGCTGTTGTCCAAGACAGTTATACATACATAGATTGAGAATACAAAGTACAACATTTGCAAAGAGTTACAAACATATTTATAGAAAAGTGGTAGGTGCACGATATACACTCCAAGCGTTCTTGTAGGAACATACATGCATCACTCAGCTTTGCTGTGGCATATACAGACTCCATGTATGCAGAAGTTGAGGTGGTATGTTTAGTCATTCTTAGTCAAGCCTCCATCAGAGGGTACAATTTTTTTGCATTTCAGCCCTCAGTGACCATTTACCATACTTGGGCGAGGGTTCTCGGCTGCATAGGGGCCCCTAATGAGGTCTGTATGTTCCGCTTAAACAGTGAGAGGAGAGGAGAGTAATGTGGGAGAAGTGGTGCCTTGGGTACCGAGGGCCACTATGGCAGCTGACTAGTGGACTTGATTAAAATAGGGAGGGGAGGAACTAGGTTCATGGCTGGATGTGGTAAGGATACAGAGTGAACGGAGATATCATCTGCTTTTGCTGAAATCATGGCCTCTTATACTGCAGCACTATACAAGGTAATCTAGTGAAGGAGTTGAGGTGCTGGAAGGCTTCGTTGTGGCCTGAAACAATAACATTTTCAAGATTATAGAGAATATTTTGGGTACATCTTGAGCTCATTTTCTGGACACTTAGAAAAGGACTTGTGAAAATCTAGAAGCTGTACTTTGATAGTTTTACTTAAATATTTGTTTAGACTTTTGCTGTTCACCTTCTATTGGTATTTTATTGTATTGCAGTTTATTTTTTCCCTGTGTCTTGTGGCAGTGACCATTATGATAGTTACAAGGAAACAAAAGAGGCAGCAGAGTAATAAAGCCCCACTGCAGAAACAGAGCTCTAATACAGATATTTCAAACAAAGGAAAAAGAAGGTTGGAGTTATTCAAACTAAGATTATTGATCTCTTCCCCTTTCTAATTTCAGCTGTAGTGACTAACACACAGGAAAGGACATCAACTCCCAAAGTAAGGATGAGTGTTCCCCTGCTGCCCCCACAATATTAATCTGTGATGAGGAATGAGGAAAGGATGCATGCATAGGGAGTATTATGAAGGGAGAGATTGGCACTGGAATTGACTTAAATGCATCTAACACTTTGAACATGACAAATATGTCTAATGATGTACTCTTAGGGTGGGATATTCAGAACTGCGCCAGGCAGGGGTGCAAACCGGGTGCAGCACAACTGGGATGCACCTGGGCATGGTCTGGGCAATATTCAACGGTGCTGTGCCATGGCTTCGCACTGTTGAATATGGCACCATGGCCACCCACAGTGTGAATGGTGCAGTGGCACTGCACCAGCGCAAGTGACTAGAGAGGAGCAGGGGGATGCACTAGCGCAAGTGCCATTGTGCTAGGTGCAGCAACTGCGATATTCAGTGGTGGACATGCAAATGGGGCCATAATGTATGCAAGGTGCAAATGGGCCATTTGCATGTAATTATGTCCCGATTTGCATGCAGGTGCGCCGAACCCCTGCGACTTGCACCTGGAGCCCTGCCAGGCTACAGCAGTCAGGGATCGACGCCCCCTGCCCCTCACCGGCAACGCGCCCCATTGCCCAATCATGGGCTGTAATTTTTAATTTACTCCCTGGTGGTCCAGTGGACCATACTCCATGACCGATCGCTGGCTGTAATATTTAATTTACTCCCTGGTGGTCCAGTGGACCGAACTCCGTGCCCAATCGTGGGCTGTAATGAATATATTACTCCCTGGTGGTCCAGTGGTACCCATACCCCCTCCCAACCTGCCCACTCACACCCACCACCCCTGCCCCCTGGTCAGTGGCAGGCAGCAGCACCCCACCTGTAAGCCACCCAGCCTACCCACTGACTGACAGCGCAAGTACAGTTGTATGCCCGTGGGTTCACAGTGGGCTATCGGGTGTAGACCATACTGTACTACACATAGTCCCAAACTGTGAATGAATCCATTCACATTTCACGATTGTGTAGTATAATATGATCTGCATGCCCATTGACCTATGCTGTGGACCAATGGGTATGCAGCCGTAGTGTACACTGTCAGTTGGCGGGCGGCTGGGTGGCTTGTGGGTGGGGTGATGCTGCCCGCTGCTTACTGGGGGGTGCGGGGTGGTGGGTATTATTGGGCAGGTTAGAAGGGGGGGTATGGGTACCAATGGACCACCAGGGAGTAAAATATTCATTACAGCCCACGATCGGGCACGGAGTTCAGTCCACTGGACCACCAGGGAGTAAATTAATTATTACAGCCCACGATCAGGCATGGAGCTCGATCCACTGGACCACCAGGGAGTAAAATAGGTATTACAGTGCACGATCAGGCATTGGGGGGTGCTACACCACCAGACGGTGCCACCAGAGTCGGGTGGCCACCTACAGCTGGCAGCTGCCGTGTTGTGCCCAGCAATATGGCAGCCATCCTGTGGATGAACAGTCCTTGTTCCTGTATTTTTTCTGGCACATCTTTGCACCCCCCTGTGCGGTGCAAGGTGGGTGTGTGTGCCTGCATATGCGCCGCACATTCCAAGCTGAATATCAGGATTGCCGCATATGCATAGGCATGCCCCCCGCATCCTGCGCTGCATATATTACTGGTGCACCTCGGCGCATCAGGATTTGAGTGGAGCAAATTCCCCTTTTGAATATCACTCCAAAGTGCATCAGTGGGTGGCGCATGGCAGAACACTGTTGCGCCATGCACAACCTCTTTGAATATCCCACCCTTAATATGTAGCTCAAATGGTAGTTCAAAAGGTACTCAAGGGAGAATAGCTATTTAAGCCTCCAAAAGGATGGTCCTCAAAGAAAGGTATCGAGAACTTTTAGTGAGGAAATCTCAAGACAGTTTAATAACTATGATAAAGACCATGTTGATATTTCGAGTTATGATTTGCAACTTATAAATTCAGAATTACAATATACGATTGAAGGGATGAAGAAGCTTGAATCCGCTTTGAGTTTTAAGGCCAAGGGGGGACTTTATCCACACCCTGCTAACAATTATATTCCATATGGTCTTAGTGATAATTTAATCCTTTCATTAAAAAATCAGTATACAGCAAATCTTTTATTAATCGAGCAAATGATTGATCAAGAATGAGTTAGAAACTGCTAGACAGAATATAGCAATTAATGATGCTAGGTTAGATGATGTACTAAGGAAATTGGATACCATAACCCCCCCAAAGAATCAGATTCTGTGATTTGGGACAAGGAGGAAATGGAGGTTGAGATGGAGGTTGATAAAATGAATGGGATGCTGGATTTTTGCTCTATAATAATCCCAGACACTCCAGCTTCAAAATAAAAAGGAAAAAGAAGAAAAGCAAGAGAAGGAAGAAAAAAAAGTAAGGGTAGTAAAGTTATGTTTCCCTTGGGTAGAAATGGCATTATTTGTACTGGGGAGAGCTATGTAGAAAACAATACTGCCGTAACAAAGATTGCTGATGGAATGGGGGATAAAATGAACGATACTGATCTAGCCCATAGACTAGATAAATCCAAGAAATAATCAAATAATAAGGGTGAAAGTGCAGAATTTCAAAATCAGTTTATGTCGTTAGAAAGGGAGATTAAGCTATTACAAACAGACCTTAAAATGACTTCTGTGGAGCAAACTAATGATAAATTGTAATTCTCTCCATTTGTAAGAAAGATAGATCGAAGCTAAAGAAACAGCCCCATGGAAGACCAAATGCAAAAACCCTGGGAGGAAATAAACAACTCAGTTAATCATGCAAGTGGCCCTGTTCCATTTCTAAGGATAATGGCATTAGAAGGTTGGCCCTCATTGCATGGGGAGAGACTTAAAATATTTTTAACCAGTTTGATTGTAGAAGAGATGGGCCTCAAAATTATGGAGTCAGATATTGTGGAGGTTAGAAACTCCCCAGATGGGTAATCAAACTCTAGAGAAGTTATTGTTGCATCTCCTAGAGTGGTGATTGACATCTGTTTTAATGGAGAGAAGATTGATGAGAAAGGTTTCTTTATTGTCTTCCCTAATAGGCAAGTTTTCACAAATGATGCATTAAGAACAATAGATAAGAAAGAATCAGTAACATTAAGCCTTTTTGTTATGGAACAGAGGCCCAGAGAGAGTAAAAGAAAATTAATGGGTGCATTATGTATCCTATTTAGCTCATTTCTGAATATCAAATTGGGCAGTATGAGCACCAAAAATATAACAAGAAAAGTCGATTTATCGCAAAAAGATATTGCTGTTCGGGATAAGGATATTGCCAAACCCTACTAGAGAAAAGCCCTCAATTAGATGCATTGGGCTTATATTTGTGTAAATCAGAGGAGATATTTGGGGAATTAAATTCAAATGCTAAGATTATTCACTCTCACAATCTGTTGCATGTGGATGAAAATCTGAACACTCCCAATGGTTACCTGGTAAAAGACTCATACTGACTTGGCAATTATTGTAAGGAAGGATCTGTTCTTACATTATCTGCTCCTAATGTTTCTGAGACAATTAGCACTAGCATAGTTACAATTTCTTTCAGAGTGGGAGAAGTTCCACAAGGAGATCATGATTGTAACTTGTATAATGCTTTAGGTGAATCGAAGTCCAGTAACATCAGCTTTCTATCTTGGAATGTGGCTTGTTTAAAGCATAAATTGGTTGATAAGGATTGCGCTGATTTACTTCAATGCTCTGATGTTGTTTGCCTACAAGAAACCTGGCATGCAGAGGGGAAGTCTAGTATATTGAATGGATATGAAAGTTTCCATGTTCCAGGAGAAAAGCTCTGCAATTTCAGAAGAAGAACTGGGGGTTTGATATCATGTATTAGAATTGGAATCTTTCACGCTGTTAAACTAAAATATTCTGATAGACATATTTTATGTCTTCGACTGAGTAATGACACAGGGAAGGGGACATTGTTTAACCAGGAGAGGCACACTAAGTCGAAGCTTGTTTCCAGGTGCGACCTGGGAGCATGCGGATGTTAAGAGACTTGCTTAAGATCACACAGTATGCAAGTGGGGGCTGCGGGATTCAAACCCAGGTTTCCCAAGTTTGCAGCCTGGAGCCTGAAACCACTGTGCTATACTGCGTCCTATACATAAAATCTTGTTATTAAATATATATATTCCACTGCAGACATCTAAATTTTGCCTATGAGATGTCTGGGACAGGTTGGTGGCTCTTCTTCATGATTGCAGGTCAGACTCACCTGATTACAAGATTTTGATTCTAGGAGATTTAAACTCTAGAAATGCAGAATTTGATGGATATTGTGATAACTCCATATTTCTGAGCGATGACTTCATAGGTTCTAGTAATATTAGAAAATCACAGGATGAGATCACGTGACACAGAGTGCTGAGTAGATGTTCCTCCGCTAAGCTCCTGCCTCCCGAATAAAACTCGTCATTTAAAATCGTTAAACTTTGACTAATTCCTCTGCCTGCATGTTTATCTTGTCTCTAAACAACGTGTGCTCTTATTTTGGGTTCTTCTGCGGTAAATGGAGGCTTATATGAAGAAAGCCCCGCAGAAACATATCACCCCCCCCCCGCCACCCCTGAGAAGGCCTTGAAAAAATCCCGAGCCTCAAATGGCCCAGACAAACTGGAACCTTTGTGCCAAGCTGGGGATCAAGAACCCCTAACACTTAGCAGATTCTTGGAGGAATTTAAGCCATTCTGGGAAGAGATGAAAGACATGGCATTCGATCTGAAATCCCTCTCCAGATAGTTAGAGGAAATTTCCATGACAGTATCAGACAATACTGCCCGTATAATTTCAATTGAGAGAAAATTGGAAAGTCTGGACCCTGTGCTCTTACTAAGGAAATAAAAGCTGTCTCGTCTTGAAGCAAAACTCGAAGATCTGGAAGGCCGTAGTTGGAGAAATAATGTGGTAATTCTCGGGCTTCCCAAAGGGGAAGAAGGCCAGAATACAGTAGTCTTCACCCAGAAGCTGGTTGAAAGGGTCGCTGGTCCCTCTCCCTTTGGCCCAACATACATAATAGAATGGGCCCACCGATCTCTTCGACCAAAACCCCCACCTCCTCGCCCCATCATTTGCCGCTTCCTAAACTACTTAGAAAGGCAACATTTTCTACAGAAAGTCAAGGCTCTGCAAGAATCGCACAAGATATCCCTGGTTCATTCCGGTTGAAACGGAAAGCCTACCACCGATCGTTTCTAAGATAATAGCAGCGGGTTTAAAGTTCAGGGTGGGGTACCCAGCGAAGTTACAAGTCTCAGTAAATGGCTCATGGCTCAATTTCAAGGATCCTGAAGCTGCACTACTAAGCCTTAAATCAGCGTTCCCAGATTTGTTCCGGATGACCTGAAAGGGCCTCCTGTTCTTCGGGATTTACAAGGAATTCCAGAACGAACTATTGCTTGGTTTCTTATGTGGACATTTCTCTTTCTGAAGACGGATTTCACTTGAGTTTATGCCCTTTAACAGAACTGGGCTACTAGTAGAGGCCTGACATTACTTGTAACAGGCCCTGGCCTGTTGGTGGGAATAGTGGTTCACGGAGAGTTCGGGAAGGGGGCTCCATGATGGTTTGTTGTGGGCTGCACCTGAGATAATACTGTTTGTTTAGT
Source organism: Neoceratodus forsteri (assembly GCA_016271365.2). NCBI lineage: Eukaryota > Metazoa > Chordata > Ceratodontiformes > Ceratodontidae > Neoceratodus > Neoceratodus forsteri. Next base: position 402,211,692 of record CM057455.1, on the reverse strand, counting down.
TTCCAGGAAGAGCACACAGGGCAAGGTTTTGGGTTACGCCTTCTGTTTGAATTGTATATGGTGGAGTGTCAGATCTCCGAGCCGTCCCAAGCTTTCAGGGCGCCTCTGATTAGCGGGATGGATCAGGTCATGACCACAAGAGGGCGCGGCTCATCCACTTAATGCAGGTCTGGCTATTCTCTCCTGAGAGGGACTGCTTTTGTTTATTAAGTTGCTCTGGTTTTGCAGGGGGGGCTTCTTGGAATTAAGGGTTTGCATCCCCTAGGTAGTTACTCCCGCGTTTTCCCCATCTCTGGATCTTGTCTAATTTTTTACCCAGTCTCGTTTTCACAGGTGCTCATCTCGACGATGGGCCCATCCCTCCATGTTAATTTTCTCTTTGGCTCTGGTTCACGAGGAGGTTCCCTATGGGGAGCAAACATTTTTCAATCCCCTCTCAAGTCTCTCGTGATGATTTGTCCTATTCACATTTGGAACATCCAGTTCTATTTTCTCTCTCGATCGCTAGTGGATACATTAACAGAGGCTTGCAGGCCCTGAAAGCCCGAGACCACCCTTTAGATATTAAACCCTCATTAATGCAATTTACTGATTGCCTTGAACTAGGTGGTATGAGAGAGATCATTAGCAGGGGATGTGTTTGTGGGGCAGGAGGGGGAGGATAGGTCCCTGTGCTGTGCTAAGCGCTGCTTTCGACAGTGTGGGGGCTGGGAGGGAGGGTTATGTGTTCTTGTTGGGGGGTGTGTGTGGAGGGGTTTATTTGTGGGCTTCTTGTGGGGGGGCTGGGGTGGTGAGAGGGCCTTACAGCAGCAATGGGAGGGTTAGACTATTCGTGTTACATACTCGGAGTGCAGGGCCGAATATAGCATTCTTAGAAGTTTTTAATAGATGGCAAAGGAGGTGACTTTTGCAACATGGAACATCAAGGGTATCAGGAAAAAATCTAAGCAGTACCGGGTTCTTAAACACTTAAGTCTTTTATGCACTCAGGTTACTTTTTTGCAGAAATCGCACTTACTAGAAACAGAAGCCTTACAAGTGAGAAGGCAACAAGTGGGGATGGTCTATGAGGCGCAAGGCTCCTCAAACAGCTGTGGGGTTATGATCATTATTAACAGGGGCATACCCTTTGTCTCAACTCATGCTATCAGGGATCCCGAGGGCATGTTTGTTCTAGTTATAGGTACTCTCTGGTCAATACCTCTGCTATTGGGCAGCATATATGGTCCTAATGCTGATGGCCCCGCTTATTTCATGAGACTCACAAATTCAATCCTGCCTTTCCTTCCCATAAGGATTATCCTGGGGGGCGACTTTAATCAAGTGGTAGATTCAAACCTGGACAGGTCAGGTGGTGCATCGGGGGGGTCTCCCCAGGTCAGAGGTCCTTTAGAGAACTATTGGATCAATGCTGGCTCTGTGATGTCTGGCGTGTCCTAAACCCTGATTTCAAGGAGTTCACATTCAGTTCTTTGGTACACGGCTCACAGTCTCATATTGACTACATACTCATTTCTCAGACTCTCTTGCCTGGGGTTAAGTCCTCGTTGATACAGCCTGGCCCTATCTCTGACCACTCTTTGGTGCTGTGTGATCTGACAATTCAGGAGGTGTCCAAGAGAGAAACAAGATGGAAGCTTAATAATCAATTGCTTAAAGATTCTAATTATTGCAATACCATAAGGGAGCATATTGAGGCCTTTTTTCAGTCTAACCCCTTAAACAGTGCAAAACCAGATATTATATGGGGGGCTTTCAAAGCTTACATGAGAGGCATCCTTATTAGCCTTTCAGTGGCCAGGAAAAGAGGTAGGGAGAGAGAATTACTGTCCTTGTTATCCCAAATTCGGGCACTCGAATCCAATGTCTCAGTTAACTTCTCAGATGAGGACAAGCCGAGGCTTCTAGGGTTGAGAGACAAATATTTAGAACTACTCCAGGAAAAAATGGAGTTAGCTATCATACACACTAAAGCTAGTTATAGTGATCAAGGTGAGATGGCAGGGAGCTTGTTGGCACTTCGTATTAAACAACAGGAGTCAGTGAGATTCATCCCTTCTATCAAGGCATCTGTTGATGGGTCTCTGAAAACATCTCCCACTGAGATAGTCCAAGAGTTTGCAGCATATTACAAATTGCTTCACGGGGACATGGACCACCCCCCCCAATCCAGTAAGTGTGGAGAATTACCTGATAGATTCACATCTACCCTCCCTCCCAGTACATTATGCAAATTCTCTGGTCTCTCCTATAACCCAGGAGGAAATTGCTGAGGTTATTAGGGGCCTGCCCTCGGATAAAACTCCTGGGCCTGATGGATTTTCTTCTCTTTTTAATAAAACATTTTGAGAGCTTTTATTGCCAGTACTTAATAGTTTATTTCAGCATATTCTATCCGGGACAGAGGTCGATCGCTATCTCTTTGAAGCCTTGATAGTGCTTCTCCCCAAGCCAGATAAGAACCCTGAGCTCATTCAGAGATATAGGCCTATATCCCTCCTAAAACAGGATATTAAGGTTCTTTCAAAGATTATTGCTAACAGGCTATCTGTAGTGCTCCCCGAGTTAATAGGTATGAATCAGGTATGTTTCATGAAGGGACGCTCTTCAGTGGATCATCTGCGTACAGTATCCCCTGTCTTCTCGGCTTCCAGAGATGCTGATTTTCCTGCAGGTTTGCTCTCTTTGGACGCTGAGAAGGTGTTTGACTGGGTGAATTGGAGTTTTCTCTTCAAGGTATTGGATGCCTTTAAATTTTCTCCGGTATTCATTTCCTGCGTTGCCGCATTATATAAATATCCCATAGCAAGAACCTCAGCTAATGGGGCCTTCTCAAACTACTTCTCACTTCATTTAGGTACTAGGCAGGGTTGCCCCCTATCGCCTCTCTTGTTCAATTTGTATCTGGAACCTCTCATCCAAAACATTCTCCAAAATACTTCTTTACAAGGTATCAGAGTTGGGCATCATGAGATTAAACTCACTGCGTACGCAGATGATTTGCTGATACATCTCTCCCATCCATTTTTTTCAATACCACATCTTATTGAATGAAATCACCAAGTTTAGCGCGCTATCCAACTATAAGTTGAATGCTGGTAAATCCTTATTTTTCCCATTAAACCATAAAGTATTTAATGATGATATTTGCCCCCTAGTTTTAGGCTGGACTCCTAGAACAATTAAATATCTGGGCATAAAGCTATCCCGTAACCCTTTAGTGTGGATTAATGATAATCTGGACTCTCTCTTACAGGTTATTATTCATGATCTTGACAGATGGTCTAAGCTTCCAATATCATTATGGGGCAGGATGAACATTATTAAGATGAATGTATTTCCTAGAATTTATTACCCTTTATCTCTTCTCAACTCTTTTATTCCCATACACTGGTTTAAGAAACTGCACAGTACATTTACCAGATTTATCTGGGCTGATAAATATCCCCAGTTGGCCTACCACAAACTAGCTGCCCCAAAACCTGAAGGGGGGTTGAGGATTCCTCATATGGCATTATATTACTGGGCAAGTCATCTAACAAAATATCTGAGATGGATATCCACAGGCCCTGAAATGGCACAACCAGTATGGCTTAAGATTGAGTTAGACGCAATTAAAGCAAAATGCCTGGACCCCTTAAGCTTATTTTACCTCAAGCTCTCCCAGATAAAGATGCCTGACTGCACCACAATAAGCATCTCTCTAAGAGTTTATACACAATTATGTTTATTTCTTCATTATTCCCCTCAGACTGATTTAGCTCAGTCTATTTGGAATTCCTCATCTTTCACCTTTAATGGTAAGTGGATTCCCCGTAACCGGCTGCCTCAATTAGGCGATGGTAAACTGTTGTCCTTGGTAGATGGGGAAGGGCACTGGTTGTCCCCATGTGGAATTATTGACAAATTCCTTATCCCGGCTCCATCCCACTTTAAAGTTATACAGTTAAGACACCTTCTCACTGTAGCTTTGGGGAACTCTTCCCCCCTCCCAGAAGTTATCAGCTTTGATTCCTGAAATCTCCCTTTTGTCTGGATCATCAGGCATAGTATCCAAGTTATACAGGGTGTTGTTCTATAAAAAATATGGGGACACTTTTGGACCTACAAGTCTCTGTAACTCACTTCTCCCTCATTATCAGTTAGACTGGCAATCCCTATGGAGATTCTGTCATAAGTATGTTTCCCAAGATAGACTGTGTCTCATGCAATACCACATTTTACACAACATGTATTGTACCCCTATTAAATTAAAAAAATGGGGCTTCTCAAACTCTAGTATATGTACCAAGTGCTTGCAAGAAGAGGTTACCCTCCTGCATATGTTCTGGCCCTGTCCCAAAGTTTCCTCTTTATGGAATTCAATTAAAATGTCTCTTGATCTCTTACTGGGCCTACAGGAGTATTTTACTCCGGAGGTGTGCCTTCTAGGGGATATGTCCCTGGTCAGTGTTAGAATTAGGAAATACCATATCTCTATGGTTGCGCTCTCAGTTAAGAAACTCATACTACGGCATTGGAAGGAACAATCAGTTCCTTTCTTTCAGGAATGGTTACATGAAATCATGGCTAATCTTCCAAAAGAGAAGGCAATTGCAAGTCTTTATAATAGACTAGCAGCATATATTAAGATATGGGATCCCCTTCATTCCTTACTCTTGTTACCTCACTGAGGATATATCACATTCTGGTACTACCCATACGATAGATGGAACTGTTCACTGCATGTCAGAGTGATTATGATTTGTTGCTGTGGTAAGGGGTGGGATGAGAGGGTGGATGGCACCTCACTGTTCAAGTGCTATCTTACACCCTGACTTGCTGTAACTGCCCTTTATAATGGAAATGTATTAATAAAGTTTAAATTATAAAAAAAAAAAAAGAAAATCACGGGATGCGTTAAAAAATAACTAGGGAAAGAAATTAATTAATGTGAAAAGGGAATTAGACATGTGCCCTTTAAATGGTAGACTTAAGGGGGATGAAGAAGGTAATTTTACCTATATAAGTGGGACAAGTAAATCTGTCCTAGATTTAGCTATTTGGTCTGGACATAGTTATATATGGGATAGCGTCCAGATATTAATTAGATCAGAAAGTGATCACTTCCCTTTGATGTTAACAGGGTTAACTAAGTTTAGTAGTGTATGTCCTATCTGGGGTTTGGCACAGGTAGAAAGAATCCAAAATAAAAGAGTGGTATGGTGGGTTAATTTAGAAATAGCATTACAAAATATAATCTACCTACACCTGTATTCATTGGGACCCAAGATAAATCAGGAGTCAGCTAGGACACTTTGGGATCAGCTGTTATCTGTTTTTGAAGAGTTATGTAACCACCCATATGAACAAAAACAAATTAAGGAAAATAATCAAACTAAGGATATAGGATGGTTTGATGAAGAATGTAGAGTATTTAAAAGACAACTGCAGGTTAAACTGAGGTTAATTAAACAAATCTAGTGATAAGATGTTATTTAAGGAACTAAATCTAGACCAGAAAAGGTATAAATTATTTCTAAACCAAAAAAGATCAACATTATAAACATCAATGGGAAAAAATGCTGGCCATTTTAGATAAACAAGACTCCAAAATGTTTTAGACCTATGTAAGTAAAGGTACAAATGCCTATAAAACTGCCCCAGATACATGTACACCAGAAGATAAATGGCTTGAGTTTTTCACTGAACTCTTTTTTGATAGTCATTTGAACGATAACTACACCTATGGTGAACTTAATCATAATAATATTCTGATTACCAAACAAGAGGTGTACTTAGCGATAAAGTCTCTAAAACTAAATAAAGCCCCTCGGCTGGATAGAATTCCAGCAGAAGTGTATCAGGTCAACTCCATGGGATGGTGTGAGCTCCTGGAAAACATTTATAATAAGAGTATACAAGAGCAATATTTCCTGGAATCCTGGAGGGGAGCATTAGTCATACCTATTCATAAAAAAGAGAAAATGATGATCCGAAAATGTATAGGCCAATTAGCCTTCTTTATGTAAACCTGAAAATTTTCTCAAAAATCATCTTAGTTAATTAAAGTGTCAAACTGAGTCCACAGGATGTCTTATGGAAACACAAGCTGGTTTTAGGAGTAATTATTCAACTAGTGATAATTGTTTCATCCTGTCTCATATTATTGAAAAATATTTAACTATAAGAAAACAAAAATTGTATTGTGCGTTCATTGATTTTTCATCTGCGTTTGATACCATAACTAGGAAAACATTATGGTGTCAGATGAGAGATAAAGGAATTGATCCTAATTTGATTGATATTATTGCTAATTTGCACAGAGAAAACTGAGCTAGGATTCGATTAGGCACTAAAGAGTAAGTCTCAAAACCTTTTTTTATAAATAAAGGTGTACATCAAGGGTACGTTCTGGCCCCCAGACTATTTGCTTTATACATTGATGGCCTCCTAAGAAAATTATCTAATCTGATATCTGATGGACCAAAAATAGGCTCAGAACTTTGTTCAATATTAGCTTAAGTGTATAATATCATCCTGATGCCTCGGTCCAAGTCTGGCCTAAAAAAACAACTTAACTTGTTATATAATGAAGCTAGAGAAGCTTTGAATTTAAAAATACATACACACAAATCTAAAATAAGCTTATAGGACAGAAAAGGTTAAATGGCTTCTGGCTTTTGGGTAGTGAGAAACTCCTGAATACAGATACATATACCTATCTAGGTATGATTTATGCCTCAAATCTATCCTGGAAGGTCCATTTTAACAATGTTTCAGCCCAGACTATTAAAACCACATATTGGCTGAATACATTTAACCATATGTATGGGGGTAATTCTCTTAGACCACTCCTAACAGCCATTAGATATAAACTTTTTCCCCAGATTTTGTATGAAGCAGACTTTTGTGAATATATAAATCAGAAGAGTTTACTAACTGCAATATATAAAGTCCTAAGAACTTTGTTACGAGTAGGAAGTTGTTGTCCAAAGAAGTTTATTTAAGAAGTTAGGTATGTTGGGGAGCCCACTGGAGGAGGTGTATAGTTGGGAGTAGAAGTCAGCCATAATCTGATTAATGTCCTGAGGGTTAGTTTTACTGCCCCAGACTGAGGATCCTTAAGTCCAGCTATATATCTATTCATTTGTTGCTTGCGGAGCTGATAGGCAAATAGTTTTCTGCTTTTTTCACCACCATCCCAGTATGAGTGCCTCACCCTGAGAAGCACCAGGTCAGTTTTCCTAGATATAAGCTTATTGAGCTGTAGAAGAAGTGTGAGGACACGTTGACCCTGGCTAGACAGAAGGTATGGAGATGACATTTGTTTAAGATTTTGTTCTGCACTAGCTAGGGCACTCTCCAGATGTGTCATGTCCTCCTCCCTTAGCTTCTGTCTGTGAGTGGCATAACCAATAATTTTACCTCTCATGGTGGCTTTGTAGGCCTCCCATGTATCTTGGGCGGAAGTCTCTGATACAGGATTATCGTGCAGAAACAATTCAGTTTCATGTTTGGCCCAGTCCATAAACATCAGTTCTTGCATGAGGAGAGGATCTAGTCTCCAAGTAGAGGAGCAGGGTGGTCAGTTGCCCAAGGAAAGTAGCAGTTTAACCTGGGCATAACTGGAGATAACAGTGGGGAGAATGTGTGAGTCAAGGGTATGTTAGGCAAGTGACTGGGAGATAAGCCAGAAATCCAGTCTGCTAAATGTTCCGTGCACTCCTGACTGGAATGTATAATCCGATCTGTAGGGTGTGTAATGCACTAAATATCAATTAACTTTAGTTCCTCGCTGACCCTTAAGAGAGCTTGCACCCCTTTCATATGCATTTCCCTTCACCTGATTACTTCTGTCCAAAATCGGGACCAGTATAAGATTGAAGTCTAGCACAGTGCAGTATAGCACAGTGGTTTAAGGCTCTGAACTGCAAATCTGGAGACATGGGTTTGAATCCCACAGCCCTCACTTGCATACTGTATGGCCCTGAGCAAGTCACCTAACTTCCCTGTGCTCTCAGATTGCACCTGTAAACAAGCTTTCAGCTTAGTGTGTCTCACCTGGTTAAACAATTGGAAAAAAAAAATTATGGTGGTGTGCTCTGTTATCATCCCCTCTATCTTGGTGGAGAGATCAAGAAAGAAAGAGGGGTCATTTTGTTACGGGCATACACATTGACAAATAGGGTTGGGCCTGTAGGAGTGTTTAATGTAACTAGTACCCACCTACCCTGTGGGTCGGCTTTGCTCAGGGATATAGACCAGGAAAGGGATTTATGAAAAAGAACAGATACTCCTCTCTGTGCTGGTATGTATTTCTGTACCCACCCAATCCTTTACCAAGTATGTGTGGTCTTGTTTGGTTAATTTAGTTTCCTGTAGGAAGGCAACATGGGCTTTCAGCTGTTTCAACTGAGTCAGTACCTGTTTGTGTTTCGAGGGAGAATTAATCCCCCTTCCATTCAAGGTGACAAAAGTCATATCAGCCATAATCAGGCAGGTACTGGAAGGCCTTGTGAGGGGTGGTGTAAACAGCTGGAAGGGGTGAGAGCCAAGGCGTTATAACCCTGCATGAATTTCCATGTTGAAAACCACAAGACCAAGAGAGCCAGGGGAGGGCTGAGCAGTGGTGCCTAGGCATAAGCATATAGCATTGCAGCAGAAAGTTTGCAGAACTCTTTATAGTATTTGTAGACAGCAAAGAACCTATATACAGCAAAACATAACAACTATTAACACTAATGTGCAATCATGCACTGTGATCATAGTATAGGTATTAGATCGAGGATAAACCTCTAAGATCCTACCCACTAATCCATTAGATGTAAGGGGGGGGTAGTGCATGTGCTGTCTAAGAGCACCTATTAGCTGATATAGACTTACAGCACTACTGGCTCAACTAACAGAAAGGCTACAAACCTGGGGGATCAAGTGATATTAGCCATCTAATTGGCCAGCATCCCTAACCCTTCAAATTGTATTAAGTTAAACATCATATAGGGAGAAAATACTGGTACAGGGGACATACTATATATTAACAGAGTGGTATCCCTGATTTAACAGCAATGTCTGACCTCAGGTTTGTCTAGGTAGGTTCAAGCTATAGGACACTGAGCATTAATTAGAAACAAAAGAGCTCAGTTGGTAGGCACCAAGTCATAAGCTCGCCCTGGGTGTGTGGGTCTGCTCTCCCCCCGCCGGGCAAACCTCCACCCAGGGGATGGAGAAGGGGCTGTGTCACATCAACCCGACTATCTACTCTATAAAAATCCGAAGAACAATCTGCTATAACCACAAATTATGGTTGTGTATACCAGGGCTGCGAAATATATCTTCTAGAAGATACCTGAAGCTCTGAGATTTGGCATTCTATACTCTATTACAGATAAAAGTTGAAATTGCAACCCCAGACAGTAACGCCTATGTCATATTGTGCCAAAGCCCTTGACTGTCAGATATAACAAACATTCAAGAGCACTTATCTAAGTGACGTCTTGGGCTAATGTTGATTGAAGATCTGGCTCCAGTGCATTAGTGTGGGAGGGCGGCCGATCGAGAGACAAGGCAGGCTGTGTGGGTGCAGGGGAGCTCGGAGTGGAGGCTGTACTTAAAAGGAAAGCAGCCATTCCAGTCTGTGCCTCCTGTTCATGTACAGAGGCTTGAGTACCATCTCCTGCTCTGGATATTCAGGAAACTCTGTGGCTTTGGCCTGGTTCTCATCGTGTAGGAGTGCATAGCAATTTGGGGTATCAAACGCACTTGACCTAATGTCTGTTGGGTCTAAGACTAGGCTGACTGCTTTAGCAGGAAGCAAAGTTTGGGCACTAATGGGCTGGGCTACTTTGGAAAGACTGCCCTGAGGATGAATTCTCTTAATGTGCCAGCCTGATTGCTGTCTCTTGCATGAACAAGCAGGGAGGCCTTGAGTGGTTCCCATGAAATGATAGCTCATGTGGGGTTCAGCTTGTAGGGAAGAATGATCGCTCAGTGGCCCAAACTGCTATGTCGGGTTACTCTGCCCCAGTGTCGTTTTCTTCATGGTGGTAGGCCAGTTTCAGTGAATATACTCCAACAGAGCTTCAGGCATTGAGAATGACAGCAATGTACCATTAACTTCCAGCTGCATTATGGCTGTGTAGTGAAGGGAGAATTGTGGGCCTAGTGAGTGCATCAATTTTCGAGTCTCAGTAAAGGCCTTTCTCTGGTTGGCAAGTTAGGGTGAATAATCTTGAAAGATCATAATTTTTTGTCTGCACCATGACAATGCACCCAGTTCATGAGCTCGATAAGAAACCCACTCTTTATCTGAGAAATTTAAAATCCTGGCCATTTCAGACCTGGGCCTCTCTCCAGCTTTAGAGGAGTGGGGTTCAGTGTTCTCTATGCCAACTCGATTGTGAAGCCTGGAGGGAGGTCATGCTTGAGAATCTCCAGTAGGGCATCATATAGGAAGTCCAGTGCATTCCTTCGCTCCGCATGTTCAGGGAGGCCCAGTAGTCCAAGATTATTGCAGCTGCCTCGGTTTTCAATGTCATCTATTTTGACCTGTAGAGATTGGATGACTCACTCTTGCTCTCGAACTGTAGCATTCAGGGAGTCAATCGTGGCTGTGTTGGTAAGTACCGTTGATTCCATGGTGGTGATCTTGGTATTGATCTGTTGTATGGCTTGGGTTGTATTGTTTGATGTGAGCGTGACCTCAGCCATTCTTTGCATTAGTGCAGCAAACATATAGTTGATTTGCTGCGTATTGAGGCCTGCAGGTGGGTTTGAGTTACTGTGATGTGCCATCCTTGGTTGAAAGGGCTAGTGTTCAGTGCTCCCGGTTGCGTTCAGCCTTCAAAAATAAATAAATCTGTACCGTAGTGCTTCACAAATGTAGGGGTCCGCTACACCATATGTAATTTCTCTGTAGGATGGTGTAAATCTGCATGTTAATCCCCGGGTAGAAGAGCAGGTGAGTTAGGCGGCCATTATGATAGGAGCCAAGCCACACCCTCCCTGCTCCATTTTTATAGTATACATTATATCCCCGGGTTTTGTTGTACCATTCTGATGACTCATCAAACCAGGTTTCACTGATAGCTGCTATATCAAAGTTCTGAGCTGTTAAGCTGTTAACTCACTTACTTTTGCACCATTTAGACTCCTTGCATTTGTAACTAACATCTTGAGACTATCTCTTGATAGGGATGTTGGGGGTAATTTAGGCCCCAATTTCCCCCTTGATGTTAAACAAGAATCTGTGTATTTTGCCATGGTTTTCCTTAGGTAGTTACTCCCCCCTTTACTCAGGTGGAGTCCATCCCAACAGAATAAACTTGGGTTATTGGAAATGGTTTCCAAGTGTGTAAAACAATGGATATTCTTTTTAGGGACCATTTTCTAAGCCATTCGTTAATGCTCTATATTTTTGCCTGCTTAGTGTTTCCAGCTCTTGGAACTGGCAGAATGTCCGATATGGAAATATCGCAGCCCCTTCTTTCAAGAGATGATAGCATAGAAATATAATCTTTTTGAACCTTCTCTATGGATGATCTGTTTATATCATTGGTACCAACGTGTATAACAACTAGTGGTTTGCTTCCTGCATTTTTAGAATGTAAGGTGCCATTTGTTCTATGCCTACTTCAAGCTCCCTTGAAATTTTAACTTGTGATTCTCTTTATCTGCATTACATATGTGTCCATCAATATATCTAATTATGGAGTCCCCTAAGACGAATATCTGTCAGTTAACTTCACCACTACCTGTATGACTGTTTCCCTGATTTTCATGATTAGGGGTATTGTTGTTTTGTCCCACTGGGCTGTTTGTATCCATTTTGTCATCAGCCGATTCAGTATATGGACTACTATCTCCTGTTGGTTCAATACTATGGCCATCTGATGGTTCAACAAGACCACACTCAACCTGAGTTTTATTATTTGTGGACTGAGATGTTCCTGGCACTTCACCATCATCCTGTTCTATATTAATTAAAGTGTCACAATTATTTTGTAGGGGGATTTCAAATAACATGGCTCTCATCCCTTTTTTAGTTTATTCTTTGGAGCAATCGGAGTCCTATCTGATTCTTCACCACTGACATCAGCTCTAGTTCTCTTTATGGATATGTCACTACGATTATTGATAGTTTGCCTTATTTGTAAAGTGGTTGGATCTGAAGTCTGACCAATATTTTCGGCCTGCAGTTTTAGACAGGTAATGGAAGCAATTTTGTGTTCTAGCTCAACAATCCTACTCTTATGTACCTAAATCTCCTTGCATTGATTGCATTTTAAGCCATCAAAACCAGGATCCCCCTCAAGGCTGAAGTTATTACAAATAGTACAGGTCATAGCTACTTTCCCTGTGCTTAATGTAACGAAATCTGCATTTATAGCCATGGTGATACAGTAAGGTCTGAGCTCTCTATATCAAGTTACTTTATCAGATCTGGTATAGTGCTTTCAGCTTATAATTACAAAGTGATAGATAAACAAATGTGGCTCACCAGACATAATTCTTGGGCCTTTGTCCCATTTGTCCCCAGTGGACACAGCAAACACGCAGAGATGCATGTGTCTCTGTGAGCATCTTTACGCACGGCCCTGTGCATGCTCATGCCTCTCGCTATGGGAGAACAGTTATAGCACTGCAACTGGAAGTAACTCAGCTACATACTTCCGGTTCAGTATTACAATTAAGCACAGTGAAAATCCCTTGAAATAATAAAATAAGCACTAAAATACCACCTTCTTTGGTGGCTTTGCCTCAGTGACTAGCACTTACTGCTGCTAAGCTGCCTAAGGATCCATAGCACCACTGAGAGTAAGGTCTATAAAAATGGTGGCTGGGACAGCCCTCCAGTGTCCCACAATGCCCAGTAAAAAGTCAACAAGTGACAAGCAGTACAGTAGAGGTCAGGAATCACCTACCTCCTACTTCCTCCTGCAAGTTTAGAAAGCAGTTCAGTCTAATAGGCTCCAGCTTTATCTCCCATCAGAAGCTGGCAAACTCCAACTGGCTCATTTTGCACTTCTTCACATTAAACCTTAACTGCCATACCTCAGACCATTTCTCCAGCTTTTCCAGGTCTCTTTTCATTCTCTTTATGGCCCCTGGCATATCTTCTCTGTTACAGATCTTGGTGTCGTCTGTAAACAGGCATACTTTTCCCTCCAGCCCTTCTGCTCTGTCTGCTATGAAGACATTGAAGAGGACTAGTCCCAGGACTGACCCCTGTGGCACCACACTTGTGATTCCCATTTCTTCCGACTGTGTGCCATATACCACCACCCTCTGCCTTTTGTCCACTAACCAATTTCTAACCCAGTTCACCACCCTGTGTCCCACCCCAGGACTCCTCAGCTTGTTTACCAGCCTTCTGTGTGGGATTGTTTTGAAGGCCTTGCTGAAATCAAGGTAGGCAATATCCACCGCCCCTCTCTGGTACACCACCTTGGTCACCCAGTCAAAGAAATCTGTCAGATTATTTTGACAGAACCTTCCCACTGTGAACCCATGCTGTCCTGGATCGTGCATTCCAATGGATACCAGGAGATCCACAATACATTCCTTAAACAGTGTCTGCATGATCTTCCCCACTATTGAAGTGAGGCTCACTGGTATGTAGTTTCCTGTGACCTCCTTACTACCACTCTTGTGAAGAGGGACCACATTTGCCCTTCTCCAGTCATGTGGGATCACCCCCATGATCAGCGACTCAATGAACAGGGCTGCCAAAGGTGTTGCCAGCTCCATCCTCAGTTCCTTTAGGATCCTTGGATATACTCTGTCTGGCCCCATTGCTTAGTCCACCTTTAGTTTTTTAAGTTTCTCTAGGATCCTACAGTATGTTCTGTAAATGTTGCAAAGCTCAATTCTTCCCCTCCGCACATCTGTTTCCCAGTTGCGGTCCCTGCCCCACTCCCTCTCTAGTAAATACTGAGCAGAAGTACCTGTTAAGGATTGTGGCCTTCTCTAGGTCTCCTTTTACCCTTTCTTCATTGTTTCCTTTGAGTCTGACTATACCCTCCCCACCGGACTTCCTCCTTTCACTGATGTACCAAAATAATTTCCTGTACCCTTTCCTCAGTGATTGTGCTATCTTTTCTTCCATCTGTGCTATAGCACTTCTCACCTCCACCCCTGCCTCTCTCTGATGTTTTTGGTACTCTTTTCTGTCCCCATCCTCTTGTGTCCACTTGTATTTTTGAAAGGTTACCCTCTTGGCCTTGATTTTATTTGCCACCTCCTTAGAAAGCCAGAGTGGCCTTCTCCTTCTCTTGCCCTCATTCTTTACCCTCAGACAATGATTGGTTAGCCTGACAATGGAATCCTTAATATATGCCCATTGCCCCTCCATGCCCCCTCCTGTCCCCACTTAGCCAACTCCTCTTTAACCCTCCTTCCCATCTCTGCAAAGTCAGATCCTTTGACATCTAGGATTTTAGCTTTTGTATTTTAGGCCTGTATTCCTGTGTCCAGCTTGAACCAAACCATGTGGCGGTCGCTGGACCCCAGGTCCCCCTCCACCTGGAGATCCATGATCCTGTCTCCACTGGTGAGCACTAGATCCTAGTTGAACTGCACTGTACAGTAGTTGTCAGAAAAATGACAATAGCAAACTGTCAGTGGGAGATGTTTATTGTGAAAGAAGAGCTGTTTAACAATTATAGGACATATCATAAAACATTACGAAGGAACCCTGGTCTTGCTGGTCTTGGAGATTGTAGTGTTGCTTTTATGTATTTATTTAGCTTTTGTTTTTTGATGTTTATCCTCTGCACACGCTAACACACACACACACACACACACACATACACACCCTGCCAGCATTGCATATGCATAGGAATCTGCTCATAAGACTACTGGTGCCTGCATTATTGTGTTGAGTAAAACTCAAGCATGTTACATCTTTAAAATATATGACTAAGCACATCTGGAAATGAAGTGGCAACAGGATTTACTTTTGTCTTTAACAGTCCAGTCATATCTTAACTGGTGCTAGAATACACTAGAAAATCTATCAGTTGTCAATAGCACATGCAAGACATTTAAGGAAAACATAATTCTTTGAGATTGTTTCATTAATGGGAAGACTTCTTCCATTAATTCTTAGACAGTTAGCATTTCCTATAGAGAACAGCTAATTAATAAAAAGATTGCCTTTTTCCCATGAGGAGATGTTGGCCTAAGGCTGTGTATAACCATGTTAAAGGATAACCATTATATCACATACTGCTGTTACTTAAAAGTTCATTTTAGTGACAAATTTAAATATGGCAATGTGTGCCAGTATTTGAATGTTTTGGATTCTATTAGAAGTCTTGTGTTAATCTTTTTAACTGTAAGTTACAAAGCTAGCATATGACCTAATTACTTTTTTTTTTTTTTATGAAAAGGTAGTTTTGTGTTATGCTGCATTATGGAGGCAGGCTTATCACTGATTTGAGGAGGTCAGCTCCAGTAAATAAAAGGGTCAGACTGGCCAATGAGGGGGCAACATGTAATGTGATGGAATATGTCCTTATTGGAGGAAAAGGTGTGGATGAGGTGGCCCTAATAACTGGGGTAAGGGATAGGGAAAAATGTGTATCTAGAATAGTAGCATGGTAATGTACAGCACAACCAGCCAAAATGCAACACTGTAACTTGCAATAACTGACATGTCACAAAATACTGCACGACAAAAAGGCTTAATTGGCATTATATTACACTTTTCCCTGCAGTATACTGCAGCACTGTGTGATATACTGCAGCATTACTGTGTTGCACCCTGGCTGATGCCACTGTATTATAGTTGCTGTGGAGAATACAGATGAGTCATCTTGCCTACCCCCCTCAAGTACAGAGCCATGGCATACCCGAATTTGAATACTGAGTTTTGACCACTACCATGAATCTAATGATTCAAAACAACATCAAAAGTAATGGGCACTGTTAACACAGACTTGAGCCAGATATCATGCATTGGATTTTATTTGTATTTAAGTCTCAATGGTTTAGTAAATAAGTCTTTTGAATATTAAAAAAAAATTATGTTGAGTATTTTCAATCTCTGAGACACTTGAACTTGTGATATACACTGCCGTGACATTGACATAACAATGTAATGGCACCCCCATCTGATTGTTTGTCTAAGTCATTAATCTACAGTATAGTGAAAAAAGCAATGGACCAAGAATAGGCTCATGGGGGACACCCCGTAGAGTTGGTTTAAGGTCAAATCCCAGAAAAAAGATAGTATTTGGACTCTACAGTATATAGCCATATTGTCAAAATCAGACATCTTAATAATTTACAAAAACAGGGTGATATGATTTATAGAGACAGAAACTTATGAAGAATTAATGACAATTTTTTCATACTACAAGACCCTGTTCATGGAAGATTCAAGGTCACGTTTCTCTTTACTCATGCTGTAGCTGTACTGTGAAGAGATCTGAAACCTGACTAATGAATATTCTGTACATTGTGAGTGGTTAAGTATTGAGTTACTTACAAAGCTACTGTACCAGCACCTGTTTAGTAGTACAGCAATAGTGATATGCTTGCTATGCTAGTGACCCACATTTGAGTTTGAGTACAAGTAAATAAGTGCTTGCTGGTGGAGAAAGGATTGAACAACTTGGGGACTGCTCTCCTTCTTTGGGGTGGGGTGTATTACTCCTATTGCATGACTGCCAACTGGTGGAGATTGGTCTGCAGCACAGTCAGGAGCACTAGAAGGGGAGGGGTCATTGCCAGACATCTGTCACACATGCTTGTCACTGCACATGTGCCACTGCATCACTGCACATGAACACTCTGGGGAAGAAACTTGGTGTGAGGAGGAAAATGTTGGTTGTCCATGTTGACACCCCCTGAAGGCTCTCTCACTACCAACACAACTGGCCCCCACTACAATATGGTCATGGCAAATGATAGCTATCTGCAAAGTGTGTGAGAAGGGCAGTGATTGCGTTATGGGGGAGCCACTGGATGTGACAGGGATGAGAATCAGCATTGTCAGAAAAATGAAGCCACTTTTACTGTAATAAATCAGAACATGCCACTATGCTTACTTCTGTCATCTTGAAGAACATTATAAATAGCAATTATAAGTTGCAAACTCTAGAATTTAGCCAGTATTTTGCATTAATGACATAGTTATGGCAAATACTCCATTCTCTGATTGCACCAAACTTAGAACAAAAGCTTGAGGCTTTTAAATTTTTATGTATTTTTATTTAAAATTTGTAACCAAGAAAGGCACTCTGAGTTAAGGCTTCTTTCCAGGTGTTACCTGAAGGAAAGGGTAGAGGTAAACATCAAGTAAATACAATAAAAATAGGTGGTCACAAAAACAAATGACCAAAAACATAAATTTGTGATGACTGGGAAAAAAAGGGACAGAATTTAAGTGCACCTCACCAAATTGTAAGAGAATGACATAAAAAGATTTAATTACATAAGCCTGGAGTTATAATGTAATGTTTGTGGGAACATCACACTTTAAGCTGGTAAGTAAATAATGCAGGTCTAAGCCAAACATGACTATGATGTGTGACGAAATAAAAAGAATTGGGAGTACAAAAGTCAGAGTATTTCAAAAGAAAAGACCAAAACCAGGTTATGGTTGCAGAACAGGATGACACACTGTATAATGTGGAGGAACAACCATAATCTTAGTTGTAGAGCCAATAGGCTTACAGCTAAATATAAATGGGCCTATGAACATACTGAATGGATGTGCAGATTTGCCAGCAGAAGAAGACCAAATAGTTTAACTAGTCTGCTCATTGTGGAACCCATGTACTTACATTTACTTATGTTAACCCTTAGAAGACTGTGGACGTATATATAAGTCCAGAATTTATATACATTCACACATATTCAGTTCTCAAAGGGTTTGGTACTCCACCATCCTTTCAGTAAAGGCCTTCTGTAAAATAGATGGGAAACATTTTCAAGGTGATTAACTTAGTAAGAAAGAACAAGCTAACAATAAGTACGAGGCAACTTAAACAACTCACTTCAAAGATGAGCTGAAAAGTCCCAATACAGAAAATGCAGTATTGACAAAATATATACAAACAGGCAAAATAATAGAATATTATAACGATTTGAAAATGCCTCCCCTATGCCCCCATGTGTCAACATCCTTGATTGACTTTCCTCTCCTTCTAGAACACTTATGCTCTTTTTAAGGGCAAGGGCCTGTCCCATCATGGCATCACTGGTCATTCAGTGTCCCCGAACCCCTTATTTGTTGAGACCAAATGGTGAAATGTTCAGTCTTTGGGCTACAAAGATCTAAACTCAAGGACAGCAGATGGATCAATAGAATGAGAGATACTGACCTCCACACAGACAGAATTTTCAGGCAGAAGCATGAGTGTTTCACTGTTCCCCTTTCACCTTCTTGACCTACTGTATCTTGTCTCATTTCTTTCCCATCAGTAAATCTCTGGCAAGGGCCCATTTAGAATGATACAAGTGGCCCTGTTCCTCTACTCTCTAACCCCTGCTTATATTTCTATTTGAACTGAAACAAAATAAAAAAAACATTTGTCAATGCCAGATGTTTGCCACTGGTATTGAAGCCCTGAAATACTAGATGCATTGTGGTGCACTTTGTGATTTATGTATTACCAAAGTTAGGAGCCTGCATTCAAAAATGGTCAGCCTGGTTGATGATTGGCGTGGTACTGTCATACCCCTAAAGCGCTACTCTGCATTGGACAGTCAGCATAACACCTGTCACAAGTCAACTACCCTAGCAAGTTGTTCACTGCTGCACATGTGCTTGATAAACACAAAACATAGTTCCTTAAAATAAAGAGAAAAAACCCTTTCAAACTGGAAAACAGTTGTCTGACCACTGAACAATAAACATCAATATCTGCTAAATCACTCAGCACCAATTGCAGGATATCTCTGATAATTTTTAGTGAGTGGTCCACCATAATATATTGTAAGTCCTCCTTCCTATAATCTGGCACCATTCAAGGCTGACTGCCAACTTTAACTGATCATTTAACTGACCATTTTCACAAAGTATAATACCCAGAGCAGGAAACTGGGAATTCTGTAGAGCTACACATTGTCTGCTCTCAGAACAGCTTTCACTTTATTGTGGATAATAATGTGTGAGTGCAGTTTTAATTTCCTTACCTTTCTGTTCTCTGGTGTTTCTGGAATGTGTCCTGACCTCTGGTTTCTCACGTCTTTCTCCCATGCAGGTTATCTATCTCTTCTCCTACTGTACTAAGGGACTCAGCCTACTTTTCTAAGTTGCCACAGTCTTGCCACCATCACACATGGTGGAGACTGCCAAACCAAGGATCCCTTCTGTTGCTGTCAGAATAAGGACTTCCTAAAAAGTAATTACTTAACAAAAACCTAGGAAAAAATAAATACATAAAAGCATACTCAAACTACTCCTTCCCAAGTCAGTTCAGTTATGCTGCCCCCCCCACTTGTGGAACTCGCTGCCCTTGGACTTAAGAAGTGCCCCCTCTCACGCAGCTTTTAAGCACAGACTAAGAACATTCCTTGCCTCGATGGACCAATGTGTATGTTTTGATCCCACTTAAAATCCTTAGTCCCTGTCTAGACCACCTCTTGTGCTCCACTGTAAATGTTATACTTTCTACCCACATGTCTTATCTGTATAGTTGCTAGTTTATAATTGCTTGCACTTATGCACTGTACTTATACATCCTGTATGGATGTTCAGCCTTGTAACATTCAGGTGTATTTTTCTCTACAATGCCTAGTCACTTTGCTTACCCACGTCCCCTGAGCTTATAACCCCTCTCCACCCTTCCTTCTCACTGCTCTCCTCCCTTCCCTTTCCACTTAAGCCACCTCTCCATCCCCTCTGTCCTCCTTCACCTTATGTACTGTCTTTACCCCCTCCTCTCTCCTACCTCACCTTTCTCCTCTTCCCTGCTTCTTCAATAACCTCCCCTCAAGCTGATCTCTCCTCTCTTCCTTGCCGTCTTTTGATTCCACAAGTCCGGCTGCAGGTTGTAACCTTGTTCCGCTAAAGCCGTACTTCGCCGTCTCCCTTCTGATCAACCCCTCACCATCTGCCCTTGTCACTGCTCTCTTTTCCCCCTCCTTCCCTCTCTAACCACCCTCCATCCCTCTGTCCTTCCTCTACCCTTATGTACTGTCCTCACCCCCTCCCCTCTCCTACCAATCACCTTTCCTCTTTCATGTCCTGCCGTAACTTCGATCTCTCCTTTATCACCAGCCGTCTCTTAGTTTCACCTGTCCGGTCGCAGGTTGTAACCTTGTACCGCTAAAGCCGTATTTGCCGCCTCCCTTCTATGTTAGTTTTCTCCATCCTTTCTTGCCCTTTTTCGCTCCTACCCAGGAGTGTTCCCCTGCTTTACCCTCACCCGTTCCTCTTAGACCATGCCCCTGCCTCCCCGGCTTACCCACGTCCCCCGAACTGATTCACCCCTTCACTGCCCTTTACACTGCTCTCGTCCACCCCTTCTCATTTTTAACCATCCCTCCATCCCCCTCTGTCCTTCTTTACCTTTATGTATGGTCTTTACCCCTTCCTTCTCCTGCCTATCACCTTTCCCCTCTTTTCATGCTCCTGCCGTAACATTCCCCCTCTTCCCAACCTCTCCTTCTCTCCTGCCGACTCTCGGTTCCACCAGCCCGGTTGCAGGTTGTAACCTTCATCCGCTAAAGCCGCATTCGTCGCTTCCCTTCTATATTAATTTTTCCCTCCTGCCTTGCCCATTACTTCCCCTGGGAGCTTTACTCCCCCCCCCTTTTCATTCTCCCACTTCACTTACCCATCTGCACCTCACCCTTAGTTTTGTACAATGAATGCATGTCTGTTCTTGTTCCAATGATTCTCGCTTATGCATAAAACTGCACTGTATCACTATGTTCTTGTTCCAATGTATCTTGCTTGTATGTGTAAGTTATACTGTATCACTCTGTCCTGTAACTGTACCTCCAGGGTCATGCCTGAAAATAGTCACCTGCTGGCTAGTGCACTTACCCGGTTAACAAAAACTAAATAAATAAAAATCTGTTGCACAACAGCAATCTTCTTTTTTCTCTTTTTTTCTGTCTGCCTGTCAGTCACCTACAGAAATTCATTGCTATTCTCTTCTTTTTCTTCCTATATCAGTAGCCTTCTTTCTTGCACTCACCATTTTGTCCTGGTGGTATGGGTTTGCTAGTCATAGATTTAAAAACAGGACATGCCACCCTGTATTCCAAAAGAAAGAACTTGAATCAGGTTTTGCCCTGTATATGCACCATGCATCCATATCCCTTTAAAACATAGAACAATCAAATCAAAATGTATAAAACTTACCAACATGTTTCCTTTCTGTAACCCCCAAAAAAAAAAAAAACAAATAAGCTGAAGAACCATTTAATTGCTTGGTTGATATCTTGGAGGTAGAAGACTTGGTTTGCTGGCCAAGGCACCTAGCTTCACCTGAGCTCTTTCCTTCTAAGACTGCTTGAAAGGCAGAGTAGAGAAACTTACCAGAGCAAGGGAAAAGGATTAAGACTTAGTTTGGCTAAGCAGATTTACTGTGTGGTGGTGTTTTTATTTTTTACTCACAGGGATTGCTACTGTTTGTTGCTAACATTTCATTGCTTTATTTTTTCTGATTCAAATTGTTGTTGCTGGTATACCTTCTTCTGCATTATTACAAGGTGTGCCTACAGGTGTGTGCTAACAGTTTACTGCTGTAATCTTCTGATTCAAATTGTCTTTTGCAAGGTATATCTTCTGTTACTGCTTTATTTTTCTCTGGAGCAAAGTGTTTCTTACACGTATATCTTCTCTGAAATTATTACAGGTGGTGCTTTACAGGTTTTACAGTTTTATCTAACATTAGGATAAGCTTTCAGGGTTACTGCATTTTTGTTGACTGATTGTTTCTGCCTACCTCCTTGTTCTTTCATCCGTGGTTCTTCTTTTAGGCAGGGAAGGGCCCAGCCACCCACCCCATCCCCAACCACCCCACGCTACACTCCTTTTATAGGGTACCACAGTTGTGACATTTCCTGTGGCAGAGCAGGAAGGGCAGATCAGTGGGCCTCCACAAGGTGATCTCATTTATAGGGCACTAGTAATTTAACTTGTTATAACAAGTTAAACAAAGCACAATTAAACCATTACTTGCATTTTTTTCCTTTTTTTTGTCCTTCTAATTACTCTGACTAGGTTACAAACCCAGCAACTTATTTGGAATGGATTTCATTAACTGCAGGTACTGTAGAACAATTTTCAGAAGGACAGTCTTACAGGATTTAGGACACTGTCCTACATGCTTGGCCTTGGAGATCTTAGGGCTCAGCTCCGGGCAGCATGGGCAGAGATTGCACGCCTCAAATTTCATATTGAAGAGGAAATACATTATAAGAACCACCCGCCATTTCCCCAGCATCCAACAGAAAACCTCGACCGCAGAGGGTAGTTGGTCCAGGAGGTTGGCAGGTGGTTAGAGGAGCAAATCAGGTGCCCCATCACTCTCTGCTCTCCAACACATTACTCCAAAACCATATAAACACTATAAACAGGTATCTGCCTCTATCTCTGAAATCAAATAAAGAGGCAGAAGACACTGCAGAGCAGGACACTGCGCACAGGAGCTAGCACAACAAAACTCACCCAAATCAGGAACCAAAACAAAACAAGCACAAAGGAAACTCAAAAACTTGATCATAGGAGACTCCATGATTCGGGAGTTGATACCCATCTCCAGCCAGGGGTGATGGTCAGATGTCTCCCAGGTACATCAGCATGGAGAGACACTGACCGCATTGCTAAATTGTTCACAAGCAGGAGAAAACATTGATGTCTTAGTACACATAAGGACTATCGATCTCACCAGCCGGTCAGTTGTGGAGACCAAGGAACACCTGACTAGGCTGGGTGACAAACTATCATCTATTTCGTCCGGCATCTCCTTCTCTGAGATCCTGCCAGTCTGGGAGAGGGGAGCAGATGGACAGAAGGTCAGAGAAGGGGAGACAAGGGAGTTAAACACGTGGCTCAAGGGCTGGTGCCAGGAAAAAGGACATAGATTTGTAGGGAATTGGCAACATTCTGGGAGAGAAAGTTCTTTAAATTTGATGGACTGCATCTGACTAAAGAGGGAGTCAGTGCATTGGGGCAGAAGTTTGACGTCTTTGCAGAATATTTAAACTAGCAATGGAGAGAGGGGTAGCACCCCATACGTCGAATGGGAAGAACACCCTCCCTCAGCTAGTGGTCAAACAGGAATTCAGCATGTTTGCTGTTCATTTGCATCACCAGATAAGAAAAAAGGTTTGTCTCCCCATATGACGCAGGGGTAATGCCAAACTTCACCCAACAACTAACACACCAAAATCTGGCCTATGGAAAATCATGTACACAATGCTCACAGCCTGGGAAATAAGATCCCAGACCTGCAGGCATTAATGTCAGAGGCTAAACTGACATAGTAGCAATTAGTGAGACGTGGTTTACCAGTAACCACATTTGGGAGACTTCAGTACCTGGCTATGTATTGTTCAGAAGAGACTGAGGTGCAAAAGGGGGAGGAGTGGCCTGTATATTAATGAAAATATCAAAGCTACAGAAATTCAGAATACACATAAGGAGCCAGAAGAACTGTGGGTCACCCTGGAAACAGGAAATAGGACAGCCATAAGAACTGGGGTTGTCTACAGGCCCCCAGACCAGAGGGAGGACACAGACACATTACTGTTAGAAGATATACAAAACATGACAGCTAAAGGGGAGGTTCTGATAATGGGAGACTTCAACATGCCGGATACAGATTGGTCAATACCAGCAGGAACATCTGCCAGAACTAGATTCATAGTGGATTCCCTGTAGGGGGAGGGCCTCAAACAACTGGTACAGCAACCCACAAGAGACAGGGCTATCCTAGATCTAGTACTGACTAACAAAGAAGGGATCACAGATCTCCAGGTAGAAGGTCACCTGGGGGCCAGTGACCATCACATGGTATTTTTCAATTTGGCTACTACATCTAAATCATCCCATTCCAAGGCAAAAATATGGGACTTCGGAGGAGCTGACTTTGATAAGATGGCCAACAGAGTTAAGCTAGCCCTGGCAAAAAGAAACACAGGTGAGGGGTACAGGCAAAGTGGGCAAGCATTAAGGATGCAATACTTGAAGCAACATCCCATTGTGTTAGACAGAAAAGGAAGTGCAAAAGAAGAAGGAAACCACTTTGGTTCTCAAATACAGTAGCAGAAAAGGTCAGAGCCAAAAGGCTGGCCTTCAGGAAATATAAGGGAACACAGCGGGATGAAGATAGGGAGGCATACCAAACTGCCCTAAGGAAAGCAGGTAAGGCAGTAAGGCAGGCAAAGTCCCAAACTGAGGAAACACTAGCACGAACAGTAAAAGAAGGTGACAAGACTTTCTATAGATACATTAGTGAAAGGAGAGAGTCCAGAGGGGTATTGCATGTTTAATGAAGAAAATGGAGCATGTGAGGAGGAGGACCCTGTAAAGGCATCTATCCTAAATAGATACTTTTGCTCAGTATTTACTGAAGAGAAGGTAGGCAGGGCCCACAGCTCAGCATCATGGACACAGGGGAGGGAGGTGAGCACTACTCCTTCACAAAAGAAAGGGTCCTACAAGAGCTTGCTAAGCTCAGGTGGATAAGGCAATGGGACCTGATGGCATACATCCCAGGGTACTTAAGGAGCTAAAGGAGGAACTAGCAGAGCCATTAGCAGAATTGTTTAGTGAGTCTCTGAGCACAGGAGAGGTCCCAGAAGACTGGAGAAGGGTTTTATGATCCCGCCCACAAGAGTGGTAGCAGGGAGGAGGCGGGGAACTACAGACCGGTCAGTCTTACCTCAGTAGTGGCAAGATTATGGAGGCACTCCTTAAGGAAAGGATAGTGCAACACCTGGAATCCATGGGAGCACAGGATCCAAGACAGCATGGGTTTACAAAAGGAAGGTCCTGTCAAACTAATCTCATAGATTTCTTTGACTGGGTAACCAGAGTGGTGGACCAAGGGGAGCAGTTGATGTCACCTACCTTGACTTCAGCAAAGCTTTTGACACTGTTCCACATAGAAGATTGATAAATAAGCTGAGTAGGCTCGGGTGGGTCGAAGTTGGTCAACTGGGTGGCAAACTGGTTGACGGGCAGAAAGCAGAGAGTGGTGGTAAATGGTATACAGTCAGAAGAGATGCAAGTCACAAGTGGGGTACCTCAGGATCAGTCCTGGGGCAGTCCTCTTCAACATCTTCATTAGTGACCTTGCAGATGGACTAGAGGTTAAGGTTTGTCTGTTTGCAGATGACACCAAGATCTGCAACAGAGTAGATGATCCAGATGGGGTGGGCAGAATGAGAAGAGATCTGGATAAACTAGCAGAATGGTCAGAAGAGTGGCAACTGGGATTTAATGCAAAGAAGTGCAAAAGCATGCACATAGGGAAGAGAAACCCTGAAGCCACCTATAGGCTGGGAGGGGAGTTGCTAGCAGTCACAAAGAAAGAAAGAGACTTGGGCATCATCATCACTGATGACCTAAAATCATCCAAGCAGACCTCTAAAGCAGTAGGTAAGGCTAGAGGGGTGTTAGGATGTATTAGTAGGGTATCACAAGTCGTAAGAGGGAGGTAATAATCCTCTGTACAAGACACTGGTTAGCCCCATCTGGAGTACTGCGGCAGTATTGAGGCCACACCTTCACAAGGACATTAACCAAATTGAGGCAGTCCAGAGAAGGGCAACCAAATGGTGCAGGGACTGCATCAGAAGACATATGAGGACAGATTAACGGAGCTCAATATGTATACCCTTGAGCAAAGGAGGAAGAGAGGTGATATGATCGAGGCATTCAAACACCTTAAGGGCATAAACAAGGTGAAAGAGTCTAACATGTTTAAATATAAGAAAAATAGCAGGACAAGAGGACACAGCATGAGATTAGAGGGAGGCCGATTAAGGGGAATGTGAGGAAATTATTTTTCACAGAAAGGGTGGTGGATGCATGGAATGGCTTACCACAAGAAGTGGTGGCTATGAATACAGTGCAGGGCTTCAAACAGGCATGGGATAGGCATAAGGGAGCAATACAAATGACTATGAATAGATAGGCCACTGACAGAGCAAAGGCCGATGGCACATTTATAAGGTAGAAAAAGAAATGGGCAGACTGGATGGGCCTTTCGGTCCTTGTCTGCCATCAACTTCTATGTTTCTATGCTTCTATGTTGGTTAGAATAAGGATTCAGAGTGCTAAAATCATCCTGCAAAGGGCTGAACTGAAAGGTAGGATTTGGTTTCAGCCTGTTCAGGGCACCACCAATGGAAAGATGAAGACTTTGGCCTGATTTGGCAGCTGTGCTGTGTACAGAAAATTTAAATAAGGTGAGATCATGGTTGTTACAATAAGGCCATGTTTAAAACAAAGCATTACCTTTGTAATAAAAGTGTACCCAAATATAATCCATAACAAAACAAAATAAAGCAAAGTATATACATGAATGTACATGTATACAAATGCACTGTATGCACAGGATCCTAGCTTTAATGATTCTGCCAATCCTGGGACCTAGGATAAGAGGTCCCCAGGACTATTTCTACTGTTTTTCTTTTGTTTGCTAAAGTAAAAACAGAGGCTTTAACTGTAAGGTGTCTGAGACCACCAAGAGTAAACTCCTCAACTATATTTCTTTGACATATAAGTTAGGAGCCTGCTGACTCTACCTGTTCACTTTTTTTTATCATAGGTTAGGAGGAAGGTCCTACAAGTGGTGCTAGGGGTTGTTTGGGGATGGGGAAGCAACCCAGTTTTCTTATTTTTCCTTCATAATAATGTATTCCCTAATGTATTGTACCCGTGTCTGAAATTGCCATGTCAGATGCTATTCATTTACATTTTCATCTCTCTCTTATGTTCTAACATTTTCAAATGTATCACTTAAAATCATATTATAATAAGATGTATCACGTGACCCTGGGAGTGGGATGTGAAATCTTAGTACAGTTCCACATCAGAGGAGATCAGTACAACTTTGTGTCTGAATGGCGTAGGAGCTGAATGGACAGCACATGCTATCTATCCTGTGAAAAAATTCCTCCAGAAGCCAGGAGTAAGTAAAAAGTCTAACTTACTCTTGAGTTTTTCACTGTAAGTTAAAGGGGTCTCTTTTATTGTTTTGTTCCCTCAAAAGGGACCCACTCTTTGCTCTCCATAGAACTGCCTACTTCATCTTTGTTCCTTTTGTTGCTCCTTTTTATTAAATAACACAATGCTGGATAGGGTTTTGCACCTTACAGCCTGTCTGCTTGTCTTCTGTTATAGCCACACCTACAGTACTGATAGTCCTCCATTTTCTCTCATTATACTGTGCAACATCTACA
Organism: Neoceratodus forsteri; assembly: GCA_016271365.2. Classification (NCBI taxonomy): domain Eukaryota; kingdom Metazoa; phylum Chordata; order Ceratodontiformes; family Ceratodontidae; genus Neoceratodus; species Neoceratodus forsteri. The sequence goes on along the minus strand of CM057455.1, from coordinate 402,184,332 downwards.
TGATCACTCTCTGATGTCTTCAACCAAAGAACAGAAATGCATCCCTGTTGATGCTCATGTGGTATATTCCCTAGCAGTACAACCACCTGTAGTCACTTAGGTGACACTGACAGTAGTAGTGCATATTGCTTCCCTCCAACTGTGGAGAAAAATATTCTCGTTGATGCTTGATCCTCTTCACCTACCTACCCACTACAATGCACATTCTTCTTATCAAATTTAAAACAATAGCTATATGTGTGTGTGTTAAGTCAAATACAGCAAATGGTTGCAGCCTTTGAGTACTGCTCCTAGGATTGAACAACTTGCTATCAATTAACTCATGTAGAAGGCACATCTCCATGTCAGAGAATGTCAGAAAGTGAAAAACAAGCAAAAGAAGAAAATAAAAGCCTATTACATGCTCTAAAGCCTCAGTGCTTCTGCAAAGCATCATGGGTATGTACACTCTTGTACAAAAGAGCCTGACAAGTCTGTGCCAGAACACACATTGTTTTTAAACATGCCTGTCATTCTGAACTGGTATAGGCTGAAAATGAAGAGCTACAGTGCAGACACATTTTGCCTGTAAGGATATCTTACTGTAGTGCACTGCTTGACTCAAAGTTAAAGCTGCAAGTGATCAGCCACTTAAAAAACTCGGAATTAACAAATCAAAGAGGCTGTTTGCTGCAAGAATAATTAACAGGATTCTAAAAAAGGATGCTAACAGTGAAGAAATAACCATTTTTTTCTCCAGTAAAAAAAAATAATCTCTTGTCAGTCCACTCAAATTTATATTCCAAGAGAACCCCAGTCCTTAGACCTTAGGAATGGCTAAGAATGCTGGGTTATCAGTGGCTGTCTGCAACCTGAAGGCCACTGAGACACTTGCAATCCTCTCAAATCGGCACATTCTGGCACTGACTTCCTCTCTCCTCACAGCCTGTGTCAGGAGCATCGGAGTTAGTGCCAGAATTTGCTGATTGGGGGGCTTAAATGTTTGCAGTAAGAGTAATGCACAGCAGTCTTAAAATGATGCTAATACTAAAACAAAATCCAATTATTTTCTTTAAAAAAATTGCACAGTGTCAGCTCACTCAAAAATCTTGTGTTCCAAGGATCTCCCATCACAAACCTCAGGAGTGGTTGAGATTGCTGTGGTATCTGCAGCTGACTGCAATGAAATGTGACAGGGAAACTTGCAATCCTCCCTCAGCAGCAAATGTTGGCCCTAACATTAGCTCCTCTGACATACTGCATATTCAAAAGCTAGAGAGGTATTAGAAGTCTGAAGAACAATTGTTTGAACTCTCATCAGAAGTAAAATCTTCTGCTAAGTCAAATAGTGCAGCTAGGGACAAAGTCAGAAAGAGCTAAAGAGAGGGCAGCGAGTTTAAAAACCAAACTCCTGTTGTAAATAAAGTTATTTTAGAAAGTAGAAGTTCTGGCTAGAAGGAATATCTGGGGCTGAATTTTGATGCATAGGAAAATTGAATCAATAATAAATACAGTACAACTAATTTAATTATGTAGGACTACCTGAGGCCCTGGATGAAAAGTAAGTTACCTTGACTCACCTACCTGAGAATCTCTCTTTATTTACTGCTATGCTTGCCGGGTGGGAGGTTATGTACATCCAGCACCTGAAAAATTTCCAGTGTGCTCTGTGTGCTCAAATAATGACATAGTTATTATAACAGCTACATGCCACGTATATGCTGTGGTGTGGTGTGGACCCGCTGCGTTTCAATAAGAATGTGGATCAAGATTAAACAACTTTAATTATTCAAGTCAACCAACTTTATATATTTTCTCTATTTTTAAATCAAATAATACTGAAAGCACTGAGATAACACCAGCCAAATCTTCTGAGAGACCAGTGGATGCAGAACCTGTGGCAGTACAATAAGTTTGAAGAAAATCCTCAGTAACTACTATGTCTCTTTATCAAAGGCTAGCCTATAACTGCAGTTCAATGGCTGGGAGCGCATAGTCACATCCACTGCCTGAGCTTTTTCAGTCAGCTTCCTGCAGTCTCATTCAGATGCATTCATTTTTTTGCAGCCAGAGTCTCAGATGGAGCTCTGTGCTACCTCAGCCCCACCCCCATTGTTTGTCTCCTGTTTTGTTTTGTGCTTTTGGGATTTCTGCTTGCCTCATGCCTCCCCCTTCGTAGGTTAGTATTTTGCTCCTGCTTCCTGGCTGCAGTTTGTACTTTTCTCTCTGCTGTTTTGTGCTTCAGTCGATCAATCAATCAATCAATCAATCAGTCAAAATCTTTATTTATCCAAGCGAACATCATTGAGCAAGCTCATTTACAAGATGGACCTGATTAGCTCTGGGTCAAATAGTACAATGCATACAAGGATATTTACAATAGAGCCAAATAACACAAGTAAAAAACAATGAATGAAATCAATGTAAGTAAGTACTCAATGTTAAATCAGTCATATCAATTCAGAGTGCTTCTGTAATATTTAAGGAGGACATTGGAAAAGGCTTAGTAGGAACTTCAGTAGGAAGAAGAAACCGGCCGCTCATTTAGGGAGCTGACACAAGCACAGAATTTCAAAAGTAGTGTAATCACTAAATGTAACACTCTAAACAGAAGGATAAGGGTCTTAATAGTCAAGGAGGAAAAGTAATTACAGCTCTTTTTTGGCAAATTTCTGCATGGAAATCTGCATGGAAATCAGATTTATGCTTAGTTTAGAACAGACACAGAAGCAGACTGCAGGAACCAATTAGAATCCAACAATGAAGAGTGCTTACATTCCGATTGGATGGCTGCTAATGCCGTGCTTTGCTAATGGGGAGTCCAAGCTTAGGTTCTCAGGCTGTGGTAGAGGCAGCGTCGACTACCCGGTGTTAGGGTTTCACACGCCTATGGGCAGGGAGCCCGTGGAGAGCATTTCCTTGGCAGGGCATGGAAGATGGGGTCGGTATTAAGTACTGGGCCATGGACAATGGAGCATCTGAACCAGTTGGAGGACCAAAACAGCAGGACAACAGAACTGGGTATTTCTTGATGCCTAAAGACAGGCCCAACCCCAGAAATTCAGAAAAGAGTGTAATCAAGCAGAGTGCCAACTCCTGACACTCTAAACAGGAAAAAATAGATGCCCTGTACTGGAACCGCTGCTGCATCCTGCTACTGGCCCAATGGGAGATTGTACAGAAAATGATCCTCCCTGTCTTTGACTATGGCAATGTAGTCTACTGTACCACTTCCAAAACTACCTTAACCAGACTGGACACTCTTTTCCACTCCTTCTGTCATTTCACCCTTGACTGTCCTCTGAGCACACACTACTGCACCCTCTGTCAGAACTCACGCCTACCCACACTGCATGATAGGAAGTTGTCTCACTGTGCAAGACTCACTGCCAAGTTCTGGACCCAGTCCCTGCCCCCATACTTCTCTAGTTACCTGTCCATCCCTACCCCACCTTTGCAGTCCCTCAGAAATTATGACACCCATTCTTTCAGCATCCCTTGTATGGCCACAACTTCAGGACAGGCAGCATTCTCATATCGCATGCCCAAACTGTGGAATTTTCTCCCACTGACCATTCGGCAAACCAACTATGCCTACCAAAGCAACTCCCTCTTCTGAGCCCACTTCTGTTCCTCCTGTACATGCACCTAGATTGCCTACACAGTACCATGGCTAAGCAAGAACCTAACTAAGGACAATCTGTTCCTGTGGCCACAGTGTAGCCAGCTGTGGCCCAGCTGCTGAACTGGCTATCTTTCACACCACCTGGCTAACCCCAGTTGTCTATGAGCAGTCTTGCTCTGGTTCGCTACAAGCATTAAACCTGGTCTAATGTACTGTACCCCCCCCCCGCCAAAAATTACTGTTTTGTTACATACTGTTTTATTTTATTTTATGTATTGTCCCCACTTTCCCTTGACTAACTGTTTTCTCCCAATATTTCAACAATGTTCAATAAGCTGTCTGTATCTAAGTTCATGCCTTTATCTTATGAGCACAGTGTCCTGTAATTATGCATTGCTGATTGTATTTATGTTCTACTGTGTACTTATACCCTGTATTGACTCCATTGCTCCCACCTCCCAGGTCACATCTGGAATCAAGTGGTAGTCCCCTCAGTATGCTTCCTGGCAAAACTTTTAAATAAATAAATAAATAAATAGATAAAATCTGCCACTATTAATATAATTAAAAAAATTACTTTCCCTGGTAATGTAGCAGACCTCATTCCCTAGTCCCGATCTGCCTATAATTAATTTATTTTATTATCACTTTTCCTGGTGCTCTAGTAGACCATCATTCCTATCCCCAATCTGCCGTAATTATTTAATTTCTCTGGTGGTCTAGCAGAACCCCCGCCCTGGCATGCAGTGCCTCACCATCCAGCTCCCTGGTCCTGTCCCATCCACAAGATGGGATCAGCACAGGGCTCCGCTCTCCACCATGGCCAGTCCTGACTGTTCTTGTCAATGAATGAGTGCATACTTGACTTTTACAAGTACACATTTATTCATTGACTTGACAGCTCAGTCAGCATCCAGTCCTGGAAACCTGGTGGAGAGCAGGGGGCTTTCCCAGGTACCAGAGTTGAGTCGTGATGGGGAATTGGTATCATGGGTCCTGAACCACTCCCACGGTGCCATTCCCCTCCCCAGCATATCTCCACTCCAGTGACTGGGACAGCTTCCCCACTCTCCAATATGGCTGGCCACCAATGGAGCTGTCACCACAGGTCAATGAATAAGCACATACTTCTGCAAGTCAGGATGCACTGATTCATTGATGAGAACAAGAAGGTAATTGAGAAGGTAGTGGCTGTAGAGCTGAAGAACCATTTGACCATCCCTAGCATTTATGAACCTTTCCAATCTAGTTTTCGCAAGAGGCAGAGCACTGAGACTGCACTGGTTTGGGTGCTCAATGTTCTCCTGATGGCAAGAGATCGAAGAAGCCATTCTATTCTGGTACTTTTCAATCTCTGCTCAGCTTTTGACACTGTGGATCATGGGATACTGCTTGAGCAGCTGAGGCTCATCTGTGGACTGACTGGTTCAGTCCTCAGATGGTTTAGGTCTTTCCTCACTGGTAGAACTCAGAGGGTGGTTTGGGGGATTTATTCCTCTGACCTTTTCCTTCAGGCTTGTGGGGTTCCTCAGGGCTCAGTGCTGTCTCCCATGTTGTTCATGGTGTATATGCTGCCCCTCAGAGACATTGTAAGATGGTATGGGCTGAGGTTTCATTGCTATGCTGATGATATCCAGCTCTACCTGTCTTTCGCACCTGACCAGGATAGAGCATCTTTGGTATTTAATAACTGCCTCACTGAAATCCAGGATTGGATGAATTCTAGCTGGCTGAAGTAGAATCCAAGGAAGACTGGGGTGATGATTGTGGATCCTGGTTGCTAGATGGGGGGGTTGGGGGCTGTTCAGCCCATGGGACTTTTTTGAGGGGATACCAAGCTCCTAACCTTTGAACTGGTGTGGAACCTAGGGGTGATGATTGACGATGGGCTGACACTTTGTTCTCCGGTGTCGGCTATGATTAAGTCATCCTTTTCCATCTAAGAAACATTGCTAGGGTCAAACAACTTGTTCTGTCTGGTGACCTTTCCACTCTGATCCATGCTTTCATGACCTTGCACCTTGATTACTGCAACTCCCTGTACTTTGGGCTTCCAGGGGTTGATATCCACTGCCTGCAGCTGGTGCAGAATGCTGCAGTCAGAGTGTTTATGGGGACTCCTCAGACTTCCCATATTACACTGGTACTACACAAACTGCACTGGCTGCCAGTTCAGTGACAAATCACCTTCAAAGTTGGATTACTGACTTCTAAAGCCCTACACAGACTTGGCCCTGGCTACCTGAAAGAGCTTCTGTCCCCTTACTGCCCCAAGCAACTGCTCTGCTTGTCTAACAAGGGGTTGCTAGAGATTACAAGAGTAGCTTTGAAAACATCAGGGGCCCATACATTCATGTACATGGCCCCGGCCCTTTGGAATTATCTACCCTGCCGGCTTTGGGAGTGAGCAACTGTTGGGGGGGGGTTAAACTGGCACTGAAGACGTATTTGTGGAGCAAAGTTTACTGTGATTGATATTGTTACCCTTTGATCTTACTGTGTATTTGCTTTTACTGGTTGCCTACATTTTGTAATGCATCTTGATAACTGAAAGGCACACAATAAATAAAGATTATTATTATTATTAACAGTCAGGGCTGGCTGTAGTAGAGAGTAGAGGGTTGTACTGATCCTGACTTGGGTATGAGACAGGGGGAGCAGAGTGGTAGAGCACTGCCTGCCGGGTGGGGGTTTGCAGAGGGGGGTACCCAATCCCCCTCCAAACACAGACAAGCTTTCTTTGCCGATGGGGTGCCCATTCCCCATTGGCTTCAGTCCCCCCTGCCAAAAACACAGGTGGCACAATGGGAGCCCACCGACAGTGTGCAAAATGTATTTTGCAAACCTGTAAAAAAAAAATTCCCCGACATTCTGTTCCCCTCATAAAACAGAAAATGGTCCTTCATGGTCACAACTCCCCCCTCCCCAAACCCGCACCCACCTTCTGAGCATGCCAGCTCTCTGCACCCCGCCTCACCCCATACTTACCTCTGGAGCCTGTCATGATGATCTTAGGTGGACCGGGAGACATCTGAACTCTTCAAAAGCCGCCTACGAACTGAAGAAAATCACGATAAGCTGTATAATGGCATCAATGGGGGGGGATTCAACTTAGGTGGATATCTCAACCATTTTTGCACCTTTTGGCTCCAAATTTTCAACATGAGGTTCTTGGGACTCCACCTCATGAACGCAGTCACCATCATGTCTTTATTGAGTTCCAAAAGGTGATTTTGCAGTCACTGCATGGAATCACCTTTCAGGACCGATTAATAAAAAGACAGTGTTACTGTTCATGGGGTGGGCTCCCAAAAAACCTATGTTGTAAATTTGGTGAAAAAATTCCAAAGAATGACTGTTACGAGCATGTGTTACGCAGTTGCCATGCACGCTCTCAACTTTTTTCACTCCAGTTTTTCAACATTGCCATTTTCCACACCTCCTTATGAACAATACAGCTGTCATTTTTCACATCCTGCCAAAAAAGTGTTTTCGCACATCTGGCGCACAATGGTGCAGTCACTTTGGGAAATCAATGTTTTGGACAGATTAAGAAAATCACAGTGACAGTGTTCATAAGGAGAGGTCCAAAAAAGCCCATGTTGCAAATTGGGGGAAAAATTCAAAAAAATGACTGCGTTACCAGCTTGCGTTGCACAGTTTCTACTCACGCTTGTAACTTCACCAATTTTTTATATTTTCATTCCAGATTTTCAACATTGCCATTTTTGCACACTGCCTTATGAACAGTATAACTGTCATTTTTCACATCCTGCCCAAACATGTTTTCGCACCTGTGGTGCACAATGGGCATGGTCGCTATGCGAAATCAACATTCTGGACAGATTAACAAAATCACAGTACTACTTTTCATGAGTGGAGATCCCAAAATACCTATGTTGAAAATTTGGTGTAAAAATTCCCCAAAATAATTGCATTACGGGTGTGCGTTATGCAGTTTTTACACACGTTCATGACTTCACCAATTGTTTTATATTTTCACTCCAGATTTTCAACATTACCATTTTTTTACACCTCCTCATGAACAGTACAGCTATCATTTTTCACATCCTGTTTGGAATGTGTTTTTACACCTGTAACACCACATGGCAGAGCTGCTGCGCAAAATCACCTTTCAACTAATGAACTGTTAGTGTCACTGTTCATGTGGTGGGGTCACAAAAAGCTCATGTTGAATACTTGGAGTGAAAATACCAAGAAACGCCAGGGTCGTTAGGGTTTCTGACCATAACGCCCTACCCTGTAGGGACTGACAGGCATTAGGGGTGTGACTTGGGATTGTCAACAGTAATAATCATGCTATTCCACCCCATTCCCACCCTCTAGCCAGTGACAGGCATCAAGGTGTGCCTTGGACTCTTTGGCCCAAAAGTTCACCCCATTCTTCTACACTGCACCCATTTCAACATATTTCCTTATGGAATGGGGTGAGTGTAAAGCCCAAAGACCCCAAGGCACAACTCGACACTTGTCGGTGTCTGCAGGGTAGGGTGAAATGGCATGATCATTATGGGCAATTACCCAAAGACACAACTCAATGCCTGTCTGTCACTGCAGGGTGGGATTGGGGTTGGAATCAGTTCAATATTTCACTGCCATTCCTATTATGCATCTGTCTTACTCCTGCACTTTCAGTGCTAATGCCAGCAAACAAATATTTGGCATTGACAAATGCTTGCTTTTAACCTTACTGTCTGCTTGGTATTATTAGGGATTTTTGTATATTTTATGTATATACGATAGTTGCAGCTGCTTTAAATCAGAATCTTAAATGGCAGAGGTTGGAATAGTATCATCACCGCTGATGAAGCTTAGTAATCAGGTGGGTGAAATGTCTGGTGCACTTTTGGGCTACCATCTTTACATTTGTATATGGCATGCACATCATGTTTTGAGATGTTGTCCCTTATAATGGCAATTCATTAATAAAGGTAGGATTATTTTAAACCTATTTTGGTTTTTCTCTTCCTACAGGTACACAATTGCTTTCCTTGAATACTTACAGGCTTTTGTTTCACTACAGCTAGCTCTGCTGCAACCCCCTGCCTTGCTTTCTTTGTATTTAATGAATAGTTTTGTTGTTCATTTTGTTCAAAACTATTGCACCATATCAATTTGAGTTATAAATCCCTGAGTTACTAAACCATTTAAATTTGATGTACTAATAATTAAAAACTAAATACAGGTTTTAAAAAATCATATGGAACAGTTTGTTAGACACAGAATTTTGCAGTTTATAAGGCAAATTGAAGATCTGGACAAAATATGCAGCAACAGAGACAGTGGTTAGGTACACATTATTTTTGTAGGCACACATTTAACTATATAAAAATGGAATACATTTTGCCAAAACAAACTTAGGATTTGTGGCCATATATTCCTTAAGTTGGATGTTTGTAACAAGTGGCTCTATTTTGCCATAGTTCCTGCAGTAAGAGCTTCCTTGGGGGGAAATACTTATTTCAAGAAAAGGGAACATTTATGAATAATGGCAATTATAGAAATATAGAAAAATAGAATTTGATGGCAGATAAGGACTGCTTGCCCCACCTAATCTGCCCATTTGTCTTTGCCTATACAATCATTGCAGACACTACCTGATCTCTGGCCACAGCCCCCCTGCTTCCCAACTAAGAAACCTTGTGTCTCTTCCATACATGCTTGAAGCCCACAACTGTTTTCACTCCCACTACCTACAGTGGAAAACTGATCCAGGTATCGACCACTCTTTTAGTGAAGAAGTACTTCCTTACATCCCTCTCAAATTTTCCTCCTTCCAGAGTCATTTCAAGACCTCTTGGTCTTCTAAACCTTCTCCTCTAAAAATTGTCCCCTCCTATACCTTGTTCAGTCCTGTGAGGTATATATACTGCAGGTCTCCATCATATCTCCCTCTCTCATTCATCCCTTCCAAGGTGTACATATTGAGATCCCTTAGCCTCTCCTCATAGGGCTTCCAATGTAGTCCCTGCACTATTTTTGTTGTTCTCCTCAGGATAGCATCTGCCCTATGTTGTTCCAGAGATGTGGTCTTCAGAACTGGACATAGTACTCCAAGTGGGTTCTCACCAATGATCTATACAGTGGCATCACCACCTCCCTCCTTCTGCTGGTGATACCCCCCTCCAGCACCTCAACATCCCACCTGCCCTGCCTACTCCCTTGTCTCACTGCCTTGCATCTTGAGGTCATCAGATATAATTATTCCAAGGTCTCTTTACTGTTCAGTGATTGTCAATACCTCTTGACCCATTTTTACTTGGCTTCTGGGTATATGTAACCTAGCCTTCTGTAGGTGTATGATTTTGTATTTTGCACAATTTTGCATTGAAACGCAGCTGCTATGACCTAGACAACTCGTCAAGTTTTCTCAGGTCTCAGCATATTTTCTCCACCCCCCCCTCCTCTGAGGTGTTCACACTATTACAGATTTTGGTGTCTTTTGCAAAGTGGCACACCTTCCCTCCTGGCTGTTTTGCAATGTCACTTACAAAGACATTAAAGAGTACTGGTCCCAGTGCTGGGCCTGAGGTACCCTGCTGCTCACTCTGCTCTCCCTGAGTGGGTTTAATTTATAACCAATGTGAAAACAAAAGAAGTGGACCAATGATGAAGAGCCAGCATACCACAAAGCACCAGGGTAATGGGCTATCACACCAATTCATGTTGGTTGTGTGTTTATTTATTAAAGTTGTTCACTATTTTTCAGCTTGTGTGCACTGATTCTTTTGTTTTTACATTAGTTTTCTGGCCCTGCATCAGCGCCACCTAAGCTCTGCTAGAGCACATTGGTAGTGCATTTTGAGTTCCATTTATCACCACCAGCTGTTGCCTATCCATCAACAAATTTCATACACAGTTTACCACCTTAGGACCCACCCCCAAACACCCAGTTTCCTTATAAGCCTAATATGTGGCTCAATGTTGAAGGCTATGATGTAGTCTAAGTAGGCCTTGTCCAACGTCCCAAACTGATCTATTTCCCCTGATTATCCTGTTGAAGAAATCTGTCAGGTTTATCTGGTTTAAACACCTTAAGGGCATAAACAAGGTGAAAGAGTCTAACATGTTTAAATATAAGAAAAATAGCAGGACAAGAGGACACAGCATGAGACTAGAGGGAGGCTGATTAAGGGGGAATGTGAGGAAATTCTTTTTCACAGAAAGGGTGGTAGATGCATGGAATGGCTTACCACAAGAAGTGGTGGCTATGAATACAGTGCAGGGCTTCAAACAGGCATGGGATAGGCATAAGGGAGCAATACAAATGACTATGAATAGATAGGTCACTGACAGAGCAAAGGCCGATGGCACATTTATAAGGTAGAAAAAGAAATGGGCAGACTGGATGGGCCTTGCGGTCCTTATCTGCCGTCAACTTCTATGTTTCTATGTTTCTATGTTTCCCCCTCCCCAGTAAATCCATGCTGCCTTGAGTCTTGAAACCGGGTTGGGTTCAAGATACTCAACAATAATTTCCTTAAACAGCAACTCCATTAACTTCCCCACCACTGATGTCAGACTGACCAGTGTATAGTTGCCAACCATCTCCCTACTACCACTTTTGTATAACAGGACTACATCTGCCCTCCTCCATTCCTCTGGAACAACTCACTGAGTTGTTGAATAGGGATGTCAAAGTTCCAGATAGTTCCTCCCTGAGCTTCCTGAACTCCTGTTGGTGTACCTGTCAAGCCCCATAGCTTTGTCCACTTTCAGATTTGCAAGTCTTTTCAGGACTCTCTCCTCTGAAAATGGACTTGTGGCAATACAGCTTGTGGCAAGACAAACTCCTCCAGTCCACTGGAACCTCCTCTGTTTCTAGTGATAGGTTGAATAGAGCTGTCAGAGGTGCAGGAAGCACCTCTTTATGCTCCCTCAGTATCCTAGGGTGCACCTCATCAGGTCCTATTGCCTTGTTTACTTTTAACTGTGCTAGTTCCTTGAGGACTCTTTCCTCTGTAAAAGTACTAGTGTCGACCTCCTTTCTTTTAATGCCCTTGACCCTTATCTTTGGCCAGTCCCTTCCCCCTTCATCAGTAAATAGTGAACAAAAGTAATTGTTCAACATGACTGTTATTTTTTTTTTTTTGGTCCTCTTCCTCACAAACCCCTCCTTCCACTTTTGGCTTTATTATCCCTCCTTTGATCTTTCTTTTCTCACTTATACATCTAAAGAATGTTTTATCCCTTTTTTTTTGACTGACTGGCAATATTCTTCTCCATTTGTGCCTTTGCACTCCTAACAGCTCTCTGTGGCTGTCTTTGTTTCTTCTGGTAACTCTCCTTATCCTCCTTCTTCTATGTCCACTTGTACCTCCTAAGTGCTAGTTTTTTTGCCTTTACTTTATACGCTATTTCTCTAGAGAACCACAGTGATCACTTTTTTGTTTTGCCCTTGTTAATCTGCCTGATGCAGACATTTGTTGCATTTTCAATGCCCACCTTTATTTTTGCCCACTGTTCATTGACATCCTTCAGTTTTTCTATTCTGCTAAGGTATCCCTGTGGCATTCTCCTATTTTCTTAAAATTGGTCCTCCAGAAGTACAGGACCCTCACCTTAGTGCAGCTCAATTCTGGCTCAATTCTTATATTGAACCACACTGTACGGTGATCACTGGTCCCCAAGTGGCCACCCACTGCGACATCAGCAACACTGTCCCTGTTTGTCAGTACCAGGTTCAGTAATGTGTCCCCACAGTGGGTTCATTAACTAGTTGCCTATGGAGTGCCCCTTGCAGGGAGTCCAGGATGTCCCTGCTTCTGACTATTGCTACAGCTTGTAGGCTCCAATCAATGTCTGGTAGATTGAAGTCCCCTACCAGCAACATTCCCCCTTTGCATGCCATCTTTTGTATTGCTTCCATCATAGCTTTCTCCACCACTTCCCCCCTGTGCTTGAGATCTTTAGATAACTCCTGTGTGAATAGCGGCCCAATTCGGTGTCTCAAGAGCAACCCACAATACCTCAGCTCCTCCCTACTCTCCCTGTATTTCAATATTTTTTATGTTGTCCCTGACATAAAGAGCCACCCCCCCTTTTTAACCTACCCTGCCTTTTCTAAATGGAGTATAAGCTAGTAAGGTTACATCCCAGTCCTGGTTTTCATTGCAGCAGGACTCGGTAATTGCTAATATGTTTAGGTCCATGTGTGCCATGGTAGCCTCTAGGTCTGCAGGAATGGTAAATGAATGCATTGTTGGTAGGTGCAGCAATAAGCCCTCAAGTGAGATATCACTTTGGAGAAACAGAATACCTCACACATGCCACAAAAACTCAAAGAAGCCACTAAAATGAAATTTAAAGTTTCTGTTATGTACAGCAAAAACAAAGACAAACAGGCGATTGCACAAAATCCATTGTGTGCTCATCTGTTTGTCTCCATTTTTGCTGCAAATAAAAAGATGCCTTAAATTTCATTTTAGTGACTTCTGTGAGTTTTTGTAGTGTGTGCAAGGTTGTTTGTTTATTCACTTAACGGGTAAGAACACTGGAAAACAAAGTTCCTTTTACAGGTGCGACCCACATCAAACACCAAACATACATATATATGACATACAAAAAAATTTAAATCCATAAAATTTAGACTGAAAAGTCCATGTCAAAAGTAGGACAATACCTATGTAAAACAGTTACAGTTAACTTTGTACATCTAGATAATCATTGGTTCTTCGCCCATAATTTGTTCTGATCATTTCACAGAGGATTGTTTTACAAATGCTATGCAATTTTGTTTAAAATTTAGATTGCATATAAAGTTAGTCAAAGAAGCCATTCCCACAGTATGTCCCATTAGATCACAGAAGCAGTTATTTTGCGATAACTGATACAAATTGGAGAGAAACCATCAGGAGTGTATCTGGAAGAGTTGTAGCCATGCAAATGACAAAGTGATGGCATCAAGGGAAGGAATTTCTATTTTACATTTTGGTTATTTTATTATAGTGTTATAATGTACACAGAGTGTGTTTCTTACTTAGATTCAAACTGTGTAACTGTCTGTCCTATGCCGCCTAGCAGCACTGTCTTCCAGCACTCCAAACCATCTCTGAAGTGAATGATAATGCCTGTCCCAGCAACTTTCCCCATGGTCAGGCAGCTGTACTGCAGCTTACACCCTTTCAGCAAAGCTCAACCACTCCCCTTCTGTAAATATTTCTGAAAACCTACTCGGAACATACTGTAAATGCTGTGCCCTCCCCCTAAACAGTGCATCTGTGCTGCAGCTTGCCTTTTGAGTGCCATGCTGACATTAAAACTCCTTCTGATCACACATTGTGCTGTGTTTTAAAATGCCATTTTTATCAAGTCTCTCCTCTCCCCTAAGTGCGCATTGTGTTGTCTTTTAAAATGCCCTGGTGGTACAATGGTTGACAAATCTCCCACACCAATGATCACACCTCTCCCCTTTTTTTTTTTTTCGAAAATACACTGGTGGTCAAGTATTCCACCAAACACCTCCATTGGCGCTTGTGATCTTGTGTGGTGTGAAAAGATATGTGACAAACAAACAAACAAATACAAAATGAGTGAGTACAAGGGTGCCAGGCTGTATGTACAATCACAGAGTGTAACATATATTAGCCCAAGTAGACTGTTTGATGTTTCTGCCATGCCTCTGTCACTCCCACCCAGATTTCACATGGCTAAACAATGTTTTGAATTTCATTGATGGTCATCTGGGATATAAACAGAAATCCACAGCATATCATCTGTCACTTCTCTCTTTATCTCAACATAGGGCAAGCATATATACTTGGACACATAGCTAACTGTGAAGTTCTGCCTCACTGGAATGTGTTTATCCTTCAGAGTATTTATAATAGTCATCACAAACTCTCTAACATCTTGCTGAGTAAATGATCTATGCCCATGATAAGTTGCCAGAGCTACATGCAGTGGTGTTTATGTCCACAAGCTGGTCACTTGTTAATTGGCATGTACAACTTGCTTCAGTGAATCACACAGAATTGTCAGTTGTGAAGCACTAGTCATGTCAACAAACTCTGGCATATGAAGGAAAATCTGCATTGCAGAGTTTGCATAGCAATTTACTCCAGTACTGTAGCAGCTGATCAAGACACTGCTTTGCTAGTGGTAATCTGGTTTGATCAGCAACACCAGATTGCCCATGACCTTTAAAGCCATAAGACTAATGCACACTAAACTTCTTCTTCTTCAACATGTGTAACACATCTAGAGAAATATCTTGCATCACTATGTGGTAGGTCCATGGTCCAGGGTCTGGTTGGGTTGGTACAGAGCCTGAAGCCACTTGCACTCAACAATGCACCTTATATCAGCATGAATTTTGTTTGGTAAAAGGTTTATCATGTACAGTCCTGCCAAACTTCTGACACAAGACAAGATGACATAGCTGATGCCATCTCTGAAGATGCCATTTCCTATGTCAACCATTGCTGCATCCAGACTCAAACCTTGAGACTTGGGAATTGAGACAGCATTTGCAACACAGAGTAGACATTGCTTTCTTTGTTACAGAAATGTCTTTCACAAGCTGGAATTTTACCAAACATCTCTCGATGCTCTGTGAGTACTCAAGGTTGTCAAATTTCACCACAGCCACCATCTCAACAAATGTTCTGTGACCATTATATTGGAAATCAACTATGGGCCCCTCTGCACCATTGACAAGTCCAGTATCCACATCAAGATTATAATATAGTATGCCACATGCATTCTTACACTCTGTCTGTGCTGCCTCCAAACCAGACATTCAACATGTCTGAGGTCAATTCTTTCAGATGTTCAACCATCTTTGATACTATGTTGGGACTTCAGCAGAAACCATTGATTGCATCAAATGATGACAGTGTCAGAATTTGTTGCTGATGTCCAACATAATTTTGTTGAATTCTGCTCACTGCTTAAGTCTTGGCATAAAACAGACAGTGCACATTGCATCACTACATAGCTTTGAAAACAGATCACGTGCATCGAGCATGGAAGTATCCCTTTTGGCTATAAGATGTGTCTTCAACAGCTCTGCATTGGAAGGTGACAAGTTTCCAATGCAAGCCTCATCAAGCAGAGCTTAATACTGAAGATCAGCATGCTGATATTCTGAAACAGTTAAACACAGGTGACAAACAGAGGCATATTCCACTGATGCACACTATATTCTTTTTGGCTTAATTGACAGACAGTATAGACAAGATGTGTTGACAATTAACAGGTGCTAGTTGAAGAATCACACCAAAAACAATATTTTTTCCCTTAAGGGAACATTGTGTATGCCAACAATCTTATGCTGATGTAAATGAAAGAAGGCAAGAAAAACATTGGAAACTATGCTGATCTCATCAATAATCAACAGCTCTATCTTGTTAAACATGGCAAGTAGCTCAGTTGTGACTTCAAATAACAATTTGCAGTACTCACCTTCTTGCCATGTTCAACAGGCAGCATAAAAAGGCAGACCAGTGTTACTCCACCTATGTTGTATGCTACTAGCCCAGTTGGAGCTGTAACAATGACAGAAGTTGCCTGTTCAGTATGTTTCCATATTTCTGCACTAATTACATCAATACGGAAACTCTTGCCTGTTCCAACAGAACCACTCACAAACATATATGCAGTGGTCTGTGCTTTTCACATGTACGTTCCTTATTATGATGTCACATACCATGCTTCATGGTATACATCACAGCAGTATAGACAATTTCCTGATGTGAGTTCTACTGCTGCTGGATCATGCAGCTCTTTGGTGAAGTGGCATGTCTGTTGCATAGCATTTTCAACCTCTGACATCAGTATTGATGGATCATTAACAGGGAGGGGTGGTCCCAGAGCTCCTTCTCCTGCTGGGTCATAATGTTCTTGTGAATTTACTGGAGTATCTTCCTCTAGTTGTTGTCTAACCTTTTCCAGTTGCTCTCTTTCTAACTCTAATCTGTTAATATAAGCAACTGTTGCTTCAGTCTTGAAGGTCTAATAGCTCAAATGGAACTGTTCTACATATGCCTCACAGTTTCCATTTAATGAGCTTTCTTCCCTTCATGGCTTGAACAGGAATAGGAGAGAAAAGTAGTACTGTTCCCTCTTCACTGCAGTTTTCAGACTCAGCTTACAATGGTCAATCAACCAAGGCTTCCACTTTTCATGAGGCTGCTCTGCAAGCCTGTCACTTGATATATCTCTCTTGCAGGATCTGACTCAGCTCTGTACTTGTAGTCGTACCATTGTGCAGCTTCAAAGAGACACATGTTCTCCATGGCAGTGTGGCAGTGTGGATAGTATGTGTCAATTAAATTATTCTTCAAGATAGTTGTCAAAGATAGCCTGTTTGCTGCAAGCTGTTCAATCTCATCATGTTATTTGAGTGCACAGCATCTTGTTACTTTGTAGGTGATGTTCAAGTACCACATTGACTTGGATTTTCCATACAGACATGTTTCAATCAAAAGGTTACTGGCTTCATAGGCTCCACATTCATGGTGTGAAAGAGTTTTTAACCATAGTGACCACAACTGTGAAGAAACAGATCTGCTGCTGTTGCACAAATCTTCCCAAAGCTCCTACAAGCAGGTTTGCCTGTTTTGTGTGATGCACAAAATGGCATACTGTGCCACGGCCATGGAACTGTCTGCATCAAATTGCACATCAATGTTAGCCTGCCACATGAACAACAAAGATTGATGGTAATAGTTTATGAATGCCTTATTTTCCTTTCTGGGCAATTCATATACTCTCCTTGTGGATTTCACTTTCAGATGATGGTGCATGGTAGAGAACAAATCATTCATACGGCCATTTTCATATACACGTCTTGGAAATCCAAAACAACACCTTGTGTACCAGTTGCCATTATTTTTTTTACATTTTTATGACAGTACTTACAACACAAATGACACTGGAATTTTCCACCAGTTTTCATTGTGTTGGACTGTTGTGCATGTCAGGGATCTGGCATGTAATGTACTGCACGATAAACTTGAGGATCTCTGAGTCCTTACTGTCACCAATGTGGGGAGCATCCTTTACCAACAGCAGCATGTGAATATTAGGAGTCCCATGTGCCTGATATTCCACAGTCCAAAAGTAGTGTTCAACAATACCAAGAGGTGGACTAGTCTTTGACAGAATGAATCTCAGCAGTGCATGAAAATGATGGTGACAGAGTTGTGACATGGACAGGGTTTAGACTGCACCTTTCACCAAGAATCATAGATTATATACTATCTACATTTGCCTTTGCACAGTTAAGATTGTCTGCCAATGTTTCCTTGTTTTCTTTTAAGTGATTGTATGCTTTGTGATATAGTGTTCTATGTTTACATTTTACATATTTTTGTCTATTATTAAGTAAACTTTTCATTTAAAAAGACTGCATGGGAGTGTCTTCAAAGTTCCATCTTACATGTGATGTATAGAGGGTTATGATTTACAGGTGTTCATAAGCTTAATGGTGTTAATTTGTTTTAAAAAAAGGAAACAGAACTATATAATTTTGCTTACAGTCGATTTCCTACCTGTTTTATTTTTTGACACTAAAGTGCCTGGGTGTGCCTCAGCAGGTCAGGCCCCCTGCTCCCACAGTGCCAAGGCAGCATGGATTCACAGTGGGAAGGTCATGTCAGATGAATCTAATATATTTCTTTGACTGGGTGACCAAAGTAGTAGATCAGGGAGGGGCTGTGGACATGGCCTACCTAGACTTTAGCAAGGCATTTGACACAGTCCCACACTGAAGATTAATATACAAGTTAGCCAGCCTTGGATTTGGTCCCAAGATGGTAGCCTGGGTAAAGAATTGGCTGGAGAACAGGACACAGAGGGTAATAGGAAACAGAGTTCAGTCTGAAGATGGGGAGTTACTAGTGGGGTACCACAGGGTTCAGTACTAGGACTGGTCCTCTTCAATATCTTTAAAAGCAACATTGCAGAGGAACTGGAAGGAAAAATATGTCTCTTTGCAGATGACACAAAGATCTGCAGAAGAGTTGATACACAAGGTGGGGTGGAAAGGATGAGAAGGGACTTGACATGGTTGGAGGAATGGTCAAATGTATGACAGCTTAGATGCAATGCTAAGAAGTGCAAAGTAATGCACCTGGGAAACAAAAACCAAGGGGAAGAGTATGCAATGGGGGGGTGAGATACTAACAACAACAAAAATGGAAGAAAGGGACCTGGGGTAGTCATATCAGATGACCTAAAGGTGGGAAAGCAATGTGAGAGGGCAGTAAGGAGTGCTGGGGGGATACTGGGATGCATAGAGAGAGGCATCACTAGTAGAAAACAGGAATTTGTTATTCCTCTGTACAGACAACTGGTGAGACCCCATCTGGAGGACTGCATGCAGTTCTGGAGACCCAATCTCTGCAAAGACAAAAACAGGATGGAGGCAGTCCAGTGGAGAGCAACTAAAATGGTGCAGAGTCTGCACCAGAAGACTTATGAAGAGAGACTTAAGGAGCTTAACATGTATAGCCTCAAGGAAAGGAGGGAGACATGATAGAAACTTTCAAGTACCTCAAGGTAATCAACAAAGTCCAAGAGGGTATCATCTTTCAGAAAAAGAGGTGTGCAAGAACAAGGGGGCACAATTTCAAGATAGAGGGGTGGCTCAGAGGTAATGTAAGGAAGTATTTTTTCACAGAGAGGGTTGTGGATGCATGGAACAGCCTTCCAGAGGAGGTTGTGGAGTCAAAAACAGTGGTGGAATTCAAGAATGCATGGGACAGTCATAAGGCAAGTCTAGGGGGTGGGGGTAGAAAGAAGTAGGCTGTTGGTTAACTAGGATCTGCAGCTTATCCATTAGGTAGGGAAATGGCAGACTGAGTGGGCCAAGCAGTCCTTTTCTGCCATCAAATTCTATGTTTCTATGTTACAGTAGCCATAGTTAGGGAAGAAGATGGCTTCCAACTACAGCGGAAACACTGTAGACTACTTGAGGCAGTTGTGCCAGGACAGAGGAGTCCTGTATGAAGGGAGAGCCACCAAGCAGATCTTCATGGATGCCCTGATGGCAGAAGATGCCCAGAGCTTCAAGTCACAGACTGTGACTGTAAAAGACCAAAGCATGAGCATTGGGAGGCCAGCTGCCAGTGCAGTGTCCAGATCTGGTGAGGATGACAGCAGGGCCAGTGCCAGCTAAGGGACACAGCAGCAGAAGAAGGTCAGCAGCATTCTGGAGCCAGAAGCCTTCAGGCTGCAGACTGAGTTGCACAGGATGGAGCTGGAATTCCAGGAGAAGAGGGAACAAGAACAGCTGGAGGCTGACCGTGAAGAGCGTGAGTGCCAGTGAGCTGTAGAGAAGGAGAAGAGGGAGCATGAGCAGTGAGAGTTGGACCATGAGGAGTGTGAGTGCCAGAGGCAACATGAACTGGAGAAGCTATGACTCAAACCACCAGCACAAGAGCAGGTAAGTGGCTTGGGTTTAACTGGAACTACAGGATTGGATTACAAATTGAATTCCAAATTGATTGCTGAATTTAAAGAGGGGGAGGATATGGATGCCTTTTTAAATTCCTTTGAAAAGTTTGTATTCAGGCTAAAATTCTTAGAGGGTCCTGGAGCTTCCAGCTATCCCCGCTACTTACCAGGAAAGCTTGGGTTGCATTGGGTCAAAAGGACAATGAGGACAGTAATTATTACAGCAAACTTAATGCTACACTTTTAAAAAAGTTTGATTTAACTGCTGAAGTATACAGAGCTAAATTCTGTAAACTCAGGAGAAGCCCTGATATGATCTATGATGAGCTAGCCATGAAAAAAAGTCATTTCTTAAAACATTGGTGAGAAGGAATTGAAGCAAACTCTCTAGATAAAATTGAAAACGCTATTTTGTTAGAACATTTTTATTGGGTATGCCCAGCAGAGCTAAAAATCTGGCTGGAGGACTGAGATCCCAAAACAGTGCAAGAGGCTGCTGAACTCTTTGGCAGTAGCACGTGATAACAGCAAAGTTAAAATAGTGACTCAATAAGAGAGCATCAACAATAGCGAGTGGTAATATAGCGAGTATGTTTAAACAGCGACTGCACATTTGAGCAATGGGTGATGGGCGATACCTCCACTATTAATGTGTGGCGTGGAGTAAGAATCTTAGAGATGGGGGGATCAGGAGGCATAGCCCCCTGCATTAAAATCTATTGCAAGCAGCTGGCTGGAGTGTTATAATAGATGCTCTGCAAGTATGAGGTGTTGTAGCTGTTTTGTGCCTCGCTATTGTGTGCATGCGCTATTTTTGTCGTTGCTGTAATAATTTCCCTGTTTTCACGTTCACTGATATTTCCACACTGTTAATACATAGATCCTTCTCAGACTGCTGTGTCAAGAGCAGACCTGCTCTGAGAGCGAATGGGGTGGGTGTGGCAGTGCAGAAAGGGAAAAGCGTGCCTTCAGGGCAGCTAAAACCCTCACTGCCTCCATCAAAACCAATTAGCCCAAGGTTTCAAAGAAAAGATTTCTCTAAAAAAATAAATGAAGGTTGGGTTTGTAAAGAAACTGGGCATATTGCCAGACAGTGTCCCAAAAGGACAAGCAATATGCAGAATGGTGCTAGGAAAGAAGTGAGTTGTTTGTGTGTCCATGGGAGCATGCCTGTGAACATGAGGGAACACATGCACCCAGTCACGGGGAATGGTGTACAGACACAAGGGTTAAGGGACACAGGGACATCCCTGACATTGGTAAAAGGGGATCTGGTAGAGCCTTGTCAGCTTATACCCACTAAATATGGCACTGTACAAGACTTTACTGGTGAGGAGGAAACATTTCCCTTCGCTAGTGTTCTCCTAGACTGGGGTGAAACAGGGGGAACTGTGCAACAGGTGGCTGTAGCCAAAACCTTAGCCGTTGACATCATCCTTGGCAACAAACTCAGACAGGGGATGGTGTGTGCAGTTACCCCTAGCCAAGCAGCAAGGGAAAATTGTAGTTCCCTGGACCCCACAGAAGCCATTGTGAACACCACTGGGAGGCTGATTCCCCAACCTGTGTCTCCTGATATGGAGACTAATGAAAAGGGTAGAAATTTCCCCAGTAGCAGTTAACCACACAGCTATGGAGGGTTACTCCAAAGAAAGAGGGGTGACCCATTGTCAGAGGGTTAGGGATGACAGTGATCCTGAGTGCCCTGACTCTAGTGCTAGGGACCCTAGTTTAAAGACTGAAGGGGACCTGTCCCATGCCTTGGGAATGTGTGAGGAGTTTGCAGCTACTCAGAGAAGTGACCCTAGTCTAGAGAAGCTGAGGGCTTGGGTAGACTCTGACAGAGCACAGGGAGGTGATGGTAAACAGAAGGCCTATTGGGAAAATGGATTGATGCAGACTCAGGCTGTGCAGACCTGATGAAATGTTTGTGGGAGAAGTGTGGGGTGGTGCAGAGATGCACAACACCTTATCACCCACAAGCCAATGGGTTTGTGGAAAGATTTAATGGTACCCTGAAGTCAATGCTCCAAGCATTTGCTGAACAGCATGGGAGGGACTGGGAGAAATACCTTCCCCATCTATTGTTTGCATACAGGGAGGTGCCTCATGAGTTGACAGGAGTTTTCCCCTTTGAACTCTTATAGGGATGCTGGGTACATGGGCCCCTAGACTTAATCTGGAGGACTGGGAAGGCAAGCATGCCACCCAGGGAACTCCCATAGTGGATTATGTCCTTAGGTTTAGGGAAAGGCTGAATGAGCTTATGGGGACAGCCGAGAGCAACCTGGCAGCTGCCCAACAGAAACAAAAAGTGTGGTATGACCACAGAGCCAGAGCTCGCTTGTACACAGTGGGTCAGGAAGTCATGGTCCTTATTCCAGTCTGAAAGACAAGCTGCAGGCCGAGTGGGCAGGACTGTACAAAGCAGTTAGAAAGGTAAATAACATGAACTATATCACAGAGTTACCTGACAGAAGACAGACAGAAAGAATGTACCATGTCAACATGATGAAGCCATATGCTAATAGGGCTGACATGTTGTTCATAGTATATAGTCCTGGGGAGGGATGGATGAAGGAGACCCCCTTCTGGACTTGCTGGAAGAAAGCAAGTAGGAGTCCTCTGTGGAGGCAGTAAAACTGTTTCCCCAGCTGGCCCCGGACAAGATTGAGGAAGTAAGGGAGGTTTTAGCAGACTTTGCCCCCCTGTTTAGTGCAAAGCCTGGACTAACCCCCTTAGCGACACATGATGTGGAGACAGGGACACAGACTCCCATATGGCAGACAGCATATAGGGTGTCAGAGGCTGTCCAAAAGGACATTAGGAGGGAGATGTAGGACGTGCTGGATTTAGGGGTAATCCAGAGATCCCACAGCCCTTGGGCCTCACCCATAGTCCTTGTGCCCAAGTCAGATGGCTTTACTCATTTCTGTGTGGGCTATCATGGACTGAATGCAGTCACGAAGTCAGACGTACACCCGATGCCCTTTATAGATGAACTCCTAGACAAGTTGGGAGGGGCAACATACCTTATGACTATTGACCCGACAAAGGGGTATTGGCAGGTAGAGTTAATGGACAGAGCTAGGGAGAGGTTGGCCTTCATCATGCCGATAGGCTTATTTGAATTTAAAGTAATGCCTTTTGGAATGAAGAATGCCCTGGCCACTTTCCAAAGGTTGGTGAAACAGGTGTTAAATGGTGCCGAGGAGTATGCCGTGGCATACCTGGATAACATTGCCATCTTTACTGCCAACTGGGAGGAACACCTGTCCCACCTTAGGAAAGTGCTGGGCAGGATACAGAGGGCCTGGCTCACTGTCAAAGCTGAGAAGTGCCAGGTGGCCATGGCTGAAGTGGCATACCTTGGGCATGTTGTAGGCCGGGGACAGCTTCATCCTAACCAAGTAAAAATAGAGGTGATCAAGGCATGGCCCAGACCAGAAATGTAGAAGCAGGTCAGGAGTTTTCTCAGGACAGCAGGGTACTATAGGAAATGTGTACCCAATTACAGTGCCCTGGCTGCTCTCCTATCTGACCTGGTAAAGAAAAGGATGCCTAAGAAAATTACTTGGGAACCAACCTGTGAAAAAGCCTTTACCAGACTGAAGGCGGCACTGTGAAGTGCTCCTGTATTGACAAGTCCTGACTATAGCAGACCTTTTATAGTCCAGACTGATGCCTCAGACATGGGTATTGGGGCAGTACTGAGTCAAACATCCTACCAAGGGAAAGACCACCATGTAGTGTACCTAAGTAAAAAAGTTACTTCCCAAGGAGCAGGCATGCTCTACTGTGGAAAAATAATGTCTTGCCATAGTGTGGGCCCTAAAGAAGTTGGAGCCATACTTATATGGGCAACATTTTGTGGTACAAACTGACCACAACCCTCTGGTTTGGTTGACTCAAATGGGAAAAACTAATGGTAGACTATTAAGATGGAGTCTTGCCTGCATAGGGCTGGAGCGACCAATCAGAACACAGATGGCTTGTCGCGTCTTTATAAGGAGTGAACTGATTTGGGAAGCTCATCCCATGCAGGGGACAGAGCCCCCAAATTCTGTCTAGGTGGTGAGGATTGTGACACTTGGCCAGCTGGTTATGATTGTTCTTTGATATTTGTAATATAAAAATGTGGTGTGTGATTTGTCTCCATAAGGCAGCTGTGCCATGGGTCAGGTTTTAGTGGAAATAACAGGATATATTAACCTGAAACCAGGAGGTAATTAAAAGTCTAGAGAGCCTTAATTAGGGGTCTCCTGTTTATCTGACTTAATTAGAGCTGACCCAGCTGCCAGGATATAGGGATCGTAACCTTTTATGATGTTTTAGAGGAAAAAACATTGTTATTTCACTATGGTGCTAAAAGTCATGCAATCCTTTGAAAATGCATGGTAATAGAAACTGTTTGAGATCAAAGAGGAGATGTTAATTAAGGAGTCATGTTGGGAAATGAGTTTTTGCTGATGTCACCTTGTTTGAAATATCTCCTGACAGGAAGATCATTGTTTGTATAATTTTGTATATATTTAACAAGGAGGAGCTAGATGACATCATGGAAGGGGGATGTGAGATAGACACAGTTTAACCTAGGATCTGTGTATGATGTTAAAGACATTTCTGTGTGGGCTTTTAAGAAACAAGAACTTACTTATGCACTGTAAGAAGGTAATACATTAGATAGAAAAAGTCTAATTGTATTGTGGTAGGAGTTTATATTTGTACTTTTCCTTGTTTTCTTTTAAGTGACAGTATGCTTTGTGATATAGTGTTCTGTGTTTACATTTTACATTTTTTTTATCTATTTTTAAGTAAACTTTTCATTTAAAAGACTGCCTGGGTGTGTCTTCAAAGTTCCTTTTTGCATGTGATGAATGGATGGTTAAGATTGATAGCTGTTCATAAGCTTAATGGTGTTACCAAACTGGGAAAAGTTACGAATATACCTAACGTCTTTTATAGAGTTTTAAGGGTTCATTTTGGATACCTGGTTAGGTGCCCTTAGGCGAAAGATATCTGGCATCCCCCCGAGGAGCAGATTATCTGAGCTTGTACATTTGGGTACGCTAGCATAAGGTTCACAGTTTGAATCCTCCCAGAACTTGACACTAAAGGTGATTGGGATCCACAAGCAGACAGGAGGGTTACCCTGTTCTGTTACCTGTTCACAATACTGCACTTGGAGGTTGGCACTGTGGGAGTAGAGGGCCTGACCTGCTGAGTGTGGTTGTGACACTGACTTCCTGCCTATTTAACTGCCTTCCTAAATCATGTGACCTGCAGACCTGCAGAGACAGTCAAGCATCTGATCAGTGTCCTATTTCTTAATAACTTCGCCTTATCAAAATGGAACTCGAAGTGAGCTCGGAGTGGACATCGTTAGTAAGGCAAATCTTTTAATGGAAGTTTTGCATAGTGATACACAAATTCAAGTGGATCACTTTGGTTTACTTCACCAGCAAATTAAAACTTTGCTGCATCTCTACCCCCACCCTATTCCCCCAACCCATCCGGAATGCAGCGATTGGCTCAGCCCTCTGCACACACCACCACACGGCCAGCTGCCAAACTGATCTGTCAATGACACGGGTACTGTACATAGTATGCACTCATTGGTTGAACCAATAAGAGTATTATGTACACTGTGCATAAAGCACCTATATCACTGTCCCCTACTTTGTGTCAGAACTATATTATTTTTACAGGGCAGCTGACATGCTCAGTGAGTGGTCACCTTATACCACAATGTTACAAATATGTCTTTTCAACTAAAATTTGTTAAAAAAAACATTGACCACAAAATATAGATTTCTATCTCAGAAAGCTCCAAAGGCAGGCAAGTACACACTGTGACTTACATGTATAAAAGAGAAAACTGTGTCACCAGTCCAGGAATTACAAACAGTCGTGGAGTTATATGTCTGTAAACATACACTGTTATCCTACATTTACATAGCAGAACGTTTTGCAGTGCTGTTGCAATGCATGAAATTGTGAGTACAAAGTAAAAATTACTGGTCTAGGGCTAACATCACTGTTGTAGAACATATTTAAAAACATATACACTGTAAGACAAAACAGCATTGGTTGTAAGATGTTATGCTTATGCACAGGAGAGTTACAAGGCACAAGACTGAGCCAAGTACAATAGCATCCAATTATAACCTCTTGCTGCATATAAAGTGGCAGCCTCCTCATATCTACTCAAACATGTTCTTTCAAATGCACCTTATATTTCCATAGAAACTCACAGACTTCAGGGTGTGTGGTCTGGCCACTGACATGATGGCTGCCTAATTCCTGAGCTCTCTCCATGCTGGCTACAATCCTAGATCAGGCGCCATGATCCAAGGACATCATAACCCCTAAAACCATCTGCTTGTTTTGGTGATCTCCCTCCTACCATCCTGCAATCGTACTAGCCGATTCTGACATGATTTACAGTCTCTGTAGTGCAGGCTTCTTCTGACCCACACTGCAGCTGTTGGGCTGCATAGTCCTGTCTCCAGTTGCCTGATTCATTGCGGCCCCCTTACAGCAAATCTCTGCATCGGTGACCCATCTGCTCTAGTGCAATCACAAGGGGTGTCTCTAGTGTTAACACTCAGCTGCTATTATTTAGTCGATCCATGGCATGGCTGCTCAAGGCCTCCCTAACCAGTTGCCTCCTGGGCCCTCTCCTTCCTCCTCAGCTACATCGGTAGGCGACTCACTGCACTATATTACCCAAATGATGGAGACCCTAGTCACCAGGATAGATGATATCAGCCTCTCTCTCTCTCTCTCTCTCTGGCATGGTTGCTGAAGTCAGACAGCTGCAGGACAAAATGAATGTGGCTGAGCAATGGGTAGACTCCTGCAAGCAACAGCAAATGAAGCTCTGAGATAGGGTCCATTCCCACGAGGAGCAGCTTGTAATTTTGTGGTCCAGGACTAAAGACCAAGAAAATAGGGGACAGCCTAATAATTTGTGCATTATTGGGCTTCCAGAAGGGGCTGAGGGGCAATCCATGGAGCATTTCCTTAAAGAACCATCCTGGAGATGTTGGGGGAACATTGGAGGGGTCTTGTTGATGTTGAAATGGCTCATTGAGTATCTGGCAGGAAAGACAGAGTGAATCACACCCCTAGACCCATTGTAGCCTACTTCCTCAGATTTTCCATGAAAGAGCGAATTCTGAGAGCTGCCAGAGATCTGAGGGAAGTTAAAAGATGGGGTGCACAAATCTCTTTTTATCATGATTTTGCCCAGCAAACAGCAGCCAGAAGAAAAGCTTTTGGGCCCCTTAAACAATTTTTGTACTAACATGACTTTCGCCTTAAAACTTAAGGGATTCTTCAAGTTGCTGGTATCCAAAGAAGGGAGGTAACTGCTCACTGAACATCCTAATGATGTGGAACGCTGGCTCTATAAATTTTGGCCTAATCTTCTGCTTCCAATTACAAGTCCCAGGAAGCTCTGGGAACCAAGTAGAGCCATGTCTCCCTCCAGGAACCATAGTGCAAGACACCATGTCCCAAGGGACAGAATTTCCATATGACTGGTACCTCTTGCTTTAAATTCCCCCATAGCTTCTCTGTTGGCAGTGGATTCCCAGCTTGCCCAGAAACCCGCTGCACCTTTTTCTTGCTCTGCTTTGTCTGAGCTGCCCCAGCAGTTGCCTACCTCCTTTCCCAGGCCCCAACAACATGCCAGGAGTGGTTCGTACCCAACTTCAAACTTTCTCCTGAATACACCTCCTGCCAAAATCTCTAGGGAAGATGAGAGCTCCTCCCCTGTCACACTGATGTATATCCCAGAAGAATCTTCAGTTATGGACACTGCTCCACCCTCTGAATAGGCTTACCCTAATTCCTTACTGTTGGATGCTGTGGATCTGTCTTTCCTGGTGCGACCTGGCCTACTAAGCTATGCAGCAGCTGCTGCCTCGTAGGTGTCCATGCCTGCTGAAACCCCCGAAGCTCTCCCAGGCTGGCTGAAAGGCTCCCTGTATAATTTCTGGATGTTTACAGCTCGCTTTGATGTCTGGTGTTCTGTATGTTGGGAATGTCTGTTGTGGGCTGTGGTTTAATGGGGGTTATATTAGAGCAAGAGTGCACAAGTTGGGACTTCAGCGACTCCTCCTTCCCTTTTCCCCTAGGTCTGGGACCGCTCTAATTCTTGGGCTCCGTTGCATCTCATAGGGCTAATCTGCCTATACTTTTTATCATAACCCCTGGCTAATTGGCCTCAGAAGGGCAGATGCCCCCATGTGTATACCCCGCTCGAGGCATGACCTAAGGTGTGCTCCTATTAGGTTGGTTGCAGCCCTATTTGTGTGTTTTCCCCTACTGTTGCTGGCACTGGAAGGCCTATAACTGAGTTGGTAGGAGGATTTCCCCTCTACCCTTATTATCCCCTGATTCTGCTCCCCCCATACACTCCCTCTTTCCCACTACTACCCCTTCCCCTACCCTCTTCCCTTCCCACCCCTACTACATCCCCTGACCTTCCCGTTGCCCGTTGTCCCAGTGACAGACCCGGGTTATGTACCCAGCTGCGGAAGACTTGTACCTTGCTGGTTACTGTACTCCCCTCTTCATGGTTTTTATACTTGCGTAGCTGGGGATTGCTGCTCACAGCTACCTTCTTTCACCTTGGCTCTGACCCTTTAGTGTGTTTATGCTTGAGTTATCATCTCTTCTGATTACCTTGAGTAGCGTGTTCTAGTTTAATTCTTATCATAAAAAAGTTGTCCCTACATCAGAATTATGCATATCGTGTGTTCCTGTATCTTGTGATACAATTTCTTGTTTTTGCCTTTCCCAGTTTGTGCTGTGTGTGCTGGTAGCAGTCTTGACTGCTGTTTGTGGCTTTCACCTTCTCTTTGTGATTGCTGTAACTTGTAGAAGTACTCCCAGGTAAAACCTCCCTTTGATTGTGACCTTTTCCTGGCCAGTGTTTTTCTCTGTGACCTGAGTAAGTACCCTTCCTATTTTACATATTCTAGGTTGATGACATGGTGAGCCGATTTATTTGTGGTAAGCAATTTGTATCTTGGAATGTGAAAGGTGTCAACCACCCTATCAAGAGAACTAAGGTTCTGTAATATCTTCGATCAATCCATGCAGATGTTGCAGTCCTACAGGAAATGCACCTTTACAAAGATCAGAGCTATGGTTGAAGAAGTCTTGGGTGGGGGCTGTTTTTGCTAGCTCTGCCATGTCCAAAACTAAGGTGGATGCCATCCTTATCCAGAGGTCCTCTCCTTGGGAAGCAGAGGAGGTGAAGAATGATTTGCATGGCAGGTGGGTGGTGGCCAAGCTCTCATCTCCGGGTGGTCAGCTGCTCCTTGGCAATGTACACGCCCCTAACAAGGACCACGCTAAATTTTTTCCAGCCCTGAGTTGGGCCATATACACTTTATCTCTGGCTGGTTCCTCCATTCTGATACTGATTGGGGGAGATGTTAACTTGGAGCAGGATATGTTCTTGGACAAGTCTCGGCCCACCCCCCAGATGTGTCTCAAAACTCTTAAGGCTCTCCAGGACATGCAAGAAGAGTGGGTCCTGGTTGATGTCTGGAGGAGAGACCACCCCTCGTGGTGTGACTACACATTCTTCTCCCAAGTTCACTCTACCTATAGCCGGATTGACTTTTGGCTGGCTAACATGGCAGCTGCTGAGGAAATTTCAAACAACATGATAGGGCAGATTGTGATATCTGATCACATCCCTGTGTCACTCACCTACACCCTGCCTGGGCAACAACCCTTTGGTACTCAGTGGAGGTGCAATCCCTTGTACCTTCAGGATGCTGAATTCTGTCAGATGATCACCTGCATGGCAAGGGACTACTTTTTCCTTAAGTCATGGTTGTGGAGTCTCCCATGGAACAGTTTGGGATGCCTTTCAAGCTGTCCTTTTTGGATGTATCATTGCCTATGCGGCCAAAACAAAGCCCATAAAGCAACTCTAGTGACTTTGTTTGCAGACCTTGCTATTCTTGAGAACCGGTTCAAGGACACCCCGGCCCTGCACAGAGATCCCTCTCTTGTTAGATGGATAACAGGCCTGAAATATCAAATTAATTCCGTAGTGCACCAGAAGGCCAAATGGTAGCTTCTTAGGTTCAAGCAAGCCTACTGGGATGGAGGTGAAAAAGGTGGAAGACTTTTGGCTTTTCGGTTGTGCAAACAGCAAGCATTTACTCACGTCCATGCCCTTTGCACCCCTTCAGGGAGAATAGTCTCCGACCCTTTGGAAGTTAATAATACCATGACACAGTTCTATGAAGCTTTATATCAGTCCAAATTGACTCTGTCCCCTCCCCAGTTAGAGCAAAAGTTTGCTGAATTCTCTTGGGGTTCACCAAGCCCGCTCTTACCCTGGCCCAGATAGCCAGTCTTGATGCCCTGATCTCTGCCGCAGAACTATGCCTGGCCCTAGCCCATATGGTCAAGGGGAAAGCCCCAGGCCCTGATGGTATGTCAGTAGAACTGTACCAGGCATTAGGGGATGACATTGTTCAAACATTGCTGATGGCCATCCAGGAGGCCCACTCCTCTGGCACTCTCCCTCCCACTATGAGGGAGGCCCTTATTACCCTATTACCAAAAAAGTCAGATGATCCACTAAATTGCGCTAATTTTTGCCCACTCTCTTTATTATCTGTAGACACTAAGCTATTAGCAAAAGCTTTGGCTACCAGGATGCTGGCTGTACTGCCCTCTATAATACACCAGGAGCGGGTCAGCTTCATGCACAGCAAATCTGGGGTGGATAACACTAGGCTGCTTTTAAATCTGAAATGGGTAGCATCCAGGTCCTCTCTCCCCATGGCCGCTCTTGCCATTGACTTCACCAAAGCTTCTGACTCGATTGAGTTGAACTATTTACTCAAGGTCCTCCACTCCTATGGCTTTGGTGCCCAATTCCAGCAGTGGGTGGCTACTTTATATAGCTTCCTGATGGTGAAGATCCTGACTAACACTACAATCTCGCCCCCTTTATCCCTTCACAGGGGGACCTGGCAGGGTTGCCCTCTGTCCCCCTTGTTGTTCCTGGTGGCACTTGACCCTCTGATTCAGGCTTTCATTGCCTCAAATGAGGTCACTGGCATCGAGGTAGCTGGTACACCCTACTTGGTAGCAGCATATGCCGACAACTTCCTCCTCACCCTGACCCAGCCTCAGCAGGCATTAACAGCAGTGTTGTCGCTTCTCTGCCAGTTCGCTATGGTGTCTGGCCTCCAGGCAAATCAAAGAAAGACTACATTGGCCCCCCTCAATGGGGCTTGCTCAAAAGATTGTCTTCAGTGTACAGAGTTATTGTGGGTCCCCAAAGGGTTCTCCTATCTGGGCTTAGTCATCCCCTTTAGATGGGTCGAGCTGCAGCCAGCCAACTTCTCCCCCCTTCTGTCTCAGCTTTCCACTGAAGTGGCAAGGTGGTGGAAACTTCAATTGTCCCTGCCTGGGAAAGTGGCTGCAATACACATGCTTCTGTTGCCTCGCCTTATGTATTTGTTTAATAATCTCCCTATTCGCTTATCTCCCAAGCTTTTCGCCTCTTTAGAGAAACTGATGTCCAATTTCTTTTGGGAGAGGAGACCCCCTAAGTGGAGTATATGCAAGTTAAGAGCACATTGGTCTAAGGGGGGTTTGGGAGTCCCTTGGCTACAAGGCCACCACCTGTCTTGTATGGTGACACATGCCTTCAAATGGTTTGTTCTGACACTCTCTCCCTCTGCACTCTGGGTCCAACTTGAAACCGCCTTGGTGGGTGGACCTGCTCTGGCTGTGTTTCTTGGTCCTAAACCCCATCCATGGAAGGACCTGTCCCCAGTACTGGATGAAACCAGGAATGCTCGGTACCATCTCATGTCTTTTTCGCTGACTCTTCACGAGTCGCGGGCCCCTCTGGTTCAGTACTCCTCCCTGTTGCACAACCAGCAGATCACTGTGGGAGATAGCCCTCTGTATTGGTCCTCTTGGGAAGCCCAGGGTATCCTTTGAGTCCAAGACCTATATCTACCCGACTCTGATACTCTGCTGTCTTTTGAACAGTTGAAGGAAAAGTTCAATCTCCCCAGTGAAGATTTCTGGCGATACCTGCAAATACATAGTACTATTGCAGGGTTTTATTTAACTCTAAAAATTGATTAGCGTTTTGCTCATAAAAGTGCTAAACATTTGTGAAAATGCATAGCTCTTGCCTCACTGTGTTTAACAGACACAGAACTTCTAGAAAATCTATATAAATACTTTCTGTACAGTTAGTATCGTCCCAAGTAAAAAACTGCTAATCAATTATTTAAAACCCTGTATTGGAGATCTCTCCAACACATGTAGGCTGGATAACAAATGGGCCTGGCTTAACACTTTACACAAATCCTCATCCTCCAGAGGCCTGATCGGTAGATTTTACAGGACATGGAGGGATTCCCAATTGGATCCCACTGCCCCCTGAAGGTTGAAATGTCATGAGCTGTTGAATTCTGATATCTCTGAGAGTCGATGGGCGCATTATCTTAGAGATGCTCACTGTATTTATAGAGGCACTAAGAGATGCTTCCTTCAAGTTGAAGCTGCTGCTTTTCTGACACTGCACCCCAGCCGCCTTGCATTCTAAGGGTCTGCTTGCCACTCCAATTGTTGGTGCTGTCACATGCCTAATGCACATTTATTACATGTGTTATGGTCTTGCCCACAGCTTACTTCCTTTTGGGCCACTGTGGCTGTCGATCGTGCAGGTGTGGTAGGATCCCCAATTTATCTTGCAGATCCTAAGCTCTTTCTGGGAGACACTTCATCCTTGCATGCTCTACCTCAGCCCCGGTGGAAATGGGTTGCTCTAGGGTTACTGGAAGCCAAAAGATTATTGTTGATGTACTGGTGCCAGGTGTGCATACCTCCTAAGACCTCCTGGCACACAGCCTTGGCCCAGTTCTCTTTACTTGAACATTTGTCCTATGCCCATGCCAGATGACTGGATGTGTATTTGGCTAGGTGGAACTCATACCTTTACTCTCCTCTGTGTAATACCCCTACACCCCTTAGAAATCCCCCTCTTATAATTTAGGTTAAGTTCTGTGGGTCATCCCTCACTTGCCACTCCCAGTTTTCTCAAGGAAAGTGTAAGCCTGTGACTCCAGGTGGTATAGGTTACTACACCTAGTTCTTTTATTGCTTGGTTAGTGTACAATTGCGTGTGGAATTGCTGGTGTACTGTTATCCTTTCAGTGTGACTGGATCCAATTCTATATGGTGTTAAGCATTGTATACTTTGGTAGAAATGCAATATACAATGTGCTATGCTTTTCTGGAATCATTCAATAAAACTTTCGATGATATAAAGAAACTCACAAACTTATATTTTTTTATAAAACTACAGTCTTGTTCTATCATCACCCAAGATGCAATTTCAAATTGTTGCACAGAAGCTATGAATTACAAAGCTGTTACTAATCATAAGAGTTCTATTATTATAGTTTTTGTTGCGGGACACATTCATACCTAACTAACAAGTAAGACAACAAAACACATTGCTGCTAGAACATTAACTCCAGTAGCAGCCGTTTTGTAAGGCATGAGGCAAAGCTTGCCACTTTTAGTCAGTGCCATTGACTACACATACAGGAATCATTATGTATCAACTTCACAATGTGTGATTAACGAATGTCAGTATGCATCTTTCCAAAACGTATACATCAACAACAAACTTGTCAAACTATCAGATTCATAATGACATGTTACCATCCCAACATTCAAAATAGACAAAGTTATGACAGTTAATGATAAACAACAACATGTATACAGAAATCACAATAAAGAGTACTTTCTCTTAAGCGACTCCAAAATTGCACTTTGGGGCACATTTGTATAATTGTAGCACCATTTCCTGATCACTGACACTGGCCGACAACAGGCTGTTACACATATTAGCAGAAAATATAAAACAATGGCATATCTATAGATGAATACCACTGTTCCTATTACCAAGCCAAGAATTACTGATTCATGTCACTTTTAATATTAATAAACTAGTCCGCACAATACCATTTACCATTCACTACATGTTTCTTCATACACAGCACAACAGGACCATCTGTATCAATGCTGATCAATCCTCTCATCTACTATACAGTTTGTATAGCACTATGATTTTAACACTGAAATCTAGCCTTGCTGAACAAAGCTTTGCTGATGTTGTTAATAATGTTAGGGCTATTTCTGGAAAACACAAACTATAAAATCATTGAACTAACTTGATAAAGCATTCCTTCATATTAAATATATGGGGCCCACTATTTGTATGCATATTTTTCTTTATAATAAGAAAGAGGTAGAGATTCTGTCCATTACAAACATTTTTACTAGGTAAAAAATGGTTTGTTGCTTGGAAAGTGTGAGTGCAGAGCAAGTGGGACGCAATGTAGCGAGCATGGAGGCGCATGTGTTTCAAGCACAATCGGAAGGCAAGACTGCAGTCAGGTGAGGAACTGTTACAGAGAAAAAAAAGAGGCACTTTCCAGGAAAATATGTCAAGTAAGGGTATTGAAGTTGCATGGGAGATTTCTTGGTGGCTGACAGGCGAAAGGTTGCAGAGTAGAGTGGAGCGGAGTGGGGGTGGGGCATTTGATGGGAAAAGTGTGATGCACTGTGTGAAGCATGCTTTTTTTTCAAATGTGTGCTCTGATTGGATAGTTACATAGTAGAATACTGTTGGTTATTGTATTAGGCCACAACAGCTCCAGTGGGCATGATCGCTTTGGTGAGCAACATGACAGCTTTATGTCAAGGCAGTTTTCAAAGTGTGTGCACTGACAGTTTGACAGAGGTGAGTTAGCGGGTTGCTGGAGGGACAGAGAGGGGGCCATGAGCTGGTGAGCAGAGGGCAGGATGTATAGTGGTATGTGGCAGCACTATGATGATTTTTTTGCAATTGTTAAGAGGAAAGGGGGGGGAGTTTGTAGCTAGGTCTTGCTAAGATAGCAGCTATCCAAAAGCTTAAAGTTCCATGGCCCAACAACATAGAAACATAGAAACATAGAAGTTGACGGCAGATAAGGACCGCAAGGCCCATCCAGTCTGCCCATTTCTTTTTCTACCTTATAAATGTGCCATCGGCCTTTGCTCTGTCAGTGACCTATCTATTCATAGTCATTTGTATTGCTCCCTATGCCTATCCCATGCCTGTTTGAAGCCCTGCACTGTATTCATAGCCACCACTTCTTGTGGTAAGCTATTCCATGCATCTACCACCTTTCTGTGAAAAGAATTTCCTCACATTCCCCTTAATCGGCCTCCCTCTAATCTCATGCTGTGTCCTCTTGTCCTGCAATTTTTCTTATATTTAAACATGTTAGACTCTTTCACCTTGTTTATGCCCTTAAGGTGTTTAAATGTCTCGATCATATCACCTCTCTCCTCCTTTGCTCAAGGGTATACATATTGAGCTCCGTTAATCTGTCCTCATATGTCTTCTGATGCAGTCCCTGCACCATTTTGGTTGCCCTTCTCTGGACTGCCTCAATTTGGTTAATGTCCTTGTGAAGGTGTGGCCTCCAACACTGCATGAGTACTCCAGATGGGGCCTAACCAATGTCTTGTACAGAGGGATTATTACCTCCCTCTCACGACTTGTGATACCCTACTAATACACCTAACACCCCCTAGCCTTACCTACTGCTTTAGAGGTCTGCTTGGATGATTTTAGGTCATCAGTGATGATGATGCCCAGTCTCTTTCTTCCTTTGTGACTGCTAGCAACTCCTCCCAGCCTATAAGTGGCTTCAGGTTTCTCTTCCCTATGTGCATGATTTTGCACTTCTTTGCATTAAATCCCAGTTGCCACTCTTCTGACCATTTTGCTAGTTTATCCAGATCTCTTCTCATTCTGCCCACCCCATCTGGATCATCTACTCTGTTGCAGATCTTGGTGTCATCTGCAAACAGACAAGCCTTACCCTCTAGTCCATCTGCGAGGTCACTAATGAAGATGTTGAATAGGACTGGCCCCAGGACTGATCCTGAGGTACCCCACTTGTGACTTGCATCTCTTCTGACTGTATACCATTTACCACCACTCTCTGTTTTCTGCCAGTCAACCAGTTTGCCACCCAGTTGACCAACTTCTGACCCACCCCAGCCTACCTAGCTTATTTATCAATCTTCTATGTGGAACAGTGTCAAAAGCTTTGCTGAAGTCAAGGTAGGCGACATCAACTGCTCCCCTTGGTCCACCACTCTGGTTACCCAGTCAAAGAAATCTATGAGATTAGTTTGACAGGACCTTCCTTTGTAAACCCATGCTGTCTTGGATCCTGTGCCCTATGGATTCCAGGTGTTGCACTATCCTTTCCTTAAGGAGTGCCTCCATAATCTTGCCCACTACTGAGGTAAGACTGACTGGTCTGTAGTTCCCGCCTCCCTGCTACCACTCTTGTGGAGCGGGATCACATGAGCCTTCTCCAGTCTTCTGGGACCTCTCCTGTGCTCAGAGACTCACTAAACAATTCTGCTAATGGCTCTGCTAGTTCCTCCTTTAGCTCCTTAAGTACCCTGGGATGTATGCCATCAGGTCCCATTGCCTTATCCACCCTGAGCTTAGCAAGCTCTTGTAGGACCTTTCTTTGTGAAGGAGTAGTGCTCACCTCCCCCCTGTGTCCATGATGCTGAGCTGTGGGCCCTGCCTACCTTCTCTTCAGTAAATACTGAGCAAAAGTATCTATTTAGGATAGATGCCTTTACAGGGTCCTCCTCCTCACATGCTCCTCTTTCTCCATTAAGCTTGAATACCCCCTGGACTTTCTCCTTTCACTAATGTATCTATAGAAAGTCTTGTCACCTTCTTTTACTGTTCGTGCTAGTGTTTCCTCAGTTTGGGACTTTGCCTGCCTTACTGCTTACCTGCTTCCTTAGGGCAGTTTGGTATGCTCCATATCTTCATCCCGCTGTGTTCCCTTATATTTTCTGAAGGCCAGCCTTTTGGCTCTGACCTTTCTGCTACTGTATTTGAGAACCAAAGTGGTTTCCTTCTTCTTTGCACTTCCTTTCTGTCTAACACAATGGGATGTTGCTTCAAGTATTGTATCCTTAATGCTTGCCCACTTTGCCTGTACCTCCTCACCTGTGTTTCTTTTGCCAGGGCTAGCTTAACTCTGTTGGCCATCTTATCAAAGTCAGCTCCTCTGAAGTCCCATATTTTTGCCTTGGAATGGGATGATTTAGATGTAGTAGCCAAATTGAACCATACCATGTGATGGTCACTGGACCCCAGGTGACCTTCTACCTGGAGATCTGTGATCCTTCTTTGTTAGTCAGTACTAGATCTAGGATAGCCCTGTCTCTTGTGGGTTGCTGTACCAGTTGTTTGAGGCCCTCCCCCTGCAGGGAATCCACTATGAGTCTAGTTCTGGCAGATGTTCCTGCTGGTATTGACCAATCTATATCTAACAATACCTGTAAACAGGCAGACATAGACTGGGACTTTTTATTTCCCAGTCTCTGTTGTCTGATATTTGACCAAGTGGTTGGCTGTTTGAGCCAATCAGGGTCTAGCATGTGGCAGACCCATATTCCAAATAGCTTATAGAAACAGACTGCATTCATGGGAAAAATAATTTGAAAATGCAAACTTGCAGTGGAGTTCAGTAAAATTAGCTTTATTCAGTATAAGCTGGAAAACTATACACCCTAGCATTTCACCTCCATTAGGTCTTTGTAAGGGGGCTCATCACCTTGAAAAAATACCTATTGCAGTTTAAATGATGTGGTGTGTAGTCCTCCAGGCCATGGATGAATAGTGTTAGTTTTTAAAAAATATTACACATTTGCATAATAGATTGTTTTGCTCCTGAGTGCAGTGTTTTGCTACTAGTCTTATACTGTGGTCAGTAGTGTCTCACCACACCACCACACATCTACAACCCATTGTTTTTATTTGAGCTATGTACTGTATGTGGGAATGCTGTTATCAAGTATCCTATAATAATCGCAAGTCAGAAATCACCACTACAAAATTGCCCATCAAACACAGCGAAAATGCAATCGGCTACTGCATAATGGCTCCTGGACAGAATAGCTATGTGTGCTGTACACA
Source organism: Neoceratodus forsteri (assembly GCA_016271365.2). Taxonomy (NCBI): domain Eukaryota; kingdom Metazoa; phylum Chordata; order Ceratodontiformes; family Ceratodontidae; genus Neoceratodus; species Neoceratodus forsteri. The sequence continues at coordinate 402,146,221 of CM057455.1, read as the reverse complement.
GACAGTGAATGTGTAAATAGCAGTCATGGAAAGAGACCAGAGCATTGTTTGCTGTAACGCCCCCGAGCTACAAATGTACAGTATATGCATCTTGTAACCGGGCAGCTATATTTGTAAACACCTTACATTCATTACGCTGTCTGGTAGGCAAAATGATGCAAATTCCAGCAGAGCAGACTCACTTTAGAATATAAGCAGGGGGTTTCCTCCCAATAAACTTGAGTCATTTTGCATATGTAATCCCCCTACAAATGGGGGTTCCCGAAAAGTGTTCCTAGAGCTTTCCTAAATGCTCACTGCCAGGCTGGGGTCCTGCATTTTAGCAGTTAAATGTTATTGCCAAAGAGTGGATGTGTAGCCTCTATGTACTGTCACTTTAAGAGCTGCCTAGCTTGCAGTACTAACTAGTCTGGAAGGGGGGGCTGAGTGTTGTCATGCTCGAGTCCCGACCAAGCTGTCTGATAATCGCTGTGTTTCTGCCATCGCTAGTTGTGCAGAGGGAGCCCTGTTAAAAGATGTAACTGTTTGCTGACCATTTGTTAGGGCAGTGAATATATTACAGTTTGTTCTAACCTGTTTCTTTGCAGAGAGGATTGTTTTGATTATCTCCACTATCTTGGTCCTGAACTGCCGAACTGGACCAATCAGTAGCTTGGGACTCTAAGATGGAGCCTGCTTGAAGGGTCGGTGTGGAGTAAAACTGTGAGAATCATAGTCCTGGGGTGTTGGCACCTTTTTGCACCTATGGAAGGGAGATCTGTTGTGACTGACAGCTGAACCAACCAACCAAACCTTTTGGATCTTGGGAAACCCCCTAAACTGTCTACTGGTTAGCCAGATCTAAGTGGGAAGCTGAAGAAGCAACAGCTCGAGACAGTCGAGCAGCCGTTTGGCGTAGTTTTCGCAGGAGAACTGTGGAAAGGCTAGGGTTTCAGCCTGCATGTCTGCCTGCTGCCCTGAGAGGGAACAAAGAGTTATTTTCAGACTAAATCTGAGTAAAGAGCCATTGCATTGTAACCAGGCTTCTACCTGGGGGAGACCGAAGATTTTTGCTGAATGCGATCGGCCTGCTAGAAATTCCAGTCACTGCTGAACTGCTGATTTATGCAGAGAGTTGTGCGATTGTGACCAGAGCAGGATTTCCTGGTACTGTAGAAGTTCTTACATATAAATGTGCTGTGCATTGAAAGTGGGTTGTGATTTGGTTCCCCACTGTGTGAACCATGTTCCACTTGCTGGAAACTGTATCTAGCTCATTCGGACTGAATCCACAATTATCTCCATGCGGCTGGGCCTTGCCACGAGGGCCCTGCCAGACTACCCCACTGCACAGAGAAAAAAAAAGCCATTGATGAGACACCTGCCTGGGGATAAGCCCCCTGCGCCATGCTTGAACAGGAACAATGTCTCGGAGAATCGTGTGGGCCCTGCTTCTACTGGCACTCCAGATGAACCACCTGCTGTCTTGATTTTCATCCATCCTGTGTCCAATCTTGGGTATCGTGAGTAACCATCAGGGTAGCTCCCTGCAACAACAGTTAATCTAAGTGTGTCATCTGATTTCTTTGTTGTTTTCTTTCTTCACGAACTGAGCAATCATGCTACAGATTACAAATAGTGTGTACTGTGCATGTTGTTTTTTTCATAACAGGGCCTCAACCAGCTGCAACGACGGCCTGCCGCGGGCAATGGTCCTGGCTAGAGCCCCTTTCATCCACCTGGGTACCCAGAGGGTGTTACGGTTTTAGGAACTCTGATTGCATGCACAGCTGTGTGATTTATAGAGCATTTAAGCAAATCAGCCTAATTATGCCCCTCCCTTGTTCACATGCTCTGAATAAATTAGATCTAACTTTTCCTGCATTCAAAACTGACTGTGGTTCCAGTTTGTACTTTGAAGTACTGTACTGTGACTATTTGCTCTGTCTAACCTTGTTTTACAGGGGGTCCCAGGGTCGAACTGGAGAAGCCAGCTCTGGTGGTAAGTGCAAACAGTGTGAATACTTGCAAGGTGTATCAAGGGTATTGTGAAAGTATTTATTGTGTACTATTTCAGCCACTAGCAGGGAATGAGGGGGGTTACAGTGCCCCAGAGGGCTGTGCCCAGGCTAGTTTGACCACTACCAATCTTGACCTCCAGATGGAGGCACCCATTTCAGAACTCAGGCCCATTAACCTGCTACTAGCCAAGCAGGCAGCAGTAGTAGCCCTTGTGATAGCACCACCTAGGGGTTACATCTTGGAGGCACTGCTGGAATTTGCTTCCTCTAGTGGCCAAAGGAGGGAATTACCCCAATATGTTCAGATTTGGTGAGAAAATGGAGGAGCTTGCTACACCTAAGCTAAAAATCACTCCCATAAGCTGTTAGTGCACCAAATGATGGGGTAGAATGAGGCTGAGGGGTTAGATCCCCAACAGGCCCTCCTGTTACTGGATGGCCCCATTAAGACCACAAATGCTGTTATTGTAGAAGCTGTGGGACATGTCAAAGGTTTGGACAAAGTTAAAGTGAAGTAGTGGGATTCAGACCTGTTTAAACAGACCATGGTGGTTTTACTCTCCTGCAGTTTTCCCATAGATCCAGAGAAGGTACCCCCTGTTATACTGCCAGAAGGGGTGGAGGGTAATTTATCTGCATAGTGATCTGGCTATCCCGGGTGGGTCCCCCAGTATAGAGGAGTTTAAGGACAAGCTGCTCAAGTTATTAGCATCTGAAGGGTGAACCACTCAAGAGCTACTAAAGGTGCTAGACCTTTCTGAGGAACACACGCCATTGCAGTCCCCAGCTATGTGCCCTGCTTCCCCTAAGAGTTCCCCTGTAGTTGCTTCCCCCCATAATAATTCCATCTGTGCACTTGGACTCATACTGTAAACACAGACTTTTCTTGGGCACCGTCCCAGTCCCCACTAGGGAGGATGACCTTGAAACATGGATGGACTATGCTACCCCCTTGGTACAGGAGTGGCAGTGCTCTGAAGGGGAGAAAAGAAATAGACTCATGGATAGCTTGATGGGCCCTGCACTGGAGGCCATCCGCTTCCTACTAGCCAACAGCCCAGAGGCTACTGCGGCTGAATTCCTTTCTGGAAGCACTAAGTCAGGGGATGATCTGCTGTGGAAATTCAAGTCTGCCAAGCAATGGAAGAACGAAAAGTTGTCTGTGTTTGTTACTAGAATTGAGAGGACTCTGAAGAGGGCCCACAGAAAAGGAGGGGTGCTGGCTAAAGAACTGAACTGGGTCAGATTGGACCATATTCTAAAGTCAGCCAGGTACTCCAGTGTGATGATGTTAAAACTTAAGTTGGAAGACAGGAAGGCTAATCCTCCTGAGTACTGTCACTTTATGAAAGAGATTTATGAAGCAGAGAATGATGAAGAGGGATGGGAGCCCTATGCTGGGTTTGTTGGTACCTGCCAGACACCAGAGAGAAGTGACTCAGATGAGGCGCTGCAGCTGAGAGAGCTGATTAAAGAGTTGACAGAAGCGCCAGAGAACCTGACCTTTATCAGGAACCTCCTGAGGCAAAAAGTAGGGCGGGTGTGCATGTTGTTTCTTCAGAAGCCTGGACTGAGGGAAACCTATTGGAAGAAATACAAGATTTGAGAGCCAAGGTGGGGGACCTACTACAAGTCACACAAACCACCAAACGTGGTGGAAGCCCAGAGGACCTAGAGCACAAACCACAAGTCAAAGAAGAACTGCAAAATGCCTCTGATGTACCCAAACCGGGAGATGGCCCGCAACCACCCTGAGATCCTAGAGAACAAACGTTTTGCTACCATTGTGGGGAGGATGGACACACTCATTTCTTTTGTCACTCAACAGAGAATCTGAGGAAGGTGACTACTAGACTATTAGCCTTGATTCAACGGAACAACAACCGGTCACCAGATGGAGTGGCTCAAAAAAGTTACTCCTCAAAGGCCACTGCCAAATCGACATCTAAGTTGCACCACCTGAATGGTCTGAGGTGGTGGGTCCTTCAATGGAAACAACAGTCAAGGTGAATGGTGTGTCCATGAGGGCTGTGCTTGACAGTGGGTCTCAAGTGACTATAATGTTTCAAGACTGGTATCAGAAGTACCTACCGGATGTGTTTCTACAACCCATGGAAGGTTTGCATGTCTGGGGGTTGAGTGAGAAGTCATATCAGTACTTGGGGTATATACGGATCTGGCTGTCTTTTCCTACTTCGGTAGCTGGAGTGGCGGAACAAGTTGAGACCCTAGCCTTAGTGTGTCCCCCCACAGTACTGTACGATGGGGTTCCCCTGCTAATTGGGACCAATGCTCATATGTTTGGGAAACTGGCACAACTCTGAGAAACAGGGGCACCGGACTGGGAGAGCTCTAAGAATTCCTGCCCTGATCAAGAGGGCCTATGATTTGCAACAGACTCCTAAGGAAGTGGACCTGGATGAACCGGTAGGGGTCATGTGGAAGAAGGATCCTGATTCAATGGTGCTGATCCTTAATGCCCAGTGTACCCTTCAGGGGGAGGTCTGCCTATAGAAAGATGTCAAGAACAAAATACTGATGTTGGATGCACCAGGAGATGGAAAATTGCCAGAAGGATTATTGGTCAAGCCCAGCATCTTGCCAGCTCATACTCATGCCTACGCATGATGAGTGATGGTCCAGAGTCACAATGTGTCAGATCGGGAGATCCAGGTGAACAGAGGCTGCACCCTAGCTTAGGTACACTGCACAGACACTGCAGTGTTGCCTGGCAACAAGCACCCTGGTGAGACAGATAGAGTGACTCCCAACTTGTTTGACTTTGGTAACTCCCCATTGTCCGCTGAATGGAAGACTAGAATCAACAAGAAACTTGCCCAGAGAGACCAGGTGTTTTCATTGAAGGAATGGGACGTGGGATGTGTCCAAGGTGTGCAGCATCACATACGCCTGCATGATGAACGACCATTTCGAGAGAGGTCTCGGCGCCTGGCTCAGAAGACATAGATGATGTGAGAAGACACCTGCAGGAAATGCTTGTGGCTGGTGTGATACAAGAATCGAGGAACCCATATGCTTCACCCATTGTGGTTATGCATAAGAAGAATGGGTCCATGAGAATGTGCATGGATTATCAAACTCTGAACCGGCGGACCATCCCCGATCAGTACACCATGCCCTGTATACAAGATGCACTGGACTGTTTGAATGGGAGCAACTGGTTCTCGGTGTTGGATCGTCACAGTGGATACTACCAGATTCCGATGGCCCCAGAGGACCGTGAGAAGACAGCCTTCATTTGTCCTTTGGGGTTCTATGAATTCCTGAGAATGCCACAGAGGATATCGGGCATCACGGCCACCTTTCAGCGACTGATGGAACGTGCGGTGGTAGATATGAATTTGCTGGAATGCCTGGTATACTTGGATGACGTCATTGTGTTCAGGAGCTCCTTAGAGGAGCATGAGAGTCGACTGTTGAAAGTACTAGACCGAATGGAAGATTTTGGCCTCAAGCTGTCCATTGACAAGTGCCAGTTTTTCCAAACCTCTGTGAAGTATGTGGGACACATAGCATCTACAGAGGGGTTAGAGAATGATCCCAGTAAAATTGAAGCTCTGTTCACCTGGCCCCAGACCCACAATCTGAAAGAACTATAACGCTTCCTGGGATTCTGTGGTTACCACCACAGGTTTATAAAAGACTATTCCAAGGTGATTTGCCCACTTTTGAATCTTACCTAGGGTTACCCTCCCACCAATCATAAATACAAAAAAAGCGGCTACCCAAGGACCAGAGAAAGCATATCTCGACCCTGGTGAACTTTTTGGGCCGCTCTGGATGCCTGACTGTGAAGCAGCCTTCCACAAAATCATATACCAGCTTACCCATGCCCCCATCCTCGCCTATGCTGATCCCACCAAGGCCTATGTGCTGCATACTGATGCTAGTCTACAGGGTTTGGGAGCTGCGCTGTATCAAGACCATGAAGATGGTTTGAGACCCATGGCTTTTGCTAGTAGGAGTCTGACCCCATTAGAGCGAAACTACCCTGTACATAAGTTAGAGTTCCTTGCACTAAAATGGGCCATCATTGACCAGTTTCATGAATACCTCTATGGGGCGAAAATATTCGTGAAGACTGACAATAACCCATTGACCTATGTGCAGACTTCAGCTAAGTTAGATGGCACAGGGCATAGGTGGCTTTTTGCGTTATCTGCCTTTGATTATGCTGTTGAATACAAGTCTGGCCTAAATCATATTGACGCTGATGCCCTATCCCGAAGGCCCACTTCCAAGAGTGACTGGGTCAGGCTGTCTGAACCTGACATCCGAACATTGTTCCAAAAGTTTGATAGAGATGAACAGATGTCTGCTGACATAGTGGACTGCTTAGTAAATTGCTTGGGCCCTTCTGATACCTGCATACCAGCTGCGTACTGTCACTTCTCTACTCTAGGTATTAGTGCACTAACTCTATTTGACAGTGACAGCATTCAGTGGGCTCAATCCCAAGATCCTATGATTCAGTCAGCACTTGATGCCCTTTGTGCAGGGAAAGATGTGTCCAGGTTGCATTCCTCTGACTTGCAAACTGCTTTATTGTTTAAAGAAGGCCCCAGGTTGAAGTTGCTTAATCAATTGTTGTATATAGAGAGAGTAGATCAGTGTGGCCAAGTAGAAAACCAACAATTGGTCCTACCCACAGCCTTCAAAGATTTGGTACTGAGGTCCCACCACAATCATATGGGCCACCTTGATATTGACCAAACCCTTTACCTAGTAATATCTTGATTCTACTGGCCCAAGATGGCAGCCAATGTTGAGCACCATGTAAGGACTTGTAGTCGCTGCCTGCAAAGAAAAGCCCTGCCTCAGAGAGCTGCCCCCCGGTTAACATTACTACCAGCACCCAAATGGAACTAGTCTGCATAGATTTCTTAAGTTTAGGGCCTGATCAGTGAAACATTGGTAATGTGTTAGTGGTTACAGATCATTTCACATGGTATGCCCAAGCTTTTCCCACCAAAGATCTAAAGGAGTCTACCGTGGCCAACGTATTAGTGGAAAATGTCTTCGGCCACTATATTGCCCCTCAGCGGATTCATTTTGATCAAGGCAGAGACTTTGAGAGTCAGCTAATCAAAGAGATGCTCTCTCTCTATCGGGGGGTGTGAAAGTCAAGAACCACCCCCTATCACCCGCAAGGGGATCCTCAACCAGAATGCTTTAACAGCACCCTGCTAGACATGCTAGGCACCTTCTGCCCAAAAGATAAGCATAAATGGAGTCAGCAGATTGGCACCTTGGTACACGCATATAATTGCATGAAAAAAGATGCTACTGGGTTCTCCCCCTACTGCCTCATGTTTGGAAGAGAGGCCCGGCTGCCTGTTGATGTCTGTTGTGGTGTTTCTCCAGATGGGGTCCAAGTCGAAAACTATTTGCAATATATGCAAAAACTGAAAGCCCAATTGAACCATGCCTATCAACTGGTCCAGACAATGGCCACCAAAAGAAATCTAGCCAACAAAGAGAGGCATGATAGAAAAGTGAAGGTTCAAGAGCTCCGGCCTGGAGACCGCATGTTGTTGGGAAATTTGGGATTGCATAGTAAACATAAAATTGCTGATTGATGGCACCATCTTCCCCATGTAGTAGTAGGACAGTTGGATGATTTACCTGTGTACAAAGTGCGCCCCAAGAACAACTCCAGAGTCATCAAGACCATGCACCGTAACCACTTGCTACCTATTGGCCAAGTCATGATTGATGCTGAACCTTCAGAGATTGATTCCCCCTGGACTGGTGACTCATGCTGCTGCAAGAAAGAGACAAAGTCAACCTACCCCAGTGGTCCCTGATTTAAGGTTTTCTCTTTCGGCAGGCCCAGAATGATAGTGACTGTCAGTCCATTTCTGACAAAAAGTGAATGTGACCCTGCCTATTATCCCTCTTATAAACTGAGTCAGCTGTTTCAAGGCAATTCCATGATTTATCATGGGGATGAAGCTGGGCCTTCTGGACTGCCTAATCCCCTAGTTTCATCCTTGGAGCCAATACTCCCTGACAGTGAAGTGCAAAGCATCACATCTGAAGATGCTGAGTCTCTGTGTATTGTGGAACTGTTTGATTTGCCTGAAGGCGGGGCTGATGGTATTAATCTTTCTGGTGACATGCTGGAACTTGAAGAACACTGGGAGAGTGATGACAATCCTCCTTCAGTGTCAGAGTGTCCTCAAAATGAACAAAGTGTTGTGGAAACAGAGCCTACAGAACAAAGGGCCAACAGTGCTCCAAGTCTGGACATTCCTGCCCAGGCAGAGGTACCCCTCCCCAGTGATGAAAGTCCTCAGATCAGTGCTGAGAATACAGAGTCTGTGATTATTCCCCTTAGGACTGGTCAAGCTGTCAAGCCAGTAGTGCGTTTCAGTTATGATCCTCCCTGGAGGCCAGTGGATTTGCCTCTCAATGTGGTCCACAAAGGGGTTTATGTTTCTCAGAGTTCACTGCCCAAACTGAGCCTAAGTGCCAATTCCAGGTTGATTGTTCTTTCCTCTAGGTATGGTGCCTCTGTACCATCTAGACCCAAGTTAGCTGGTAGGGAAGGGCCCCCTCTTATTCTGTTTAATGTACAAGAAGTTATTACATGATTCCACATAGTAATGTGTAAATTACCTACGTGAAATATGCATGACGTGTTGTTGGAATGGATATGGTATTATGAAGTGTAGTGAAAATGTGTAGTAAAGCAGTAAGTTTATGTTAACTGATGCACGATGGTACAGACTTAAAGCGGACACCATGTTTTCTCCAGGCAGGGAAAGTTGTAACACCCCTAAAAATGCGGGTTCCCAAAAAGTCTTCGTAGAGCTTGCCTAAATGCTCACTGCCAGGCTGGGGTCCTGCGTTTTAGCAGTTAAATGTTATTGCCAAAGAGTGCCTGTGTAGCCTCTATGTACTGTCACTTTAAGAGCTGCCTAGCTTGCAGTAATAATTAATCTGGAAGGGGGGCTGAGTGTTGTCATGCTTGAGTCCCACCCAGGCAGCCAGATAATCGCTCCATTTCTGCCATCGCTAATTGTGCAGAGGAAGCCCTGTTAAAAGATGTAACTGTTTGCTGACCATTTGTTAGGGCAGTGAATATATTGCAGTTTGTTCTAACCTGTTTCTTTGCAGAGAGGATTGTTTTGATTATCTCCACCATCTTGGTCCCAACTGCCGAACTGGACCAATCAGTACCTTGGGACTCTAAAATGGAGCCTGCTTGAAGGGACAGTGTGGAGTAAAACTGTGGGAATTGTAGTCCTGGGGTGTTGGCGCCTTTTTGCACCTACAGCGGGAGCTTTGTTGTGATTGACAGGTGAACCAACAAACCAAACCTTTTGGATCTTGGGAACCCCCCCGAGCTGTCTGCTGGTTAGCCAGATCTAATTGGGAAGCTGAAGAAGCAACAGCTCGAGACAGTCAAGCAGCCATTTGGCGTAGTTTGCGCAGGAGAACTGTGGAAAGGATAGGGTTTCAGCCTGCATTTCTGCCTGCTGCCCTGAGAGGGAATGAAAAGTTATTTTCAGACTAAATATGAGTAAAGAGCCATTGCGTTGTAACCAGGCTTCTACCTGAGGGAGACCGAAGATTTTTGCTGAATGCGATCGGCCTGCCAGAAATTCCAGTCACTGCTGAACTGCTGATTTGTGCAGAGAGTTGTGCGATTGTGACCAGAGCAGGATTTCCTGGTACAGTAGAAGTTCTTACATATAAATGTGCTGTGCATTGAAAGCGGGTCATGATTTGGATCCCCACAGTGTGAACTATGTTCCTCTTGCAGGAAACTGTATCTGGCTCATTAGGACTGAATCCGTGATTATCTCCATGTGGCTGGGCCTTGCCACGAGGGCCCTGCCAGACTACCCCACTGCACAGAAAAAAAAAAGCCATCGACAAGAGACCCGCCTGGGGCTCAACCCCCTGCTCCACGCTTGAACAGGAATGACGCCTTGGCGAATCATGTGGGACCTGCTTCTCCTGGCACTCCAGATCAACAACCTGCTGTCTTGATTCTTGTCTGTCCTGTGTCCAGTCTTGGGTATCGTGAGTAACCATCAGGGTAGCTCCCTGCAACAACAGTTAATCTAAGTGTGTCATCTGATTTCTTTGTTGTTTCCTTTCTTCATGAACTGAGCTGTCAGACTCCGGATTACAAATAGTGTGTATTGTGCATATTGTTTTTTCAATCACAGGGCCCCAACCAGCTGCAACGCCCGCCTGCCTGCCCTGGGCAACGGTCCTGGCTAGCCCTCTTTTCATCCACCTGGGTACCCTGAGGGTGTGACTGTTTTAGGGACTCTGAATGCATGCATGGCTGTCTGATTAATAGAGCATTTAAGTGAATCAACCTAATTATGCCCCTTCCTTGTTCGCATCCCCTGAATAAATCAGATCTAACTTTTCCTGCATTCATACCTGACTATGGTTCCAGTTTGTACTTGAAGTATTGTACTGTGACTATTTGCTCTGTCTAACCTTTTTTTACACGGGGTCCCAGGGTCAAACTAGAGGGACCAGCCCAGGTGGTAAGTGCAAACAGTGTAGGTACTTGCAAGGTGTATCAGGGATATTGTGAAAGTAATTAGTGTGTACTATTTCAGCCACTAGCAGGGAACGAGAAGGGAGTTACAGTGCCCCGGAAGGCTGTGCCCAAGCTAGTTTAACCACTACCATCCTTGACCTCTGGATGGAGGCCCCTGTTTCAGAACTCAGGCCCCTTAACCTGCAGCTAGCCAAGCAGACAGAGGTAGTGGCCCTTGGGATAGTGTCACCTAGGGGTTACACATAGACACGATGGGAATAGAGGGGTAATACCCATGTTCTCATACACCATGGAGAAAAAAATACAGTGATGTAAATAATGTTACAACCTTTTTTAATTATCATTCACAGGTAGTACATAGTACAACAAAAATAGTAGTGGGTAACAACCCCATTATAGTGCATAGTACTGTACTCCAGAGAAACAGACTGGAAGTACATTAAATGCATACTCATAGAAATTAACTAAATACTTGGAAGTAGCATGTGGTGAAATTGAGTGAGCACTCCAAAGCAGTGTGAAGTAATTAAATACTAAGTAAAGCACACAGTTAGGAAGCTCTAGCCTTTAGTTTAAGCATAAGACATAATACTGAAGGCATCTATTTGTTTCTAAAAGTTACCTTAAGAAGCCTTTACAGAGAAACATTGGGAATGATGCTAAAAACTGAATACTTTTGAAGCTGAGTTGGTGAGCTGGTGATGTAAATAATAACTCCGATTTGTTGTGTGTGTTTTGTATCAATGCAGTTGTGATTGGATTGCTATATTGACATGTGTGGTTTTCTGCTGATGCTAATTGTGAGATCGCCATTATGTACTCGCTATAATGTTGATCGCTATTTTATTTTTGTGATTTTAACATAGAACCCTGTTATCATATTAATGAATGCCTGTAATACAGTCAGTGGGCTGCATTAGTGAAGTCCATATATTGTTGTGCTCCTGTACTGATGACAGTAACATACAAATATAGAATTTGAAGGCAGATAAGGACTGCTTGGCCCACCCAGTCTGCCCAGTTTTTCCTATCACTGCTGACAATACTTGATCTCCCACTTATCCCCCTTGTCTAATCACTAAGATTCCCTTATGCCAATCCCATGTTTTCTTGAACCCCGTTACAGTTTTTTGCCTCCACCACCTCCTCTGCTGGGAGACTGTTCCAGGCATCCATCACCCTCTCCATGAAGAAGTACTTCCTCACAGCTCCCCTCAGTCTACCCTCTCCAGCTTCATAGCATGGCATCTTGTCCTTGAGCATCTTTTCTTCTAAAAAAATGCTTCCCTCTTGAACCAGATTTATACATATGAGGTATTTGAAAGTTTCTGTCATATCCCCGTCTCCCCCGCCTCCTCCATGGCGTACATATTAAGGTCTTTCAGTCTTTCTTCATTGGGTTTTTGATGCAGACACTGCACCATTGTAGTTGCCCGCATGTGTATCACCTTCACTCTCCTTTATTGTTCTTCTGGAGATGAGGTTTCCAGGACTAGGCACAGTAGTGCAGGTGAGGTCTCACCAGTGATCTATACAGGGGTAACACCACCTCCTTCATTCTGCTGGTGATACCCCTCCCTATGCACCCCACCATCCCACAAGTTCTCCTGACTGCCTTGTCACACTGCCTACAGTAGCTACCTTTAGGTAATCAGATATGATAACACCCAGGTCTTTCCTGTTTGGTGGTTGTCAATACCCCCACTCTCAAGTTGTACTCCACCCTCGGTTTCTGTGCCCTAAGTACATGATTTTGCACTTTTTTTCGCTGAAGCCCAGTTGCTAAACCCTTGACCACTATTCTAACTTTTTCAGATCCCCTTTCATTTTTTCCACCCCCACCCCCAGAGTGGACACCCTATTGCAGATTTTGGTGTCATCTGCAAACAGGCAGACCTTTCCATTCAGCTCCTCTGCAATGTTGCTAATAAAGACATTAAAGAGGACCAGTCCTGGTACAGATCCCTGTGGTACTCCACTGGTCACCCAACTTTCCTCTGAGTAAATTCTAATTAACAGCACCATCTGACTCCTATCCCTTATCCAATTACTTCCCAAGTTTACCACCTTTGGTTCCACTCCTAGGCTACCCAGCTTGCTTACTAATCTCCTATGTGGAACAGTGTCGAAGGCCTTGCTGAAATCTAGATAGGCCACATCCATTGCTCCTCCCTGTTCCAATTTCATGGACACTTGGGCAAAGAAATCTATTAGATTCATTTGACAGGATCTCCCCCTGTGAATCCATGCTGTCTCAGGTCCTGTAAGCCAATGGATTCAAGGTATTCCATTATCCTTTCTTTCAATAGTGATTCCATAAATTTCCCCACCACTGAAGTCAGGTTGACTGGCCTGTAGTTGCCAATCTCCTCCCTACTTTCATTTATGTGAAGACTGCAGTAGTGCAACAAGTTAAAGGATAACGCACAGCTGAGGGACAATGCTCACACTTTCACCCTGGTTGTTGGGCGATCACTAATAGTCTTCGAGTTGCAAAGTACCACATGAGAAAGATGATGACTGACATGACAATATTAATTTCTGCATATTTTTCAAAGTCTTACGATGTGTGAAATTGGAAAATTTCACCTAGAGAAATATTTTACGTAATTCCTGCATTACGCAAAATTTTTCACACAGGTGAAATGTAATTTGGCCTCTGATTTCGCTTTCGCGTAATGTGAAATTTTGCCCAAATTCACCAATTTCACTTTCGTATAAGAGAAATTTCACCATTATTCTGAATTTTGCAAATGTTTTTCAATTTCACCAGTGAAATTGCAATGCATTGTGGGTAGATAGCTGAAATATCATGTGCAGGCTGTTTCCTGCACAGCATATTGTCTGTTGAGTCTGAGAGCAGTTCAGTGTGGGGAATCATAGGCAATAAACCCTTCAAAAACCTCTTTATTTGATTTTTGAGAGTTAATTGCTCCCAAAACCTCAATTTAGTTCCTAGTGCTGCTAGTGAACCCTTTTTTTTTGTTTTTGTACTTTTGGATAATACTTAATTAAACTAAGGTAGTGTTTTCAGTTTTCTTTGTGTCTGTGTCTATGAGGGAGTTGAGTGGGGGAGGGTCGACCATGTGTGTGTGTGTGTGTGTGTGTGTGTGTGTGTGTATATATGAAAGGAGAACAAGCTAGTTCCTAATATTTGACAGATTTCTCACAAGTTGTGAGTGAGTTTCTGTAATTTCTTATAAGTCTTACTATTTTGTTGGTGTGCTACTTATTTGTTATATTTTTCTAACATATTGACCCTTTTTGGGGTAACCTTATCTGAACAGTTACTCACTCTGAGTAGTTATGTTCCTGTTTCCCTTTGTTTAATCACGTTTATGCTTTATTTTTGTATTGGAAGTATTCGTGTACATTGACCACTTGACTTGTCCATATCCAGATACACTGCATTGTTGCATTTCTCACATAAATTAAAATTGTGATCTAGCCTTTGCATTGCAGCATTCCTGTTTATCTATTTAATTTGCTTACCATATTAACCCTTTCTTCCCTGTTACACCACTGTTGTTTACTACCTGACCTTACTATATAAAAAACAACATAGTTTTCAAGAGAGTGGTGATCCCTGCACAATTTTTGAAGGTGACTTTGTTTATTTTAAATCTTGTTGTCCTTCCATCTGATATATCTATAATCCAAAACTGTATTTAGTAAGTACTAACACATTATAATACTTACTGTACCTTATTCAGACACCACTTATTTGAACTGTAGCTCGTATTTTGACTGTGAGGTGTTCTGTGTGTCAGTTTACAATTTAGTTTTCATGAACCTACCAGTACCTACCCAGTTATTATCAAGTTGTGTGATAATTATTCCATTTAAACTGACGCTTGATTGAGAACCACTAAGCATTTTTCCAGATTTACTGTACATCCTTGATGTGGTGAGGGTCTCTGTCAGTTTTGTATTGAAAATCTTTTACTTCTGTCTTCCTGTTACCCCATGTTATGTAACTCGTGTTTTTGTAATTGAAAAAATAAAATAGTGCTTTAACACTTGAATGGACTACAATAGCAGTTGTATGTAGTTCTACTGTATACACTACAGTGCAGCCACCGGTTCTGATTTCTGTTTGACCTTTGTAGATAACACTGCAGGTGTTTAATCACACTTTTCAATAGAAATACATAATAATATACTTCCAGAGGAAACCAAACGAAACAAGCATATAAATATGCCTGCCAAGAGACGTTCAACTTCAGGTAAATGTGCCTGGGTGGGAGGTGACTCAAAGAAGTCTGTTGGAATAAGCAAACTTATTTCTGAATCAATGCCCTCTGTGGGCTCTGCTGCTGCTGTGGCAGCCAGTAGAAGCACCATCAAAGTTAGAAGTGACTTCAACTCTGTGACTCATTTTTTTAATGCTCAATCTGTAGCTAGCATGCTTGTTTGGGATGATACTGGGAATAAGGGAGACACTCACATCAGTGGAGGCACAGATGTGCAGGTGGAGGCTGAAAAAGTTATCAGTGTGACTGTTGTTCCTGTTCAAGGAGGAGCTGATGGTGGTGAGGGTGATAGTGTCCCCTTCAGTCTGTTTTTCCTGGAGAAGGAGATAAAGAAAGTCAGCCCCCCCCCCACAGTGAGGAGATACCAGAGAAGGGAAAAGTTTCTCTGGAAGTAGACAGTGATAGGGAGGAGGATATAATATGTTTCAGTACAGATGGTGACAAAGTGTTGGATCCACTGTGAGAACCAGAATTGAAAAGATGAAGGAAGATGATGTATCCCATTAACATGACAAGACTAAGGATGAGGATATCAGCAAGCCTACAACAAGCAGTCCAGTTACCCCACCTCCCAAATATAACATGGTGGAAATCATGCAAGTGGCACAAAAAGCAAAAACTTCCACACCTTTGGCTCCACTGTCCAAGTCTCAGTGCCATGTCAAATCTTGAGGTGCAAAGTCCCTAGTTTGTTATTTTTTAATGCTTGATGCCACTGATGACACTGTGGCGATGTGTCAGCTGTGTCAAGCATATGTAAGTCATGGAAAAAAAGGCAGCCAGATAGGCACCGTTTGCCAGCATGCCCACTTGAAAAAAAAAAGCACCCATTGCACTGGCACCAACACCAGAAAGATACCAGAGCTGTTGGCGGGATTTCCATTGTCAAACTTAATGTTAGTGACAGCAGTGCAATAGAGCAGGAGGAAAGAGGGAGGGCTGAGTGGGTCATTGGAGGAGGAGTGTAGGAATCATTTCTCTCCCAAGCAGTGGGCATAGTAGCAGTGGAGCTGCCACTCCTCGAGTTATAAAAGTACACCACCAGGCACCAAATCCACCAGAATAACCAGTTTCATACATTCTGCACATCCCAAGCCCCAAGAGTCACCTGGCACCCCAGCAAGAACAACACTGGTGGCACAAGTAAAGCTGTTTGTTGACCCATTCCCAAGATGCAGTCCACATTGAAAAGTGTGTTTAAGTGGCATTCAGAGTAACCCCCATTCATGCTGCTGCCCATGAGATGAACACAGTCACTGCTTAAATGCTTGCCAGTGAACTGTTGCCCATTTCCTTTGTGGAGAATCCAGGATTCCGCTGTTTGATGGCCTCACGCCTGTCCCAAATGTGCCATCGTGAACATATTTCTCAAAATGTGCCAAGGCTGAACTCTACAGCAGAGTTTCACAGTCCTTCCTACATGCCATGAAACATTCTACCTCCAAATATATCCACCTTAGCATGGATATATGGACAAGTGGGCAAACAACGGGCAGCTCATATCTGTGCATAACAGCACACTGGGCACAGGTATCTGGGTGGTTGTTGATATGGGCCTGGCAAAGCTGCATAAAGCAAAACTGCAGTGGTAGCAACACACCTGGTATTCATCAGAATGCCACCATAACTATGCAAAGTGTTACTGGGTCTCACATTGGTGAGAAAATGCTGAATGTGCTAATAAATCATATTGATGAGTGGCTAAATGCACATTCACTTACAGCGGGGTTTATTGCCAGTGACAATGGCTCCAATGTGGTTAAGGGCATTACTTTTGGTGTTTTTTTCAGAGTTCCCTGCCTGGCACACTGCCTTAATCTAGTCGTGCAGCAATATCTGAACCACAATGAATTTAAGAAAACTGTGTCTGCCACCAGACACATCTGTGTGAACTTTGCCCATTCTGCAAAGGCCCGTGACCATCTGCATCAGCTGCAGCTCACTAACCATCTGCCTCAGCACCGTATGAAGCTTGATGACCAGGTGGAACTCCACAGTGTACATGCTGGACAGTCTGTATGAGTATTATAAGGCAGTTTCAGATCACCTACTGCTGCACACCACCCGGCACAGTGCTGGAGTGTCCATCACTCTAACAATGGAGCAGTGGCAACAAATGGATGGCAAAATGCACATTCTACATCCATTTGAGCAAGCAACACAGGCTGTGAGTGGGGACACTGCATGTATAAGTCGGTCAATGCCCCTTATACATGTGCTGAGGCAGACACTGGTGAATGTCTGTCACTAGATGGAGGCAAAGTGATGATCACAGTTCTGTTCATGTAATGGGTCACATGCTCTGTATACTGGACAGCAATACCCATACCTGTGGCATTATGCAGTCTAATGAGTTTGCTATTGCTACCATGCTGGATCCACGGTACAAACGTGGCTTGCCTGCCATGATTGAAGGGAGTCATGTGTGAGTGGACAAACTGACCAATTACCTTGTCAGACGAGTACATGGCGACAGATGAAAAATGCAGATACAAAAGGGCACATATACCAGGTGTTGCTACCACCACCACCAGCAGCTCATCACAGGCCACCACATCAGTGGAAATGGCAAAGTCACAGCACAACATGGCAGGTAATCCCATTTGGGATGCTCTGTACCAGGTGGGCATTGAAGAAATTGAATACAAGGAGGAGGAGCATGATGAGGCAGCAGGACTCAGGGCAGTACAATGTATGGTGGATGCCTCCATGGGAGACACCAAGGATCTTGGCATCACTGATGAGCCATTGGTGTACTGGAGCAGTAAAGTGAGTGACTGGCCTGCACTGGCATCTGTTGCTTTAAAATTCCTCAGCTGCCCACCATCCAGTGTCAGTGTGGAACTGGTGTTCAGTTCTGCCGAGGCCATTGTGCATGACTGTAGGACAAATCCGTCACCAAAGAATGTTTCCAGCCTAACATTTATAAAATTGAATCATGCTCAAGTTCCACATAACACAGTCATTTCAATGGCATTGCCTCAAGAACTGTGTCTCAGAGACAATGATGACAATGAAGACATCCACACTGGTGAGGCCTCTACTAGCAGGGAGGTAGATGAAGCCAATGATGACCAAATTTCCACCTGAGATGACTGCAGTCTTGAAGACTGCAGGGCTGCTTCATAGATGATGTGTCAGTGGAAGAAGGCTAAAGTTGTTCTGCTCCCCAACCACCACCAGCATGCCCCATTTCCACTGAATATGCTCTTTATATTATTGTTATATGTTTTAAATGTTATTTTGCTGGTTGGCCTGTGTTACACATCCTGTTAAACCATTTAATTTGATTACCCAACCTAGTAACGATGTTTACTTCATTTCATTTTTGAAAAATTAATTACCCCTACTATGCAAACTGGAATGAATATGTCATCTCAGCAATACACAATGACCCCATCAAGTGACAAATACTGAACAACATCTTCCCCATTTCCACATATACTTCCAGCTCCTCCATGAGACCATGAATGAGTGTTTAATGCATGTGCCACCACTATATATACGATGTAACAACTTAGTTGGACAGTGCACAGCCAGTACTATGTTACTCAGAAATGCATGCATACTCCATCCCGGTGTATACGATTAACCATCATATAATCCGCCTCCTTGTCATCCATCCTAATGTGTGTAACACAGACTCCGACAGTGTGGGCCATCACTCTCATACTGCCAAGAAATACAGCTGAAAATCTGTGAAGCTGACAGATGCATGCTCCAGCATAAACAGCAGTCACAGACCAATACATCAGTGCAGCTTCTGAGTCCTGCTAAATTACTCTTCTTCCTCCATCTCCAGCAGTCTTCCACCAAGAAGAACTGCAGCATTGCCAGCATATTTGGGGACAGTACATCAACATGCACGATGCAGCACATTCATTACAGCAAGCACACTTGGTGTCATTATCTCTCCTGCTGACCACCCATGATGACAGCATTGCCAGTACATTTTTGGCCAGTACGTCAAGCAGCATGATGCACCACTTTCATCCTAGCAAGCACACTTGGTGTTGTTTTCCTTCCAGCAAAGAAACAGCCACTCAGAAAGCAACACATACTGTATCATCATCAAGCAAGAAATATATATGTTCTTCCTTCATGGCCTGTCTTCTGGTCAACTGATTCATGGTAATTACATTTCATTTGTTGTCATGTTATTACTTATACCTCCATTGTGCTGTTATGCATGCCTTCGTTGTGATAGAATGTCAAGTATGCATGCAAGGCAGCACATCTTAATGTATAAGTTATCTTATGTATTTCCATTTCACTCTATGCAGGGTTTGCCATGATCACACCATGTGAGGCCAGGACCTCGGAATAAGGATGATGCATTGACATGGCACATTCAGAGCCGAGTCAATCCACATTGCATGTATCATTATGTTCAGGTCGGTATTGTAATTGTAACATTTTTCGCTTGTTAGATTTTGTGTATTCCATTCCAGGTATTGTACATCCTGGTATGTTTCACCATAGGCTCATAATTTAAATCATTTCAGCAGTGGGAAATTTTTGGGGACGTTGCCAACATCAATGGTAAGTATCAACACAGGTAAGTATCAATGCTAATTTTTTTTCTTTTCATACTTTTTCTCCACCTTTTTACAGATGACATTGGTTGAAACATCTGTCTTGAATCGTGACTGGTAAATTACATTTTCTGTTCAAAATGAATTTGTTTTTTAATATTGGTAACAGTGTTAGTTCAGGTAGCATCATAGTGCGGGTGAGAAATGGTTATGCTGCCATTTACAGTGTCAGCTGCACATTCGTGGATAAAAGTAATATATCCTTCATCTTACAGTGGTTCAGTCAGGGACTTCTTTAGTGACTTATTGGTGATTCCAGAGTTGCAATGGCAAAACACATAAGGATATCATCCGAGGTCACAATTTTCAAGTTTGCACAGCAGTATGTATAATATGTTTGTTTTCCTTCACATGTGTCTATTGATGATGATGACGTATGTTTTTAGTTGTCAGCAGTTGCCCACATCTCGCAGGTGCAGCACCTCGATCCAGCATCCACACACCAGGATGGAAGACTTGTATTTTGTCACCAATGCTGTACAGAGATGGGATGCATTGGCAAATGTCCACCAGAAAACTAGACAACCATTCCAATTGAAGTACTTTTACCTGACAATAAAAAAAAAATAAGACATTTTGAGCATTATTACAACTAGTTGCTCCCACCTTCCCCACCACCATCATTACATGAAGCAATACTTACATCAGGGAATGGATGTTAAAACTTAAACCCTTGACATGAACATACTATGTCTAATTAGCACAGCCAGCAGCCTGATTGGGAGGTAACAGATGCACCCCAGCAGTGGAATTCCTAAATATTGACAGACCCATATAGAACATAGTTACTGTCAAAGTCTGACATCTCTGTACTGCAGTAACCACAGCAAAAAAGCAATGAAAAACTTAATACTTAACCATATTCACCAACCCCACACCAACCCTCAACCACCTCCTCCACCACCAGCCCACCGAAGACCATCACAAACTTAAAAATACTTACCAGAGGTTACTGAACTGCACACAATTCCTGCATGTTGACAAAAGCAAAAAGAATACAATTACAATCCGACTCAGATATCCGAGCTGCAGTCACCTATCCCAGTAATGAAAACTTTAATACTTACCTTGTGCAATGTGAAATGTGGTGCATTCCAACATCCTGTATCCAAATCCTGGCATGCATGTCACGATGATGTTATCCTCAGCGCACTAGATAATATAAAATCAGTTAAAAACATATAGTAACTCAAGATGTCCCAATAGCAGCCCTCCATACCACTTTTCTTGTATCCAAAAAAATAAATACAGACAGATACTTACATGTGCAGGAGCAGCAGCTGTATCGATTGACTATGTGAAGATGATCCCCATGAACCAAACAAACCATTGCTCCACATGGCAACTAGTCAGAGCAGTAGGCAGCAGCTACAGGCAACATTAGCAGCACACAAAATGTCATTCTGTCCACACTGACTTAAAACCACAGAGCCAACAGAGCAAACCAGGGCAGCAGCATTGCAAAATAATAATTCCACAGTTCTCAATCAATTGAGAAACCAGCAGCAGGAGGAAGCAAATGCAACTTTAAGTAGCAGGACCATTTTGCAGGAGGCTTTATTTTTCTCAGCGTGGCAAACTGGCTTGTGTTGCATGTTAGGCAGTGTCAGTGGCAGCACCATGGTTAGGACTGAAAACCATTTTAAACGGTGCAGAAAACAGCAGGTATGGGTCCTGATGGTGGGTGTGAACCATGTAACTACATGTCTGACACCTGATTTAGTTCTGAATGTACCGTGCAATTTTTTTGGAAACATTTCTGGACACATACAGCCTGTGCTGCACTCACAGAAACAAGATGTGGCCTAAAAGCAATCATAAACAGTGGCCAAAATAGCATTTTAATGTCTGGGTGCTGGGGGGGGTACCATAAAACATTAGGGCTGACACCAGATTTCAGTCTCAGTTTGATGTAACATTTCTTGGTCAACATCTGGACTTGTAGGCCCTGTTTGGTATGATCAGCGCCAAGATTCTGGCTGAAATATTTGGCAAACAGGCATGAAAACAACTATTTAATGCCTGGGTGGTGGGGGGACCACATCACATCCTGACTCAGACCATATTTCAGTCTTGATTTTATCTACCATTTTTGTTGTCACATTTCTGGACATGTGCAGCCTGTCCTGCACTCACAGAACAGAGATTCAGCATGAGATGACTTGTAAACAGTGGACCAAAGACTATGTTTTGGTTCAGGTGGTGGCTTAGGCGCCATATAACAAAATGGCTGACACCTGATTTAGGTTTGAATGTACTGTGCAATTTTTTGGGAAACATTTCTGACTTCTGGGCCATGTTATGCAGTGGCAACACCATGATTAGGCCTTAAACCAGTGGTAAACAGTGGCTAAACAACATGTTTTGTTCTGAGTGGAAGGTGTGCAACATATAACAGCAAGTCTGACATCTGATTTAGGTCTGAATTTACTGTAACATTTTTTGAACACATTTCTGGACTTGTGTGGCATGTTAGGCACTGGCAGCACCACGGTTAGGCCTGAAAACCATTTTTAAGCAGTGTAGAAAACAGCAGATTTTGGGCCTGATGGTGGATGTGAACCATGTAACTGCATGTCTGACACCTGATTTAGGTCTGAATGTGCTGTGAAATTTTGGAAAACATTTCTGGACTTCTGGGCCATGTTAGACAGTGACAACACCATGATTAGGCCTTAAACCATTGGTAAACAGTGGGCCAAACAACATGTTTTGCTCCGGGTGGAAGGCGTGCAACATATGACAGCATGTCTGACATCTGATTTAGGTCTGAATTTACTGTAACATTTTTGGGGACACATCTCTGGACTTCTGTGGCATGTTAGGCACTGGCAGCACCACGGTTAGGCCTGAAAACCATTTTAAGCAGTGCAGAAAACAGCAGATTTTGGGCCTGATAGTGGATGTGAACCATGTAACTGCATGTCTGACACCTGACTTAGATCTGAATGTCTGTGCAATTTTTGGGAAATATTTCTGG
Organism: Neoceratodus forsteri; assembly: GCA_016271365.2. Lineage (NCBI taxonomy): Eukaryota > Metazoa > Chordata > Ceratodontiformes > Ceratodontidae > Neoceratodus > Neoceratodus forsteri. Next base: position 402,123,839 of record CM057455.1, on the reverse strand, counting down.
ACTTCTAGGCCATGTTAGGCAGTGGCAACACCATGATTAGGCCTTAAACCATTGGTAAACAGTCGGCCAAACAACATGTTTTGCTCGGTGGAAGGCGTGCAACATATAACAGCATGTCTAACACCTGATTTAGGTCTGAATTTAATGTACCATTTTTAGGAAACATTTCTGGACATGTACTGCCTGTGCTGCTCGCAGAAGCAAAGATGTGGCCTAAAACCAATTGTAAACAGTGGCCAAAACAGCATTTTAAGGTCTGGGTGCTGGGGGCTAGCATAAAACATCAGGATTAACACCAGATTTCAGTCTCAATTTATCTACCATTTTGATGTCACATTTCTGGACATGTACAGCCTGTCTACACTGCAGAAAAGAGATTCAGCGTGAGATGACTTGTAAATAGTGGAACAAAGACCATGTTTTGGTTTGGGTGGTGGCTTGGATGCCATACAACAACATGGCTGAGACATGATTTCTGTCTGAAGTTACTGTAACATTTTTGGGAAACATTTCTGGACTTGTAGGCCCTGTTTGGCACAATCAGTGACAAGATTCTGGCTGAAATACTTGGCAAACAGGCCCGAAAACAGCTATTTAATGTTTGGGTGGTGGGGTGGACCACATCACATCCTGACTCAGATCATATTTCTGTCTTCATTTTATGTACCATTTCTCCTGTCATATTTCTGGACACCTATAGACTGTCCTGCACTAGCAGAACAGAGATTCATCATGAGATGATTTGTAACCTGTGAACCACAGACCATGTTTCGGTTTGAGTGGAGGCTTGGGCACCATAAAACATCATGGCTGAGACCAGATTTCTGTCTGAATTTAATGTACCATTTTTTAGGAAACATCTCTGGATATGTACCGCCTGTGCTGCACTTGCAGAAACAAGATGTGGCTTAAAACCAATTGTAAACATTGGCCAAAACAGCATTTTAATGTCTGGATGCTTGGGGGGCACCATAAAACATCAGGATTGACAGCAGTTTTCTGTCTGAATTTGATATAACATTTTTTTTAAAACATTTCGTAACATGCATTGCCTGTGATTCACTCATTGGAACAAGATGGGGCCTAAAACAATTGCAACCAGTGGCCCAAAGGCCATCATTTCGTCCATGTGTGTTTGGGTGCCATAAAAACATAGCTGAGACTAGATTTCTGTCTGAATTTAATTTATCATTTTTCCTGTTGTATTTCTGGACATGTATGGCCTGTTTGGCACACCATGGAAGCAAGAGGCTGTGTTAAACTTTGGTCCAAGTGCACATTTTGGATCGGGTACTGGTGGGGCACTATAGAAAACATCATGAGAGGACGGGAGGGACACCAGTTGAACATTTATGACAACTAAGCCCAGGGGACTGTTGTTAAGCACAAAAAACATATCTATGTTTAACTTTGCAATACAAGTACTGCTAATTTAGGTTTCTATGTTGTATATGTATTCAAACTTATGCTGCAGCTGCCCACAGCAAAACAACTGCCACAACATCACATAGCTTTGGGAAACAAAATGTGTTCATACAAACAAATTACAATACTTGACATTTGTGGATAGGAGAAGGATTAACATAAAACAAGAAGAAAGGTACAGTGTTTTTAGGTAAGGTACAGACTGACTAACAGTAACATACATGACGGGGGGATATGTAGGGTATTAGGTGCAAGGGTATTCATATCTGAGAGGGGAAAGAGAGGTAGCATAAACAATACATAACACAAAACACTGGACAAGAAAAAGAAACAAGAGGATACAGAAAGAGGAAGAAGACTATATATATATTTATATATATTTTCATAATGTTTTAATTTTTTGACGGTGCAGATGAGGGAAGGGTGATAGTAGTAAAGCAAAGGCAGGAAAAAGAAAATAAAATTCAGCTGCTGGGCTCACTGCCTGCCTCACCTGCAAGCACATTACGGACCACGTATTACATGGCGCTGGCACCTGGCCCCGATTCCACCCTGCAACCACCACCACAACTAAGCTCTGCCAGGAGGTCCAAAACTTTATGTTGGTCTTCCAGCAGTTTCTTATGTCCCCCGACCTCCTGGTGGAGCGCATCAAAATCTTGGCACAGAGCTGATACCTCTCACTATACTGCCACCAGGTCTTCTAGGTTCACAGGAGGGCTGGCTGGGGCTGATGCAGGCTGACCATGTTCACCTCCAGCATGAACCCAGCACTGCTGCTGGCTGTGGGGTGAGGTGGATGGGGTGCTGCTGCTGCTTCTGCTGCTGATTTGATGGCACTGGCTACAACATCTGGGATGTGGCCCTTCCTCCTGCTGGCCCCTTCCCTGGGCCACACTCCCTCCTGCTGATGCCAACTCCTTGCTTTGGGAGCCACTCTGCAGTGTAATGGTGCTGCAGATGGCTCCTTGGCCTCCAGTTGCATAATGGCCCCTTGCTTGCCCCTTCACACAGATCTGCTGCACAACTTGCAGATCACAGCACTGCTGTCAGTGTTGCTTACTGTGAAAAACACCACACAGCAGACCCTTTATGCTGGGGGAGGTTGGGGCACATAATCCTGCTGGGGCATTACTCTGTGGCTGCTGTCTGGGGCCACATGCTTCTGCTGCTTCTGATCATGGGGGCTACAGGAGCATTCTTCTGTTGTGTTGTGGATGTGGAGGGGACACATCATCCCTCATGCTGCTGCGGGGGGGGGCAATGGGCTCATGCTGCTGCTGGTCCTGGAGGTTTACAGAAGGATTCTGCTGCTGGGTGGTGCATGCTAAGGGGGCAATATCATCCTCATGCTTCTGACGGGGGAGGCAATGGGTTCATGCTGCTACTGCTGGTGCCAGGGACTGGTGGCTACAAGCTCTTTCTGGGCCTGGGAGGGTCCTCAGCTACCCTAAATACCCACCTGTCAAGACAGACAGTGTGTGCCTTCCCCAAGTCCCATTGCCCTTACTTTTCCTTCCATCATTTAAAAAAGGTTTCCTATCCTAACAGAAAGGAGAGAGGAGTCACACACACACACACACACACACACACACACACACACACTCAATCTACACAGACATCTAACAGAAATTATCAACAAACACAATCAAAAGATATATTATGAACAATAAACTGTGTAAAAAATACACGCGATAGAACACACAGACCCAATAACTTTACAAAAGGCTCTGCTGCTGGCTTCCTGCTTCCTCCAAGTCTCCAGCTACACATAATGGAAATGAATCACTCACTTCCTGCCTGTATACAGTCACCCATGTGACCTGCAGAAAGTAGGTCATGTGAAAAGCTCAGTTTCGCCGGATTTTGCCGAATAGAAGCAAGCGAAATCTAAAAGGAAATTTTTCGCTAAATTGTAGCCACAACAGCGTAATCACACAAAATATTACATGTGGCAATTTGTGATTTTGCCAACATTCCACAGGCGAAATTAAATTTCACAACATCTCTAGTCTCGATTCTTTTACACTGTAACCTTTTTTAGTGATACTACACTGAAAATGCCAGTAAACAAACATTCAAAACTAAGAGGGTAAAGAGAAGTTGTCTCTGTATGTCACCAATGCAAAAAGGTGAACCATCCATTGGTCCCAGATAATCATCTTCAACTTAAGGAAATGTATTGCTTGGTATATAAGTGGCACATTTTACTTAATTGGTGTGTTATTAAATACTGATATTAAGCAGTGTGTAACATATACCTCATTTACCATCTGCATAAACATATTAGATATTTTCATCAAGATTTCGGTGCTGTCTTATTACCTATTGTGAGTTAATAGTGCTATCTTACAAGTTCAAAGTGCAAATTGAAAGAAAAATTGAATACTAAACTAAGCAGCCTTTACAAAGGTGATGACATCACAAAAGTTATGAGGCGCACTGAAGCCAGCAGATGTGAGATGCTTTGTGGGTCACTGACTAAAGTTTGCTATTTATTTTTTATTTTGTGTTTTTCATTTTGATTACAAAACTACCAGAGCACTGGCTATAAAAATATTCCTGAGTTAGGTGACTGTGATATGATTTTAGTGTCACAACTTACACGTAGCACTTTTTTTTTAGTTTGCTACTTTTTGTCATTTCTATAAAAAAATAAAAGTAATACAAATAAAACATAACATGGGTGAGAGTGAGATGACAGAAATACATTCATTTGTTGTAGTTAATCCCTTCTGTCATCACTCGTGGCTTTGCCTCTTATGAGGTCAGGATGTCAAGTATGAAGATATTTCTAGTATTTAAATGATCAGCTATGTCATATGCCACAGTGATTTGCACGCATCATGCCCTAAAAATAAATGTTGTTTAAAAACCATGTTCTGAGTACACCACCTAACAATATTTAGATATACACAAACATTTGTACTGTTAATAACATGGTGCTCATTGAGGTACACAAAAAAGTGATCCTCAGCACATGGCACAGCAAATGTGCATAATACTGTGCAATGTGGCTAGTAAAAAATTAAAAAAAAATAAAATAAAAATATTACACCAGCAACTGTGTAACTGTACTCACAACATGACTGAAGGGTGTCTATCAGCCAGCCATGTGCCCTGACGATGAACACAGTTCCCTGTCAGGCTTGGTGGCACCTTAATACTTGGTCTGAAACAGGTTTCTCAGGAGTGTGGTTGCACAATTAATGGATTGTGGCTTGTCAATGTCTGGAAGTCAGTGAATGGACATTTACCGAGCATACCAAAGATTTGTGTACGGAGGGGTGTACAAGCAAAGACACTAAATATGATATGAATGCAACCCTCAGGGCTCCATCCTGGGTCCAATACTTTTTAGTCTCTACCTCAACACCCTCCCCAGCTCATGTACCGGTAAAATGCTCCTCAATGCTGATGATGCAGTCCTCATTGCCTCACATCCCAATCCCACCTCCCTCCAATTATCCCTCCAGCAAGATTACAACCAAGCCGAAGGATGGTTCGCAGACTGCAGACTGGTCATTAACCTAAAGAAAACCAAATCAAAATGATCTTCTCCCACCACCAAAATAAAGCTAAAATACCCCTCTTGATTATCTCCAGCACTCTGCGCCGCTAGAACAAGTGACCACATACAAGTAGCTAGGCATCACATTCGATACTACCCTCTCCTTCCACACCCATATTAATGCCCTGTCAGCCACCATTAACTCTCGGATTGGCCTGCTATACTGGCACAGGGACTGCCTGTCTCAGATTGCCCTCAGGCTGGCCATCACCTCCTCCATCTTGTCCCTCGTGGACTATGGCTTGCCCATCTACGCTGCAGTTGACAACACTGCCCTCTCCAAAATTCAACTCTCCATCAATAAGTCCTGTAGGCTCCTGACCAGTGCCCCCAGCTGAACTCACACCTGCCTTCTCTATACTACCACCAATCTTCTCAACTTTGAGGAGAGACTGCTCTACCAGACCCGCCTTCTCGCTAAGAAATCTCTGCTAGGACTCTCTCCCCCGGGGGTCTCCACCTCCCTACATCAGCCATCTTCATCTGTCACCACCCATAGCTCTGTTAAGTCCACTTTCAAGGTGTCCAGAACCAAGAGCTCTCTTGCCCAGAGATCCTTCCTCTACCAAGCCCCCACCTGGTTCAACTCCCTCCCTCCCTAGCTGCATCTCCAACTTGCCAAAAATTGGCTCCTTCAAAACAGCCTTTTGGAACCATATCTTTAATACCTGCTGTTGTAGGTGCAACTAACCCCCTGTTGTAACCTGTGGTTCCTGCCCGCCTTGTCCCCTGGCTTGACAACGTCAACTGGACAGCCTCTCCCTCCTTCAGACCTACCCCTTCCATACTAGGTCCAAACAGGGATGTAACCCACTGTCTTCTCTGAAGACCTACTGTATCTATGAGTGTAACTCACAATTTTGTAACATTATGTAACCTAAGTAACATACAAACTACTACATTATGTAACCTAAGTGTATCTATGTTAAATGTTCCTTTTACTGCACTTGTAATGTTATTCTCTGTTTTAATCTGCACTGTAATAACTGTCTTGATGTCTGCCCCGATGCGAGGTGCCTTTTGTTAATGAGTCTCTGACTCAAAGGTTGTAAACCCGATTTGTAATGAATAAATAAATGAAATGAATAAGCATACCTACTGTCAGTTGCCTTGGTACGCTATTGAATCTACTAGAGTTGCAAACATACATGTATGTCAGCTACTGCTGTTTGTTATTTACATAATTCTAAAAGCTCATGATAGAACCAACCAATATTCCAATTCACACCTGCAGCACAAAGGGGTTTTGTGAGTTTACTGCTGTTTATAAATGTGTTTCACCATACTGAAAGCATACATTAGGGAATGTATGTAACTGAAATAAATATGAACAATAACGTATGTTAACTTTATGCTTTCAGTGTATGCATCCCACATTATAGATGAGGTAATGACGGTAGTGAAAGATAAGGAGAGAAAGAAAATGAAGCTGCTTTGCAATACAAGAATGAATCCCCACCATTGTCATCAACATTCAGTGATGTCAACAGAGTTGCAGAGGTGGAAAACTACAAAACCAGCTTTCCAGACAAAACAAATTGACATGTTACATGGTTGAGTTTTCGATCACATCCATCTTTTCCCAAGATTATTCAACCTTGACAGTATCCTTTATCATGGTGGAATATGTACATTGGCTGTTCTGCATGAAATGAAACATAATGCTTATTGTACTTTTAAAACACTCTATTCACTTCTTCCTGACAGTTCCATTACTGTTTCATGCAATGCGAGATGTTTTATTTCAAAATATAGTTTATTAAATGCACAGAAGGTTGACTTGAAATATACCTTTATATTTTTACTGCTGAATACTTTTGGTACCCTGATCGATACGGCTTCACAGAACACATGTAAAATAAAAATTGATCAATCTGAACCACTATAATGTCTGAGGCATGCTGGCACCATATGTTGATAGTAGCATTCAACATTGACTGTGTAATATATGAAATTTGTATAATTTTTGCAGTGATAGACACATAAATGGGGATTGCATATGATGCATATTGGCACATCATGTAACAGTGGTGTACAATTTTACCACCTAGTTTGGCACTGCATCTTGCAGTTTTGCATGCTCCATAGTGAGGGACCACTGAGTAAGTTACTGCATCAGGAGAACTAGCTAACTAGAGTGTCATGACAGCATAAGGTTTTCATCATTACCTATGCAGCTGCTTCATGAATATGAATTAATTATGTGTGAAAGGCGATAATGACACTTAAACCCCACAAAAATAAGCTAGAAGTAACCAGCTAGTACTCGATGATGCAACCTGGATAACTACAAAACTAAAAATCACACCTGGTCCAGTGCAAATCCTTCAAAAGCTAACTGCACTATATGTACTGGAAGAACAAGTACTCATCAAGTCCATTGATTTAGTATTAAAAAGTGAGCTAACAACAAATACATACATCTTGAGGCAGTGATATAGACACAACAGCAGAGGACAAAAGTTGACTCTTTGTTCTTATCACAAACATTGGCAGTTTGTACCATGATGACAAAAGGCATTAGTTCCTGTTTTTTGTCTCATGGACTGCCCATGAGATGTTTGTGAGAGGAAAGCCCTTTACATTGCATAAGAAAAAAAGAGTAGTTTTTTGGCATACCACTATTCTGTCTATTCCAGTGCTTGAGCATGTATGTATCTATTTTATCTTACTTTTGGTACTAAATAGATGGATTTGCAGGACCATGGTTTTCCATTTTACTCATAACACCGTAAAAATCACGGAATCCTGTTTGTTTTGTGGATTTTGAATTCTTGAACAGGTGCCTCATGGAAATAGTATTTCACTGCACAGAATCCCTAAGATTTCACTTCTTTTTAATTTTTTGTATTTTCTCTTTCCATGCCCCCTTCTTACAGCATCAGTCTCCACTTTCTGAGATCCCAAGGCTGGGTATCCCCTAGCTTCACCCTTGGTAATGCTTGGGAGCTCCTTTGGGCCTGCATCCATCCTGCCTGGGTTGTACCCCCAGGTGGGAAAGGAGGGAACCCCAGGTCACCCCTCCACAGTCCCTTAGTTTGTGTCAGGTAGCACAGTGGGTCTCTCATGGAACCTGGTTATGAAGTCTGGGGCAGCTGGATCCCTTCTACTAGTGGCCAATGTGGGATGATTCTTGCTGGTTTTCTGGTCTTTGTCCCTGAGGGCACTGACACTCGTAGGGATCCAAGGAGGTAGGGCACATAGAGACATGCCCCTGCTCCAGATCCTGGCTAGCATCCTCCCCTCCCAATTGCTCTGCAGCCCCATTGCACCGCCACCACCCATGGTCACCCAGGTAGTAGTAAAGCAGTAGAACCTGCAACCCACCCTCCCGGGAGGAGGAGGAGAGCCACCCCCCGGGCACTCAATCCTACTTCTCTGGCCAGATCTCCAGCAACCCAAGTTCACTTTCTACCCCAGGTCACTGGCATTGCAAGCAGTAGCACTACTGCAGCACTAGTGGGTTGGCTGGTCCATATTTCAGCATTTTAAAATAAATACTGCTGTGCTTTGCATTCTTTCTGCTTTGATGCATATATAATCAGGAAGGAAACCACCTGCACTGCTTTGTTGTAACCAGCCATTCATGTTAACCACACATTCTTCCCAACAGGTATCTTTCCATCAGCTGAGGACTGCTTTCCTTCCTGAAACCACAGCTTTCATTTAATATGTGCCTAAACATCTTTTACTATTTATATTACACTGGATGATACAAAAATAAATACAAGTATCAGCATACATGGGCAGGGTCATTGGAAAATTGCTGGAAAAGTAACCTGAAATTGCAGAGATTTTTTGCAAAACTTTTGGGGAAATTTGCAGGAGTTCTGCTATAGAGTTCTACCATAGACTCTGAGTGCTTCACACTGAATCCTTTACTGTATATTAGTCAGCATAAACTACTAAATGAATAAAATGGACACTTGAATATGATTTAAATATGAAGAAAAACTTATATTCTAACATGTATTCTAAATGGATAAGATGTGTTGCCTCTCTTCCAAATGTAAAAACGTCTGCCTCATACAGTGCTAAATAGATTCTATTTAGTGAGCCACAGAAAATCAATATTAAATAAATTCAGAATAAACAAATGTATCTGTTTCTGGATGTAGAATAATGAAGCCTGATCAAAAGCTATTTACAGTGCTCTGTCAACTATTCACCCACTTTGGTGTAAGACAACATAAGCAGATGGAGTGGCAAAAATTCAGTTTTAGTAAAATGTAAAGTGTTTAATGTTCATAATTTGCACTGTAGGTACTGTGCACCATTACTGAAATCATATATTAAAACATTATGTATGGGTTTTATTATGGCTGGCAATGTAGTCTAGTGGTTAGAGTAACAAACAGTGACTGAACTGGGTACATGCAGCAGACTTGGGTTTGATTCCCACAACCTGCACTTGCATACTGTGTGACTCCAAGCAAGTCACTTAACCTCCGCAGTGCTCCTGGGTCACCCCTGAAAACAGGCAGTTCTGCCTAGTGGGCCTTACCTGGTTTACAAATAATTAAAAAAAAATACTAATATGTGTTTACTGCATCATACAGTAGTCAGGGTACCCTGTAATTTACCTGAGTTTTACTCAGGCTGCAATGATTTTGTAAAGGTTAAGATACATTTTCAAATACATTTTATGTGTTTTATAAGCTTGTTTTTAGATATTAGTCAGGTTTTTATTGTATTCTTTGCATGTGAGCATCTAGGTTGTAGATTGCTAAGCACAGGATCACTGTTACCAACTAGCTTATTCAAGTTTATAATCAGCAGAGCCATCCGAAATCCTCATTTATTTGAATGAAAACTAGTCTGCATGAAAGTATGTTCACAAGGAAGAAAAATGCTTTACTAATTACGAAAATACTTTACAGTTAGTACCCATTTAGGTGAATGGGATCATTTGCACCTTTTCTGTCACTTGCTGTTTCAGTCTCTGTGACAACAAAAAGTTTTCTGATAGACTGCTTCAACAAAAAGCAAATGTTAAGTGTTTAAGTGTACTTATGCATGGCCAGTGGATTCTGTGAGCACATTCAATGACACACAGATGGTAAGACCCCAGCGGCTGTATGATGCTGGTGGGCAGAGCTGTGCTCAATTCACATCTGAGCTCAGACATGAAAATTGAGAGACACCCTTTTTAGGGAGGCCGAGTACAAAAAGTCATCCATGTGTTTGGGAGATCCATACTTTTCTATTTGAAGGTCCTCCACTAATCACTTGTGAATTTTTTAATTGAAGACACTTTATTTCAAAGAAGCAAATTCAGGCAGGTTTTTTATAGATTCTCCTGCCCCTTTGCCATCTGTTCCTTCAGGCCTGCCAAGGCCCTCTACCACTGCTGCTGAGTCACGAGCACCATCCTCTGCCCCTTATTGCCGTGCTATCAGATACCCTGAAGTAACCCTTCATTGGGTGGGCCCCTACCCCTGTGGGAGGCTACTATCAGAGGAGAATTTCCGCAAAGAGCTTCCTGTGTATCTTGGGCATGGCCGGGGTCAGAATGGTCACATGTGTCTGGGGCTTCAGGCTTATGGAGGGACCAGCAGCCATCCTCTGGTTGGCCAGTGGGAGTTTTCTCATTTTCTTGGGAGCATGACAAGCCAAATGATGTCACGGCACTAGCTGACATCCATCACGCTCCATCGTGCAGTGAGGGCTGATGTGTTGCTGTGCCTCTGGCTTCCACCAGGGGCCAGCAAATGCTGAGCCATGAACCACCCTCCTTCCCAGGAGAAGCGAGTGGTCATTGGACACCAGCTTCTACCCCCCAATGGCTGGCCCTTCAACGCCCAAGTCAGAGGTGCCACAGGCAGAAATGAAATTCAGGCAGTTAAATGACAGATAGGCAAAACAAAAGTGGTCCACCTTAGTGGTGGTGGTTCAGATTAATTCACATCTGAGTTCTAATAACAAAGAGACCAAGTCATTTATAACTTGTGCATGGGGTGTAGGTGCTGAAGAAAGGGATCATAGTGTTGTCACTACTGCCATCACCCCGAGGGATGTGGACTGCATTGTTGCTACTGTTGCTTATTGTTGCTACTGCCATCACACCTGAGGGGCATAGGCCATAGGTCTTCTGCCATCACCACTGGAGGATGGGGAATGTAGTACTGCTGCCTTCCCAACAAGGGGATGGGACCCATAGTGCTGACATTGCCATCACAGCTGAGGGATGGGGAATGTTGTACTGCTGCCATCACACCTGAGGGATGGGGGCCATAGTGGTGATATTGCCATCACACCTGAGGAATGGGGAATGTAGTACTGCTACCATCACACCTAAGGGATGGGGGCCACAGTGCTGCTGCTTCCATCATACCTGAAGGAGGGGGGCCATAGTGCTGTTGCTGCTGCCATCATGCCAAAGGGATGAGGGCTGTAGTGCTGTTGGTGCTCCCATCGCACCTGAGGGATGGAGGCTGTAGTGCTGCATCTTGTACTTAACATAACTTTAAATTGGTACATGGATGGAAGGATGTGCCATAGTGGAGGTCAAAATTGTTAAAATGCATGTTAGCAGAGTTAAAAATTGTTAATAAAGTACACAAAGCCAAACACAGGTAAAACTGGATTTTGGCTTAGCAGATACCGGTGAAAATACCATTTTTTACAATGTGCAAAATGGAATTATCCCTTTCTCAATCCTAGTAAACCAGTGTCCTTGTGGATTTGTACTGATTATGGTGAATAGATACTTGTTCTTGCAGAGCACAAAGTGCATGTTAACTTTTGCTGGAGGCAGTTGCACCAGATCTGGTGTGACTTTTGATAAGGATACATAACATTTTCAGGTGGCTGATTGTACCACTATTGGCTATGCAGTGTTTACAGTGTAATGCATGTCTACTGGTACACCCAACCAAACATCACCCATACTTCTTTATAAAGCAATATTCCTAGTGCTGTTGTGGTACACCAAAACACACCTATAATAAATACACAACTACCACAGGCAAACCCGATGACGATCCACAGCCAGACACAGGCTTACCACAATCATCAATTAACATTTAAACTATAGCATAGTGTTGTAATGAACCACCACTGGATTTCATCATAGCTCTCCAGCCCTGTAACAAGTCAGGAGTGTGCACCTCTACACACAAGCCTGACATCCTCCAGTGAGTGGCAGTGATCAAATTGGAAAAATGGAGGTTGGGGGCTGCCCCCTCTGCTCAGAGCACACACTGCCACCAGGGAGCTTACCTCTCTCCATTTTGGATAATTTTTATGTGATGGAAAAGGGCAAAAGAAGGCAGTGCAACTCATTGAGGCACAGATATAAGGAGGAATTTGTGTGACAACATGAACTGGGTGAATTATGAGTGAGACAGTGGTTGGCTGGGTGAGAAGCGGAGAGGATTGATTAGCTAATCCAGGTGAACTGTGGATCAAAACCAGACATGCAAAAAAGAAAGGATTAAATATGTATTAAACTGTATTAAGAAACAGAGGGTTATCTACTCAAAGATACTGTGTAGTGCATTGCCACCATTATATTGCTGGTTATAGGCATAAAACATAGTCTGAAATACAGCTGAATGAAGTACAACTGTGTTAAATCTGGGATTATTAGCTGCACATTCAACCTCTGCATCTTCTCTCCTCAAGGATGTGTAATTAATTTCCTGGCAGCATAGACACTCCAACTTGTCCTCCACTATGGAACAGTGACCGCAGAGGCACCTAAAAAATAAACAAAGATAATCATTATGACAGTCTTCAATACTGAATCAGCCAAAAAGTCAGAATGTACACTGTAACAAATTATATCTGTACTATGTTAGAGTTGATAACACACTCATGTATTATGCACATAACTAATGAATATTGAATAGTGTCAAAAAGCTATTTGTTATAATGCTTGAAATACATATTTTTGGAATTAACAGTGTAGTGGGGGAGTAGAGGCAATAACATCCCATGAGCTTGACCAACCAAGCATGTAGACATGTTTCAAAACTAAATAGGATTGTTCCTGGAGTTGTGAAATGTACAGGATATGGAGTCAAGCGAATGGTCTCATATCACTGGTGACAGTGGTCCACAGGAGCTTGTAACACAAGGCAAGTGAACTGTTGGCAGAACTGTCATCATGACCATGTGAGCATGTTGTTTGTTCTCTGGGCATGTAGATGGGTGGAGAAAACTGGCACATGGAGAAACGATGGACACTACAGATAGGTTTCTGTGAGGCAACTAGTGAGCACTGTGTTTGTGAAAGGGGGGAGTGGTGTCTTCAGATGGCATTTGCACAGCATAGTGTACAGTGTCATATTGCCTGGCACTGCTTACTTAATGCCAAATGGAACAAACTGGGGTCATGAACAGCAGATCACATATGGGCTGAAGTATATAGCTCCCAGAATTGACATGTTCTCTGTGCTCAACAAACACAGTAAACACACAGCACATGCAGATATGTGGTTTAGTTGCAGTCAAAGAACAAGGAGACTAGACATAAGACTAAATATAATGAGAACATAATATGCCAAGGACACGTGGGTCCTATTCTGCACTGCCGCATGTAGCCCAGTCCCTTCCAAACTCACCTTGGCTGTTTCTGGGGTCCGCTGGTCTTCCCTGGACACACCTCGAGGGGGCTGGCCTAGGTTCTTTGGCAGACAAGTAGTATTGGAAAAATAGGTGTGTGAAGTGCCTCCACCTGGGGTAGTGATGAAGAAGAAGAAGAATCAGCATTTATATAGCACATTTCATACACGATGTATCCCAAAGTGCTTTACAAGCAATGATAGACTGCTCATGAAGTGACTGAATATATAGTGGCGGCCATATCACACATCAACACCCACACACAGAGTGAACAACTGCATGAACTGTTTTATAGGAAGAGGAATGGTGGCAGGACACTGGGAATGTCCCCTACTCTTTGTGAAGAGTGCCCTGGGTTCTTTACTTCAACCTGGACTCTCACCAGGACAGCATCAGGATGGGTAGAAGGGACCTCGGTTTAACATCTCATCTGAAGGACGGCGCACCCAGCAGTACAGCACCCCCTAATACTGCACCCAGATGCTAGTGTTTTAGTCCAACCCAGTGTGAGATAAGAATTCACAACCTTCTGGTCCAGAGGTGGATATGCTACCAACTGAGCCACGCTGACACCCTTATAGGAAATACCTGAAAATAAATTACAGGTTAACACCCCCACCCTAGGAAAATATAGTTACTGTCCCCATGGTATCTTCCTCACACAACCACCATTCCCACTTTTCACAACACGTCACTGTACCAGAATGTATCATTAACAATTAATTTTATTTTGGTGGAAGGGAAAAACAGGAGAAAAATAGCATTAGAACTTTAACAACTGTTACAACACTACAACACTTGTACCCCACACAATCCCGACCTCCCACCCATGGGTGCACCTAGTTTAACAAATATCAGCTGCCCAAAAGTCTATAGAGTCACTTGGGTGGGTACCACACTGCCGATGCAGAAGACACAGGGGAGCTTTCCTTTGGGCCCAAATAACTTTAAACAGATAAAACTCTTCACAAAGCCACAGCCCAGGGTACTTATATTTCAGATGTCAAAGGTGGTGATAGAAACTTGTTTCACAATACTGAGCTGGTATCAGGAGTTGTTGATGCAACACACAGCCGTCTGGCTAAGCGATGATAAAAGCTGGTCTTCATCTGCCAGGCATTTCCAATCTTCTCCAACAGGGGGCCTTTGTATGTAACCTGGCAGGCCTCTCAACTTCTTCCTCTCAACTTGCTCTCTCCTTGTTCAGGTACAACATCTCTCCCTGCCTGGGGGATCACACTTTCAAGTCACCTTACTCTTTGCTGGCAGATACTGTGGATTTTATGTAGCAACCATTTCGGTCTCTGAAATCCAGCTGTAATTTTCATTTATGCTTTCTGCACTACAGGACAGTCAACTCCTTTGGGACAAACATCAGAAATCTCACAACTCAAACTGTTGAGTCTTCCTTCCCCAGCCACAGGTTCCTGTTTCAAAGCAGCTATACAAACTTCAACAGCGAATATCTCAACCACTGGTTCCATCCTTGGCAATGCTTTCAACTTCACCATGGATTTCATGATCACCACAAATTTTTGCAGGCACTGGCTTACTCTCTGAAGTAAAATTCAGTCACTGCAGCAACATTCATCGGCCACAGGTTCAAATCTCAGAAGCACTGTTTTCTCTCTCACTGCAGCACCCTTCTTCAACTGCAGGTTCAAATCTCAGCAACAACTTATCTTTCTCACTGCAACATCCTTCTTCAGTCACAGGATCACTGTCACCCAGGGAATCTCCTTAATATTTCCTTGGGGCTTACTAGTTTCTAGGTGCAGTGCAGCTTGTCCTATACTGAAGCCAACTAGGCCATGGAGCAAACACACAGGCCTTCAGGGCTAGTGAGCCCCCAGCATTCTTTCTTCTTGCTTCTGGCTGGGCTCTGAGCCTCCAGCAAAGGACCCCTCCCAGCAGACTAACAGTCCTATTTACTAGCTCTTCAGTAGTCCCTTCTAATTGGCTGCCTCACTTGTCCAACTAGACAAATGAATATTCATTAACCCTTCAACGCTTTATTGACCCCTTGCTTAGGTGCCAAAATTAGCTCTTCGCTTCCTCCCAAAAGTTCATTGGCAGTTCCAACAGCACTCTGAAAGATCTTTGATACTGACTGGCTGGAGCAGAGGGAAAGGAAAACATCATGACTACTGCATCATCAGTCCCAGCAAAGTCCCCACTTTTAAATATATATTGCAGTAATACCAAACATGTTTAACATTTATTTTCCCCTGGGGCTAATAGTAGCCTCTGCCCTTACACCAAGTTGCAGATCTTTAAATTGTTAGACAGCCTACAGCCTGTCACTGATGCCAAACACTGTTTTCCCCATGGCAGCAGGCAGGCTCATTAATATTCATAGGTGGCTAATTAGTATTTATAGCCTCTTCCAATAGCTGATGGGCTCCTTAAACTAAATTCATTTGGGCTCCTCAAGCACCTCCTCCAAGTGTCTGGACCCCAATTTACACATTTACATTGCAGGGGTCAGGAGCACCAGAGAGATTGGAGGACAGGCGTAGTAGTGGTGATAAAATCAGTGTGCACTACCGCCACCTAGCATATTTGTGAGGATACAGTATGACAGTACCACAGCAAATTCTCCTCAAGCCCCAAATTGATGGGCAGCATGACAGGGACTTGACAGAGAGATCAGGAACACAGGAACTTGGGCCAAGGTGGCAGTGATGAGCCCAACGGGGCTGCAGGGAAAATGGGAGCCAAACAAGTAAGCCCAATAAAGTTGGGGAGCTTACACACATATGATTAACACACTGGTGTAGCAGTTTTACTGTTTGCAATGCTGATGACCAAGGTATGGGTATGAGCCAGGACTAGAGATGGGCGAAGTCCCTAAAACTCGCTCATTGAATTTATTTGTGAATTGTGCCAAAATTGTGGAGTGCAATTCACAAATTCATGGGCATCAGATCGACCTGGAAGTATGGAATTTCACCCTAGAATTCCACACTCATATAAACTTTCCTGCTGTTCAGTGAGCACCCCCACCCCGCTTATAGTTGGCCCTAAAGAATAAATATATATATATATATATATATATATATATATATCCCTGTGTCTAGTGCCCCCCACAGAACAACAGCACATTTTTTATTCTCTCTTTATGCCCCTTCTCACCACAGTGCCTGCTTACCTTGGAGACTCCATGGCCTTGTACGTCCCTGCTCATCTATCCAGTTGCCAGTGCAGTCTATCCCATGAAGCCTTGGTTTAACCCCAGGTGGGTGCGAGGCAGGGCCCTTTCCTCCACCCCACGATCTGTGATTTCGCTGAGATCTGTCACTGGTACTGGCAGGGGCCGGAGATCAGGGCCTGAAGCATCTACAGGAGCACAGTGGTGTTTTCCTGCTTTCTCTGGGCCCTCCCACAGGATGTCAGCATGCTTGAGAGCCATGGGGCAACACACTCGGACTTGCATACACTCCAGCTACCGGTTGACATCCCCTCCCTTCTACTTGCTGACATGCTGCACTCACCTGTGGTCACCCAGGTGGCGGTAGAGCAGTAGGGACATGTAACCCACCCAACCCGGAGGAGGAGAGCAGCCTTGGGCACTCAATCCTCCTCCCCCCGACCAGCCCTCCAGCTGCCTGAGTCCATTCCCGAACCCAGGTCACTGGTGCCGTGAGCGGTAACCCTACCGATGTGCCGGCAGACCGGCTAAACAGCCCAGTTTTAAAAAAAATATTTATGGTTATTACTAAAATCACTAATGTCTAGTGGACCCCCCATCCAGTTAGGGAGTGCCCCATCAGCCAGACCACCGGCACACCAGTTGGATTTCCATTTGCAACACCAGCAACCTGGGTTCAGGAATGGACCCGGAGTCAGAGGGCCAGCAGGGGGAGAAGGACTGTGCATCCTGGGGACCGATCTCCTTCTCCGGGGAGGGAGGGAAGAGTGTCTGACACTTTACGGACCCCTGCTGGAGGCTGAGGTACTGCTGTGACTGGTGCCATCATGTTAGAGGGGTGGGGAGGATACTGGATGTCATTGCACATCCCCACCCACAGGGAGCAGGCATTGAAAAAGCCTCCCCAGCATGAAGACCCGCTCTGCCACTGCTATCTTCACTGCCTTTGATGTCTGCTGGAGGGTCCCACCCTTAGCCTCAATCGGGGGTGTAAGGCCAGCTTGCCAACAGCGTCTATTGGGAGGGGAGCCCTCATTACGGCCCTGCCCAGGGAGACAAACCTAGGCAATGGGGGGATGGCAGGCAGGGTGGGTATGAAGATTGGGGGGAACAAAAATAAGGGAGTACCCCATCAAATTCACCACCTCTTCCCCCACCCAGACTCCAAGCAGGTGACCAGCACATCCCTCCAGTCTCCACCACAGCTGGCCACCCAACTGACCTGGCTGGAATGAATGAGCCTGTGCTTGTACAATCACAGGCTCATTCATTCACCACAGTCACAATCCAGCTCATTCATTGAGCTTTCTTTGGGGGTTGCAGACAAGAGAGGAGGGCTGCTCTAGTTCCCAGCAGGGGATGTCGATATTGGGGGAGATGGTGTTGTGGACACTGGAGGGTCAATGAATGAGGTGGATTGTGAATGAGTGAGCATGTGCTTGTGCAAGCATGTGCTCATTCATTCCAGCCAGGTCAGTCAAATGGCCAGCAGTGGTGGAGAGTGGAGGGCTGTGTTGGTCTCCTGCTTGGGGTCTGGGTGGGGAGGGAGAGGGGTGGTGAATTTGATAGGGCACTCACTGACTAAGTGTAGGGGTGGGTCCACTAGACATCGAGTATTTTATTAATAACATATTTATGTTTTTTAAACTGATGCCGGCAATCGGCGGGGGGGGGGCACCAGACACCGGGGATTTTATTAATCAGATATATTTTTTTAATCTGAGGTCAGTGATCAGCAGGAAAGGGACCACTAAACTCCAGGGATTTTATTAGAGACTACATAGATATATATATATTTTTTTTTAAACTGGGGCTAGCGATCGGAGTGGGGGGACCACCAGGGATTTAATTTTATTTTTTTTAAGTTGTGTTGGTGAGCAGGTGGGGGTGTTGATGGATTGTGAATTTGTATCTTCTACTTGCTTTGTTTTTTAAGTGTAATTTGCATGCAAAAAACAAAAAAAAGGAAGGTGAAGTCACAAATGGCAAATTCTAGTTTAATTGGGACAATTTTGTGAACTGCTCCACAGAGGCAAATTTGGTGACTTTGCATAGAATTCAATCACAAAGTAAAACTTTGCTGCATCTCTTTAGCCAGGACCACTGAAGAGCTGGTCATTGGGGAGGAGGATAGAGCATCTCATTGAATGCTCTCCTCCTCCAGGAATGGGAACTTCTTGCTCCTCTTCTCTAGCTCCTGACATGACCACAGATGGTGGTGCAGGGCAAAGTACCAGTGCGTGAGTCTGGAGTGAGCATCAGGTCATGTGGTTGCATTAACTCATGCCACCCAGTTACAAGACATGGCCCTGGGGGGAAGGTGGGACTTAAATGAGGCAAAAGCTCATGACTGGCTAAGGGCAGATAAAGCTCCAACCAGCAGACTACCACCCTCAACACTAGACCACACCACACCCAAGTAGGGGATCCCCAGGTCTTCACCTCTGCAGCAGGTGGTGACATAAACTGCAGAGCTATATGTCAAAGTAAAAGAAGACAAACCCAGCCCTGGGTTGCAAGCCAGAGTGGGGGTAGCATAGCACAGCAGTGTATCATGGGTGGGCTGCTGAGGCCTGGTCAGGTGAGTGGTTTTTATCTTCGTGACAGGGAATGGGATTGGAAGGGGTTGAAGGAGGATCCTCTCAGAGCCATGGGTAAAGAAAATATGTTCAAGAAAACACATAATAAAGGAGACCCTATCACAATGAAGATTATCTAATGGGCCACATAGCAACAATTTAAGTAATGGACAGATGCAGGGTTTGAAAATAATTTTTGAAGCCACTAGCAAGCATGAAAATAAAATGTAGAAACAGATATTTCAGTGGCACAATATGTGTACTAACTAAAACGTTACCTTATCTACAGTAGTACAAGCCAGTAGAGCTAGCTATGGAAAAAAATGTCATAGCCAAATACATACTCAAACAGCATTCCACTGGTGGGATGGTGCAAATTTAGACACCAAGAATGGCAGAGTATTACCACCTTACAGCAGTACCAGTAGTGAGACAACACACGTTCATAAGTCAGAGGTGTACAATACAAGGCACAAGGCCTGTAGAAAGAAGGCAAGACATCACAAAGCATGCCAGTGACAATGTGCACAATTAAGAATTACCATAATTGCACAAACAGTGTTTTCAGGGTGATAGAACCACAAATGAAATATTTGGAGCACTTGTGGAATGTAGATTCTGCTAGGTGGTAGGGGGAATGTATTGTCTTATATCTCTGGGTGGAAATCTCTTTTAATTCCCTGGTGAATGACAGTGTATGTTTCAGTGAGCATTGTTTGAACAAAAAAAGATAGAGCACATAGACAGACATATCTGAAAAATGCACCTCATAATATAAAATGCAAAAACAAGCACTACATGACCAATGACAAAACTAAAACTGAATATCTAACATATAACATCATAATTCCATGACTGCAACATAGTGCATCAAGCATAACAACACACAATAACATGCACATTACATGAATAGCAACAGCTGGACAAAGTGGTTATAAAGATAGGATAAACCAACAGTACAGACTGATCCATAGAGCTGCAATAAAAGCAGAAACATCATTCACTTGCCAAATCATGAGGGGGTATACCCACACAAGAAAATTAAGCAAAAGCAGAAGCAGAAAAACAACACTACTACAGGGCATAAGAAAATCAAAACCTCATCATTCATTATTGCCTAAATGATTTTCACTTCTATAGCCAAACCCACTGTCATCACTGCTAGTGCAGTCAATGCTGCTGCCTGAATCATCTGCTCCATCTGACATACTGTATAGCAGATTACATTAGCTTTCCATTTATATTAGCTAAATTAGCTGAAAGCAAAGAACCGCTAATATAAACAGACTGCTAATATAATCTGCCATGCTAATTGTACTCCAGCAGTAAACACTGAGCGCTAATTATATCAGGTGCTAATATGTACAACTGGATACTGTAGGTTGTCCCTGTATGGATCTAAGCCATACACATTCTGCATTACTAGTTCCAAATGACTACCATATTCCCTGCTACTATCTAAGTCAGTTTCAGGTTCCAAACCACCCTCATTTAAAAGTTCCTCTTCATTACTTGAGTTGACATATCATGCCTGCCATTGTTTCTAAGGACACACTGAACTCATGGGGATGCCCACTCCCGTCATGATGTTAATGAGGCAGGCAGGGCACAGGTCAGTGCCTCCCAGATATTCAAAGTGCAAGTCAGCTTGTCCTGATTCTGAAGTTAAATGGATGAAATATAAACAGACATTGTAATTTTGCAAGGGGGACCAAAAGCTACAAATGTTATAAGAAACACAGAGTTTTTTTGACTGGGTGACAAAGGAGGTAAATGGGGGCGGTGGACATGGCCTACCTCTGTTTCAGCAAGGCCTTCAACACTGTCCCACATAAAAGGCTGGTTAACAAGATGGGTAGTCTGGGCATAGGACACAAGGTGGTAAACTGGGTTAGGAACTAGTTAACAGACAGGAGGCAGAGGGTTGTGGTAAATGGGATCCAATCCAGGGAGGGCGAGTGACCAATGAGGTACCTCAGGGGTCAGTCCTTGGGCCAGTCCTGTTTAATGTCTTCATTAGTGACATTGCGGAAGGGCTGGAGGGAACTGTCTACCTGTTTGCAGATGACACCAAGATCTACAACAGGATGGACTAGGGGAAGCTTGAAAATGGTACAAGGTGTGGCAACTGAGTTTCAATTCAAAGAAGTCCAGAATAATGCACCTAGGATGAGGGAACCCTGGGAGAGCTAGAGAATGGGAGGGAGCTGCTGACGATCACCAAGGAAGAAAGGGATCTGGGGTTATCATTTCAGATGATCTAAAGGTGTCTAAGCAGAGTACAAAGGCTGCAGGGTGCCAGTGGCATGCTGGAGTACATAGGCAGAGGTATCAGTAGCAGAAGGAGGGAGGTGCTGATGCCACTGTGCAAAACACTAGTGAGACCTCACCTAGAGTACCATGTACAATTCTGGAGGCCACATCTTCATAAGGACAATAACAGGGTGGAAGCAGTCCAGAAAAGGGTGACAAAGATGGTACAGGACATGCACCAGAAAACATACAAGGAGAGATTAAAGGACCTCAGTATTTACTCACTAGAGGAGAGGAGGGATCGGTTAACATGATAGAAACACTCAAGTAAGTTAAAGGCATAAACATGGTGCAGGGGGCCAACATCTTCTAATACAGAAGTGCAAAAACAAAGTGGCATGATATGAAATCGAAGAGTAGCAGGTTAAAGGGAAATGTGAGGAAGTTTTTGTTCATGGAGATGGTGGTGGATGCATGAAATAGTCTGCCATGGGAGGTGATGGGAGTGAACACAGTGGAGGGATTTAAATAAGCATGGGACAGACATAAGGGAACCCTAGAAGTGAGAAGGAGAGGGAAAAGCCATTGATCTAGTACGGTCAGAGGCCACAAACAAGGAGAGAGCTTATGGGCAGACTGGATATCTGCTGACAGTTTCTATGTTTCTATGTAAAACATGAAAAGTTCAGAAATTGCTTTAACAGTGGAAAGCATAGTATTACCTGCTTTCACCTAAAGGCTTTGAAAAATTAGGGCTAGATTCACAAATGTTTGGGGGACTAAGTCTTACACTGCAACTCCAGTTGTGGACTGAAATCTCTGCATCTGCGGATGCTATCCTCAGCTGCAGCAGCTGCAGAAGATGCTATGACTGGTCATACCAGCCATAACAGTTTTAGGCAGCTGTGAGATTTCCAACACCACCTGCAAGCTGTCATAAACCATGAAGCCAGTCATCACCTGGCTCCATCTTTGTGAATACACAAAGCGGTGGGAAAATTGTGGATCCACAAGTGGCAACCCAATTGTGCGGGGTTTTTCCCACAGCCTCAGGAATTTCAATACTTTTGTGAATCCTGCCCTTACTGTTCATTTGTTGGAATCAAGATAATTTATTGTTGTGTCATATATTTGATAACAGGTTTTAAACATTAAAAATGTTATTCCTATGAGGTGCCATTTGTGTCAAAGTTAAGCAAGGGAATGTTCGATTTCTGAAAGCTCTGTTGAAGGAAATGGGTTTTAACACTTGACGAAACTCAAAAACTGGATTTTATGGTTAGAACAAAGGCTGAACAAAATAAAATCCACTGTCTCACCTAGATTACTTGATTAACTGCAGGACAGAGAAAGTCACTGGTTTAGTCAGCCCGGTGGCACAGCGGGCTGAGGCATCACACCTTACCTCCTACCACACCAGCAACCCATGTTCATGAGTGGATGCAGGTTGCTGAGGGCTCTCTTCTCCCAGGTAGGGTGGTTTGGCAGTCCCACTGCATGACTGCCCTGAGGTGGAGGCCTGAGGGCAGTATGCGGGGTAAGGACAAAAGAAGGAGCAAGGACCTCAGTAATGTGCTCATGCCTCTACGCACGCACGTTGATGTGTCACACCCCAGCAATGGAGAGGGCAGGGAGAAAATGCAGGAAACAACCTCTCAGGCAGCAGGATGATCAGCCAACCCTCTTCAGGCCCTGCACCAGTGGCCAGGCACAAATAAAAGCCCTCAGGCTGAAGACAACGGCACAGGAAAGCCCCTGCGGAACTGAATGACAGGGCTGGGGGAGTGGTCAGGAAGGTGGCCACTAGGGAGAGTATGGGAGAAAATACTATATATATATATAGCTATATAAACATATATATATATATATATATGGCTAACCTTACTAGTCTCAGTGAATTCAAACTCATTCAAACTCAAACTTCCTCAGCACATCCTAACTGACAACTCCTGTGATTGCACCACTTAACATCCTTGTCCCTCTTCCCGGGACCTCACCCCCCATTCTTCCACTGTCTCTCTACTTGTCTTGCCCTCTCACTCTCCTCTCCCTTCCTGCCCTCCCATCTCCCTCACTTTTTCATACCCCACTGTCTTCCTTGCTTTTTGTCCCTTACTATCCTAGCTACTACTTGACAATGCCACCCGGTTGTTCTCCCCTTCCTTGATCTGGCTCCCCTTCTAATTCCCTCCTCTTCTCACTCCCTGCCTTGAATCACGTGCTAAACTAATGTGTATTTATTTGCTGTACTCTTATTCTGTATTTTGTAATACAAATTGCTTACTCGTTTGTGAAACCAGTTTGTTTTCCATTATGGATCTGTACCTCTATTGATGTGGAACCTTTGTAAATGAGCTGCTTGGCTCGCAAAGGTATTTGTAATCCTAGACTGAATAAAAAAATAAAATACATAAATTATTTATATATATAGGTATAGCCATTGGTTTTGCAAAGGGCTACTAAAGATTCTGCAGGTGATTCTTTAAAGTTTTTAAACAATATTAGGGCCATTTACGAGGTTAGTACTATTGTCTCCTTAAATTATATGATAAATGATAGCACAAATTTTAATAACTCTGGTACAATTGCCAGTGCCTTTAATAACCATTTCTCAGACTTGTCAAGATTTACCAGCCAAACTCTTGAAAAGCTAAACAAAATACCACAGCAGAAACTGTGATTGAGCACCTGATCCAAGCAAATGACACTATATGAGAGGTAGTGTGGTTTATTGGTTAGAGCACTGGCTTGGGAGTTGGATGACTGCAGGTTCATACCCTGCTAAGTAGGCATAAGTCATGACAGAGCATGGGTGCATGTTTCTTTAATGCAACCCATGTAGCATATTGTAGTTAAGCAAAGATAATGGCTGACTGCTTTTACGTGAGCCAGGCATGCATTGATTCAGCATACACATATGCTTTGGAGTGGCTTATTGTACTTATGAAATGGGAAATATGTGGCTAAATAATGACATAAAGACAAAATGTTTTTAACTGCTGAACACCTAAAGAAATTGATTGATGTACAACCAATTGTTAAAGTATTTAATATCGTATGTTTAGTTTTTATATTGATAACCTACTGAACATGTTAAACTAATGAAATGTACTGACATTTTAAAGAAGAGAAAGATGGCTTACTCAGCACTATTCTTACTTGCTCAGGCTTTTGTTCTCAGTCTGTTCTCAGATTGATACTTCTCTAGCTTGTGCCCCAGCTCTGTGCATGTTTTCAGTTATCAGTGCAGATCTTGCCATGCTATCAGAATACATTACTAGAGTTCTCTGTTTCCTACACAGGCTGTATTCAGTTCACTAATTAAAAGAGATAGCCAGTAGCTTGAGTTGGTAGAGAAACAGCAATGTACTGATTTTTTTATGCTTTGGCATGAAGTCACTACAAGCTTGAGAATGTAGTTCAGTACCCCAACAGTTGATTAAATAGAGAAATTAATCAATGGTCAGGTGATGTGTTTTGACCAATGAAGTTTCTATGATTCTGAAAAATATTTTTGCAAACCATATACTCACAGTGTGCTCCATTCCACCCAGCTGTGGCAATGGGTAAAAGCAGGACTTTACTGGAAATGTGATGTTGCCTCTCTGTTGGACCATCCAGGATAAATAAATTGTTAAAAAATATCTACAAACTGTAGTGAGAAAGAAATAATGTGATCTACTGAGAACTGAACCAGGCCTAGAATACCATCTCAATAATTTAACCACTGAGCTACAGGCCCACAGGGTTGGACCTGGTGTTCCCAGACACAATTCCTTTCTCTGATATTGCATATCCTGCAACTAGGAACAATTGAGATGACAATTAGATGTTTTTGGTGCTGTACTAACAACTGTTAAGCAGTTAATCGCAGACTGTAGTGAGAAAGAAGTAATGTGACCTCTTGGAATTGAACACAGGCCCCCAGAATACAGTCCACTTCTTAAACAACTGAGTTACAGGCTTATTACCATTTGTGATTTAATTGCTAAGCAGTGGCTAATACTGTATCAAAAGCATCTAATTATCATCTAGCTTGTTCATAGTTGCATTATATGCAATACCATTGAAAGGAAATATGTCCAAGAAACCGAGGCCAAACCAGGTGATCATGTAGCCCAGTGGTTAGAGCACTGGGACAGTATTCTAGAGGCCTGGGTTCAGTTTCTAGTACACCACATCATTTCTTTTCTCACTACAATTTATGATTTAATTGATAAGTAGTGGCTAAAAGCTTCACCAAAATCATCTAATTATCATTTTAAAACATTATTTAGAAATGATAACTGTATCCGAGGTACAATACTATATATAGCCACCTGGTAGAGTACTATAAAGATGGATTTTGATTTGAAGATGAGGTGCTGTGCCTTTCATCTGAGTTTTTTGTGATGCTACTAGTGCAGATGCACATCAAACATATGGGTCTCTACTCTTATCAAAAATTCATGACATAATGGCAGATAATAAATACTGACGCTGCCAAGGTCAACTTTTTCAGCTTCATTCTCAGTTGTTGTTCAAAAGCTTATATTCCACAGACTTCAACTTTGGGATCCACAGCTGCTGCAGCAGTGAATATAGTCTCCTAGCTTCCTGCCATGTTTTATTATTTTACTTCTTTTGTCCATTATTCTTACTCTTTCTTATCTGCATTCACCAACTGTACTCTCACTTAGATTCATGTGAATAAGTATGCAGCCTTTCCTCTCTCCATAGATTTGGCCTATGACCAGGGCTATTTCCATCCTCTAACCTCCTTCACTGTCACACCCTCACCTTCTATGTATCTCTCTCCTCACCAGAGCACATTCTCTACCAGATATCAGTTTAAAGGAGGACTACAGTCAAGAATTCTATAAGGGACAGCAGGTATAAATTGGGGCAATAGGAAGAAGTTTTGGGATAGCATAAAAGACCTCCTCAGTAGTACTGTCAAATCAACACCGATGATGCTTACCTCTGATGGGAAGAACACAGAGACTCCTTCTGAAATAGCTGAACTCTTTAATGAGGCCTTCACAGACCTGACCCCATTCCTCCTCACTGACCAGACACCTGTGGGCAATGATGATGAACACACTGGGCAATGTACTCAACCTGGACCAGTTAAGTGTCACCCCAAGTTCCACTTTGAGTGCATCACAGCAAAGGATACCATCAATTATATTAAAAACATCTGGGGAATAACAAGAATGGGTGGGGGATAACAGTAGATATGATGCTACTGGACCTAGCTCTTGGTGCACTGGCAGTTCCCCTGGCTAAAATCTTTAATATGTCTTTAAAACTCTCTCAGTTCCCTAAACTTTGGAAGGCTGCCATGGTTACTCCTGTGTACAAAGGGTTGTGCTAATGTGGCCAATTATGCCAATCTCTATTCTGTCCTCCATCTAAGGCTTTGGAAAAATAACTTCGGATCAACTAGTCTCCCACTTAAAACAGTACAACCAGTTCCGTGAACAACATGGCTTCAGGAAACTTTACAGCACAAGTACCGCCCTCACCTAGTATACCAACCATTTGCATGTCGTGCCTGACAATGAGCACTTCATGGGTGCTACCTACATTGACCTGATGAAAGCCTTTGATCTCATAAACCATCAACTACTGCTGGATAAGCTTTCTGATCTGGGCCTTTCTACTGAAACCATCACTTGGTTTCATTGCTACCTTACTGGGAGGACACAGCGGGTGAGGGTTGAAGGGGTACTCTCAAATGCTAAAAGTGTAACAAAAGGGGTCCTACAGGGACCAATACTTGTCCCTCTCCTCTTCAGACTTTTTATTAACAAACTTTATGATGCCTGCCTTTTGTCCAAGATTTTAACCTGGCTCATTAGGGAATAAAAAACACTGTTACCCTCACCGAACAGCCTGACAACTCCGGAGCCTACTTGGTCTGTCAGGGAACTTGGCTTGCGAGGGAATAAAAAAAAATTATTCCAACCCAAACATCATGTTAGGTTTGGTGTTTAACCTGGCCTGTCAAAATGAAAAAAAAATGTGATCCGCCCCCCCAACAAACTCAGGTCTAGTGCCCAACCCTACCTGTCAGGGAATAAACAAAATCTGGCCATCTATCTCCCCAACTATCTAACCTGTCTGCTGCCAAACCTGGCCCATCAGAAAATAAAACAAAATAAATAAATATATTCCCTCCCTCCAACTACTTAATGGGTCCCATGCCCAACCTAGCCAATGAATTAATCTAAACAGATTGGGGGACTAGTAAAACAGTGAGTGGAAAATAGAATAGGTGGAGTAGTAAAACACTGCTGTCCCCATGCCCAGCCACTCGGGTTGCAGTGAGGAGTTTAAACACTGTACAGTAAACTTGGGGCTTATTTATTTATTTATTTAAGAGATTTACCAGGAAGGTATGCTGAGCAGAGTACCGCTCGATTCCAGATGTGCCCTGGGGTTAGGGAGTTGCAATGGAATAGTGATACATCAGAACAAACATACATACTGTGTTTAGAACAAACAGAGGGTAACATACATAATGTGTTTAGAACAAACAGAGGATAAGCAGTTATAGTACAGTAGCATAGGTACAATTTTTATACATTTCATACAAGGTACAGACCGACAATGGAGAACCAGACTGGTGCTAACAGCTGGAAGGTTTTGAAGTGTGGGGGGTGCTGGGGGGGTTCCATGTGCAGATGGTAAAGAAGTGCGTTTTGAGAAGGGCATTTAGTTGGGGAGTACTTGTGGAGTGTCTAATATTGACTGCCAGGGAATTCCATAATTTGGGCAACCTAAAGCTGAAAGCAGCCTGGCCAGACCGGGTGGATCTGTGTGGAATGTGCAGGAGCCTAGCGTCGATGTTTCGGAGCTCATAGGTGGGTGAGGGTAGGGCAGTTAGGGAGGATGACAGGTAGGAAGGGAGTGACTGTGACCAGAACTTAGCAGAGGTTCTAGTGCAGTGAAGCAATCTTCTGTTGTTTAGAGAGGGGAGGTCCAAAGATTGGTAGAGGGCACAGTGGTGGGTGTTGGGAGGACGGTCCAGCAAGAATTGGCAGAAGGAGTTAAATAGGGTGTCGAGCCTAGGTAGGGAAGTTTGTGGGGCAGCACAGTAGACAATATCACCATAATCAATAATAGGGAGGATCATTGTTTGGACTATTGCTTGCCTGGTTGGCAGGGGTATGCAATTTTTGTTCCGGTAGAGGGCTCCCAACATGGGATGCAGTTTTTTTGTGTAGAGCATCAATGTAAGCTGAAAAGTCAAGATGTTGATCTAACCAGACACTGAGATAGGGATAAGAGGTGCAGGCCTCTAGTGGGAGCTGTCCAGAGTGTAGAACGGAGGTGGTGCAGTAAGCCAGATTAGTTTGGGCCGGGAGCCAAAGGTGAGGGAGACTTTTTTTGAGTTTGGGAATAGTTGGTTTGAGATGAACCAACATTGGATGGAGTCGAAATCCTTCTGTAGGCAGGCTGACACTGCACTAGAGGATGGGCCAGAGGCAAACAACACCGTATCGTCTGCATACATGTGGATGGCCGTATGTGGGCAGGCTGCAGGCAGGCTGTTGAGAAAAATAGAGAACAACAGTGGGCTGAGAACAGACCCTTGGGGGACTCCGCTGGTGACAGGGAGTGAGGTGGATGTAGCCAAGCCAATGAGGACGGATTGGGACCTGTCTGCCAGGTATGAGAGGAACTAGTTATTTGCATTTTCTGACAGACCAGCTTGAGCGAGTTTTGCCAGCAACAGGGGGTGGGAGACGGTGTCGAAAGCTTTTGCCAGGTCTATAAATATGGTAGCTGTTATTTGCCCTTTGTCCATACCTGTGAGGATGGCGCTTGTGAGACAGAGGAGGAGGTGGTGGTGGAGTGAATTTTTTCTGAAGCCGCCTGGTAGGGGCTGAAGAATGATATGGTCTCAAGATAGTGGTGGAGCTGGGAGATGACAAGACACTCTGAATTTTGTTAGGATGGGGAGCAGGGATATAGGGCGGTAGTTGGATGGTGAGGAGAGGTCCCTCCTTTGGGAAGGGAATGACTGTGGCTTGTTTCCATAGGTGGGGACTGCCCTGAGTTTAAATGGCAGGTTGAAAAGCAAGGTTAGCGGTGGTATGGCAGGTGCTGAGAGCAGGAGCATTTTAGAATCAAGGCCAGAAGGACATTTACCTTTGGCTGGGCTGAGAGACTGCAGTATATTTAGCACCTGACCAGATGAGACTGGGCATAGAGAGAAGGAGGCCGTGGAGGGCACGGGGAAGAAGTGGGCGGGTATGTGGAGGAGGAGGGGAGGGATGAGGCAGTGGAGGAGAAGTGCTGTTGCACTGCTGCTGCATCAGCCAGTATATTCATCTCTGCCTCCTACTACCCACAGTGCACCAGCGTTGGAGTCTGGGCCATGGGGGTTCAATGGCATACACTTCTCAGGCTGTAACCCCAAGTGCCTGTAATCCAGGCTCCACCACCTCACTGGTTCTTTCCTTCCCTCAGTGCTCAATCTCAGCTCTCTACTCACCCCAAATTGTACGTACTGTAGGGGTCACACTGCCATGAAAACTGCAATCCACCCTGCTGCACAGTGCAACAGTTCAGTGCCCAATCCATTTCACTGGGAAATAATAAAATATCTTGCCTCCCTCCCCAAATTGCCTAATAGGCCCAACTCCCAAAATGATCTGTTAGAAATTAAAATAGTCTGTCTCCTCCTCCACCGAATGACCGGATAAGTCCATGGCCAAAGCTGGCCATCAAGGAATAAGAAAAGAACCCCTCCTCAACAACTTGATGAGTTCTAAGCCCCACCTAGCCTTTGGAGAAAAAACAATCTATCTCTAACCTCAAAGTACCTGAAAGGTCGAATGCCCAGCCTTGCCCATCAGGGAATAAAAATATCTGTCTCTTTCCCCAACTACCCAACACAGCTGGCGCTGCTCTGATCTGGCCCATCAGGGAATATAAAAAATCTGTACCCCAAACTACTGTGCCTGGTGGTCCAGTGTTCAACCTAGCCCATTAAACAATAACAAATGATGCTATGGGGAGGGAGTTTAAGAGATTTTGGTACTGGCAACATGCAACTAATTGCCTGGTGTTGGTAGGACTTGCATCAAAGCCCTCCCTATGGGCACTCTTTTAAAACAAAATCAGTAAAACTGACTTTGGATGTGGTCCTCATATACAGTAACTACAATTATTACAGTGATACTTGTGAGACAGTACAGACTGCTACAAAATTAAACAAAGATAACATAAAAAAGCAAGATCAGCTTTGCTTAAACCAGACAAATTATGTTATTTTTCATTTTTTTTCTCCCCTGTCAGCTGTGCTGCCTTCTAGACCAAGTCCCTCAGTGTCATCACCTAGATTCTTGTGGACTTATCACTGCCCAGCATATGTGTTCCTATGGCTACTCCCCATGCCAGGGGTTGCATGGCCCTAACTGCAGCATTATAGGATTTTGTTCTCAGGAGGGATGCCATAACAGCTAGTGTGGAGCCTATGATGGGACGGTCTTTCATGCTACCCAAGGCCAGCCGCTTTTCTTGCATTTCTTCTGCCTATCACCTAAGAAGCTGACCTGTGGATGTAATACTTGCTCATTGCACACAAGTATGCAGAACACATCATCTGCCAAATCTCAAACAGGCCACTGCAAATGCACCTCCTGCTGTAGTCATCTAGGTGACAGTAACATACCAGAGTTGGATGCTCTCCTTCCTTAGGGACACTCAATTCCCTTTGTCTGGTTAACCCAAAATACTTGCTTTCAAACCTAAGCCACTCAGTCTTATATTTTAAATATGTCAAGGGTATACTCTCCCACATATTAACCAGTTGTAGGTTCTGCAGTAGCAATGTATATTACATTTTTACCATCCTGGTATTATTATTTTCTACTCATACAGCATGGCATTTATTACACCTTCTGTAGAAGTCAATTATGCAATAATGCACAACAGAGTGTGCAGTAACTGGTTAATCACCATACGTCTCCCAGCCCCCCCGGCTGGAGGGACAAGGCATTAGCTGAATCCCTTTCAGCCAGGGGGAGAAGTGTGATAATTACCCAATAACTGTACTCCCTGAAATGATTCATTTAAGCAATAAGGCACAATGAGGGGGGCATTATGGTGGGATAACGGCCTACCTTGGTGGGGTTGAAGCATGAGGCAAAGCAGATTCTTTCACGACCCAAGAAGGGCGGTTAGCCCACCATAACCACCCCCCCGAGTGCCTTATTTTGATTATGAAATGGATCCCTAGTAGTGATATATTAATAAATAATTAGTAAAATCTATATTTTATTTCCCTAAATAAAGATGCAAAATGTGGAATGAATCCTTACAAAGAAAAAAATAGTCATATCTGGTCATTGTGTTGTGACTACTTTGCCAGCAGGTGGTTTCGATTTTTCTTTTTCTTAGTGCAAGTAATCTACTGAGCATTGGCTTTGATACCAGATGTGTTTAATGGTTCTTGGTGAAAATGGGTGAGTGGTGTGTACTTGCCGCAGTCTACAGCTACCCTGTCTTTTATTTCTTTTTAATTAAAAAAACTGTTTTTTCTTTTGAAGTCCATCTCGCATGTGGTGTGGGAGACAGAGCTGATGGAGATAAAGGTGACTAGCATGGTCAAGATAGCTTGTCATTTTATTTTATTAAGAAAGAAAAGGTACATTTCCAGTTAGCAGGGAGAGTGACAGCCATTAATGTGAGCTGGATTTCTATATTGCAAGTTAGTGTGGACAGCAAGAGCCATTACTGCTGTGAGCCACATTCTGCAGCAAAGGTGATGAACACATTTCTGTGATTTCCATTTTTTTGTGTAGTCTCCATCCGCTTCCTCCATTGTGGTAAAAGAAAAGAGTGGATGCTTGATAATTAAAAAAAAAAAAAGAAGGCACAATCCGCTCTCTGTGTGGTGGGCAGCGGATTATGTTCAGTTGATCTGGAGCACTCCAAATGTCAGTGGTCAGTCTGCTGTCTGGGAGTACTTTCAGCTGAGCCATTGTGCTAGGATAATTGTTGCCTGAAAGCAGTCCTCAATCAGTTGGGAGCTGAAATTTAATACCCATTTCATAATGTGCTTATAAAATGGACCCAGAAATAAAAGACAGATGTGACCATGTAAACCAGGCTTTTATTTGCAATCTCCCATTACTTTACAGGCATTAAGTATAAAGTAGTCCACGTTCAGCATCCACAGACACATTACAGACAATATGGACATTTTATAAGGTTTCAACCAACATGCATTATTTTCTTTTTTTTAATTACTTGTATTTGTTTATTTGAACATTACTATTTGAGAAATGTTGCCAATTCATTGGCAAAGGTCCAGTGTGATTTGAATCCAGCAGAGGTTGTGCTGTGGAGAAACACTGGCAAATCATATGCTCCCTCCCAATGTGTCACGGGCTAACTTCAGAGCTACTGGCATATGTTAACTGGGGACATAAATAATTTGTGAAATTTCCTGTTCTTGGCTCCAATGGCTGCCAAGTCATAGAAACTAATCAATCCATCGGTTTGAGGGGATGAACTGTAACGGAAATGGGTCACAGACATTATTTTCAGAGGCATAATGCTGAGTCCCAAATATGCCCTGCAGTCTCATCTTTTAATAGTCACAGAATGCACTGAGTTGGGGTGATCGTGTGCTTGCTGCCTGGGGATGGAATGGAAATCTGATGACAAGGCAGAACAGTCAGTTTTATACCAGACAGAAAACAAAGCACTGCAGGTAATTTGAAGTTATTGGATAAGGAAATTAGGGTGTAGCCAAGAAACTGAGATTCTTGGCAAAGACGGTGATGTTTTCTGGCAAAGTTGATAGCATTACAGGCACAGTTGACAGTTGGACACTACTAGTAGCACAGTCTACAACAAACAGGGTGCACACCAGACTGTGAAGAAAAGACATTTAATTATTAATTTATAGAAAGCTGAATAGCTATTTCAAGCATAAAATCTGATGCAGTATGCAGGGCTGGAACCCTTGCATATCACTGTAAATGTTTCCCTGAGTGGGTCAACCAAGACTTGCATGGAAATATATATTAATCTTTAGCATATCTTTGTTGAACATTTCAGACAGATACAATAATACATGCAGTATTATTTGTCCATACATTTTCTTCAACACAGCACCACCACCACCCCAAAGAAAACTCTTAGAAGGGATAAATAAATACAAAAATTTTCTTTCTTATTGGGATACTTTTTAGTGACATTGTACTGCATTAGAACACTTGTCAAAATAGTCATATGGTACTTAATGATAAATGACAACCATTTTACACATTGTAAAAAAGGCCCAACAAAGCTGAATTCAGGTTCCAGTGTTATAAGTAGTGTTTCCTGAAAGTTACATGCAATTTGGTTTTGTAGTTTACTTTAAAGTAGCATTTGTTAACTTGTTCTGCCCTAACTGAAAACAGTCAGGCTGTGTCTGTCCCTCTGACTGAGCCTGTGAGAGTGATGACATCATGTGGGACTAGGCTAAAGCTTCAGCAGTGTAAGTTCCTGCTTGACTGATGAGCTGTTAACTTCCCAATTAGAACAATCTGTGAAGTAATAATTTGCTTTCCAGTATTTTTACAAACTCAGACTCTGGTGTTTGTTCAGATAAATTAGATAAAACTCCACATTTTGTTATTCTAAAGAGCTGATCATTTGAGATTCAGTGCTGAATTGAAGTGGTATGCATGTGAGAATTCAGCTTATCTGTATCACAGCTGTTGGCAGTTCTTTCTGATCAAAACTCTGTTTTATTCTAGCTATAACACTGGATTGTTTATTTAATGCATATAAAATAAGTCAAAAATGTGTTAGTTCAAGTAAGTAGTTTGTATTTTTTAATGTAGTTTCAATAAATAGGGTCATGTAAGAACATTATGTTCCTCTCAGATTCACAGACAGGTGCATGCCACACTCTGCTATTAAACGGCACATGTACTATATGAACACACAAATTTCAGTTCTTTGATGGTTTATGAGTTAAAATACATCATGCATATGTATAACTAGAAACATTACATGGCATCCTGATGCCCCCATCTCCTACCTACAGTTGAAGCAGCAGCACTCTGCTGCCCAATGTCACCTGCCTCCCATACCCTGTCTCCTACCCCAAATTCGAGGATGCTGCACCCTGCTGCCCACTCTCTTGTCACATACAGTCAGGGCTGCTATACCCTGTTACCCCATGTCCTGCATGAACAATTATGGCCTCAGCACTCTGCTGCCCCCTACCTTAACAGTTGAGGTTACTGCACCCTACTGTAGACCTTTGTCCCCCACCCCCACAATCAGAGCCACTGCACCCTGTTCCCCCTGTTCCTGTCACCATAGTCGGGGCCGCTGTGCACTTCCATACCCTAGAATTCCATGCCCTATGCTTCCATATTTAGGGCTACTGCACCATGATGCCCATGCCACCAGAGGTGGGGCTTTTATTGCACCCCGCTACCCACATCCATTTTCCAAAATGGTCAGGGCTGCTGCACCATGCACATACCATCCCACAGTCAGGGCTGCTGTGTCCTGCTTCCTCCCCCCATGTTCTGCCCCACAATCAAGACTTCTTCACCATACTGTAGTCTGTCTTCTGACACCATAGACAGAATTGCTGCACCTTGTTCCCTGTCTACACAGTCAGGGCTGATGTACCTCTTGCACCCTACAACCCAATTCCTCCACAACCCTATGACTCTGCAGTTGGGTTGCTGCACCATGCTGCCCCCTGCCACCACAGTCAGATTTGTTTGCTGCACTGCCCAAAAGAAAAAACAGGAAAATGCTTTCTTCTTGTATTATGGGGTGAAAACAGAGGCATTAGGGTGCAGAAGTCCAACTGTTTGGTCAGCAGACAAGGGTGGTATTAGGGTACAGCAGCCCACGCTATGGGACAGGATGCAGCAGCCACACTGGGTGGAACTGACACAACTATGGGGCAAAGGACACAGGCAGCAAATGCCCTTACCCTTGTGGCAAGTGACAACATAGTGCACCAACCCCAACTGTAGAGGCAAGAGGCTCTATGCACAACAGGCCACAGCAGCCCTGCCTGAGTAGTCCAGAACAGAGTACAACAGTCCTGGCTATGGTAGTAGGGGACTGTGGACAGCATGGTGCAGAAATCTTGACTGTGGGCAGGACACAGGGGGCATCAGGGTACAGCAGCCCTGACCGTGGGATGGGGTGCTCATGGGAGCAGCAGCCCGGCTCATTTTGGACGTTGGATATGGATAGCAGGGTGAAGCAAAAGCCCACCTCTGGTGGCATGGGGCAGCATAGTGCAGCAGACCCAACTGTAGAGGCAAGATACAGTAGACACTAGGGTGAAGCAGAGCTCAGTAACCCTGACTGTGGAGACAGGAACA
This sequence comes from Neoceratodus forsteri, assembly GCA_016271365.2. Classification (NCBI taxonomy): domain Eukaryota; kingdom Metazoa; phylum Chordata; order Ceratodontiformes; family Ceratodontidae; genus Neoceratodus; species Neoceratodus forsteri. The sequence goes on along the minus strand of CM057455.1, from coordinate 402,087,938 downwards.
AGTGGCAACAGGGTACAAAGTCCCCAAATGTGGGTTTGGGGACAGTGGATAGCAGGTTGCAACAATCTCAGCTGTTCTAGCATGGGGAAGCACAGTGCAGCAGCCTTGACTGTTCAGGCTGATGGTGGGCAATAAGGTGCAGCAACCCCAACTGTGTGGGAGAAGACAGTGGGCAGCAGGGTGCAGTGTCCTCGAATGTGAGGCAAGGGACATAGGGCTTGTGGGGGCAGAAGACAGGGCATTAGAGTGCAGCTGCCTCAACTATGGTGCAGAAGACAAGGGTCATCAGGATGCTATACACTGTTTCTAGTTATACATTATGTACTTTCACACAGAAACCATCAAAGAACTGAAATTTGTGAAATTATATTGTACATGTGCCAGAAACAGCAGATGTTTCCACACGAAGGCAACTGTTTGTCAATCTGAAAGGAAGAAAAATTGTTCTTACATGTACTTGTTTATTGAGACTATATCAAACTACTTGTATGAATTAATAACTTTAGATTTATTTTATATTCATTAAATAAACAACCCAGTGCTATATAGCTAGAAAAAGAAACAGCGTTTTAATGAGAAAGAACTGGCAGCAGCTGTGATACAGATAAACTGATTCATCAAATGCATATCATCTAAGTTCAGCACTGAAACTGAAATGATCAGCTCTTTAGAAGGACAACATGTGGATTTTCGGCTAATGCATCTAAAAAAAACAGAGACTAAATTTGTAAAAACCTTGGACAGCAAACAATTACCTCACAGATTGTTCTAATTGGGAAGTTAACAGCTCATCAGTCAAGCAGGTACTTACACTGTTGAAGCTGTAGCCTAGTCCTATATGATGTCATCACTCTCCCAGGCTCAGTCAGAGGGACAGAAACAACCTGTCTGTTTTCAGTTAGTGCAGAACAGGTTATTAAATGCTGATTTAAAGAAAACCACAAAAACAAATTACGTGACATTTTCAGGAAACACTACTCATAACACAGGGAGTTGAATTCAAATGTGTTTAGGCTTCTTTTGAACAACGTGTGAAATGGTTGCCATTGCTCTTTAAGTAAAGGGAACATAAGCTTGAGTTAAAATAAGACATTTGAGTTTGTGAGTTGTGCATTTGGTCATCCTACTGAACAGCTTCTTGCATTTCTTTTGAACTTGTTTTTTTTTTCTTTTTAGTCATTTCTCATTTCCAGTTGATATATATATACATATACAGTATATATATATATATATATATATATATATATATATATATATATATATATATATATATATAAAATGGAGGCATCCTCCAAATCCAAATCCAGTGTTCTGATTGTATAAAACACATCACATGACCGCATGTGATATCAGAGAGTGACCGCACTCTGCACTTTTTACCCTCCAAAACAATTTTACTATTTATAAGATAGATAACCAACTCTTAGGTGTGTTGTCGCTGTTTGATATATGCACGCCTTTGGGTGGTTGATGCACTCAGCCTGTGGCCACCTGTGTAACAATGCACATCAAGGCATGCGATTCTCAGAGTGCAAATGCACATCTAAGAGTGGGTTATCTATCACATATGTGTATATATATATATATATATATATATATATATATATATATACATATATATATATATATATATTATAGTGGCATGGTAGTGCCACTATAGTTAGGGTTGGGTACCTAATTTAAGGTTAAACTCTGAAATTTGTCAGCTTAATAACTTTGCCACTGTATGACAGATTTGTCTGAAATTTGGCATGCATGGAGCAGTACCATAGATCTCTAGATCTACTAAGATTTGTAATGGTCAGATATACTGTTGAGGAACTACATAGTGCAAAAGAATGTAGTAATTATGCATTTTTTCGCATTCTTTGCTCGCATCTACAGGTTGCATGGTCTGTGTGACCAGTCCAAAAGCTTCAGGGAACATGCAGCTGGGGTCCCCAATGTGCATTTTGAAGATTTCATGAAAAAATATTAAACTGTTCTAAAGTTTTTAAAAAAACAAGTTTCTCATTATAGTCAATGGAAAGGTTAAAAAAGTTCAACAGTGTCACAAATGCAGTTTTTAGTGTCACAAATGACCCTGTATTGTCACAAATCTGCCATGTTGTTTTCAGCTGGTAGTCATGGAAATGTTTAGCATTTAAATTTGGGACCTGTCTAGGGACACACTTCTTGCTGTGTTCACCTAGTTGAGTCCTGAGGATGCTAGCCATGTTCTTTTGGGGGTTAAACACCCTGAAATATGTTTTGAAATTTTGTAAACAGTAGTGTCGCAATGTAGTGTCGTACATTCAACACTTTTATGATTTTCTTTTATGAAAGTGTCACAAATCACAACACTACTTTGCAACACTATGCCCAAAAGAATAGGAAATCTTTGCCACCCTACTGCAAAAGAACGGTTTTGTCTTTTGGGCTGAAATTTGGAGGGAAGAAAGACAAGATCCCACAGATGTGCCTTTTGGTAGATTGGTGACAAAATATTAGAGGGCTGCAAAGTTACATCACTCCAAAGGTGATGATGTTTCCCACAGCCTAACATTACGGCATCCGCCGCAAGTTTCGGGGCCCTTATCTCAAAAATGCTTAGAGATACAGACTTTTCATCAAAAAAATCTTTAGCCCCCCACTAGGGGGCTAAGTACAAATCTAACCAGGAAAGTCATAAATAATATGACATTTTATTTTTTTTTCTATGTCTTACGTTCCTGAGTTTAGTATTACAAGTGTTCATTTTCTGTTCCAAGGCCCATTACAGGTATACACCTCCTTCTAGTTGTGTGTGATTGGTTGTGTTGCCTTGGTCCTTCCCTTGCTTGTGGTGTGTGTGTGTGTGTGTGTGTGTGTGTGTGTGTGGTGGAATGCAGTTAGGGTTTTGAACCCTAACACCAAATTTTCCTGCTTTTGTCACTGTGGAACAACCCTAAATGATGCATTAACATAGTTTTTTGCTATGAATATATATATATATATATATATATATATGTATATGTATATATTTTACATTTTGCTGTTGTCACTGAGTTCCAGAACTGATTAACATTTAAAACAAAGGAACATCAGGTGAGCAATGTATCATTAACAAGGGAAGATTGAAAGGTAAAACTGTCTAGAAAAATACAAACACAAGAAACAGCACAGTATGGAGAGCATATTGCTCACATGTCCAATTATATAACTATATGAAAAAGAGAAAACAATTTCTTTACAACATTTTCTGTTTATTTCCTTCTATATTTGAATTTCTACTGAAAAAATATTTCTCATGTAGAGTATATCACTGGTTTGAGATTGCTTTTGAAGAAATCATTCTACCATTAAACATGGGCTTCAGTATGAAATGTAGTTTTCATATTATTTTTAACAGCAGGATATCAAGTTGTGTTGGTTCATCATAAAAAATGCAAGACATTTTAATGCAGAAAAAGATGATGCAAGTAATACGATATGATAGTTAAATTTTGCACAATTGATTATGTTCATATTAGTTAAAATAGATGGACTGAAAAAAAACTAAACAGGATTGTACTGCAAAACATTAAAGGTGCATGAATGTACTAGATTAAATGATTTTAAATGATTTTTAAAATCACAACTCTTTCTGACATCCAGGTCAATGCACAATCTCAGTGTTCATTTTTTAGGTATTTGAGTAATTAACTTGAGTAATGTGGTTAATGGTAGTTAACCTCACAGGATTTAGTTGGCAATATTGTCTTCATTTGCATTTTTGGGATGAGAAGAACAGATTGTTAGCCTACAAGAGACTTTCAAGGTGACCTCAATACAACACTCTGTTATATAAACAAATAATATTGTACTAAAAAAAGTGAGATATAAAGATCCTTTAAAAACATTGCAAGAAAAACAGCAATCTTAAAGCAAGTTGTATTAGTAAAGCAGGTGAATTAAAAACTATTTATTATCTGTGGTAATCTGATGATCTTTTCTTACTTTTCTGAAGGGACAAAACTCAATTTTCTCTGGTTTCCCTGTTTCCCACTCCAATATCATTGTCACTGTGACTGCACAGTGTGCCAGAACTGGAGAGATAGTGAGAATTTACCATTGTAACTGATGATATGCCACTGAGGCTAGCTGAAAGGATTACAAGGATACCAGACAGCTTATGCCCTTCAATATTGTACCTGAGAGCTGGCGGACTATCTTCCATGACATATTGAACTTGGTCCCCTTTGTATAAGAAACCCATCTCTGTTCTTATCCAGGTCATCCAGATGGCAGCACAGGCCAGGGTGCTGTCTCCACATCAATTGGATCAGCTTCACCTTCCGTTTCTGACAACATAATTTGTTTTAATTTTTTTGCACTATATTTAATAAACTGATACTACAGAAATATTTTTTCAAGTTATACTCCGAACAGGGGTTAACAATCTATTGAGAATTCAGCTTGCAACAATGGAATTATTTATGTTTTATATCAACATTTTATGAATTATACTTTATACAGGAATGTTTCAAAGTTTAACTATGCTAGTACAGTTGGTGTGAAGTCAGAAACTTTCTACTAAACATAACAGAGTGAACTTCCCAACTTCATTCCATGACTTCACACAACAAAAAGTGTTTTAAATAAATAATCCATCTCCACCCACTGTGAAATAGTATGACACCACCTCCCACCATTTAGACCCTTTATGTACCTCCATACCTCTAACATCTAGCTCCCTACCTCCCTCCTCCCTCCACAGTCTGGTGAAGTTTTATTATGAATTAATTATGGTGACACTGACACTTCCACCCAGCCATGAGGCACAACAGTAACACCTACATTCCTACCCCACCCTATTTCTTTCATTAAATAGCTACATCCATAACCCCCACCCTACCCATCCTCCCAACATCCCAGCTCCTAATCCCCAAAGTTTAATGATACAATAAGCAAAAAACTGTAAAAGGAAACTCATCCAATGCTGGAGCTATTGTATTTAGTCTTCAGTGTTCTGCTGCAGAATGAACAAATAATATCTTCATTACCTATAGTAACATCTAATTGGATGTCAGTTATTTTTGAGTCACCTGGTGCAAACTCCAAAAGCTCACATCAACCCTCCCCAGAGTTTAATGTAACTTACCACCCTTATCCACCCTCTGGGATTCATTTCACTCTTCACTTCCAGCTGCCAGCTACTTCGAAAGATCCCAAAGTGAGCAACTGCCTCAGCCCTCTTCTGCCTTTGTCTGGCTGCCATCTTCTGATGAGTCCCCAGTGATAACAAATGAGTTACAGAAATAACCCCACCGTCATGCACCTCGAGAACCCAGACTGCCCAGCACCAAATAACAAGGAAAGGATCCCACGGTGGAAGAGCTCAGCCCTTCCTTCACCTCAGCTAGTTGCCATTTCCTGATGTGTTCTCTGACAATCACAAACTTGTTGAACACAAGCATATCCCTATCCTTACCTGCCCTCCTTCTACCATCCAAGTCACCCTTTTTGCCTCTCCTATTTAAAAATATTCCTCCTATATTACCTGCTCTCTTGCAGCCATGTCACTCAGGGACCTACTGTTTGCCTCTGCTTGATGGGTCTCTACATTATGGAGGGCCTTAAGATCCTTGCATGAACCAAACTATAGATCTGGTGCTGTACCCAGCTGATTTTCCTCTTTGCTTCCCTGACAGATCAGCTACTTTGCATAAGTGCCACAGGCCCTGTTCAAAGCAAGTTACTCATCTGGCACTACTCCTGATGGTTCTGCTTCACATAGGAACTTCATGTCCCTGCACAAAGCAAGCATCAGGTCCATTGCTGCACCTGATGATATACAACTCTCTGTTTCCTGTAGCAAGTTATGCCTCATCTATTGCTTCACACAGAGCCTGCACAAAGCCTGTTACAACTCACCTACTACTTGAAACAAGTTATAAGTTTGGCACTATAATTTTTCAAAAAGTAATAAAATGCATTGAAAAAAAACTATCTTAATGCATATGTTAGGATTTCAAAGCCACAAAACTCAGGAAATATGGCATTAGGGTTTGTAACCTTAATACCCGTCCCTGTCCACATCCCTACCCTCATGGCTCAAGGCCAAGATACAGGTTAAGGGACAAGTCCCATTAGTCTGCTGCTTCAAGTTTAAGGTCTGGGTCCATGCCCCACATACCTGGAGTTGTGCACCTCAGGAGTATCCAACAGATTGGGGCTGTACCCAATGGGTCTGAAATTTCAAGCTGCAGGTCTGAGGACATTCATTAACCCATTTTTTCCTCAATATTTGTCACAAGAAGGCACTTTATTGATGATATTTTATGTTATGGAGAGGAGAACAGATGGAATTAGAGAAATTTAACACATAACTGTACATAAATATAATAATATAACAGACATATATTAATATTTGCCATTTTGCTTTTGCCTCTCCATGGTACCAAACATCATTGTCAGCTCTATGTGACCTACAATGGCCTAGTCCTGCTGATTACTGGCTCTTACCCTATGGCACTTTTCATTTAGATCTTACAGGCCTCCTCAATTCCTTGCCTAGTTACTTCTCTCCCAAACCCTCCTAATGTCTCTGCTGCAATTACCTTACCCTGCTCTATATTCCCAGGTGCAATCCTCTATGGGTGCTCTTGCCTTCTCCTGCTGCCCCTAAATATTGGAACTCTATCCCGCATAACATTTGCCTAGCACCTACACATTCTGGCTTTAAGAAACTCCACTGTGAATATCTTCTTGCATCAAGTCCTTGCACCTGTTTCCATCCACCTTAAACTCACACTGTCCCACTTTTGTCTTACTCTTTTCCTCCCCTCAATGCTTTTTTTACTAACCTCCTTTCTCTCTCCTCACTACCCCTCCCCACCTCTACTCCTCCCTTTCCCCTCACTACCCTTCCCCACCTCTACTCCTCCCTTGATAATAGTGGTAATATGGTTAACATTTTTAATGAAGATGTACTGTTACTTTAAATCTGATGTAGATACAAGTAACCATTACCATTCTGAAAAGACAACCCCATGGTGACGTACTGTGTACGAAATTGGTCGGGGTCTGAGTGAGGCGTGTAATACATTGTTTGGTTACGGCGGCCTGTTTTATTGTCATTAAAGTCTATTTTGCAACTGAGGAGTGCGTTTTTTGTTGTTTTACATTTTCGTTTTATCACTTGCACCCTCTTAACACAGAGGAGCTGTATTGTTGTTGTTGTTTTTGAGAGCTTACCTCATGAACACTAGCACTGTTGTTTCGTTACGCAGTCCCAAAAGGTGATTCCTCGCAGTGACCGCAAAATCGCTTTTCTGGAAAGAATAACACCATGACAGTGGCTGAATTCATGAGGAGGGGTCCAAATAACCCCATGTTGAAAATTTGGTGCCAAAATTCCCCAAATTGCCTGAGATATGCACCAAAGTTGAAAAAACCCTGTTTATGCCATTATACAGCTTACCGGCATTTCTTCATTTTGTGGTTGGCTTGGAAGAGTGCATACATATTCCCGGTTCACCGAAGTTCATTGTGCTGGGCTTTGGAGATAAGTATGGGCTGAGGGGAGTGTGGGGAAGGCAGGGTGCACAGAGGGTGGGTGCAGGTTGGGGGAGGAGCACGGAACTCAATGAGGGACTGTTTGCTGTTTTACAAGTTTAAAAAAAAAAAACATTGCGGGATGGCTTTTTTTATGGGACATTTGGCACACTGGGGTGGGCTCCCAGCATGCCACCTGAGTGTTTTTTGAGGGGCTGTAGCTGACAGGGGATTGGGCTTCCCCATTGGCACATACCAGGGAGGAGAGCCAAGGGGGATTGGGCACCCCCCTCAGCACACAACAAATTGGGGGGGACATTATGCTGACGGGGAGTGGACTCCCCCATCAACAAACTGAACTGGAAAGGGGGGACTGAAGCCAATGGGGACTGGGCCTACCATCAGCAAAGAAAGACTGTTGGGGGGTGTATGATGCCAAGGGGGATTGGGCACCCCCTCAGCACACAACAAATGGGGAAGGGTTTACAGTATGCTGATGGGAGTGGGCTCCCTGTCGGCAAATGAACTGAGTCGAGGATGGCAAGATATTGCCCTGCAATGATTGGTCACCCCTTATTACAGTGGCAGATTAGTTTCATGTTAGTGGCATGCTGGCTGAACTAGGGTCAGCAGGAGCATGCCACCACATTGGGAAAGCAGGCCAAGCTCAAAGGCACTGGGGCCATTGGCCTCCACAGTACTACATCTCCAGAACCCTGCTTCTCTCCTAAGCTGTGATGAAATGTTTCTTGCACATGCACACAAGCAAACATAAAAAAAAGTGTTTGAACATCCCTACACAAATGCAAGATTTCATATTAAGCAACACATTACATGCCAAACAAATCATGTTATTTATTTGATCCAGTGTCCATGTGACATGTTGTATGTATGGAAAACTAAGAGCGAGTCCCAAACATGTATAGCTGAGCACAAAAGTGATATCCATTTGAAAGATACTTACAGTGGCTAAACACTTTAACAATGTTAGACATTCAGTAGCCTCTGTACACTTCTGAGGGCTTGAAAAGGTGATTGAAACCACTGCTGGGAACATCACATAGGACAACCTCATTTCGAAAAGTGAGGTATACTGGATTTATTTTATGGACAGCATCAGTCCTCAAATTGGACTGAATGATGAGTGTGCCTGACATCTATACTGGAAATAATCAAGGAATTTAATAGACCTTTATCTATTTTTTGCAGTAACTGTTTATAGCATTATAATGTGGATCAATCTCTTGCCTCAGTCATCAACCCACTTACAACAGAAATGTTGTAATAACATGCATAATCAAAAGAAGTTAACAATAATGAACTGATAAATATTTAATCTATGAAATTAGTTGCTAAAATTAAAATAATTTACAGCAGACTTAGCCACAGGTGTAGTGGGCACTGACTTTGGGAGCTGCAACCAGTGGCCAAAGTTTCTGTAATGCACCATCTTCCTGAGGTGCTTGCTCTCCCATGCTATGTTCTCACAGAGAGTTGACTGGTAAAACTTCCTACAGAGAGAGCTCTGACATCATCTTGGATGTCTCCACCCAGCACTGCAATGCAATATTTAACCAAGCATGCTTGGCCAGCAAACACTCCTTACACTGGGGGTCAGCTTGAGCTATGCTATACTGCACCTCTGGTAAGTACTTTTAAGAGTACTCTCTGGTCTTTCTGTGAATATTTGAAGGCATATGCTGAAACATTCTTATTTTAAACCCCAAATAAGTAGAAGTGTGGAAGTGGTAAAACATAAATATAAATTTAAACAAGGAGAAATGAATCACCTCTTTTGAGAGGTGAGAGTTTTACTTTATGTACTCCTGAAATGAACCAGGTAATATTATGTTTATTTCTGACTTCAAGCATGATTATGTTTTACATAGGGAACTTGAATTTGGAAGAATTTTGTGTTTAAAACAAATTATACTATGGTTGAAAAATATGTATAAAGGGAATACTATCTCATATAGTCATTTACATATTTTTACAGAATGAGAAAAATGGACTTGCATCCTTATATGCAATATAGAATACTGAAATGTTAAAAAAGGTATAAATCCAATCTGGCTTGCAAAGAAAGCACATGATTTTAAAATAAAATGTTTTTATGTTGGTGCACTTGTGCAGCCAACACAGTGGGGTTAAGTGCAGCTTTAGGCGCAGTCGCTGTTCGGTGAATGCAGGGCATGCACCGGTAGGTGCGTCCCGCATTCCCCATTCAGCCTGCATGCCGACGCCACACCATGCATACATAATGGGGTGAGCACATCTAAGAAAAGGTCCACTGCAATATGAGCAAAGCTCGTCAGACGCAGCAGTCCTTTGCTTGCCATCTCACCGCTATTATGTGCATGGTCAGTGAGCAGGCAGCCGCCTAACGTCAGCTGACTTTGGAGGTGCCCAATCCCCCTGTCGGTTAACCTCCCCCATGTTGTCTTTAGGAAGCAATGGGGAGCCTACTCCCATCGGCATAAAGCCCCCCAGTTGTTGAATGCAGAGGGTTGTACCCAATCCACCTTGGCTCGCGCTCCCCTGTTATTTTAGGTGCCGGCTGGGGAACCCACCCCATCGGCATAACCCCCCAATTGTTGAATGCCGAAGGTGCCCAATCCCCCGGCTCACGATGCCCACTTTCTTTCTGTGCTGACTGGGGTGCCCAATCCCTCTTCGGCATTACTTCTCCTCCCACCCCCATGTTGTGTGCCGATTAGGGTGCCCAATCCCTGCTGGCTACTGACACCCCCCCAAAACAGTTAGGTGGCACACTGGGAGTCCACCCCAGTGTGCCAAATGCCCTGCAAAAGGAAAACTGTCCCGCAATGTTTTTTTCTGTTTTTTTTTTAACCTGTAAAATGAAAACAGTCCCTCGTAGTCCTGATGCCCCGTCCCCCAGCAGCACCCACCCACTGTGCACCCTGCCTCCCCTCACCCCCCCTCACCCCATACTTACCTCCAGAGCCCGGCGCGACGATCTTCTGTGGACCAGGAACACATCTGCACTCTTCAAAGCCAACCGTGAACTGAGGAAATGCTGGTAAACTGTATAATGGAATGAACAGGGGGTTTTCAACTTTAATGCATATCTCAGGCATTTTTGGGAATTTTGTCCCCAAATTTTCAACATGGGGTTTTTGGGACCCCTTCTCAAGAAATTCATGCACTGTCATGGCGTTATTCTGTCCTGAAAGGTGATTTCACAGTCACTGCGTGGAATCACCTTTCGAGACAATGCAAAATGACAGGTCTGTTCATAGAGGGGCTCTCAAAAGCCTATGTTGCAAGTTTGGTGGGAAAATCCAAAAGTGACTGTTTTACGAGTGCATAGCAACTGCGCAACGCACTCTCATAAGTTAGTGCATTTACAATATTTTCACACCACATTCTCAACATTGGCATTTTACCACACCTTCTTGTGAATCGTACAGCTGTCATTTTTCTCATCCTTGCTGAAATGTGTTTTCGCACTTCCGGCTCAGAATAGCACAGTCGCTATGCAAAATCAGTGTTTGGGACATATTACAAAAATGACAGTGATACTGTTCATGAGCAGAGGTCCTAAAATACCTGTGTTGAAAATTTGGTGACAATGCTACATAAATGACTGTGTTACGGGTGTGCATTGTGCAGTTTGTACGCCTTGCGGCTTCGTGGGTTCGCTTTAATATTCTCTCAGATTTTCTACAGTGCCATTGTTATGCACCTCCCTAATGAACAGTACAGCTGTCATTTTTCACATCCTGACCAAAATCTGTTTCAGATGGCCAGTGCAGAGAATAGCGTGGTCACTGTGGAAAGTCTGTGTTCGAGACACATGATAAAATGACTGTGGCACTGTTCATTAGCAGATGCCCTAAAATGCCTATGTTGAAAATTTGGGAACAAAAGTCAATAAATGAGTGTTCTATGAGCGTGCATTGCACAACTTGCACACACCCTCATGACTTTCTGAATTTGTAATACTTTCACCCAGCTGTTCATCATTGGCATTTTCCATACCTCCTCATGAACACTCCAGCTGCCTGAAATGTGTTTTCACACATCCGGCACAGAATTGCATGGCCGCTGTGCGAAATCAGTTTTTGGGACAGTTTGAGGAAATGATGGTGACACTATTCATGAGCACAGGTCCTAAAATGCCTGTGTTGAACATTTAGTGCTGATACTCCATACAATGACTGTGTTGTAAGTGTGCATTGCGCAGTTTCCATGCACCCTTGTAACTTCATCAGTCTGCGATATTTTCATGCCACATTTTCACCACTGGCATTTTGACATGTCTCCTTATCAACAGTCCAGCTGCCATTTTTCACAGCCTGCCCAAAACGTGTTTCCGCAGCTGTGGTGCACAAAGGCATGCTCGCTGTGCAAAATCACCTTTTGAGACACATTCACATAAATTACAGCACTATGCGTCTCTAGCTACGCCACTCCCAGTGCCACTGCCAGCGAGACAACATTCGGCATTGACAAATGCTTGTTTAAGGTAGCATGACTATGATACTAGAGCTAGTTGAATGAAATAGAGTACATTTATGATATTCCCTTACCCTGCTTTTTTCACATACTGTATATGTTTTATGGATTAGGGAATTCACTCTGGGGCTGGCTTATTGGTGTGCAGGTTTTGATGTAAATAAGTGTCCCATGGTGACAGATGTCTAGTTACCATGTTTGAACCTCCTTAAAGGGAATGATGGTTTGCCTGCTGATGTTTACTGAAGATTTAGGATTCAAAATGTTAAGAATATGATTGTAAAAAAAGGTATTTTCTATATTTTTACATAGACCAACACAGTAGGCCTGAGGAAGTGGTGCCAGCCACGAAATTGTTGCCCTTGATATTTGTGGACAAAATAAAGAATATTACAAAGGAACATTCCAGTGGTGTTCACCCATTTTTCTCAATTTACTGTCATTCCCCACACACCCATTGCTTTGCATAGAGCCCACTGTGCCCTGTGCAAAGCAAGCTGTTGGTCCAGGGCCATGCCCAATTGCTGTGCTGTTTGCATTGAGCCTGAAGCATGCAGCACAGAGCAAGCTACATGTACAATACAGTGTTCAATGGCTCAGCTGCTTTGTTTAGGGCTGCAGGGCCCTGTGCAAAGCAAACAAGTCAGGGACTATGCCTTCTGGGTCTTCTGCTTCACCTGAGGCCAACAGTTTCCTGTGAACATCAAGCTACTAATCTGGAGTTGTGCCCATGTTTCTGCTGCAGATTTGGTGCCATGCACCACCGGTTTGTTCCTTTGACCCTACAAAGCAAGGTAAGGTCTTGGGCCATGTCTGTCAAGTTTGTTTCTTTGTGTATGTCCTGACATCAAACGCGACACTTAAGTGCTTCATGTGGGATACAGCCACAGACCTGTAGCTTGAAACAGCAGACCCGGGAGTTACAGCCCTGGATCTGTAGCTTGACCAATACTTGAAAGAAAAGTGAGCACATCAGGCGAATAAGTTGAATCAATATTCTTGTAATTTATTGCAGAACACAAGCATTTTTAAAGAGCTTAACTTGTGAAAAAGAGTGCAAGTTAAAAGTTCTAAAGAAATTCCTTTGTGGGCTAGAGCTAGCCATGGGCCAGAAATGCTCTCCAACAGCAGACCTAGTGGTCACAGCCCTGGACCCAAAGCTTGGCTTTGGGTCCCAACAGCTGGGGATGTGAAGGGGGTGGGCAGTATGGCTGAAAACCTAACACCACTTCTGAATTTTGTGGCTTTGTAACCCCTACATATGCATTAATATAGTTTGTTCATTATGAATAAATGTTATACAGGTGCAGTTGCACCTTTATATTAGGGTTGAGTTAGTGTTTGTGTCAAAAATTGTGCATTTTACAATTTGTATAGTAGCTTGACGGTATTAACATAAAGGATTGTGAAATTTGGTGTGCACAGTCTTATTCCTAGTTCTATTTTTTGCAAGTTTGGCAAAAATTGATTAGCTGATATAAAAGTTGTTAACTAGTGAATTTATGTAAAAATCTCTTATTGTTTGCCATGTTTTCCCTACAGCTAACATAATAAAATGAAAAAGACTTGGCACAGTTAAATTATGAAACTTACAGATTTGTTAAGAATTTGATACTAGACAATAGGCTCAATTTTCAAAGAGCCCTTAGATCAATACAAGTTGCATCGCTCCAGGGCTGGGGCAAATTCAGGGTGTGCCAGGGACCAGGTGCCAAATTTTAGAAGAAATCCAGCTCCCCATGCCAAACTCCCCTGGTCTGCAGCAAGCCAACAGCTGCACCAGCAGTTAGCACACTTGAGGGAATTGCGGAGGATCCTGCCCTCTACCCAGCTCAACACCAGAGGGGCTGGGATGGGTGGGTGGGGTGGTGGTGACTGGACTGGACTGGAGAGGACTGGGGATGAAAGGGTATGGGAAGTGGCACAGGAGGAGTCAAGGAGGTAGCTGGGCATTGAAGGAGTGCTGTGCAACCTGGCAGTTTGCATTTGCATTTGTATATAGTTTTGTATTGTCTATCAATTTCTATGAGAGTACTGCAAAGCAATGTACCTATGAATTATACTGTACAAGGTGTTCCAGGGACAGAACATGACATAGCAACAAGTTGGCACAGCCCTGACAGCTACGCATTCTGTTCTTGGACCTCCACCCGTACAGAATAATTTATAGGTACAGTACATTGCAGTGCTCTAATAGGTATTGATAGACAATACACAAAATACAGACAAAGCAAACCTACCGCACCAGCTGCCATAGCCTCCCATTAATGCCTCACTGTTTCTGGGCATTACTGGGAAGTGCTAGCACTGATAAAGGAATGCTGTGTCACCTGGCGGGTGCATTTGCATTTGTATGTAGGTTTGTATGGTCTATCAATTTCTGTTAGAGTACCGCAAAGTGATGTACCTATGAATTATATGCACAGGGTGTTCCAGAGACAGAACGTGACATGGCACCAAGTTGGCACAGCCCTGACAGCTACACATTCTGTTCTTGAACCACCTCCCCTCCCGTACAGAACAATTTATAGGTACAGTACTTTACGGTGCTCTAATATGTATTGATAGACAATACAAAAATACAGACCAAAGCAAACCTGCCATGCCAGCTACCACGGCACTCCCATTAATGCCCAGCAGTTTTTCTGACTCCCCCTCTGCCACTTCTCATGCCCATTCTACCCTCACCAGTCCAGTGTCAGACTGCCTCCCACTGGCACATGCCAGTTAGACCACCTCCTGACTGGCCTAAGTGGTGCCTCTTGCTGTGTTCATGGCAGTGCTTGCAAAGTCACAAAAAGGGGATGTTGCTGCCCCACCATGGCACAAGCCCCCTTGCAACCTGGTTCAACAGATTGTTTAATGCATCCTTGATGCTAGGGGGATTTGACACAGCTGCATTAGGATTTGATGCAGGTTGCATTAAAATTGCAATATTCACAAGTTGTGATGCACATCACCCCTTGGTCAAAATCTTTGACTCAAGTCCCTTGTGTCATTCTAATCCCTTTGAAAATTGGGCCCATTGCCGTCATCTCATTGTTTAATTATTTGTTAATGCCACCTTATTCTTTGACTATGGCTCCCCCAGGACCTCCAGCATTCTCCTCAACTCCCTTCTACTTCCTGTCCTTTCCATCATCTGCCCCCACAGATCCTAGGGTTACCCCTCAGATGGGGGAAGGTGGTGGGGGACATACCCCCAAATGAGACATTCATCGGGCTGCAGCAATCTTAGTTGAAGGGGCCAGACCAGATATACCGGAGACTTCAGGGAGCCAATCTGTGTCTTTTTGTTTTGCTTTTCTGGGCTCGATTCTCAGACAATGTTTTCACATATGGGGACCAATGAACAAGTACCTGTAGAGCTGTCACTGTGCCAGTCCCAACTGATACTGGCTCTCCCATGTTCTCCTCTTCTGCTTCTTTGCCACCTGTGGCAGTGTAGCAGCAGGGAAAGTAACCCACCCTCTACAGAGGAGGAGAACATTCATTTCTCCTTTCCATGCCTGGCCCCTGACAACCCAGACTCATGCTCAAACCTAGGTCACTAGTGACATAAGCAGTATTGCAACCACTGCATCAATAGGCTGGCAGAAGATATACACATTTTAAAATTTGCATATGTGTAAACCACTTGAAAGCATTTGAAAAAGAAAAGCTGAAAAAATTAAAGCTGGTCTTAAAAAACTGTAAGAATTAAAAGTGTATTGCCACATTCCATGCTCACAGACCTAGTGATGCTCATACCCAAACCAGAGAAGGACCCAACTGCCTGCCCCAGCTTCTCTCCAATTTCTTGATTATAGTAGATTGTAAAATATACAGGAAAATACCAGCCCAGGGACTGAAAGAGGGGATCCACATATTAAAAGACATGGATCAAGTGTGTTTCTCTCCCAGAAGGGGAGGAATGGACAACTCTAAATGGCTAGTGAATCTGAAATAGCAAACTGCTCAGTCACGCATTGATAAAACTCTGATCTCTCTTGATGCTGAAAAAACATTCAGTTGCATAGAGTGAAAATACCTGTTCCACACCATGAAACATTTCACATTTGATGAAAATTCCATCCATTGGACCAAAGCCTTATACAATGGAGTTACAGGTTCTATTAGCACCAATGGCATAATGTCCATGGCCTTTCCTGCCTGCAGAGGAAACTAAACAAAGATGTCCCTCTCCCCGTCTTCTGTTTATAATTGCATTGGAACTCTTTTACAGTCCATAAGCCTACACCCACAGATCCATGGTGTGCCCATGGAAGACAGCCACAAAGACCTACCATACAGGTGATGCTCATCCTTACAAGACAAGAAATCTGCTTCCCAGCTTTACTAGAACTAACACAAACCTGTGATGAATTATTGGGACATAAATTTAACATATCCACATCTCTAATCCTGACTTCAAAGAAGGAAAAACAGAAGACCCCCAACTATCCTTGGGGTCTTGCCTTGGTGAACAGCTGTCTCAGATACTAAGGATCACTAAGGAAAGAAAAAGGAGCAGAAGGTGGATGCCCATTTAAACCCTGACTTTCACCTGTTATGGGATAATGAGTCTTCAGAAGACATAAAATGATCTAATATTTGCTTGAATGTGGGTTTTGATTCACTAATGACTATGTTTGTGTACAATGAATTCCACAGTTTAATAATACGTTGAGAAAAAAAGTTGGCTTGTTTTGTGGAAAAAAGTTGGTTGTGACCTAACTGCAAAGAGTGTCCCCTTATATGAACATTAATTTGTTTGAAATCAAGGCCCATTTCAACCATAAGATATTGATCATTAATAATCTCCCAAACCAATATAAGATTTCCTCTCATCCTTTGCTCTGCAGGAGCATTAGGCCAAGCTGTTTTGTCCTATCATCATAGTTAAGATCTTTAGCTTCTTGTATATATTTTGTTATTTTTCTTTGTATTTTTTCAATATGTGCAATGTCCTTTTTTTTGCACAGACACCAGAGTTGTGAAGTGAAGTCCAATAAAGGACATATATAGACCCTGTATAATGGAAGAATTGCTACTTTATTTCTACATTTAATGTTCTTCCTAATGGACCACCAGACCTTGTTGGCTTTATTTAAATTTTCTTTAATTTGTCTGTCAATGTCAAAGTCATTTGATATTATAATCCCTAGGTCCTTTTTAGCTTGAGATTTATTTAGCAGCTGACCATTTAGGAAGTAGCTATGTTCTGGGTTTTTGGATCCGAAATGCATAGCTCTACATTTATTAATATTGAAAAATAGGCCCCACCTGTTAGACCAGGAAGTCAGTTTGTCTGGGTTGTTCTGAAGTTGGTTTCTCTCAGTTTCATTGCTACAGGTTCTGCTGATTTTACAGTCGTCTGCCTATGTAATAATTCAACTATCTAGATTTTGGATTAGATTGGCTATGAAAACCTGAAAAATCAAAGATGCTAATACTAGGGCTGTGCATGGGCCAAACAATATTTTCAGAATACCACGAATAGTAGGCTTCTTGAATATTCGGATGCATTTTCTGAATAGTCACTATTCAACCACCATTCAGGAACTACTATTCAGTGAGATTTCCAAGTCTTGCAGAGCTCTGTTGGCCGATCAAAAACTGTTTCTTGAGCTCAAAGGCAAGCACACCATGTAACATCCTCACTCTGAGCTGGTAGAAGACAGGAGAACGTGGTTTCTGAGAGCTGCTCTGCAGTACATTTGAGACCTTAAACTTGCTAAAAAAGAAATAGATTTTTGCTTCACAGGCCTTTTTGGGACAGTATAGTTTTTTTGATCAGTGTCAGAAAAGCTATTTTTGGCTTTCTGACAGGTATTTTGTCCTTACTGGTGTACTCAGTTACAGAGACTAGGAGAGCTGTCTGCTAACACCCTTTCTCTGCTACTGTCTGACATATGAACATATGGAATTTGCCAGCAGATAAAGGCCTAGAGGTCTATCAAGTCTGCTCGAATGTGCAGCTAGCACCCCTTATTCTGCAGCTGCCCCTCCCTTACACCCTTCCCCTTCATTAACCCTCCCCCTTGTCCTGTTCCATCCCCTTTGAAGCAGTCCACTGTTCTACTGGATACCACTTCTGCAGGTAACGCATTCCACCCAGCCACCACCCTCTCTGTAAAAAAGAGTCTCCTCATCTCCCTCCTGAACCTTCCTCCCTCCCTCCAGTCTCATATCATGGCCCCTGGTGGCCCTCCCCTCCCTTACTTTGAACAGCCCCTCTGTACCTGTCTTATTTATTCCTTTCATGTATTTAAGGTTTCAATCATGTCCCCCTGTCCCTTCTGTCCTCCAGTGAGTACATGTTCAACTCCCTCAACCTCCTCTCTGTATGATAAGTCCCCAGCACCTTGATCATCTTTTGTCACCCTGCACTGCACCCCTCCAGTAACTTAATGTCCTTCTTCAGATCACGGGTGCCAGTACTGCACCAGTACTCAGATGCGTCTAACTAATGACCTATACAGTGGCAGAATCACCTCCTCACCCCTCGAGGACATACCCCTTGCAATACAACCCAGCATTTTGTTGACCTTTGCAGCTGCCTTCCTACATTGTACCAAGTTGTTCATTGACCCTGTAATGAGCACCCCCAGATCCTCCTCCTCCTCTGTCTGGGCTAGCTGCACTCCCCCCAGCTGGTAACTCCTCCTTGGGTTCTTCATCTCAAAATGTAGCACCTTGCACTTTTTGGCATTAAACCCCAGTTGCCAGGTGTCTGACCAGGTTTCAAGCTTTGACAGTTCATCCTGCAACCCCTGCCATCCCCCTAGGTCATCCACCACTGCTCCTACCTTGGTATCATCAGTAAACAGGCTGATCTTGCTCTTGATGTTCCATGATATATCTACAATGAATATCCCAAACAACACTGATCCCAACACCGAGCCCTGTGGAACACCACTCATCACTACCCTTGGGTGTGAGAGCTCCTCACCCACCACCACCACCCTCTGTTGCCTTCCCGGAAGCCAGTTTCCTACCCATCTCACCAGCTTTGCACCCACCCCTGTGCCTACTAACTTACTTCCCTGCCTTCCGTGCAGCACCGAGTCGAATGCCTTACTGAAGTCCAGATACAGGACATCCACTGCATGGCCTCTGTCCAGTTGCCTAGTTACCCAGTCATAGCACTCCACCAGGTTGGTTTGGCAGGATCTGCCCTGTATGAAGCCATGCTATCTGCTGTCCTGTAGTCCTTTGGCCTCTAGGAGGGCCACCAGCCTCTCCTTCAGGATAGTCTCCATTAGCTTATCCAAGATGGATGTGAGGCTCACTGATCTGTAGTTTCCCGGTTCATCCTTGGGGCCACTCTCGTGGAGGGGCACCCCATGAGCCATCCTCCAGTCCTGAGGTACACACTCCGAATGTAGTGAGGCATTAAATAGATCTGCCAAAGGTCCTGCAAGGACCTCTGTCAGCTCCTTCAGTACCCTGGGGTGGATGCCATCTGGGCCTGGCACCTTGACCACCCTCAGTGCCTTCAAACCCTCCCGAACTCGGCCTTCCATGATTTCCCCATCTGTCACCCCTTCCCCTCTATTTCTGCCATTTCTCCCCTTGGGTGTCACCCCCTCTTCTCTTAATAAATACTGAGCAGAAGTACTCATTTAGTGCTTCTGTCTTATCGCACCCTGCTTCCACCCAACCCCCTCCTTCCTAATCCTTGCTATGTGGTCCTTACAGCTCCTTTTCTCCCTGATGTACCTAAAGAAGTCCTTGTCCCCCTTCTTAATGCCTTGTACCAGCCTGAGTTCCGTAGATGCTTTGACTCCCCTTACTGCCCTTGTCACCTCCTTTGATTCTGTCAAGTACTCCTCCCTGTCCTCCCCCCCTCCCTTTTTTCTTGCACTTCCTAAAGGCAGCTCCTTTTCTCCTTACCTTTTCCATGACCTCCTTGCTCAACCAGCTCGGTTTCTTAGCCCTAGCCTTCTTGCTCTGAGCCTTGCAGCAGGTTTTGGTTGCCTCCACTATCCCCAGATTTATGAGCTCCCACCTCTGGTTAGTGTTCATACTAGACTGAATTCTGGCCAGGTACCCCTTTACCACTTCCCCATCCTCCCAAGTCAGCCCTCATGAATTCCAGCACTCTTGTGCCCAATTCCCTCCTTCCTTGCCCATATCCAATGTGAGCCATACTGAGTGGTGGTCACTCCCTGACAGCGGTTCCTCCACTGTAATTTCTCTCACAAAGTCCCCTTTGCCAGAACAAGGTCAAGGGTATTTCCTAACCTGGTTGGTTCACTGACCATTTGCAGCAGGAAGCTGTCCTGGAAGGCATCCAGCAGTACCTGCTTGCTCCCTTCTGTTCCTGGTTGTTGGGGTACTCCAGTCCACTCCTGGCATGCTGAAGTCCCCACAGTCACCACACTACCCTTCTCACAGGTCCTCCTGATCTGTTCTGCTAGTTCCTGTCTAACTCCTCCATCTGAGATGGTGGCCTATACACCACTCCCATTCTAAGAATCCTATTCTTGGAATCCTGGATTTGCATCCAAAGTGACTCTGTACTACCCTCCTCTCCTTCCTCCCTTACACACTTCAGTCCTTCCTTCACATATAGTACCACACCCCTTCCTTTCCCAATCACCCTGTCCCTATGAAATAACCTGTACCCTGGTACAGACAGGTTCCAGTCATTGTATTGGGTGGCCCGTGTTTCTGTGATGGCTGCAATGTCCACCTCTCCCTCTGCCATGAGCACCTGTAACTCTGCAGTTTTCCTCCCAAGGCTCCTAGCATTAAGGGTAACCACCTTACACCCTCCCCCCCATCCTGCCTTCCTTTCCTAGCATCACCAATAGTACTTGCCATTTGTCCTTTGTCACTGTTATGGGGGGGGGGTAAGCTCATATGGTTTCCCAACCTGTGGTCTCTGCATATCTCTTGCCTAATTGCCACCCCCCACTCCTAGTTTAAATTCCCAACTTCCTCTATGTACTCCTCCATCCTCTGCTTCAACACTTTCTTTCCCTCCTCACTCAAGTGTAGTCTGTCCTTGGCATAGAGACTACTGTCCTCCCAGGTCCTCCCACCCCCAATAGCCCTTGCCCTTTAGCACAACACCAGGTTCTTAGCCATCCATTAAATTCTTCTATTCTCAGCTCTCTTGTGCTTGCCTTGGGCACTGGAAGTATCTCTGAAAAAGTTACTGATCTTCCTGCCCCCTCACATAAATGTGCTAGTTCCTCAAACCTCCTCTGGACTATATCTACTGCCTTGTCAGCCAGGTCATTTGTCCCAAGATGTTTAATTAAATGATGCTTGTCCCTACCCCTTCTAGCATATTTCAGAACAGATTGTCCCACCCTTTCTGCTGTCATTCCTGGCATGGCCTCCACCCAAATGCGACTATGCCTCTTCCACTTGCTACCCCACCTGACTCCTCCTAGTATTGAGTCCCCCAGCACTAAGATTCCACCACTCTTACTCCTTGCTTCCATTCATCTCCCTCTCTCATTTCCAGCTCCTCTTCTTCCTCCCTGCACATTATTTCCACTTTTGCCCCTGTTGCAATTCTCCCAGCAGAACCTCCCCGCCTCCAGTTTGGTCCAGACATTTATCAATTACTCTCTAATTTCACAATTTCCTTCTCCACCTTCTTCCTCTCTAGCACGCAAAACTATTTTCTGAAGACCCTTCACAAATGTCCGCTCCCTCTCTCTGCAGTAACCTGCTCTCTCCTTTCCACTCCATGACTTTTGCCACTTCTTCACCTCCCTCCTGAGTCCCTATCTCCTCCTTCCATTTTTTTGTCTCTGACCTGGTTTCCCCGGCAATCGTTCTTCCTGGCCTGGGCCCTTTGTCTCTGCTTCCCTTCTTCTGACCCTCTCCTCACCACTGTTGGCTAAATCACCCTCCCTCATCTCCCCTTCTTCCTCCTTCCAGTATTGGCTAAACCCACCCCCAATCTGCCTTGCATGTCTTAGTTCCTTCTGCAGACCCTCAATCTCCTTTCTAAGTTTCTCTATGGTTGCACACTAAACATACTCCCACACTCCAGGTAATTTTTAGAAGATTGGTGCACTGCAGTTGTTGCAGCCTACCACCTACCATTGCTGTCATTGCCTACCAGCGACCCCCCACCCTTCCAGATGCAGAATACCAAACATTCCCCCAAGTCTCCCCTCTCCCCCTCTATCAGTGCCAAACATTCTTTTCTTTACTTCCCTTACCCCCTTTGTTGTACACATTTAGATAGATTGAGCAACTGCTTTTTATATTCCTATCCTTCCTATCCACACTCAAAAACAGACTTTAAGTAGCTATTGCACAACCTTCTTCAAACACCTACTCTTCCTTTCCCCAATGCAATAGCAATGCGAAGAAGTAACAATGAAAGCTCCTAGATTTGCATTTACTTCCCTTCCACTGAGATAGCAGTCACCGCTTCACTTGCTGCTGTTCCTTTCCTAGATGTCTGCTTCTGCTATGACAGGTGCATATCCTTTGCCAGTTTGAGGAACTGATGTCAGAACCCCTGGTATAAGGAAATAATGGACCAGGGTGGGTGGGGTGAGGGGCTTGGGGGTGGGACCAGCCCAAGTCTTCCAGAAACAATCAGGTAGCTGAGGCCCCTGGTCAGACCATTAGCACCCTTCCCCCACTCTGCACTAAGCTTTGCAGCTAGTGAAGCCAGCAACAATGAATCACAATTCTACTCAAAGCCCCCAAAATAGGTTTGCTACCCAAAGAAACAGGACTCCAAACAGCTTCACCAACAACACATCAAAATAGGCTTGAAATTAGAAGATATAGGTCTCCAGTTCAAAGAAACAGACCCAGTTAAATCACACCACTTATGTTTTTAAATCAGAAGAACTAGGCCTCTACAAATGCAGCCTGCCACACAGTGAAACATCAAACAAATGAGCCCAGTTATAGCTACCAAAACAGGTTTCAAAATTCCAACAGCCCCAAACAATACCCTGCTATCCCCTTAGAAGTAGTAAGAAAGAAAAGAAATAACCTTCAACAAGTAGAATCCACAAGAAACAATGTAAAACAACAAGAAGAAGCTACTGTACTGTACAGATCTGATACTGTCCCCTTCTAGTTCCAGTGTGATTTTTTGGGGTGAAGCACATTTTATTTTTTTTTTTTTTTGTTGTTGTTGTCTGGTTCTGCTTGGTTCCCTGCATGACTGATGATGGTGTCTGCTAACTCGCCCTCCTGCAGGTCACTGTTTATGATTTGCTGTATATGTGCATAATATTTGATTTTGTGAGGCTTCACCCTGCATGTGCATGCTTAATATATTTTTTTCATGAGGCAGGTCCACACATGTGCACAGCTGTGTGCACACAGATTTTGAAATAAACTTCTTCAATTCTAAGCCAGTCAGGCTTGACTCACTGAATTATTATTGTTAGTCCTCTGGTTCCAGGGATAGATCCCTGGACCAGTGGTGCAAGTGGTACACAAGAAGTACAGGAACTCAAACACTGGTAAATATGAAATGCAGAATGAAGATCTTCAATCTGAAGGATAGCGGTACCAACACACATCTATCTGTTTAGACACTAGTAGATTCAGTTAGAGATACTGAAGTATTTCTAGCAAAATAGCACTGTTGTACAAGTCAAATGTTGTTATGGAAACCCTGATTTCAGGTCACAGGGCCAGAAACAGTCATTATATTGCTGGTTTAAGAATTTCGTTCCAGTGTCAGTGGGAAGAAGTACAGGAACTCCATTCCTGCTGCAAAAAAGGTACAGGAACTGAGTTCCTGTGCATTCCTGTTCACTTTCATCACTGCCCTGGACACATGTGGAATGTGTTGGCTGACTCCCCCCCAAACTTCCACAGCCACTGCACACAGTTAATCTGTGCTTGTGAAAAATACCCCCCCGAGAGTCTGTGCCTTGTGTTTGCACAGCCGTGCACATACATTTTTTTGTTTGTTTGTTGTTGTTTTGTTAATTAAACCATTGCACTTAGTGGGGCAGGCCTGTCTCACTGAGTTGACTGTATGTCATCTGTCTGTTCCTTGCTCTGTTCCATGTTTGACTAAATAGGTTGTCCTTTTCTTCTTCCTTCTTAGTAGCAGTGTTTTTCTTTACTGCTATTTTTCTGTGGTGCAGTATAACTGGAAAGGTTGGTGTATTACTATAGTTCCACAAGCACTAAGTAAAGCATCACACACACAGGTACTACACAGTAATAGTTTGTATTTTACCCAGTAACCACTAGTGACTTGATCCATCATGTCTTTAGCAATCTTGCAAACATGTGTGGTCAAGCCCCAGCAAAGCATCTACGCACCCGGTTCAAAGTGGTGAAGGACAAGATGATAAACCTACAAATGCACAGCACATCCAGGCAATTACTGCTAGTGTTGTCCCTGGGCTGCCAAACCCCAAACAATCTATGTAGAACAAAGGAAGCACTCGGGGGCAGTAACAAAATACAGTTAAGAGCAGTGGATCGTAAAGTTGCCAATACATTTGTTTGTGCTAAGGCTGGAGTATGCCAATAGAGCCCTGGTGCTTTGACCAGAACCTGGTCTTTGTCAGGGTGCATGCTGGAGCATTGCAAACACCTCTGAATATACAACCCATAAAAGAAACACACACCTAAATAAGTGAAGTTAAAATAGAATGCTACTGAGATGCCCTTGTAACAAAACAATCCACAACTAACATACCCAAGGATGAAATACTGCGTCAAGATTATAAAACAGTTCATACAGTGGTGCCAGACAGTATGCAATGCAGTATCTTGCAAAATTACTGCAAAATGCTACAGTATGCTGCAAGGAACAGTGTAATTTCATGGCAATTAAGCTCTCTAGTCATCCAATATTTTGTAGCATGACATTTTCTGCAAAGTATAGAATTGCATCTTGTCTTGCTCTACTGTATATTATTTTATATAATGCAATTACAGAGAAGGTGGTGAGAAAGACTATATAGATAATGGCATACAGGCATCTCTCTTTATTTGGCTGGCACAAATATTGTTTTCCCCAAGCAAGCCTTTTAGTTCTTGCAGCATCGGTAATAGTACTACTGCTACTAATACCATTAGCAGTACTTCTACTACAAGTGTAGCCACCTGTTCCATCTGTACGTTCACCATCACATCCTGTTGTGCAGTAGTAGGGGGGCATTATAGCATACATGCTTTGTGCAGGAAGTAGCAGACACCACCTGTGTTCCCACTGTTACCACTACGGCAGCTACATCCACAGCCGGTGTGCTTCCCACCACCACCGGTGCCATTCTTGCAACAGCCACCCTTTCAGTTGTCACCACTACTGCAGCCACTGCTACCACTATTCCTATGCCAAAGGCCAAAGCCCCTTCTACCCTGTGTCTGTGACCATGAACACCCTCTAGTGCCAACCCAATGCAATGCTTGATATCATTTTCAGAGTGCTATGTGTGTGGTGTGGTTGATCGAGTGTGCCACATGAAGCTTGTGTTGCATTAGTGAGAGCTCTAAATTGGTGGTTGAAGTGGCATTGAGGTGTATATGGCAAACCAGGGTCAACGGGTGATTAATGGTGTTGCTGAAGTGCTTTTTAAGGTTTTCTTAAAAACACCTTTTGGCCGAATATCGAATACCAAATACTTGGGACCAGAATACCAAATATTCAGATTGAATATTCTGAAAAGCTATTCGCACAGCCCTAGTTATTGCCTTTGCTTTTCCTGATCAAGTAGCCATCTTTTTCTTTGCTCAACTCCTTGATTGTTTTTTTTTTCAGATGGCATCTTCCTGAGTGTCCTGAGCCACCTCACCTCTCTTCCTGCCTTGTTGTGACCCATTTCTAATGAGTTTTATTTGGAACTGTGCAGAATGAGAAACTTTTGAATTTGTGGAATTTTGATGACATTTAATTAAATTTTGTGAAACTGTGCAGAATTTCATAATAATTTAGTGGAATTTTAAAATGTATGTATTCAGTCATAACATCATGGCACAGTGTAAACAAATCCCTCGGTCTGCATTGAAACTGGCCGGTCCTGTAGCCTCCTAAGATGGCAGCTACGTCTGTACATGATGATGAAATGTAATCGACATCATTCCCGAGAGTTAATGTATTCTGTATGGGGACCTTATAAAGTATATATGATAACTTCATTAAAAAAAGTGCTGCTGCATCAAATCCTGTACTGTGCAGGTGTGATAAGGTTGTCATACCTGCACAGTATAGAATTTGATGCAGCAGCACTTTTTTTAATGAAGCTATCATATATACTTTTAAGGCCCCCATACAGAATACAGTAACTCTCGGGAACGATGTCGCTTACATTACATCATCGCATACAGACGTAAACGCCATTTTAGGAGGCTACAGGACCAGATGGTTTCAATGCAGACCGAGGATTTGTTTACCACTGTGCCGTGATGTTTAAACTGTAGCCACTCGGGAGTGACATACTTTACACACAAAAGGAGCACAGCGTTTGTGAGTAAAACAGTAACCGCACTACTGTGGTTTTTGTTGGCTGCATTTCCTCGGCACTGTTTACGAGTCCTTTAAGGTTGTGCGGGGAGGGTATACTCAGTGTTGCTACAGATATTTGTCCCTTTGTGCTATTATTTGATAGCATGGCTAGCAGTTGGGCATGGGGGTATTTTGTAGATTGTTATGCCTGAGATCTGGTAGCCTGTAATCTCCTGATGCTCATTGGCCCGGTCTCAGCTGGCACTTATCGCTCTGTGTGTTATTTCTTTCTCTCTGTGAATTAGAAATTCCTGTTTTTGCCTATGCCATTTGCATTGGTGGCATAGCACCCTAGAGCATTTTTTGCCTATTTCTCTTGTATAGTTCTTGAAGGACAGAGTTGTTTATGTGCTCTGGGCTCTTTTAAGAATTCCTTGCTGCTTATGACAAGTTCAGGAGTTCTCAGTGTTGTGTCATATAGTTTCTTTTTTGGGTTGAGGGAGTGAGATCTTTAATATGGTAGGGTGCTACTCTACCAAGAGCTGGTTGGGGTCTATTTGGCACATGTACTGGAGATGGTGGGATTTCAGCTTCCATGTTTTAGTTTTGTGAGGTGGGCCTTTAACTTATTAGGATTACTGTAAGTTTTGCATGAATTGATTTCTTTTCCTTTTTTTTAGTTACACTTTCTGCTCCTTCAGATCCCTGGTGGCCTTCCTCTGACCAACCCCCAGCCCTATCGCCCATTTCCCCAGGACTTACCCTGCTCATGCCCTCTCTCACATGGCTGTGGGCATCTCCAGCCACCAGGTACAGAGCCTACAAGGGGTCGGTCAACATTTCACTGCTGCAGTTTTTTTTCCTCCAGTCTTTTCTCCCTGGACCAAAGAACTTGCAATGGGCAGAGTGGCTGAGCTTTGCCTCCACAGAGATGGCTTAATACCCTGGACATGGGGTCCCTTCCCAACATGATGGTGAGCATGTGCTGGCGTTCAGCCACTGCTGGGTGTCAGGCAAACAGTGCACCATACCATCCCCCCTCCCCAAGGAAGGAGACCTGTCTATGGACTCTCAGTCATTCATCTTCCCGCTGGTCCCAGGGTGACCCAATTCCATTCCTGAATCCAGGTCCCCACTGTGGCATGAGGTGTGATGTCCAGTGCCTCAACCCTCAGCACCACTGGGACAGTTATGAGTTGATTTCTTGAGGGGGGGCAGAGTGAAGATGATTGCTCTATATCTTTGATTGAGTCTGTGTGACCTCCTGACATGCTACACTTCTACTGCATGGTTCTAGTCTTATACTTCCTAATGTAGATTGTTTTTTTTACATTTTTGGTTCTGTAATTGTATTTTCATACTTTATTCCTTATGTTTTCCTCTAGCTGTTAGTTCTATAGCTTTATATGACAGTGTTCAAATTAGGGAGGGGGTGTCTATGGTAGACATTGAAACTATCCCTGTATTTCTATGGTATATAAACTGATTGCTTGGAACATGGAACATCTCCGGGCTCAACAGCCCAGTTTAGTGCAAGAGAATTTTGACCATTTTAAGAAATTGGGAATGCAAATTTTGTTTCTTCAGGAAACAAATCTTTTGAAGCCTGAATTGAATAAGCTTATCTGATTGTAAGAGGGCCACATTTTTTCAGCTCCATTAAATGGAGAGAAGCAGTTATACTCTGCATTAAAGGGGTTAATTGAGCATCAGAGCTGGTCACCAAAGACAAATATAGCTGTGGGTGTTGGTTAAGGACCATCTGGACTGCTCCATCATGGTTCTGGTTTCAGTTTATGGGACTACTGAACCTGAGTTCACCTTTTGTTCCTCACTGTCCCAAGCTATTCCTGATATGGTTGTGGACACTCTTTGTGATTGGAGTGGTAGTCCTGCTAGGTTGGATGCCCCTGTCTCCAAGGCATTACAACAACTGATGTTGGATCATGGCTTATTAGATGTTTGACACCTGGGGCATCCATTTGCTTGGGTTTATGCCTTCTAGTCTGCACACCATGGTACCTATAGTTGGATTTATTTAATCCTTGCTTCTTTAGCTATAGTTAAAGGGTTCCATAGTACTGATATTGAGGCAATTCTTATTTCAGATCATTCCTCTGTTACCTTTACCTTTCAACAGAGGGTCGTGGGCATGGAGGCTAAGAGACAGTGGTTTAATGCAAGCCTTATGGGAGACGCTAACTTTAGAGATTGGTTGTATTAGGAGGTTAAAGATTATCTATCCAATAATAGTTCTGAAAGTACTGCTGCTAAATGGGTCTGGGAGGGCCTGAAAGCTTACTTGTGGAGTAGAATTAAGCAATAATGCCCAACAAGGTGTGTGTCATGCTGGGATAACATCACGCCTCAGGTGGTTGGGCACGAGGCACAGGCCGAGTGTGTCCAACGACTGAGGTGTGACGTTATCCCAAACGACACACACCCTGGAGGGCATTATACAATGGCTCATTGTTACACAGAATAAAAAAATCATTTTAAAGATGCTTTTGTGTGGAAAAATATTTTCATTTTTTAAGAGAAGATGAAACAAGCAAGCAGAAAAAAATCAAGCCTACAATCATCTCCAGGTTCACAGTGAGGCTGAGACTAGACCCGTGATGTTGTACTGGGATAACATCACGGGTTCAGCCCAAGACTGACCAATCAGAGTGCAGGATTTTTTCTTGCCATTGTATAATAACAGTTTATGCTTCTGCCAGAAAAAAGACTGAGGTGAGGGAAATGGAGGAGTTGGAACATAAATTGAAGGACTTATCCAAACATAAGATGGGTGACTCTACCCCAACCCGGTTACAAAATATGCAGCAGCATCTTGTCCACTAAAAGTGTAATATTCTTAATACACAGCAGGATGAATTTGGACTTTATATACTAGACAGGCATGCTGGGGGGGGGTGGACATCTTCTGGTTTACAATTTAAAACAGATGTATGCAAAGACTATAATTCCTGGGATTAGACATGAGACAGACCTTTTGCTTGACCCTGCCAGTGTGAATTCTTCCGTCAGAAGATATTATAATGTACTCTATTGTTCTAAAATCAAGGCCTAGGCTGGTCATGAAACAGCTGTCCTTTCCCAGCTTATTTGATGCTCAGAGGAGAAGCCTTGAGGAACCTATCACTATTCAAGAGATTCAAGATGTGATCAGTATGCTCCTGAATGGGAAGAGTCTGTGTCCTGATGGCTTTACAGCAGAGATTTACAAGATGATAGGTGACTTGGTTTGTCCTCTGTTAGCCTCAATGCTATAGGCAGCTTGGGTTGACTGAGCTCTTCTGCATTCTACAGAACTGTATGTATGTTGCTTCTATATCTATTTTGGTGAAGAAAGGAAAGGACCCATACCAGTGCTCAGGGCTGCAGCTATGAATTTTGGGGCCCAGGACACGTCAATTGAAATGGGCCCCTGTTTCCCAAACCAGCTAATGCTAGGGGTAATGCCAGCTCCTCAGGTGGGCCCCTCCTGAGCTCGGGGCCCCGGACAACTTCCCCACTTTCCCCCCTCATTACTGTGGCCCTGCCAGTGCACAAGCTACTGACCCATCTCTCTCTTGAATATGGATTATAAAATGTTGGCTAACATTCTTGATACATGGTTGAGTAAGGCTCTCAATTTGTTAATCCACCCAGACCAGGTTGAGTTTGTGGTAAGCAGAGATGGGGCTGATCACATGAGGTGCCTGTTTGGCCTGATGTGGGTTGCAGCATCCTGCATGGATGCCAGAGGTGCTGTGACATTGAGTAAGGAAAAGGCATTCAACTCGATCAAATGGCTTTATCTCTTTCAGGTTCTTAGGAAGTCTGGACTTGGGGAAGACTTTATTCAATGGGTTCATACTATTTATATGGTGCTGTGGGCAGCTGATCATATTCAGGGGTGTCTCTCACCCTCATTTAGCATAGGTAGGGCACTTGCCAGGTATGCCCCTTATTGCCAGCCTTATTTGTTCTTGCTATTGAGCCATTGGTACAAAGGCTACAGGAGCAAAGAGACATTCAGGGTCTATACATAGAAACACAGAAGCATAGATATTGACAGCAGATAAGGACGTCTTGGCCCACCTAATCTGCCCATTTTCCCTTCCTACTATAACACTACAGACCCTACATGATCTCCGCCCCCACCTCTAAAGTTCCCTTATGCCTATCCCATTCATTCTTGAAGCCCATTACCATTTTTGCCCCTACTGCCTCCCTTGGGAGGCTGTTCCAGGCATCCATCACTCTTTCTGTGAAGAAGTACTTCCTCATATCTCCCCTGAGTCTCCCCATGCAGCTTCTTAGCATGTACCCTTGTTCTTGAGCATCTTTTTTCTGAAAAATGCTTCCCACTTGAACTTTATTTATACCTGTGAGGTATTTGAATGTTTCTATCATATCCTGCCTTGCCTTTCTTTAATCCAAGGTGTACATATTGAGATCCATCAGTCTTTTCTCATAGGACTTGTGATGCAGACCCTGCACCACAAGTTGGGGGTGAGCTCTATCAGCTGATGCTGTTCGCTGACAATATCTTACTTACAACACGCAATCCATCTTCCTCTGTTCCAGCTCTTTGTATCCCTTCTAGGTAACTTCTCTGAGCTACCTGATTTAAGTAATAACTGGGAAAAGACTGAGTTTTGCCTCTTATTGATAGATGCTTGCACACCATGCTGGCAGGTATGGGTTCCATTGGACTACTACAAGCCTATCAAGTATTTAGGTGCCTTCCTTTTGTCTGTTTGTGTGGATTAGCCTACCTTAAATTTTTGACCTTTAGTTGCAAAGCTTAAAGAAAATATAGCGGATTCATATTCCTTCATTTTCTTCATGGGGCAAAGTACAGGTACTGCAGATGATGGTTCTTTCCACAACTAAGTATCTTATAAGATGCTTGCCTCTGTGGTTCCCTGATTCTATTTGGAAACAGTTGTCTACTTTAGTTAGTGTTCTTTTGTGTGAAGGGCGTATGGTTAGATTGTCTGCTCTTTGGCTGCTAGCTCCTTGTTTTAAAGGGGGATTTAGATTGCCCTGGTTCAAGGGCTATAACTTGGCTGCTAGACTTCATCACATTTTGCAATGATTCATGTGGAATCTGTTAAGGATATAGTTCAGTGTGTAGGGCTGGAGAGTCATCTGACAGGGCTCGCCCACCAGAGTTAATAGTCTGGCAAGCAGTAAAGAAAGCCCATACCTCACCCAAACAACAATATGCTTTACGTGTGTGAAGGGAACTTTGTTAGATGCTGGGTAAGACATGGGATGCCCCTCTTCAGTTATGGCCTCTCTGGCATTATCCTAGGTTTTGTATCGGGTGAAGTCAAGTTGCTTGGTCTTATTGGGAAAAGGGGGATTGTTGAACATTGTGAAGCTTTTTCCCCCTCAACTCATTATATTCCATCTTTTTTTTTAGTTGAGTCAGCAGGCTTTCCTCCAGTCAACACACCATTGGAAATATTTCCAAATGTACCACCTTCTGACCTCCATTGTAGATACTCAGATCCAGTTGCCAGGCAGGGGAATTTGGGATGGCATCATGAATCTCACCGGGAGAGGCAGGGTGAAGAGTTTCCCTCCTAAATTAAGTGTTGTGCATCAGTGACTGTTAGAAGCTTACATGCCTTCTACTGATCACCTCTGCCAGAGATGGGAGAACCTTCTAGGCCATCATCTCACTGATGCAGAGTGGCCATGTTGCTGGGCCAATTCTTACTGTCTCTGCAAGAATATGAGTGGTCACCTCATGCAGCTTAAAACACTTAACTTGTGGTATTGTACCTCTGCTTTTTTATACAAGTTGCATATCACCCCACATCCAGACTGTTGGTGCTGTGTCCTGCATGAAGGCACTTGGCATCATATTTTGTGGTCCTGTCCTAAGCTTTACTCCTAGTGGTCTCAGATTTTAACTTTGATGGAGTGTGCTTTTGCTCTCAATATCCCGTGGGATACTTTGTTAATAGTTCTAGGGAATGTTGTTCACCTCCAGGCAGTGTCCATCTCAATGTGCTTGGTTTGGGGCTATCATTGCTGAAGCCAAGAGGCTCTTGCTCCATAGATGGAAGACAATGGAGGTTCCTACTGTTAGCAAATGAGTGATAACATGTATCAACATGTGAGATATGAATGGTTATCATATTTGGCTACCAGCAAGAGGCATTGATTTGAGGAAGTTTGGGGCCCCTTCCTTTCCCCCAGTAGTTGGCAGATAATTTCTGAGTGTACATGCAAACTTTGGGTGGGCCATTGTTCCAGGACAGATTATTTCTTAGGAGCTCCCTTTATTGCCATATGTTAAGGAATCTTTACTCCCCTCTGGACATAGCCCTTCCTCATTTGGCAGATTCACTAGTGTGTTTCCCTAAACACCAGCATTTCCAGTTCTACATTTTTTCTGTTGTTGTCATTCGTTGTTTGACCACGTACTGTAATTCATAATTAATTGTAAAAGGTTGCATTTGTATCGTTTTTATGTTATTTGTGTCTGGACATTGCTGTTATTATTATTGAGGTAGGTGTTTTATAAAGGTCTTTTGTTTACATTCTCTGCTGTTTGTTTAGTGGAATTTGTACTTACCCATTTTTCTCTGGAACGAATGCTTGCAATGAGATTTTTGTATGGTGTACTATGCACAATCATTGTTTGGGGTTTTAGTTTGTTGTTAAGGAGCATTGTGTTAGCTCCTGTAACGGTTGGAATATTGTCTTTATGGTGTTCATTTTCTTATGTCTCTCTCTTGTTCCTGTATATTTTATGAAACCTCAATAAATAATACATAATAAAAAAAACAAAAAAACAATACAAATACTTCCCCTACCTAATTGTATGCCAGGCCCTCCTAAAAACTTCCCAGACAGCCACTTGAAACACAATTATAAAGCTCTGATTCCCAAAGATTTTATAGTGCATGGTGAATATTGTTTTGACATGGAACTCCATGCATTGAATAATGTTATAGTGTATAGTGGAATGCTGTTATGCCTGAAATTCCATGCCTGGAATATGCTTGTTCTGCTGCAGTGGTGATGTCACTACTGCAGCAGAACCACTTGGAATGCTGGCACATTGTTACTATAGTGTGTAGTGGAATGCTGCTATACATGAAATTCAATGCCTGGAATATTCTTGTTCTGCTGCAGTAGTGATGTCATTATGTTGTTCTGTGCAGTAGTGATGTCACTACTGCAGCAGACCCACTTGGAAAGCTGGCACATTGTTGCTTTCCTCTATTTAATTCTATGGTGACGATATTCTAGAACCTCGAGAGACTTTTCAAGTCAGTTTCATTACGAAAAAGAGAAAAAAAAACAATGCACACATTTCACACAACACTACTATACACTACAAAAAATACAGGATGTGCAACTTTATGCACAACCTGTGTTCTGTCACCTGGGGTTCTGATTCCCATGGACCCTCGAGCGTCATTCTCTTGGTCAGAGGGAATCAGAACCCTCTGTGGCAAGAACACACTGGTTGTGCATAGTTGCCCATCCAGTAATCTCTAGTTCCTCTATTTAATTCTGTGGTGACAGTATTCTTGAACTTCTAGAGACTTCACAGGTCAGTTTCATTACGAAAAGAGAAAAGAAAAACACAATGCACACATTTCACATAATACTACTATCGCTATAAAAATACAGGATCAGCAACTTTATGCACAACCTGTATTTTCTGTCTATAGGGATCTGATTGCCATAGACCTCTCAAGATTTGCTCTTGAGGTCAAAGAGAATCAGAACCCCTCTGAAGACAGAACACACTGGTTGTGCATAGTTGCCCATCCAGTATTCTCTATGTTGTGCTGCTCTAGGGACATCAGTATGTTGTTGTGCTGCAGAAGTGATGCCACTTCCACAGCTCAACAATTTAGAATGCTGCTGCCTTCTAGCCGATCAAGGTGGAAGCTATTTTTAAAACTTGAACTGAGAGAAACATCTGCAGCTACAGTCACTAGTTGTGTCTAGAATCAGTAATTTCAGCAAACCCTCAACTTCTTCCATCCCAACCATCAGTTCACTGAAAGGTAGATTATCTGAATTGAGCATAGATGCCCGTACATTATAAGAGGTAATGTATAGGCATCCATGAGCAGACAAGCCTGTGTCTTCATCTCAAGATTTTCTATGGCAACCAGGGAACCTCATGAGCTTTGATCTCTAGGTTCCTGGAAGCCACAGAAACCTCTTGATGCAGACAAAGGCCTGTTATATGTCTGATTGCCTATACATTATCCTGCATGTTAATAATGGAGTCTCATCATGGTGGTTACAACAGCTGTCACAAAATGATTTTCAAAGAAACATTCTCTTTATTTAAAGCCTAGTAACAACATGACCAGTACTGGGTGGAAACAGATTCCTTTGTTGTTTGTCAGTTTGGTCTGCACCAGCATTTTAGAGGACCAGCTTTTCTTTATGGCTCATCCTGAGTATGATTTTTGCCAGAACACCTCATTAAGCCCCCATCCTAACAGTATGCCTTGAGGATTAAACTTGTTCCATTCTGCTTCAGTTGGGTGTCTGTCAAATAGATAGCTTTGGAGAAGGGCCTGGAATAACAAGTGAGATTGTTTTTTGTGGCCCAATCTCCAGGGTATGGGTGATGGCACTTGTGATGGCTCAGATTTCAGCCCAATACCAGGGATTGGAGGATGGCCTACACTAGGAATCAGCTCACAAAGATGGCCTGATGTCTGAGTGTGAAGATTTTTGGCATAAGGAATGGGCTCCTGGTGCCAGCCCAATCATGGAGGGTGGGGGATACCAGGGATGGGCTCCTTCTTGTCTCCCTAATGTCTGGGGTGTAGTTGTGAGAAACAAGAATAGGCTTCCAGAGCTGGACAAATTTCTAGGGAGCTGGAGGGAGGAATAGTCAAGTTTGCCCAGTACTGCTGTCAGCTGCATAGTCACCTGCAGCATAGAGCTATGCTGCACTGATAGTTTTGTGTCCATATGCAGCTGTCCACAGCTGCCAGTTAGTCAAGAACATCACAGCAGGTTTATCTACACAGATATAATTGATCTCCAATCTTTTTGGAGTGCAAATCCTCATAAAAAACAGACAAGTCTGCATACAATTGATTACAAACAGCAGGATAGCCCATCAATTCACCTGATCTCAGTGATTCTCTCTCTATCTCTCTCTCTCTCTGTCTATGTCTTGCTGCCTCCCCCTCATGCAATAAATATTGGTGACCTAAGAAACAGATGGCCCTGTCCTGTCCAGGCCAGCCTCAATAGGACATGATGCTGACCTGCCTAAAAACAATCTTGTTCTACCCACTTTCATAATCATGGAAAAACTTTCTGAGGATTGGGTTACCTTTCATTTGTCACACCCCCTGATGTGAATGGCATAATTTGTTAGAGTGCAGGGGGGGATTTAATGTCTTATTTTATTTAGAATTTGGCACAGCAGGATAGCCTCATATATTTATTCAAACGTTTCACCAGGAAATACCTACTGAGCTGATAGCAGCTCATTTCCAGGTACATTACATCCTAGGGGTGTTAGAGAATGGTCATTAGTAACAATAGAAACAGAATTTACATAGCAGAAAGAAACAGAACTAAGCAACAAAAACAAGCTAAAATAGATAGATAACTTAAACAAGTATGTACAAGTGGCTAAACGTCACTTAAAAGCTACAATGGATAGGCTGTTTAATCATTATGTACAATGTCGTGTGATATAGCAGACCTGCATCCAGGAGGGTTGCAAGAGGGTGCTAATTAAAGTGCAGAGTGCAATAAATGCAGGCATATGATAGCAAAACTCTCCAGAAGTAATCAAGGAAGAGTACAATTGGAGGGTGGGAAATGGGAGGGGCTGTAGCAGGGGTAAGGGCAGAAGGGTAGGGGTAAATGGAGAAAATGACAAAGGCAATAAGGACAAGGATGGGGCAAAAAGGGGTAAGGTCATCAAGAAATGGAGGGTAATGAGTACCAATGCCCATAGTCTGGGCAACAAGCTCCCTGAACTGGTGGCCTTGATGGAACAGGGATGCCTGGATATCATAGCAGTCACAGAAACATGGTACACAGAGAACCATGACTGGGATGTTAACATACCAGGGTACACAACCTATAGGAGAGACAGGGAGGGTAGAAGAGGGAAGGGTAGCTCTCTACAGTATGTGGAAGGGGTAAAAGCAACAGAACAAAAGAGTAAACAGGGAGGAGAGAAGGCACTGTGGGTCACTGGGAGACTGGAAATGGCACCACAATCTGCTCAGGGTTGTATACAGACCCTCATGTTAGGGGGAGGGAATGGACAAGGATATGATAGAAAGCATCCTTAGGATGGCAGAGAAAGGGGAGATACTATTGATGGGGACCTGAACATGCCAGATGTTAACTGGAGTACCTTTGCTGCAGCCACATCCAAGAGCAGGGCCATTCTTGATGCCCTACAGGTGGCATGCCTCAGACAGCTAGTTTTGGAACCCTCTCATGAGGGAGCAATCTTAGACCTCGAACTCTCAAACAGGGACAGTGAGAGGATCTCAGATCTAGGTGTGTAGCCATCTGGGAACAAGTGACCACCAAACAGTGTGGTTCATGATAAACTCAGCTACAGAGTCAAACCATACAAAAGTGAGAGTACTGGACTTCAGGAGGGCTGACTTTGGCAAGATTGGAGAGTGCCTTAGAAAAGCACTATCAAACAGGCTAGAAGGAGGGGTGGAGCAACAATGGGAAACATCAAAACTGCCATCACAGAGGCAACAAGCCTTTGTGTGAAGCAAATAAACAAATCTAAATAAAAGAAAAAGCCACTATGGTTCTCAAAAGAGGTGGCGGGGATGGTTAGGGAGAAAAAGATAGCATTTTGGAAGTATAAGGAAACACAGAAGGAGCAGGACAGAGAACTGTATCAGTCAAGGCAGAAGGAAGCAGAGAGGGAAGTCAGATTAGCAAAAGCCCAAACTGAGGAAAATATAGTCAACTCAGTTAAGAAGGGGAATAAAACCTTTTATAGGTACATCAGGGAGTGTAGAAAGACAAAGGAAGGGATAGTGAGGCAGAATAGAATGGAAGGTGGGTGGACAGAGAGGGACAGTGAAAAAGCAGAGATACTGAATGAGTACTTCTGCTCAGTAGTCAAGAAAGAGGAGGAGGGGGAGGTGACCAATCAAATTAAGAGAAGCACTCTGGATAGGGGGTAGATCCCAGACCTTCCACAGAAGAAAGGATTCTGAAAGAACTCCTAAAACTGAAGGTGGACAAAGGAATGGGGTCTGATAGAATTCACCCCAGAATTCTAAAGGAATTAAGGGGAGAACTAGTGACACCACTGACTACCCTTTTTAACAAATCATGGGAGCATGGTGTGGTACCTGGGGACTGGAGGAAGATGGATGTGATTCCCCTTCACAAAAGTGAGAGCAAGTCAGAGGCAGGAAACTACAGACCTGTCAGTTTGACTTATGTGGTAAGGAAAGTGATGGAATCACTTCTGAAGGAAAGAATTGTTGAGTACCTGGAGGCCAGTGGGGCACAGGACCCAAGGCAGCATGGGTTCACAGTGGGAAGGTCAAGTCAGATGAACCTAATTGATTTCTTTGACTGGGTGACCAAAGTAGTAGACCAGGGAGGGGCTGTGGACATGGCCTACCTAGACTTTAGCAAGGCATCTGACACAGTCCCACATAAAAGATTAATAATCAAATTAACCAGCCTGGGAGTGGGTCCTAGGATGGTTTCCTGGGTAAAACATTGGCTGGACAACAGGACACAGAAGGTAATTGTAAATGGAGTCCACTCTGAAGAAAGAGGGATTACTACAGGGGTACCGCAGGGTTCAGTACTGGATCCAGTCCTTTTAATGTCTTTATAAGTGACATTGCAGAGGGACTGGAAGGAAAAGTATGCCTCTTTGCAGATGACACAAAGATCTGCAACAGGGTTGATACACAAGGAGGTGTGGAAAGGATGAGAAGGGACTTGGCAAGGTTGGAGGAATGGTCAGAAGTAAGGCAGCTTGGATTCAATGCAAAGAAGTGCAAAATAATGCACCTGGGAAACAAAAACCCAGGGGAAGATTACACAATGGGGGTGGGATAGTAACAACAACAAATATGGAAAGGGACCTG
The DNA here is from genome assembly GCA_016271365.2 of Neoceratodus forsteri. Taxonomy (NCBI): domain Eukaryota; kingdom Metazoa; phylum Chordata; order Ceratodontiformes; family Ceratodontidae; genus Neoceratodus; species Neoceratodus forsteri. The sequence continues at coordinate 402,049,466 of CM057455.1, read as the reverse complement.
GGGGCAATCATATCAGATGACCTAAAGGTTAGCAAGCGATGTGAGCAGGCAGTAGGGAGGGCTGGGGAAATACTGGGATGTATAGGGAGAGGCATCACCAGCAGAAAACAGGAAGTTGTTATCCCTCTGTACAGACAATTGGTGATACCCCATCTGGAGTACTGCATCCTGTTCTGGAGACCCCATCTCCACAAGGACATAGACAGGATGGAGGCAGTCCAGAGGAGGGCAACTAAAATGGTGCTGGGTCTGCAAGAGAAGCCATATGAGGAGAAACTAAAGGAGCTTAGTTTGTATATCCTCCAGGAAAGGAGGAGAGGGGGGACATGATAGAAACTTTTAAGTACCTCAGTGGAATCAACAAGGTCCATGAGGGTAGAATCTTTCAGAAAAAGAGATGTGCAAGAACAAGGGGACACAATTTGAAGATGGGGGGCAACTCAGGGGCAATGTGCAGAAGTATTTTTTCACAGAGAAGGTGGTGGATGCATGGAACAGCCTTCCTGAGGAGGTTGTGGGGTCTAAAACTGTGGAAGAATTCAATAATGCATGGGACAGATAAAGGCAATTCTTGTGGGAGGTAGGAAGAAGTAGGTTGTTGGTTAACTAGGATCTGCAGCTTATCCTGTAAGTAGGAAATGGGCAGACTAGGTTGGCTAAGCGGTCCTTAGCTGCCATCAAAGTCCTATGTTTCCATGTTTCTAGAGTTAGAAAGAGGGAGACAAGGAGGGGAAGTTGAGGTGGGAAGGACAGGAAGAGTGAGTACAGGGGTGGGGATCAGGTACTGTTGTTGGAGTGAGAAATGATTGAGGAGAAGCAAGGAAAGAGAGCACAGGAAGAGGCAGAATGGATGGAAGGAAAGAATTCCAAAGATTGGAGAAGTGGTAGGGAGATGGCAGCACGGTCAGCTGAGGCAGTTCAAGAAGAGACTGCTAAGACAAAAACCAGAGTTCGCGAAGGTTGTAGTGAGAAGGGGAGAGGTGAGATAGGAGGGAGAAATGAGCCAGTATTTGGCTACAAAGGAGGCACAACAAGCGAGGTGCCTGACTTTGAGGAGAGCGAGAGGGAGGTATAAAGCAAGCAATGGTTGGTGCAGGGTGGACAGTCAGAGCAAAGCGACAGAAGGAGTGCAAGTGGAATCCAGTCTGGTCAGGGCTGACTTCATAACAGCACTGTAGATAATGTCGCTACAGTCAAAAATAGGGAGAATCATTTTCTGGATAATGGCTCTGCAAACTGACAGGAGGATACAACCAAGGTTCCTGTACAGGGCCCCCATTTTATGCTGTAGTTTTTAGTGGATGGAATCCACATGAACAGAAAAGTTGAGATGTCGGTCGAGCCAGACTATGAGGTGCTTAAAGGAAGGAACATTGTTGATCAAGGTCCCATCAAGGGTGTGGAAGGGTGAGTGCTCAAGCCTGGAGAGCTTCTACCTTGAGCCAAGGTCAATGAGACCATTTCTTTGGCATTGAGGAACAACTGATTTGAATAGAAACAGTGTTGGACATTATCAAAGTCTGGTTGGAGCTTGGCCATCAGATCAAAAGGGGTGGAACCAGAGGCAAAAAAAATGGTATCATCTGTGTACATATGGATGGATGCAGAGGTACAGGCAGAGGGGAGGTCATTCAGGAAAGTTTAAAAGAGTAAAGGTCCAAGGATGGAACCTTGGGGCACCAGTGCTGATAGGGAGTGGAAGGGAGAAGCAATCTCTGATTCTGAGTCCTACACTTAAGGCAGGAGCAAAACCAGTTGGTAGCAGAGATGGAAAGCCCTGCTGCTGTAAGTTTTTCAAGGAGAAGAGGGTGGGCTACAGTGTCAGAGACTTTGGCCAAGTCAACAAAGATGGCAGAGGTGATAAGGCCCTGATCCATGTTTGAGACAGTAGAGTCAGTAAGTTGGAGGAGGGAGGAGGAGGTGGAGTGGGATTTATGGAAACCAGACTGGAAAGGGGTGCTCAAGGATGATCAGTCAAGGAAGGGAGAAAGCTGAGAAAGCACTAGATGCTCCTGCAGTTTAGCAAGGTTGGGGAGCAGAGAGATAGGGTGGTAATTGTCAGGACAGGAGGAGTCACCTCCTTTGGGAAGGGAACCAACAGTAGGATGTTTCAAGTGTCAGGAACAGAGGCAAGGAGAAAGAAAGGTTGAGAAAGGAAGTGATTGGAGGAACTATGGCTGGGGAAGATGGATGGAGGGTTTAGGGTTGAGCCAAAAAGGGCTTGTGCCCTTGAGAGGGTTCAAAGCTAGAAGGGACCTGAGAGTGTTAGCAGGAGAAATAGCAGAGAAGGAGAAAGGGGTAGATGAGGTGGTGGGTGAGGGAGAGGGGAAGGGGATGTAGTAGAGAAGGAAGGAGGTACAAGAGGTGAAGAAAGCATTGCATTCAGAGGCAACAGAGAGGGGTTTAGAAATGTGATATCTCTAACCTTGGGGATAGGGGTGATTTACGATTTATGAGAAACATGTATATTTCAAGAGGGTCCTGGTGACTGATACATGGTTACATAGTTATAAAGAACAAGAATTTTCAACATCAGTTGAAATATATTTACAAAGGCTAGCATCACACTGTATAATAATGCTACACAGGTTTGGAAAGGTTCCAGACTGATGGGAGTGTTGAGGGCAAGGCACAGGAAAGCAGAGAACTGTCCAGCATTCACATGGGTTTAGTTTCTTTCTTTACAACCTTCTTCATAACAGGCCCTCTTTAGGCCTGATCCCCCATTCCCATCATCCTGCTTCTTCATGCCTTTCCTGGCTCTATTCTCCCATGACTTACATCCCATGGATGGGGCAGTGGGAAGCTGCTCATTGTGACTTCAAGTCCAGTTGGTGCCAATGCCTGGGTTGCTGTGGTGGGGTCTTTGAGGAGCCAGCATTCCATCCTGCCTATCAGGTGCTTTTCCCCATTTTTGCATCCCGGTCTTCAGTATGGTGGTGGACAGAGTTGGGTGAAAGTTGCGAATTCCACTTTTTACGTTGAACCTTTGTGGAAATGTAGAAATTTCGCACACTTTTCGGAACTTCTGCCATTGGCAAGATTGAAATCTGCTGAATGTGTTTGGTGGATTTTCATCCTGTTCCATTGCACTTTTTGGCTGAATTGAGGAATAATGCACATGAACTGCAGAATAACAGCACTGAGAATTTAATGCAATAATCCACAATATATAATTTTTTTTTGCTGTTCTAGGTTTGAATTTCCTTGAAAGTTGCTAATATGATTTCCACACTTTCACAGAAGTAAAACTCCACCGTTCATGGAAATTCTGCTGGCGGAAGTTTATTTTTGCACACCTCTAGTGGTGGACAAGAATGCACATGCGCAAGTGTGCACAAAAGCTTAACTGGTGAGGCAACAACCAGCATCCTCCTACCCATGTAGAGACTATGGCCCAGATATTCAAAAGGGTTGCGCCATGCGCAACAGGGTTACGCCATGCGCAAGTCCAAAATGCGCCATTCTGCGATATTCAGCAGGAGGCAGTTACGCCACTGGCACCAGGTTGCGCTAGAGAGCAATGCAAATGAATGCATGCTCAACAGGAGGGGGAGGATCCATGCATAACCTGCGCAACCCGATATTCAGTCGGGTTGCGCAGAGTTGTGCATGCGCAACCCCCAACCTGCGCCCGCACAAGCTTGAGCCAAAAAAAAAAGGCTTAAGTCGAGGGCCACCCACAGGTGAGCTGCTGCATTGCAGGGCGCAACACAGCAGCTGCCACCCCTGGCTGGCCCCCAACTCACTCCCTGTGCCCCCCCACCAGCCCGATCGCGGGCAGTACAGGTACATGTCCCCCCCCACACCTCCCACAGCCCGATCGCGGCAGAACCTGCATAAACCCCCAGTGCCCGATCGCGGGCAGAACCTGCATAAACCCCCAGTGCCCGATCGCGGGCAGAACCTGCATAAACCCCAGTGCCGGGGCTCGTGGGCAGAACCTGCATAACCCCCCCAGTGCCCGATCGCGGGCAGAATGTAACCCTCCCCCCAACCCGAATAACTCCCTGGTGGTCCAGTGGACCGTAAAGCCCGATCGCGGGCAGAATGTCACAACAGAACCCCCAAACACCTCCCTGGTGTCTAGTGTCCCCCACCCACCTCACGAAGCCCCTCCACCGCTCCCCCGCAGCGGTGAGCGACAGCATCCACCCGCCTGCGCTGAGCTGCACGCCCATTGGCTGCAGCTCTGCACCATCGGGCGGCAGCCCTACCGGACAGTCAGTCGGCGGGCGCGGGTGGCAGGCGGTGGATGCTGTCGCCGCCGCCGCGGGGGAGCGGGTGGAGGGCTTCGTGTGGGTGGGGGGACACTAGACACCAGGGAGATGTTTGGGGGGTTCTGCTGTGACATTCTGCCCGCGATCGGGCTTTACGGTCCACTGACCACCAGGGTTATTCGGGTTGGGGGGGTTACTCTGCCCGCAATCGGGCACTGGGGGTTTATGCAGGTTCTGCCCGCGATCGGGCTATGGGTATGTGGGGAGTCATGTAACTGTGATGCCCGCGATCGGCTGCATTGTGCGCCGTCCTCGACGGTGCTGCCTGACAGGGTAGCCAGGAGCAAGTCCTCGGGATCGGCGCACTCCACATGCAAATGGTATGCAAATGGGGCTATAAAGAGATGCAAATGGCCCCTGCGCCTTTGCATAAATTATGGCCCCATTTGCATGTCACCTTTGAATATCGGAAATCTGCGCGATGGCGCAATGGTGCTGACGCCACCGCAAGTTTAATGCTCAACTCTGGCAATTTGCGGTGAAAAGCGCAGAGTTCCCTCTTTGTCATCTTGTATCTGGCAGGCGATATTCAAAGGAGTTGCTCAACAGCGCAACTCCTTTGAATATCACCCCGGCCACACCCCTGCGCAACTATTTTGAGCAGAGCAGGGGCTTGCGCCTCAGACTGGAGCAGTTTGAATATCTGGGCCTCTGACTGCACTGACACCTGTGGTCACAAGTGGTAGCACTGCAGCTGAGCCTTCTGCATTCTCTCCTCAGAGTACAGCCTCATCTAAGGCATTCAATCCTCCTCTGTCTGGTCATCCCCGATGACTCAAGCTCATTTCTGAAATTGGGACACCGGTGCTGCAAGCTGTAGTGCTAATATGTGCCAATAAACAGGCTGCTCAATGTCAGATTTTGTTTTTTTGTTTCACTATCTTGAGCATTTTGTCCCTGTCTGTTTAAAACTGATTGGGCTTTACAGTCATATAACATCTAAATGATGTACTTGTAATAGGATTAATCAAAAACCTTAAAAATGTAATATCTCAACTAAGCATACAGTATAATTCACATTAAAATGTCACACCAATGAGTTGCTTTTGTGTTTTACAATGAGTTGCATGTACAGTATGATGCTGGAGGCAGCACAACACCTTGCAAAAACTGTTGCCTGAGACTTGCAGATGAGCATTAAATCATGGCAGAACTGTAGAAATTTTTCAGGAAAGTTGCAAAATCATTTTACAAAAGTTGCCCTCACGTCAGTTAAGTGTTAAAAAACAAAACAATGTAAACTGCAAATATATTGCAAATTTTAATTAAAAAACAAACAAACAATGCAAAACAAACTCATTGTCATGATGGTTTAATAGGGAACAGTCAGCACTTAGATTCCTACCCCCAAATGTGGCCTGGTCCTAATTTGTACTTTGCGTGCAAAAACATTTTTAGTTGCTTAATGTTTACTGCACTATATTAGATTGTAATCAGCTTATTTTGCTGACTTCTAATCTGACATTTTCTGTAACTACAAATCCTAGAATCACCTGCAGCTGGCATTCCTTCAGTATTATCTAAAAGAGATGCAACTTCTTGTTTGCAGTGGGGCCCTATTTATATTCAGTTAAACAGGTGGGACACTGAAGCAAAGGAAGATGAGAAGACTTGCTCCTGATTACAGAATAGGAACCTTTACATGCAAGGCTCTGCACTGCATTGACTGGTGCAGAGCAGTTGCATCATTGCCTTTTTTGTGTGTGAAGGCAACCCGTACTGGTTTCAAAATGAGCGCTCACTGAAATGACGTTCCCTGTTTTCCTGGCTTCACTATTTCAGCACATCATTGTGAAGCACATCTGGTGGCCATATAATCAAACAACAGCGTTCACATTTCTACTGACGAAAGTATAACATGACCCTCCGGGATCCTCATTGTCTGTCAATGGCACTACCTCCCGATGCTCGTACAAGCAGTATTGTGTCCAAGTTCAGCTACTTATATTTTCTGATAGTACAGAGAAAGTTGAATTCGGGCAAGTAGGCAGTTTTTTGCAACCATGGCTAAAAATGCTTTAAAATCACTCAGAAAGTGAGGCATTATACTGGGCATGTGCATATACATATGAATATGCATATGCGCATGCCCAGTGTAACATCCCACTTTCTGATTTAAAGCATTTTTAGCCTCTGTTGCAAAAAACTGTCTACTTGCCTGAGTTCAGCTTTCTTTGTAGTATCAGAAAATATAAGTATCTGAACTCAGGCACAATACTGCTCATATGAGCATCAGGAGGCAGTTCCATTTATAGACAACGAGGATCCCAGAGGGTCACATGAGACTCTCTCGGGGCTTGATTTGAGGTGTGCTGTGTAAAAGCACACTGATGACAGGAGCAAAAATGTGAAGAGAGTGCAACAAAACAATTGTGGTGCAGATGGGTGTCTTGTAAAAGCACCTAAAGAGACAGAGACCATAGGCCTGTTTACACTACCTGATCTGCACCATTGTGAGAGGTGTAGATGAGTTGCATCAGTGCAGGCCAGGCAGTGTAAACAGCATTGGAAGTGCTGCAGGTGGCTCCTCTGTGGTGAAAATGATCCTTGTTTTGGCTGGGATTTGTACCGGTGGTGCTTTTTGCTGGCATGCAACCAAGGTGCTCCTCCTGCGATGGTGCAGACCTGTGATACACCATGCCACTCTGAAGTGTCCCAGCTCCTACAGCTGACAGCACCAAAAGCTACACATGAAAAATGTAAAATAAAGCATTACTTTAAAAAAATCAACTGATGATACGCTGTGTTCTGAAATACATAGTTGTATTCGACTGGTTCACTTTCAAGTGTGTTTTGAGATGTAGGAGATGACAGTACATTGTTCGTATTTACTGCAGTCCAGACTGAGTTAAGCTGGCACACTCTACTCTGCTCTCTGCTGTGCCACACTCACAGCCCAGACAGTGACCGTCCCCTCACTGCTGTCATCTGTGACACATAATCAGACTCACTGGTGTCCTTACTCATTCTGATCATTTCTGTGATGTACACACCCACCAATGTCCCTCCCGATTCTGCTCTATTCTATTAATTGCATGCTCAGCTCTCACTTAGCTTTCTACAGCATAGATGGGACATCTGGGAATATGAGGCAAGAATGGTGGGTAGAGTCAGGAAGGTGGTGATGGTTAGGCCTTGATAAGGGCTATCAGTGCTGCTGGACAATCTCCCCCCAGAAATTCTACCGAAATGCCTGAAATGCCAGAAATTCACTTGCACCAATGCAGGGGACTTAGGTGTAAACACAAGCATGCAGCACAGCAGTTTGAAAGACACAGCCTGCACCAAAACACAGGTAGTGTACTCACACCTTATGATATGATGTTGACCTGGGATCTCCTGATTCACAGTTCTGCACTAGCAACTGGGCAACTCTGCCTCCCCCACACTTCAAAAGTCTGTGTCATATTTTATTCAGTAATTCAGCTTGTTGACATGTCAGAGCTGGGAGTGGCTTTCATTTTGTTTAACTTAATGCTTTTAGCACAAGCTGGCAAACTATGAGTGATGTCCATGTTTTGACAAAATATGGAAGAGTTTTTTAGTCAAATGGATAGGCCCCCATTTATGATGCCCCACACATCACTCCACTTTGACAGCTTAAACATGTATGGAACTAATTGGCAGAAAGCTCTTAATTAAAATAAGTTTGAGTCAGTCAGATACAAATACAAAGGTCAGGGTATCCTGCTGGGCATGAAGTTTTAATCAGTGATGACAGTAAACTGGTTGTGCATGGGAATGAAAAGGCACTGAGCAGATGTGTGGACAGTTAATGTATTGTCGGAGATCTTGATTTATAAGAGGGCCTGATCTCCATAACAATGTAGGAATTGCAAATGCCATGCTTAAGGGAAAGTGACAATAAAAATGCCAGAGAGGGAACCAGATTTGTCAATGTCAACATCTGCCACTGCTAATGAGCCCCAAGTAGTTACCATGACAGACTTAAAGCTATAGTCTCTGTTATGGTTAATACCGACAGCAACTTTTTAACTGGAAATACATAGTCTTCAGGTATCTTTACTCACCTTTTTGCATCATTGTCATTGATATATTTAGCAGGGCCATGTGGTTGACTGTGATGGCCTGCCCATAGAAGATAACACTGGGGAACTGTAAGAAAGTCACAGATCTTATCAGAATTCCAGACTTTCTATGTCTTACACACGCACACATGCACACATGCACTCACACACTCACACCTCTCACGCTCTCTCTTTCCCTTTCACTCTGTCACTCTTCCCTCGCTATTACTGTTCATAGTTCTAAACACTTTGTTCTGTATATGAGATTAGCTTTTAAAGTTATTAAGGATCTCTCTGCTAGCCATTGTCAAATGAAATGATTTTCAGGATGCCTAAAGGGATTACAAGGGTCTGCAGCATACTATAACAAGCAGCTTAAAGCAAACATCATTTTGTAATGTTTATTTACTTTTTGCTGTACAGGTAAGTGTGCTGGGTGTATGAATACATGGTTTCAGGCCCAGCTCATGAGAGATAGAGTGAGGTACATAACATTACAATAAACAATAAATAACAGGCCAGTTTGAAGGTATTATAGTCAGTAATGTGGGTAACAGCAGATATAGCAGTAGGCAAGGATTGCAGTCCAAATTAAACAACAATACATTTGATGAATTAGATAACATTACACTTGGCAGAAGCCAAGGATTGCAATGCAAATCAAATAACTCAGTCTGTTAAACAACAGAGCAAATGCAGTGGTAATCCAGTCAGATGGTTTGCAGGGCATGATAGCTATGAATCTAACAGAATGCCTTATAATACAATAAATACCACATCCTTCATAGGATGAACTAGTTCACTTTGATTCAAGCTAAATTGAGAAGTGCTAATGATTAAACAGAAGGGTAATTTTAGAAAAACAAGCATAAGTAAATGTAGGCAATTTAAGTCATATTTTTAAAGAACTGGAATGAAAGTTTCAATGCATCAGACAAAAGACTTTTCTTCTTGAATACTGACTCTCTGGTGTGCTGCATTTGAGTCTACTAAATGCCAGAAGACAGGTGATCAATGTGAACCTACTGATATTACTATAAACTACAGTGAACTTGAATTAAAACCAACAGTGATTGTAAATAGTATATAGAACAACAGTTTATAGAAATACTGCATACAGCATGGAAATGTACTCCATGTGTAACTAGAACATCTTTACCTCTCTTGAATAATGAGAAGCCTAAATGAAAATAGAAAATTGTGTACAGTATTTTGTTCGGTAAATGGAACAACCAGTAGTATCTTTCAACAATGAATATTAGATATCTTTAATCTTTTGTAATATTGCTGTGTGATATTTATATTTTCTTAACTATCACTATATATTTTTATAAATATGTTCCAAAATACTCTATCACCTGCATACTGATATACAGTTTTATTATTGATATACTGTAGCATGTCATTACATCATTCATATACTGACATACGGAAAAGTAAAACTTTTTTTTTTAATTTACAATTTTTCTCAAACCCACCCACCTGCTTAGGCAGCAGGCTGGCTCCATTGAACTGGCCCTGTCCCCACAACCCACCATTCACTGCCCTTCTGTCATCTTCAAACAGCAACATCCAGCCTTGAAAGCCCCAGAGCTTTTTCCATCTGGCAAGGCATCCACATTGGAGGCTGGTGGTCTAGGAGGAAATCTGCCTACTATATGACACCAGGGAGATGTGTGGAAGGAGTCACAACAGGGTATCATTCAAGGCATCAGCTGTCATGCATGGTCACAGAAGGGATACTTCTTATAATGTATTTGTATATATCCACTCCCATCAACCAAGTGATGCTACGCATTGTTGCTACACTTGCATTAGCTGCTGGATACCTATACAGTCAAGATCCCCTGCTGTCCCACTTCAGGCAGACTCCCCCAGCTTTGCCACATTGGCTTCTCTGGGACATACCTACCTGAGTTCCACCATAGCTTACCTCCCATAGCGGGAACAGCAGGGAGCTTACTCAGCCTCTTGATGAAGCCTGAATGGGGCAAAGCACTGGGGCACCTGGCTCTTGGTTATGGCTGCATGTGGAACTGGACTTGGAATTTGGCACTTTGCCTACCATATGATTTGCAAATAGAAATTATTATTATATTGCAGCATTACTTTTAAGTCTGTGTGAGTTTGCTTACATTCCACTACCAGTTGTTCTGGAGTGCAGGATGTTGCTGTTGCTGTTGAACTTACTCAACCCACTGAATCCAGATCCAGATTAAGACAATGACTCAGTCATGGGTGGGGTGCCTGAGAGCCTTCACCAGTTTCATCCTGTTATGCAGGCTGCCACATGGATATGAGGATACAATTATAATATCTCAAGAAGTAAGGACATTCCTTGCAAAAAAAAAACTACATTAATGCACCAGTTAGGGTAACATATTGCCACAAAAGTAGAGAAATGTGATGTTAGGGCTTTCAACTAATGGCCCCATCCCCAAAGCAGCAAAAGGAAAACAACATTATGGGGTTGGGTCTCTGGAGTCTTGACAAATCAGTGATAGGATCTTCCTTGGGGTTGTGAACCATAATGCTTACCTTTCCCCTCATGGGCCCTGCATGAAGAAAAGAGATCATGTGTGATGTTGTTTGCTCACAGAATGGGAAGGGCATAAGCACTTACAATACCCCAGGTAGACTCCACCACTGATTCGCCAAGACTTCAGAGACTCAAAACCCTAATGTTTTTTCCATTTGCTTCTTGGGGTGGCGGGGGTGGGGCATTAGGATTGAAAACCCTAACACCACATTTCCCTTCCTTTGTGGCATTAAGTTACCCTAACTGGTACAACAACAAAGTGTTTTTATAAATAATTTCCTTTTTGAGATAGTGGAATTGTATCCTCAATCACGCAGGTACATTCAGGATCTGCATGAACAAATGCAGATGCCCAGATAGTATTATCTAAGCAGCAGAGCTGGGATTTGCAGATTTACTCTACATCTTGATGCAGTTTTCTTAATTACAGTATACTGCACGTGCTTTAAAAGTGCAGTGGCAGTGAGCTGCTCCAGAGGTACGTACAGTACTCTGCCATTTTCTGAAACCTTGTAATTCCATCAGCACCATGACTTTATGTTATAGGATGATGTGTACTGTGACTCCAGACAGTAGCAGCCCCTGCTCAGTATCTGAGTGCTGCACACTGCCACAGTGCTGGAGAGAGAGAGAGAGAGAGAGAGAGAAAGAGACAGAGACAGAGTGTGTGTGTGTGTGTCTGTGTGTGTGTGTGTGTGTGTGTGTGTGTGTGTGTATGAAGCACAGTCAGAAACACAGACACTCATAGAAACACATACTTACATCCACCCTCATAGATACACACATACATGCACACACACTCCCAGACACATGTGCATGCATGCACACACAGACACACATACACACACACACACACACACACACACATACACACTAACTTCAACTGTCCCTAATTTGCAGGGGCATCTCTACCTCAGTCACTGAAAAATGATGGTGATTTGAAGCATAAAGCTATGACAAAATTTAGTGCTATACAGTCTCGTTCTCTATCATATAATTTTTTTTTTTTACTTTAAGCAGCACATTGCAGAAGGCTTCATGAGCTGATAGTGCCCATTTTGTAAGATGTGTCCCTGATTTAGGCCATTATCCCTGATTTTGTAATTCCTGCTCCTGGTTTGCAAGACTGGAGGCTGAGAGATATATGCATACACATGCACATAAAGAGTTTGTGTGGTTGGTGGACTTTTACACTTGGATGTCAGCTAAAGAATATGAACATACACCAGGAAACCCATCAGTTCTGCTCCATGTCAGCCTGCAATCACCACAATGCAAATGAAATAGCCTTTTCTCACTTTGTATTTATTTCTTATAAAGTTATAATAATAATAATAAAAGCTCCAGGGCTCTGTCCCACACATCTGCTATTTAGCTTTAACAACCCATTAGCAGCAGTTTATCATGCATGCCATTCCTATAAACTATTGCTTGCATGACAAGTTCTTCCCACATTTTCGGTTAGTGAACGCACCAATAATAAATAAAAATCAGTTGTGCAGCTTTGTCAAGCAGCAGCAACAACAGGTGGCTTACCTGGCAACATGCTGACAGCCCAGGTGAGTAGTGTCAGTAGCAGCTGTTGGTAACGGTCCATGAGGGAGCACCTGCTGGATGTGGAGGGAGTCACAACTGAGTTAGCACTGGACTAGGGACCAGAAACAGGTGGAAGATGGAGAGCCATGGTCAGTTGCTCAGTGAGCAAGTCCCTCACTCCAGCTACAAAGTCTCAGCTCCACTGCAGTTCTGCATCCTCACACCCAAGCATTGCCACTGTGTTTCTGCAGCATCCAGCCACCTATGGCAAGATGTCAGGATACGCGCACTCATCCGCCTACAACCAGCTGTTGGGATGTGTGCAGTCTCACTGCAGTTGCAGCAGGGACATTCCTCCTGTCATCTCCTTTCAGCAGCTTTGGGAATATACCTCATGCAAAGCAGTGACGTTCAAAGGGACTGCACAGACACTTTTAATACAACAGTGCACGTTCAAAAATAAATAAAATAAAAAATAAAAAAAATATTTAGTTCATATTATGTTGCATTAACACTTTGTGAAACAATTATATGATTGCACACATCATAAGAGTAGCATTGACACATAAAGCGGGACACTGTTATTTTGAGTAATACATATGTATGTTACTAATAAACAATATCAGCTTATAAACAGTTATTTAATAAATAAAACCATATTTTAAATGTGAGTATTTTCTGTATGGGTCATGGTTCCACTGACAGGTGGTATAACATTTTTTTTGCTACTCTTACAATCTTATGGAATATAAATACAGTGTTGATAATCCCTCGTAGTCTCCAACTAGGGCTTGCGGGTCATGGTTCCTGGATGCCACCATCTAGAAGCTAGGAGAAGGATGATGAAAGAGACCAAGAGGATTATTATGGATGAAAAACAAACTTTCCAATAAGTGCGCAGATGTAGTCAAAGCAAATTATAAGTTGCATGGGATGGTGGAAACTAGATAAAAGTAATTAATTTTACCATTGCTGAGTTCACTGGCAAGCCTACAGTTGGACTAATGTGTACAATTCTGATGGGGGGCTGCCAGTAACACCAAGGAAACAGCAGCTCACTGCTCTTACTGCAGCTGGCAGCATGAGTTCTAGCTCCAGCAGCAGAAGTCAAGAAATTCCCACTGCCAGGTTGGGTTCATCAGGTTCAAATGAACACGCCCCCCCCCCCGCCGGTTTGGAACCTCCTTTAATGTATTTCAACTTTTTTTGTGAACTGTCCCTTTAAATTTCATCCTCATGACTGTAACTTTAAAGCACCAGCTTGGCTTCTCAGACATGTGCACAAATCTGCCCAGTCAGGTGGTCCCTAGCGTCTAGCCACTCATTGTGAAATCTTTTGTGCCTCAGCCCCAGTCCCCATCCTCTGTTGGCTAATCAGTTGTTATACTCAGGACGTGAGCGTTTCTGTGCCGTAGTGTCTGCATCATGTTGACCTGCCCAAAATTCACACTGATCCACTGAAACAACGTAGAGGTTGAGGATGGAGTGTGGCAGCTGAGACTTGAGAAAAATAGCCAACAGCAAGAAAAGGCAATGTCTGTGGCTCGAGCTTATCACTGACTTTTTCTGTCAGCTTGGTAAGTGTGCTGCCTGGTGCTTGCTGGATGAACTTATTCTGTGCCTCATTTAATTGGCAGGGGCCTCTGCTAACAGCCATGATGGTAGAGATGTGTGGGGGTGGGCAGGGTGCTAAAGTGAGGACTTTTTCATTTAATCTTTTGAGAGTGCTAAACTAGGTGCCTAGCAGTGCTGTGAAGACTTTTAAAAAATAAATTTCTTGCATCAGTTTATTCAGCAGGAGCTTGCTCTCAGCTTCTAACAGTTGACGAGATGGTGTAGACATTGGTTGGGCCAGGGCTGACGAGTGCGGGGAGGGGCTGGCGAGTGCTAAACTGGCTGCAGTGAGGACTTCTTTTTAATTTAATGCAATATTTTTGAGAGTGCTAAACTGGCAGGCAGTGCTGTGAAGACTTTGGAAAAATGAAACTTCAAGACACTTAATATTTTTGATATTTTGAGGGCTCAGAGACCTCTCAAAACTCCCTGGGCCCGATTCTAAGACATATGGTGTAACTCACTGGTGAATGCGAGTTACAATTTTTACCACTATGCTGGGGACCCTGTGCCAGATTGCAGAACAGGCAGGGTCCCTGGTGACTATGACCTGTGGCACCTCAAGCATTGTGCCACAGGAAGGGTGCACCTGATCTGGGTGTTGCAAGCTGCCAACATGCCCAATGACAGGGCGCAGCCTCCCCCCCAAGCCCCAAGCCCAGAAACATACCCACAAGCCCCGGTGGGCCATGGGGGCATCTTGGCAGCAGCACACTGGCACAGGGGGGTTGGCATTACTGCATCATGGTACCGGGAGCCAGCAGGTGGAACACTGGTAGTGCTGAGGATTGGGGGAGCTACTATGCAGTGGGGGGTCTATATGGCATGGCAGTGTGTGGGTCGGGTCCATGCGGGGGGGCATCTGGCTGTTGGGCATGGCGGAATCCTGCTATGCCAGCACATAGCTGATCTATCCCCACAGTACCGGAGGGCCTCCTGGAATGGCATTGTGGGGTTATGGCAGCTGTCCTTTCAGGAAAGGGAGCAGATGCTGCCATAACCCCCCCTTCCACTGTGCCCTAGGGGTCTTGGGTGGCATAGGTCCCCCCTGGGTGCAGGCAGCCTGTGCCATGGCAGAGGCCACCTGTTGGAATCATGACTGGCAGTACCCATGGTGCAAAGTGAAGCTTATGCCATACATGTTGGCGTAAGTCTCACTGCACCATGGTGTAGGTGTCTTGGAATTGGGCCCCCTGTGTTTGCCCAATTGTCAAGTGCCCTGAATATCATGGCAAATTTTGTAGTGCATTTAATATTGCAAGGCTAAGCTTTGTGTTAGTACAGATAATTATTTTTTCTGCAACTTGGACAAAATGGTTCAGTGTACTCTCAGGTGTTTTGTGGGTCTGAGTCCTTAATGGTGGAGACACTCTGTTTTCTATGTACAGTTAGAACTGTGTGAGTCCCTCTGTGTACCTGGACTGGAAAATCTGTTTTTTCAGCATGATAGTGTTGCTGATAGGGAATACTGAAAATGCAATTGTAGGACACTGTAGGGCTCTGAAGTGGTAGCTAAGGGTCCCATATAAAAAAAAATATATATTAATCTACCTTTATGGCCATTTTCACAGCTTTGCTCATAG
Organism: Neoceratodus forsteri; assembly: GCA_016271365.2. Classification (NCBI taxonomy): domain Eukaryota; kingdom Metazoa; phylum Chordata; order Ceratodontiformes; family Ceratodontidae; genus Neoceratodus; species Neoceratodus forsteri. The sequence continues at coordinate 402,033,886 of CM057455.1, read as the reverse complement.
CCCAACAGATGTTTTGCATTCAGAAAAGGGCTGCTGTCATTTTTGCTACCAAACAACATGATAGAATGTTAATAATAGATTTCTCTCCTGAAGACTCATTATTACACTGGCTGTGTGTGTATAGGAAGCTGTAGAGCACTATTTTTCCTCTGGCTTGAGGAGTTAATTGAGTCCACATAAAGTTAACTCATTATCTTCTGGCAGTTATTCTGTCAAATTACCAATGGATAGTACAGACATCATAGAAAGTTATTGGAAGTAGAATGGGTTAAATACTTCCTGGAGCTTCCTGCATAACAAATAAGCTCTGATGTCTCCTCAGCTCCTAGGAACACCTCATTAAGCAATTTGACACCACCATCCGAAAAGTAGTCATTCTGCTACTTTGCAGGACATTCCATAGCAAAGAGTCCTAGTGATTCATGTTTCCAAATAATGCGCCAACTTCATTTTCTCAGGCAGTCAGTTCTGAGTTACTGTTCATATTCTACTGCAAGTTCTTAACCTGCAATTTTTGACTATAGGTGTTTACAACTGAATGATAGTAACCACATTTCCTTCACTTGCAATTAGGTAGGCATGTGTGTGTCTAATTTTTGTTTGACTTAGGTTATGCATAAAATCTGATCAGTACATAACGTGCTGTATTGTGATTAAATGAACTGATAAATGGGGGCTTTGGTTTCTTTTAAAAATTCATTTTTCCTGAACAAGGATATACTTAAACAAAAATTTCTCAACAAAATGTTTAAAAATAAGGAGTTTAGCAATAATTTAGTTGATATGGTATAAAGAGCTGCTCCCTGGAAAATTACCTGGTTGGGGGGGGTTCTGCCACAAGCAGAATGGGACTTCATGGATGGGGGAGCTCATGGCAGCAGAAGATGCATGATGGCATTAAAAGCTTAATAGTTTGGATGTAGAGGCACCAATATTTGAGCATGACTTTGGTATAGGACTAAGTGTGACTTGGGAGATCATCAGGAATTGACTGAGTCTTGGTATTTTTAAAATAATGATTTTCTGAAACTTCAGCCTTCAATGGGTTAGACTCTGCAACCATCTGTACAGTATGTCACTAAGACACATGCAGTGGGGTATGGGTAAAAACCAGATAATCAGACCCAGACCAGAGCTGTAAAATCTGGACTGGGCACAGCTTGTGAAAATTTTGCTGATCCACTCACTCCAGATGATCTGGTCTGGCTTTTGTCTATCTGGTCTGGTCCTGATGGTTCCGTTTTTAACCATGCCAAGGAAGGGTTCAAAAGCAGACATCCAGGAGTGGACAAGATACGTAAAGGTTGGACTGAACAGTGTAGCCAGAGTGACTGGACCAGCAGTATTTGTCAAGTTGCACCCAGTATGGCCAGTTTGGATTTTTATTGAACAGCTGTGGTTCAGGTCTGTAAGTCCAGTTTTTGATCAATCAATCAATCAATCTTTATTTTATACTGAAAGGTGCGTGAGCAAAAATGCCCATTTACACAAACGTCCAGTTAAGCATAAAAAGAGAACAGAACATCAGGTCAAGCAATTACATAGCAAAGTACAATATAAACACATCTAACATAAGCAGATCTAATACAGATATCTTGAGGTATATGCAGAAGAAAGTAGAAGCAAATAAATAACAGTGACAAATATACAGCATGGGATATAGTTGGAGGTACTACTTAGGAACATGAACAGTTGGGTGATGTGTCAAAAAGAAGAAGTGCAAGTCCTGCGGCACCCAGATCTCTTATTACTTGGTATGAAAGAACAGAAGAAGGCCAGAGCCCATCGAGACTGTTCCCCACACTATGTAGGACATTATTTATCTATTATCCCTCAACCAAACATCTATTTTTTTTTAAAGACAGTGGCACTAGTTGCCTCTACCAATTCTTGTGGCAAGGTGTTCCATACAATGGATGCTCTTATTGGAAAAAAGTTTCCCCTTTTGCTGGTTTTATAAGTTTTTACTTCAAGCTGTTTATTATGCAGTCTCACAACATGTCTCCTTTTGGAGAGTGTTAGACCACATTTTTCCATTAGATCTGGTGAATTTATTAAATTAAAAACCATAAGCATATCACCTCTTAATCTTCTAGTTTGAAGAGAGAAGAGACCAGTAGCTTTTAATCTGTTCTGATAATCCAAGTTTGGTAATCTTGTAATCATTGTAGTTACTCTCCTTTGAACCTGTTCAAGAATTGATATGTCTTTTTTTTTGTTTGGATTCCAGAAAGGGGAGCCATAGTCTAGATGATACGGTCTAATGTATGCCCTATACAATGGAATAAGGCATTGTTCAGTGCGATTAACAAAAGTGCGTTTTATTTGCCTCAGAAGTCTGTTGGTCATGCAAGCAGTTCTAACACAATGATCAATTGATGTAAGTTTATTATTAACATATATCCCTAAATCTTTTTCACAATTTGATGAGTGAAGTGGTAGTCCATTTATATAATATATCGTTTTTGGATTATTTACACCAAAATGCACTACTAAACATTTGTCTTGATTAAACTGCATATGATTTTCATTTGCCCAAAGTGTTAATTTTTCCAAATCCTTCTTTAGTGCAGAAATATTTTCTTGATTATTAACCTTGCCTAATTTAGTATTGTCTGCAAATTTAACCATGAAGTTATTTGGCCCTGTTTGTAAATCACTGATAAAGAGGTTAAACAATGTTTGTTCCAAGACCGACCCCTGTGGTACACCACTTGTCACACTACCCAAATCAGACAAGATATCATTAATTCTGACTCTCTGAGAATGATTTGTTAACAAGTTTAAAGTCCAGTTGACAATATCAGGTGACAAACCTAGATTGTGCATTTTAGTAGTGAGTTTTTCATGTGAGATTTTATCGAAAGCTCTACTAAAGTCCAAAAGAAATACAGCAATAGGGATACCCACATCTAGCAGAGTACTTATATTATTGTAAAAAGATATCAGATTGGTGGTGCAGGAATACTTGGGAGTAAACCCATGCTGATTTGAATCATAAATTCCTAATTTTTTACAATCTTGATCTATTAGAGACTTCATTACTCGTTCCAGTAATTTACCAGCCACTGAGGTCAGGCTAGTTGGATGATAATTTTGCACAGAACCTCTATTGCCTTTTTTAAATATGGGAGTAACTATTGCTTAACGCCAATCATTTGGTACAATGCTTTCTTGTAAGGATTTATTGAAAATAATTGACAAAGGTATAGAAATATTTATAGAGGTTTCGATCAGAAACCATGGATGAATACCGTCTGGGCCCGGACCAGTATTTGTTTTTAGTTTTTTGATAGCCTGTATAATGTCAGTTGGATAGAACCTATGATAATCTACGTGGTGAACTTTAAATGTACTAATAGGTGATTTTTGAGAGAAGACAGAACGAAAGTACTTATTAAAGAGATTTGAGGTTTCTATATCAGATAGAGAAGAGCCACTGGTTATAATGGGACCAATGGTCCTTGATACACCTTTTTTACTATTTATGTAGGAGAAAAGAGAAAAGAGATCCTGCATGTGGATGAGCATTCCCAATGCATGGTCTGCCTAGGCCCCAAACACTGGGTCAAGGACTGTGTGGCCTGCCAGTCCTTCAACCAGGCCACAAGGATTAGGCACCAGAAAAGGTTTGAAGCTTACTTGCTGGAGAAGCACCTAGTATTGGTGGAAAAGGAGCTGCAGAATCTGCAGGAAAAATCTTTTTCTTCAATGCCAGAATCAAAAAAGAAAAGAAAAGATAAGGAGAGGCACTGAGACTGGGATAGGTCTCCAGCCACTTGAAAATGACCATCAGGCACCACTGACACTGGAGGTGCCTCCACTTCACTAAGTACCCCTACTGCCAGGTCTCCTATCACTCCGAGAATCAGACCACGCCTCCCTGCCTGCTTTACTTATGGTGCAGTCGGGGCTCTTCTTGAATGACAGAACCCATATTGTGCTCCTTAGGCCCATATCTTCTTCAGGGCCTATCACCAGAAGTCAGGTCAATAAGTCACTCCCCAGCCCCACCAAGAGCACATGGTCACCGCCGGTAAGATGGACTCCAGCTCCACTGTTGTCTGCATGGCCCAGGCTGATAAGTCAGACATTACCTCTTCTGACATCTGCATGGCCACAGCTGATAAGTCACTCCCTGGTTCCTCTGGAGACCACACAGCTGAGGCTCACCCATTGGGGTCAGAGGATACCCCCGACATCGAGTTGAGTGAGCTGCTTTTTTAAAAAAACTTTTTTGCATGCTGCACATGCAAATGAATTTATTCATTTACATATCTGGACTGCCTTGTATGGTATGGGCTGCACACCCATTGGCTCTTGCTCTGAACCAATGGGCGTGCAGCCTATAAACTGTCAGTCGGTGGGTGGCGGGGTGGTAGGTGGGTGGCGTGCTACCGCATGCCAGCTGATGGGGAGTTGGGTGGTGGGGCTCTGTGGGTGGGTGGGGTGGGGCCACTAGATCACCAGGGAAATTGGACTTTGGGGGGTTGACCTTATGCCCAGGATTGGGCTTCACGGTCCACTGGACCACCAGGGATATTGGTCTTTGGGGGTAGATCTTATGCCCACATTGGGCCAGTCGGGGGTTCATTGCTGTTATGCCCATGATCGGGCCATTCAGAGGTGAGATCTGCCTGCGATCGGGCTGTGGGGGAGTTACTATTATGCCTGTGATCAGGCTGCAGGGGGGGCACAGGGAACAAGTGGAGGGCCACCCACAGGTGGCAGCTGCTGTGTTGCACCCTGCAATGCGGCAGCTCACCTGTGGGTGGCCCTAGACTTGATCCTTTTTTTTGTCTCAAAGTTGTGCAGGTGCAGGTAGGGGGTTGCGCCTGCACAATTCTGCACAGCCCAGCTGAATATCGGGCTGTGCAGTTTATGCATGGTTCCTCACCCTCTGGTTGAGCATGCCTTCATTAGCATTGCGCTGTTGCTCAGCATGACTTGGGGGCACAACTGCCTCCTGCTGAATATTGCAGAATGGCGCGATTTTGGACTTGTGCAGGTGCAACCCTATTGAGAATGGCGCAACCCTTTTGAATATCCAGCCCCTGAACTTTAACTTCAAAAACCCTACTGCACATGCTCAAAATGGAAAAAATGAAACATTAAAGCCTTATAGCTCTGCAACCATTTTATATATTTTTTTCACCAGCCTATATCAAGGACACTAACATAGGACATGACACATGTGCCCTGCAAGTTTGGGGAAAAATATTCCATTCCATGTAGAATGTAAGTGAGAGCAAAAAAAAAAAAAAAACATATTAAGTATAGGAAAAAAAGTAGCTCTCTACAGAAAAATGTCATATGCATATCTTAGAAAGGGAACAAGCTGCCATCACAAAAATGTCCAAAGGCAAGACCTTGCCACCTAGACAGCACATGTAGAATGTCATCTCATTTCATCAAACAATGCCAAAGATATTATTATGCAAAGTTAAGGGGTAACACTGAACATCATACTCTACCCTAACTGATATATGCTGATGCTGTCGCACCACTGTAATAATGACTAAAAATGAATTGAAAATTGGGTTTTGTTTCAAAAATTGTCCCACTACAGGTATACTTGCAGTGTTACAGACTCCTTTCATGGTTTTCTTTATTAAGTTTTTTCTCTTTTTTGGTCTCCCCTTCCCTGTACTACTTCCATCTCCTTCCCGTTGACACTCCACTGCTCCATTTTGTTTCCACCCTCATGTGCTTGATTTGGGAGTCCATGGTCAGGAAATGAATTTGACAACAGGGACCAAGTGCATCGGGCAGTGTGATGCAGACATGGAGTGCTAGGAGGAGAGGGATCAGGATTCACAGATTTCCCTCACAATGATGTGAGGGATTTAAAAGCTGGGTGGTGTTTGCAATAAAAAAAATTGAAAAGAAAGAAAGAAATGCATCTGTCTTTATTGATCAGGAGTGGAAGCAACAAGGTGAGTTGGGCTGTCTGTGGAAAGCACTGAGCATGTGACATGCTAGTGCTATTTCTTGAACTAGAGAAGCTGTTTTTTTTTAAATGAAGCAAAAAAAAGGGAGGGCAATGTATTCAGGTTGTCTCAGAGCATTTCTAATTTGTTTATGTGGTGTGGAAGTGCTCCCTACAGAGTGTCAAGAGTGGAAGGAGCTCTCCAAATAGTAGCACAAAAAAAGGCAGTCAACTTGTTTTCTCATTGTTGGCACAGTGATACATTTTAGTAAGTGGGCACTGCCAGCTGGGAATTGTTTTTTACTAGGCACTGATAAGAAATAAATATATGACTCAAAGGTAGAACTGTGTGGAATATAATGTTACACCCATGAAATGCTCATGAAAGGACCATTCTGATCCCGTGGAATGTTCATGAAGATTCTGTGGAATTTCGTAAAATTTTAAATTTCAGTTATCTCACTATACTTTTAAAAGCATGCTTCTGAATAACAGCAAAGTTAGAACATAAGCAGTAACTCATGCTGTACAAAAGTGTACCACCTTTCAGAGTTGTAGCTTAAAAGGCGATGGAGTTATGGATGGCTAAACATTTAATCAAAATTTAATTTTCAGTTATTTTGAAATAATTTTAATATTTCTTATCCAAATTTCTCAACAATATCAGGATTTAGAGAAGCATGTAGAATGCATATATGCACCATGTTTTAAGCCTCAAGCTTTAATGGGAGCTGAGTTATAGGTAGCCAAATATTTTTCCAAAATTTGGATTTCTGTAATTTAAGTATAACTTTGACAGTATTCATCGAAATATTACAAAAATTTCAAGGTATACAGGTTATCACTACATTTGTATATGTACATATTTTCAGAGTTCTAACTTTAAATGAGACTGTGTTATAGCCTGCTTAACATGTTGCTAAAATTTAAATTTCAGTTAATTCCCTCTAATTTTAAAACTACATATCTAAATTTAACCAGAGTTGAACATTGAAACAACTACACCACATGGTAATTTCTGAAAAAGTTCATATTTTCAACTTTAAATGGGATTGAATTAAAAGTAGTCAAAGTTTCACAACATTTAAAAATTTAATTTTGCAAGAATGTAAACTACAAATTTAGAAACCCCTGACACTTTAAAACTAGCAAATGCAATGCCATTAAATTTGGCAGGTTCTTAAACCTTGCAAGGAGACTGTGTGTGCCAATTGCATTAATTGCTTGCTGTGAGAAACTGCAAAATAACATCTGTAATTAAAGTCAAATCCCATGAGTCTTTGTGAAAACTGCAGAATTTCATGAAAAATTCCATAAAACTGGAATTTCCTAATTTTACTAGGCCTTATCGGTGGGGGGGTTCTAATTAATGGATATGGGTATAAGAGGCAGGTAGCACAGGGGGTCACCAGGTTCTGGAGTTAGATGCACAGTTTCACCAAGAAATGGACATCTGAGCTGGGTAGCACAACAGTGGTAGACCCCAAGGATAGAGTAAGAGAGCACATAATGTCAACAATTCCAACCAGAATGCAGGATATTTAAGGATCACATCAAGTAAATTTATGATCCAGGGAGCCTGGTGTACATGTAAGTCTAATAATAATAATAATAATATAATAAGCTTTATTTCTTAAGCACAATTCTATAACCAAACCGCTGTACAATTTAAAACAACTAAAAACAGATACATAATAAAATATACAAATTCCAAACATTATATATAAATACAGTCAAATTATTCTGTCTACTCTCGATATGCTAGATGAAAAAGATACATTTTTAAGGCCACCTTTAAGCTTTCCATGGTCCTGCACTCTGTAATCTGACAAGGTAGAGAATTCCATAGGATCGGAGCCACATACATAAAAGCACGGGCCCCAGAGGTTTTAAGCTGTACCCTGGGAGTCACTAACAACCCCTTGTTAGCTTAGCAGAGAGGTCAGCAGGGGCAGTAGGGATTCAGGACCTCTTGCAGATAGCTCGGACCCTGTCCATGCAGGACCATATAGGTCAGAAACCCGACCTTGAAGGTGATCCGCCACTGAAGAAGCAGCCGGTGCAGTTCACGCAGCATGGGAGTGATTGACTTGAATGAGGGGTCCCCATCAACAGCCATGCTGCAGTGTTCTGCACCAGCTGCAAGAGGTGGATATCAACTCCCGGTAGCCTTAGGTACATGGAATTGCAGTAATCCAGGAGTGAGGTCACAAAGGCATGGATCAGTGTCAGAAGTCACTAGGCAGTATGAGGTGCTTAATCCTGGTGATGTTCCTAAGAAGGTAAAAGTAAGACTTGATGACTGTTGACACCTGCAAACTCAGTGTCAGCATGTCAACAAGAACCAACCTAAGATTTAGCGGTACTCAAAAAGATGTAGAGGAGGAAGACAATGTCTTGGGCAGCAGGAAGAAAGAATTTTGGCTATTCCAACAGGGTAGGTTGATCGGAAAAGGAGTAGATGACTCATGTTTTAAGGGAGTTTGTCACTGTAAAGAACAAAGAGGATATCAGTGGGATCAGTAGTTCCACTGAGTCAGTCTGGCTATGCTAAAAGAGAAGGGGGGGGATAGTCACCCAGTGAGGAACAGCAGTACTGCAAAAAGCTTAGCCCAGCTTTTCAAATGAAGTAGTGATATGTGCATTGATAATGTTAAATTCCACAAGAAGAAAATTCTGAATGCTTCATCTACAGAATATGCTATCATAAACGTGAGAAAATGTTACTAATGATTTTTTATTCTTCTACAAAACTGCTTAACCAATTTATCCAGCTGTGTTAGACACCAAGATACATGGACTATGGATATGCATGTCAAATGTTAACTCTATGCATGCAAGAGCAGAAAAGTTACACACATCAACATTTTTGATAGTTTTCACAAAGTTTTGCAAATATTTACATAATATTTAAATAGTAACGTTTTGAACCCCTGTAACTTACACATCTCTTATCTAATCGTCTCCATATTTGGAAAATTCTATAAGCATTATAAAAAGGATGTCCATAGTAATTTACACATGTCTAGCTCCAAAGATGCCTGAGTAATATGCAAATGAACTTTTTTCATGAACTTTTCTGAAAAAAATAAAATGACAGATTTTGAGCACATGTAATTTTGAGATGATGCATCATATTGTCATGAAATCTGGCACATTGTTAGAACACCGATCATCAAGAACTCATGCTAAATTTAAGATCCCTGACCCAATAGATGGTTAAGGTGTATGCAGAGAAAAAAATTTCAGGAAATTTCTCACAAACAATAAAATGATAACATTTGAGCACATATAATTTTGAAACTTTCCCACCAAATTACATGATGATGTTTGTCATGTTTGTGGCCATTGAATCAAAGAGTATATATTCCACATATTAGAGCTCTAGCTTAAACAGTTGTTGAGTTACAACCAAATTACTAAATTTTACAAATTCTATGAAATTCCAATGAATTTCTGCAAAATTCCATGGAAATTTTTGAAATTTCATTGAAGTTCCACAGATTCAGAATGTTCCGATTCCACACAGCTCTACTCAAAGGGGTTCTCAGCCAGTCAGATTTGAGGATTTCTCAAGCCCATTTTTCTGAGAATAAGTAGTCTTTTACTTGCTTTGACCAGCTTGTTCTATAGCAGTTTTAAATATGTCTATTTTGTATTTCAGGAAGCAGTGGCAGAGTAAAAGGTGTCAGTCTGACTTTGATTTATCTGGAAGCTGAGAACCTTGCTACACTGCAAAGAACAAACTACAACTCCATTTAGGAGCTGGAAACCTGGTAAGGCATAATATTATAAAGCAGGGGAGCTACGCTTTCTACAAAAAGTTCCATTTTTTTTTCTTTATTGGCATTAAGCAGAGAATTGCAGGTTTCCATTAAAAGTGTAGTAATTTTATAACCAGAGGGAGTGAGATGCAACTGAATTTGTTTGATTGTTGGGGTTGAGACCTAGGATTTGGAAGGATATTTTTGCAACATTGTAAAAGTGTCCTGCTGGCTGAGAAGTTAAGTTTTTATCCCTGGTTTCACTGAAAGATGTTGTGTATTGGAATCAGATATAGCAGACTGCCTACATTGAAAGGCCTGCTTACATCACAGGTGTCACTAGTCAATCAATTGGCTTAATTCTTAAGATTTTCAGTGCAGGAAGAGTTTAAAGCACAGATGACTTATTTTGGGGCTGACTGCTTTCAGAGCACAAACCACCAGGCTGTGTTGGGGCTGGGGAGGTTTACCTGTGTCTGACTTGGATGTCTGGATTTTTCTCTGTTTGATTAGCAGGGTATTTTCTCTGTCAAATTGTTGTGTAGGGCATCTTGCTGACAGGAAGGCACTCATTGCAGTGGTGGGTTAGAGCTTTTAGCTGATTGTTTTGTGAGGGCACAGTTTAGGCCCAACCCCTTCCCACCCTCATCTCCACCCACCCCTGGGATTAGTTCCTTTATACCAGGGGTTCAGACATCATTTCCTCAAGAGTGCAAGGTGCATATCACTGTCATATCCTCTCTAGCACACTGAACTGACAATATAAGCATACTCATTGTATAATATATATATTTCTATATAACAAAACAATCACACACACACACACACACACACACACACACACAAAAGTAGATAAATATGTGGGGAGTAGTGCAATGTAATGGCTGTGGGGCAGCAGTCTTCTGGCAGTCTTTCTGGAGGCTGAGATGCTGCATTATTTGCAGACAACTCTCTGCCCTGAGGGAGAAAGTTGCCCGTCTTCAGGCCACACTGGACAGTAGTAAGAGAACCTTCCCCCAGGCCGCATGGGATGGTAGGAAGGGAACCTCCCCCATCCAGGGAGCACCAGAGCCACCACCACTACCTCAGAGGTTGCGAAGAAAGCACAGCAGTTGGACCACAGTGGGCTCAGGGAGGGTGATGATGGTGGAACAGAGGCAAACCCAGTCAGTTGTTCCACTCCACAATCCATACACCATTCTGGGGGAGCATAGCTCCCCTATGGATGCACCCGCAGAGGAGACTAATGAGGCTGAGGACAACTGTCACAAGGGAGGCCCACAGGAAGGAGGCAGAGGACACCACAAGGAAAGGAAGCAGCTCCTGGTGGGTGACTCAATTATTAGGGGGATAGAACTGGGGGAGCAGGGAAAACTGAAGTAGGGTGCCTGCCTGGTGCCATGGCTTGGAGGGACAGGAAGCGCATCCTCAGGATCACGAGAACAGCTGCACGGGAGTCTGAGCTGGACATCATTGTCCACCTAGGGACAAATGACTTGGCTCATCATGAGATTAGAGCAGTGCAGAAGGAATTTGTAGAACTGGGAAGGGGCCTAAGACAAGTAGCACACACAGTATCCTTCTCAGATGTGCTGCCTGTCAATGGCATGAGTGAGGCGAGGGTATTTTGCACCATACAGTTTAATGAATGGTTGAAAAAATGGTGTGGAGCACAGGAGTTTGGCTTCATTGG